>VRYO01002772.1:44326351-44388905 GCA_009812075.1 Sialia sialis | reverse complement strand
TGCGGCTTATATTCGGGTGCGGCTTATATATGGACAAATCCCGTGGTCGTCCTGGCTACCCAGAAGTGCGGCTTATATTCAGGTGCGGCTTTTAATCGTGAAATTACTGTAGTTAAAAAAGCCCCTTTTTCCTAATTTGATATTAGCTTTTCTCCATATGCTTTCACACAAGTTAAAAAAGTGCTCTACTAATAACATCCTCTTTGCCTAGGACTCCATTCTTTTTCATCATCTCAAACCAAAAGAGGTCCCTTAGCTGCCACAAACCTGAATGCAGCTCTTGACTTTGAAAACCACTTTTAAGGCACTGCTGTTGTAGAGAATTAAAGCCTAATCAGCTTTTTGTAGGCCAGCATGTTTATCTGTGCTTTTCAGCAGCTCAGAACTCCATATGGTTTTCCGCCACAATATTTTATAGAGCTGTTTTTGAACTCCTCATTTTGAGACTAAAACCAAAGTTTAGCCAAACTATGCTAAATAGTTTTTTTCTGCCAGCTGTGCCGTGGCTAAATGCTCTATAGGACTGGTATATCTGCTCCTTTCATTTGCACTTAGTACTTCTATGTACTAAACATGCAGAAAATGACCTCATCAAAAGAGCTCTGACATTCCCACAAGGCTTTTGAAGACTTTCAAAACATAGCCATGTGTTTTTCTGAGACATATTTTGTGCCAGAAAGGGTGTAATGAGTCATCACCTCCACAATATTTAATACCTCAATTAATTTAAAGCCTCTTTCAACCTTTTTGCTGCTAGTAAACCTGTTACACTTTTAAATATAATATTTATCTGATCAGCATTGCCAAAATATTCTACTAATTCAGAAATGTGAATGTGTTTCTTCTAAATGGTCACCCTAAAAACACTTATCTTTTTTAATGACTGGCCATTGAAAATTTCTATACATAAGTTTCTTGACGTTAGCACAGAGTAGCAACAACAGTAATAATTAATATGCAATAATTAAATGCAGTAATTAAAAATTTAAAAATTCCTTATGAGTACTGAAACTGACTTGAAATTAGTGGGAGATTTTCTCCTGACTTCAGCAAGCATTTGGTCAGGCCAGAGGAAAAAGGCATTTGCATCTTGCATCTGAGGCTGTTGTTATGTATCCCAAAACATGTCACAGCAGCTGTGGCCTCTCAGCCTTAAGGGGAACACAAGATTAATGGATCCTTGTGGTTGGAAAGAATGACAAAAGTCAGAGAGACTGCAAGGGCTCACAAAGTTGTACTAGTAAATGTCACACTTGACGTGGAAATTGGTGTGTTAGCCCCTGACCTCCTAGGATAAGCATGTGGCACTGTGTTTTGGATAAAGGGGTAAAGGGAATAGGAAGAGAGAAAGACAGAGATGAATGAGAGAGAGAGACAGAGACAGAGAGAGACAGAGAGATTGTGAAAGGATGGAAGAAAGGGAGGAATATCACCTGTCCTGGCTCCACTGTCCTGCTGGTGTGTTCACCTGGATGTTGTGGCTTACATTTCTATAGAGAAGTTTTCCCCAACTTGGACATAGGTCTCTTGCTTTCTTTTCAGAAGACTTTGGTGGTCTGTTCTCCTGCACTGTGTTGTCTTTATCTCCAGGAATTAAAACCAGGATATTTGACTCAGAAAATCGATGCCCTACCTCCATATGGCCCCCCTCTCCAGCCACATCCTCTTCTTTGTCACAGTGTGTTATTACCACTGGTCCTTGTTGGGCTCCAGCTTATCAGTGTTTGAGACATAAACATACAGCAAATGGTTGGTTCTTCAACAGTAAAATGGTAATCCACCTGCTTAAAACATCTGTCTGAAATCTAATTTCTATATGCTGATGGAGGTGAGGCCTTGAGTAATTTGATTGTTCACTGTGGGCTGGTTGTGCACCTGGAAGTAAACAAAGTGCTGGTTTCACTCACCTTTCTAACAGGAATATCAAAACAAAACTAATATATATGAGAGAAATACTTGTTACCACCATTTCTGTGGGACAAGCTCTTATCTGAAGGACTTGTCATTTCAGCTTTTCACATTTCATTTCTTTTAGTATTGAGTACATTTATACATTGAGTAATATATATTTCCCACATTGCATTTATACATTTAAATGAGTACTGCCTTGTTTTCTGTACAATAATGGTAATCAGTATGACTATTATTTTGCTTATGCTGAAATAAAATCTTCTGCAGCATTTAGCAAATTTTTCCTTTGTCGAAGGTAGATCTCCAACATTAACTTAACAAATTTTTCTGACAGTTTTTGAAATCTTCTGTTCTAAAAGCTTCTGAAACTGCTGAGATGCTGCCTGCCTGTCAGAAAAGTATTTATTCATTCAGTTGCAGATTGATTTGATAAAACCTCTACTTTCTGGTAATGTTAGTATACTGCTAGTCAAACTCCAACACCACAGCTTGGGAAATAGGTTTTGAACATTATCTACTACTGCATTGAATAAATGAGATACAGGATGGGCCTTTCTCCTAATTCCTATAAGATTTGCTCTGGTATTTTCGTGAGATCTATAATAATCTAGGTAAGTGTAATGAACAGCTGTGATTATGGAGCTTTGTCCTCTTTCTCAGCCTGTGCTCTGGGTGCCATAGCAACGTGTCTGTAGTTATGAATGCTCTGAAATCACAGCAACAAGTGTAAGCTGAACAGAAACAACTTTCTGGTGCCAGGATAAGCATTATTATCAGGTGAGGAAAATTAGAGTTTTACTTTCTATTGAAGCCCTAACCTATACTATCCTATTAACCAGATGTATGCATGCTCTGTAGACCAGAGAGCCATACAATAATTGTTCCTCAGATGTCAGATGCAGAAAACCCAGCTACTGTCAGCTGATTGCAGCTACAGCCATGCATGACATGCTAGACACTGTGGGTAATGAATTGCCCTGGAGGGTGTTGATAGAGCAATCGGTATTTTCTGTCCCAGTATCTGAACAGCAGCACTATTCTGTGTTCTGCCAGTTTTCCTGTATTACATGGATGGCAAGTCAATGGAAAAATCAATGCAAATTTGGCTTAGTCTGTCAACAATGGGAATTTTTCCTTCTTTCCCCTCTGCTTTCTGTGCGCACATTTAAAATCAAGGGTAATGAAAAGTTTAGTAATTGTTTAGGCTGTGTAATATTATATAGACATTTTTGAAGACTTACAAGGAAAATGAAAGCTCTGAGGTCCATTTTCCCCTAGAAACTATCATAGTGAAGTGTTCTGTTTTTAAGTTTTACTCTCTGTATTACATTCAGCCATGCTGGATAGCAGATAGTCCTTTTTAAAGACAGGTCCACAGTCCTGTAAGAGTTAACTTCTCTTCATTTCCTCCACTGTGCACAGAAAACCGTTTTCATTACCTGAATGCTGAACTGCTTCAGGAAAAAAAAATTACAGGTAAGGATTAAAAAAAATCAATTCTGCTCAGCCAGTTAATCAGTATTAGAAATAGATAAATACAGGCTGTTAAGATGTTCCTGGAAATTATCACATGGTGGAGAAAAGCCAGTGGTTGTTTTTCAATTCTTAGTTCTTGAAACATAATAGAACAGTTAATTCTAAGGAGAAAAGTAAAGAAATAGGTTAGCGGAGATGAGCAGTGATAGAGAAACTAAATATTTCCATCATCAGTTGTAGGTGACCCTTTCAAAACTAGGTGACTCTTTCACACTCCAGCACTGGAGGGTCTTGCACATATTCCTGCAAGTAAAGTAAAGTTATAATTTTGAAAGTGTAATCAATGTTTCTGCTTTCCAAATTGGAGTGACTAATTCCTGTCATCAGCCAGGGCACACATGCTAGCTATGGCCAGCACATCTGCCTCTGATTCCATGGAGGTTATGTAGGATTGTCATGAGGAGTCCAGAAAACAAGAGACATTTTTGGAAGCTGTCAAGTCATCACATTGTCCAGCTGACTTCAAATTCATTTCTCAGCTTCTCTTTCAGGAGATGTATCTTCTGTGCTTGACCATGAACAGAAGGGATGAGTGCAACAGAGGCCAGCAGATAGCATGAGCATGCAGAAGGTAACAGGTGACTAAAAGAGGTTAAAGAATACAAATTGGACCAGTCGGATTTTGACAAAATGTCAAAAACAGGAGGGAGGTCATGAAAAAATTTCGAATGCCCTATAGAAAGCCCAAACAGAGGCTTGTCGGTGTACCCCACAACACAGAGCATCCCAACATACAGAAGGAAAGCTCCAGTAATTTATAGGAATTTACACCTGTTGGGCATTTAGCTCGACATTAGACAAAAGTTATATTCTATGACCCAGTCTTCTATTGCCCCATCAAGACAGCACTAGACAATGTTGTCTGAATTCTGGATTTTTGCAAATTAAAAAACTTCACTGCATGCAGAACAGATCTTTCTCAGCTGTCCTTTCCTTTCCAAGCCCCACCCTTCTCTTAGTTTCAGCTTGATTTAAGGGTCAGTGTAAACAGACATTTAAACCAGTAACAGGTGTTCCCAGAGAGGCATGTTTTTGTTTCATTCCAGGAGGATGAGGTTTGTGACCGTCTGCATTTCCTTTCCTTATATGAGCAGGACCTTCCAGGCAGAAAAGTTGTACTGAGCCAGTGTCAGCAGCAAAAGCACAATGCACTAATGGGATTCACAACATCACCCCCGAGGTCTTTCCAGAGAATAATGCTGAGACAGGTCATGAAAAATATTGGCCTGACATCTGCAGCCTCCCACATGGGCAGTGCATGCTATATGATCCACAGGCAAATTCATATATGAAGAGGAACAGGATAATATTCCCTTAAACCACCTCTCTCCTGCAGTAATCAACAACAATTGCACTTCCATCCATCTCTTGCCTGTCTGCACAGGACACACACCGAGACTAAAACAGGCAACTGGTATCCATGACAGCAGTTTTCCTTTTTTGTGTCAGAAAAATCTCAAGGTTTTATATTAAAAACAGGAAGGGGGGATGGGGGCACAGCTAAGAAAAATGTTATGACCAAATAGAGGTTGAGTAAAATAAGGATAAAAAAGAAATTATTGTCATGGAGCTATTGATTCTCCTGAGGTTTCAACATTTCCTTGATGGTATCATGAGAAATTCCACCTTTGATCTAAGAATAACTGTTGATCTGCAAATCCACAGAGAAAAAAATATTAAAAAATAGAAAAAAAGCCCATACAGTTTGAGACATTTTCACCTTCAGCAAACTCCTCTGTCTCCCTAATATTTTATTAAAATGTCTTGATGAGATCTTCCTTCCATCATTTCCCTCAAATAGGCCTAATCCTTACCCTGGACCCCTTGGCCATATTCCACCGTCACCACTGACCCCAGTGAACTTTATTTAAGTCAACAGTCATGCTACTGACAGCACAATGTCTGTGCAATTTCTATTCTTTTTGAACATTCCACTTTCCCTCATCCCTTTAAAGATATTTTAATAGCACAATAGCTCTGTTCCTTTGCAGGAAAACCAGGCTGTCTCCTTCGGTCGGTCCGGATACTTTTGGGAGTTCCTCTCAGACATCTTCTGCAGATGTGAGCTCAGCTGCTAAGAATGGCTGGGCACAGCCCCAAGTTTTCAGCTCAGCATATGACCCTTCCCAGAGAGAAGACCTCCAGCCTGTGTCCCAGGCCACATATCTCCCGCTAGCACAAACCAGTACAAATATGCTCTGCCAAGAGCAAATCCCCTGGGACTGATTCCCATCCGCCGCTGGGGTACAAGACTACCTTGTGTGAACTTTGGCTACCAGCCTTTGAAAATTGACTTGACATGCAACTTTTACCTAAAAGTGTGACCTAACTTCTTGCTAAACGTTTAACGATCCAAACAGCTTGAAATAGACCTCAGTCCAAATGGCTTACCGAGTTGGAGAAAAAAAAAAGAGAAAAAAATAGAGGAGAAAAAAGAAACTGTGTATGTCCTATGCATGATTTGTGTTGTAGCTGGTTTCTTACCCTCAGACAGCAGGGAAAAAACAAATCTATTATGTCAGAGAAAAGAGAAGCTGGTTCTCTGCTTTGATTCAGGCCAGATCCAAATGAGTCTAGAAGTTTCCAGGAAAGCTCTTGCTGGCACTGATCTCATGTCTTCAGGTTTTAGTGTATATGGCTCACAAAATCTTCCTCTTGTGGGGAAAGATCATGTTCTTGGGAGAATTACAATAATTCTTGTAATGAAAACAAAGAATGTATTTTTGTTTATTTTTCCTAATGGCCCTGATCCAGCCAGGTTTTGCGTGCTACTAACAGATGTTTCTCGTGAGTGAACCAACATCTGGCACAAAGGTCTTCTGTTGTAATTGTTATAATGAAAATACAAAAGACTGTAGCATTACACCAAGAGCTGCATTTTTAAATGGGTCTCTTACTTTGAAGTTGTGAATGTGTACTCTGGATTTGGTCCAAAGTCTTTGGAAGTCAACAGAAACTTTCATCAATTTCAATGGGTTTGAGTCTGTCCTTTTATGAGCCACTGCATCTAAATGTACAAAAACAAAAAGCTGCTGATTTTTTTTATTTTTTTTATTTTTACAAAACCATTGATTTTTAATTTATTTTAGTAAGAAACCACTTTGTCTTCTTTGATTTGGAACTTCTGTTCACAAGTTTTGCTGCTTCAAAATCTTGCTAGACAACAATACAAATCACAAATCAGTTTGGATATGCTCATTAGACAGGAAATGAAGAATTTATGTAAGCAGAAGAATTTCAAAATCAAGACAAATTTCAATCTTTTTTAGAACAGTTTGGAATCAGAGAATAATCTCTGTTGCAGTGTCAGATAAATTTCTCTACTGCAGCAACAAATTCTAATATCCTTCTTCTTAAAAATATGGATTTTCTCATGAAGATGAAGGTCTCGTGTCAGTTGTCCATGAACTTCAGAGGCAGGATGGCTCAGAGTTTTGGAACAATATCCAGTTATTCTGTCTTTTTCGTTTTGTTTTGTTTTGTTTTAAGTCAAATATTCTATTCTCATGTGGAGACAACCCTACTCTGATTTTCCAGTATTTACAAATTAATCAATGAATATTAATATAATCTTGCTATAATCTTACTTTATATAATTTCTTTTTTTTTAAAGAAGAAAAGAAGGATGGAAAAGAGTAGAAAGAAAGGAAGAAAGAGAAAGAAAGAAGAAGAAAGAAAGAAAGAAGGAAAAAAAAGAAGAAAGAAAGAAAGAAAGAAAGAAAGAAAGAAGGAAAAATAAGAAGAAAGAAAGAAAGAAAAAATGAAAGAAAGAAAAGAAAGAAAAGAAAGAAAAGAAAGAAAAGAAAGAAAAGAAAGAAAGAAAAGAAAGAAAAGAAAGAAAGAAGAGGAAGAGATCCATAAAAGGTAGTTTGACTGACAGCCAGGCCATGATTCACTTTAAAAGTACTACAGCACAAAATCTTCACTAATATTAACAAGCATTTTATTTCTAGGTAAATTAGCTCTGAATTCCCATCAAAAGCTTATACTAAAGCATATTTTTTTCCTTCCTTGCCTTTCATGAAAAGTCTCATACACACAAATAGTACATTTCCTTACCTAATATAAACACAAAAGACTTTTTGCTTTGGAAACAAATGTAGGGGAACAGCTGTTCTGATGAGCTACTCAGAGCTCCTATTGAATCTGCAGCTGTTTCTCTCTGTCCTCAGAAAACTCCTGGCTTGATTGACAGATGGAGAGATAACCACAGGAAGAAGAGACCAGATACCAGTCACAAGCTTAAATCAGAATTGCCTTAAATCTATGAAAATTGCAGTTCTTATTTTTAGCTGCTGATGTGGCAGCCATTTCATCACAAATTGAAACTTCTGAGTAGGTACAAATCCCTCTTCCAGAATTTTAAGCCACTCAAAATTTACCCAGGTTCAAATCAGTTTGCACTGCTGGCTTATCAAACTTAAGAGATAAGTTTAAAGCAGGAAAGAGTGTTTGGTAACACCAATAAATTTTTTCAGGAATGAGCTATAACAATTAGAAACTTTTCCCAAGCTCTTTTGCTTTCTTTGTGGGACTGCTTGATCTTGTGGTTTCATTAGAAACTTTAGCCATGCAGGCAGGTATGTATAAATCACATGTACTGACTGCCAACAGAACAGTGATTTTGACCTGTTCCAGTCTGAAACATGCATTGCAGATGATTAGGATAACTACATATCTCACTGATGTACTCCATAGTAACTGGGGAGATGCAAGGCTCATCAGTCCTTAAGGCAGTGACTAAATCTAATCCCCTTCTCCTATTACTTCAGCACACCATGTACAAGAAACAGATGCTGTTTGTCATAGAAAATAGTTTTCAAACATTCAGTTTATAGAGTTTGGTCCCTAAGTAATATTTATGTCTTTACACAGAATATATAGACAGGTTTTTGTCTGGCCTTTAGGGTGCTTAGCATATATCAAGCATATATTAGCATATAAATGGATTAGATTGTTTCTCTCAAAATTTAGGGTTATAAATGCCATATTTAGTGCCAAAATAGTTTACTGAATTGCCATCTTAAGATATTAATTATTTTCCACAGAAAGAAAAAGGATTTTCTTTTTTGATTTAGGACTTACAGTCCTATTACTCCACCCGCAAAATTGTTATGATTTTTATTACACAAATTGGCAGATATACAGGAAGTACAGTGGGTGCTTGAAAACTTGGAGGCTGCAATCTAAACTGGGAGGTGAACTGGGAACACTTCAGAGCTGATGGGTCTGGAGAAGGGCCCTGCCTCCAAACCAGAGCAAGTTTTCTCTCTGTTTTCTACAGAATGGTTACCTGGCAGTGCTGTCTGGATGAGAGCCATCACATGCTTCCACCAGATTTCTGATTTGGGGCATACTGCAGTGCACACCTGCAGTTCAGTTTAGATGCACTCAAAATTGATGTTTTGGCTACGCTTCAGCTCTGCAGTGATAGGTATCTGCCTGACCACCCAGGGAGAGATTCTGTCACCAGTGGCTTACCACAGTGTTGGCACATGAACCTTCCAGCCCTACCTGTGGGATGCAGATCTGGTTTGTCTCTGACACCTGTTACAATTTCTCTTCCCTACGTTTAAGAGCAGAATGCAACATTTCTTTCGTCCAGCAAGACCAAATGACCATTCCATTTATTTTTTTTTTCTCCTGATTTGCATCCTTTTGCATGAATCCCTTTATTAGGTTTGGCTGTTTGAGCGTTAAAGACAGTATTTTATTATTGCCTTAAGGAAGGGAAAGCTGCCAATGAACATTAAAATGTTGTGGTCCAGTTCTTGCACAAGAAGCCATCATTTGATGCTAACTGACTTACCAACCAGTTATGGCCTTAGAAGTTCGGTGCTGTAGGCAAGATGGATTTGTTGGGTTTTTTTTAAGTTTTCTTGTCACATCTCCAGTTAATGTATTTTAAAAAGTGATAGATATAAATACACGTGTGTGTGCATGTATTGGTATGTGATTGTTTACAAGTGTTATGCACATATGTGCAGATACACATATAATGAGATATATTTAAGATTCTGAAACAGTTACAGTATAACTGAGGTACGTGCTGTACTGAACTAGTGTTTGCTCCATATTTCTGGATCCCTTTGGACAGGTCTTGGAAATTACACGCACATATAAGCAACCTTAGACAGGCACCACATTTTTGATTTCTCATGTGACCATGAAATATTTTTATCTTTCTTCCCTAAGGACAGAACACTATCTGAAAACCTCAGTCTAATATGCAGTTACACATCACTAGTTACACTTCATTAGTTAAAAAAACCCCACTATTACTTGCCAGCCCTGCAGAACCAGAAGTGTCAAATATGTCCTTCTAGAAAGAATGTTTTCCCAATTTCAGAAGGGTCATAGGACCAGATTTTCCAAGCACATCTGTAAATTAAGTAACTATAATTATGTCTGTGTGTATATATACCTACAGTTATATACAGTAATTTCACAATTATAAGCCACACCCGATTATAAGCCACACCTCCTGGTAGCCGGGTAGACCACAGGATTTGTCCACATATAAGCCACACCTGAATATAAGCCGCATTTTTTTTTTTTTAAGTGAGGATCCATGTGTAACAAAGTAACAAATTAGTAACAGAATCGCTGCCAGCTGGGTTTGGTGTCAGGTGCTCAAGTTGCAACAGTTTTCATAGACCAGCTAAGCCTTTAAAGGCAGCCCCAGGCACCCTCCCCTGCCGGCTCACACTTCTGGGTTGGTATTTCACTGGGATTTGTCCATAGATAAGCCGCAGCTGAATATAAGCCGCACTACTGGGGCAGGCTGGATTCTTCAAGGAAAAAGGTGCGGCTTATAATTGTGAAATTACTGTAACTTCATAGTCTGATTTGTCACACCTGACTATATATAGTAAAGGGCATGCTGGAAATAAAATTTCTGGATTACTTTCCTGGTTTACAGCAAACTGTATTTTCACTGAGTATAAAACAAGACAGTCTTCATGTGGTCTGAATGCTTCCCAACTGTGTTTATTCTGTAAACAAAAAACACAACATTATGCTCTAGACCAAACTCTCTGGGATCAATTTTTTCAGATTTTATAACTTTCTGAAAGCCCTCTACAATAAATTTTTTAATAACTTTCAAAGACGAAAGCGAAGTAAAATTTGGAATCTATAAAGGATGTCTGAGGAATAGTTTTCTGCAAAATCTGGAGGACTTCAAGGACATCAAGCTGTCTACTAATGACAGAAAGACAAACCATAGTTACCTATCCAGCAAAGGAACTAAACGTTTGCAAAACATTGGGAACATGATTACTATCATAGAGACAAGAGTAGAAGTGAGCTCTAGGAGAGTCAGTGAGGCTGTTCACATGTTTAAAGTAAAAAAACCAAAAAAACAAACAAAAAAAAAAAATCTTAGCCACTTTATTGAGTTCCAAGATCTATTCTAAAGAGCTATTCTAAAGGTATAATTTATATATTTGACTTTATCAGAATTTAAGGATGTCCCAGCATCCAAAATCTACATCATAGATCTGGTGGACTTGAAAATAAATACAAAAATCCACAAAGTGCAAGCCAAATATATCTTCATATCTATTCTAAACAAGTTTATATGATACATTCTGTACTTCCAGATGAATATTATTATTTCTGCTTGGACTAGTTTTCTGTGGTGACAAAAGGAGTGGGAATTAATAACTCCACTTGTAAACAAGAAAATGCAGATACCTATTACTTTATTACTATTTAGCTATTACTCTATTTAGGTCTGTTAGGAGCATTTTGAAGCTGAGTACTTCTTGTAAGTAATTTTGCTCAATAAATATTGTCACTGCTTTCTTTTTAAAAAGAACAACTAACAAAATATAAGTTATTTACATTTTTGTTTATGCATTCAGTTAGTTGCATTTTTTATATATTCTGTGTAAATATCAATATTCTTGTTAGGAAGGAAACCATGCTTTAAATTTAACACTTTGTTTCCTCATTTCCTGGAGATTTTTGAGCTAGAGTAACAACATATCTCTTTCTTGGTAGTCTAGCTCAATCTCTTAAACTTAAAGTTTTTTGTTTCATTGATTCAGTCTCCCAATGCCTGTAATATGATAAATATGTGGAAACTTGAAAACCATATCTTGTTTACATGGCTATGCAGCTGCCAAAACAGCTGCCATTTCAGCTTTTGAAAGGGAAACAAGGGCCTCTTATCTGCTATGGATGAAAAATAGACTGATCCTTCCATTCATTTTTAATGTATCTCAAACACATTTAATGACATAGAAGATCCAACCTTTGAGAAAGATATCTACATCTATGAATAACACTGAAATGCATTTGGTAAAAATAATTTATTTTCTTATACTAATGGATTTTTTATGTATCAAGGTTACAAGGAATTGAAAACTGCAGAAGATGGATGTGCTTCCAAGAGTTCAGCACTCCCACTAAACATTCTAATTCTGTTCAGCAGATACTGGACAAAAGAAAATAAAACTGTTGTTGATGAGTCCTGGTGGATGCTGTATATTTACAATAGAAATAGTTTAATATATTCAAAAACTAGTTAAAGTACAAAATTGTTTAAGCAAAAAAAATAAAAATACACATTTTGTTTCAAAATATTTCTTTTTAACAACATTATTATTGATATTGACCATAAAATGGTGTACAAGCCAAAGCACTCTAATTTATACCACTCTAGATAGTTTATCATAAAAAAAAAATCTTTTGAGAAAAGATAATTTTCACAGAAAGTGTTGAAAATGTATTTTTAGGAAATATTTTGCTTTTGTTGAATCATAATTTATTAGTGGAAAGATGTTCAGTGAGATGCTCAGACTCCAGAGCTGAGCATTCTTGGCTGGGAACAAAATCAGTCACAGGTCCATATATCACAAAAGGATGTGAGACCAGAATTTTAATAGGGAAGTTCCATCTTCTGCTGGAGAACTCTTTGCTGACGTAGAACAGCAGAGTTACCTAATCTTCCACCAACTGCTTGATTTAGGATCAATATTTGCCAAAACATTACCATGGGAGCATAACTTGAGCTACTCATGCTAATAACATAACGCATGAGCGACAGACAGCTTGTGTTTCAGGAATTAGTACAGATGGTCACAGTGTATTTTAAAACAACACCCAGTGGCTTTCAAAATGTGTCATAACCCTCCCCATAACCCTTCCAGATCTGTGATGATCTGGAAGTTTGACCTTTCCAACTAATCTTTAAAAAACCAGAAAGAAAAAAAAAAATCCTTTACTAAGAGTTCCCATCATGATATATCTACATAAAAAGCACACATAATTTGTATCTCTAAGGATATCATTTAGCTACCTGTCTCTGTCTCATCATGATTACAGGTCCTATAGAACCTACTGTTGACATTTAGCTGCTCTATTTAATTTCTTTGCAACTTGGAGTGGGGGAAGTCAATTAATCACACAACTTTCAGATACTCATTTTAAAATAATAATTTATTTGTTAATCTCTGAATTTGCACTCTAATCCAAGTTACAATAAAAATTAAGAAAGTAGACAATAATTTCTAATTTTCTTTTTTAACCAAATGCAATAGTCTTAAAATCTGAAGTTTGTAGCTGTACCTTACTCAAATTTTAAATCCTTTCAAGGCAAACAGACTTTTTTTCTACTGACCTCTCTCAATGTATTCTGTATATATTGCCAGGAATATAAAATGTAAATAATATATTTTTCAGTTACATGATAACATTTTTCTGTAAAGAAGCATTTATTCCTCAAAAGAAAATGTTCATGCTATATTTTATGAAACTAGCCACAAAAGAATTATATAGGGAATTGTACACATTCTCCTGACTCTACATTTTCAAAACTAAGATATATATTTTTAAATAATATAATGCAGTATTCAGATCTATTGTCTGAGGTTTTATTTTTCAAAGTATGACCTAATCTGGTGCCCTGTCATTGTTTTGGCAGAACATGAAACAGCAAATATGTTAAATTTGAGTGGTTTCCTGCAATGTTATTCTATCAAACTGGCAATTTCCGAAAGGATTTGGAAAGGAGTTTGCAATTCCTTAGACACCAGGGAGGTCCAGCAATGTCTGCCAAGATGATCTGCAGCTCAAGCTGGTCCTAATATCTGAGCGCATAAAAACATTCCTTTTACTCCAATTTATTTTTAGGCCTAATCTTAAACAGATTTGAGAAACCTTCTGAGTATCCTCTGTTAGCACTTCCGAATGTAAAGGACTTGATATTAGTATTTTTTACTTTGTGGCACATGGAAAAATACACATTGCTTTCTCAGAGGGTTTTTAAACAGAACATTTTAATTGCAAAACTGAAACCATTCCATCTGAAAAGAGAAAGCAAGCAATAACAAACGAGTAGATGTTACAAATAAGGACAGGGTGTACCCTAGGAGCCTTATCTGTGTGAGCATGTACTTAATCTGTAGGCTATGTACTTCACACACTTTTTATTATCACCAACAAATTATGATGTTTCCAAGATGGTAGCAACGTGGAAGAAATCTGTGATTCAGTTGTGGTTTAGAGCCAGCTCAAATTGCAAGTTCTGAAAAAGAACTAATTGGAAACCTAATTCTTCAGCTACATTGGTCTTCAGCCTTAGAGCAGGGATGAATGCTAAGTGTGATAAGATAAGCCTGTGGACTTAGCCCTAATATGATGGATGAAGCAGAAAACCTGTAAAACTGAAATAATTTCATTTACTCTGTCATTGCCATTTGGGATCCCCATAGCCTAGCATCAACTTACCAAAACCTCTAAGAGTCTGGATATGTCAATTATGTAAAACATATGAGAACTCATGGTCTGTGAATAATAACCTCAGAAAATTTCTCTTGCTTCTTTCTTGCAAAAGAGATGTATCTACTTTTATGTTTCAATGACTTAGCATTGAACATAACTAATTTTGAAGTGCTAATAAAAAAATATTTTATTTGTCAGCAAAAATAAGGAAAAGCACCAACTGCAGAGACAATCCAGGAAAAACAGATGCTTCTGTAGATTGCTCAACATCTTGCTGGAGAACACAGAAATTAAGTAATATTTTCTATATCTCCTTGTGCAGAAAAAGAAACTCACAGAGGCAGAAATGGAAGGGTACATTTTAGGTTTGGTTGGGATTTTTTTGCTTGGTTGGTTTCTGGGGTTTTTTGTTTGTTTGTTTGGGGTTTTTTATTTGTTTGTTTTTGTCTTGTTTTTGTTTTGTTTTGTTTTTCCTCAGAAAATGATACTGGCATATTGGTTCTAAGCAGTTTGCAAATTTTTTTTTTCTAAATTCTGTTTCTGGAGTCTAGAAATGCATACTAGCCTAAGATATTCACTATTTTAAGAGAAGTAATTTAGTCTTTGCCCAAATTGCGGGTACTCTCATCAAAATGATTCTTCTACCTGTATTTATACAGTTCCTTGTAAGTTCCCAAAATTAAAAATTTTCATTTCTTTGGAGCTGAGAAGACTAAGAAGACAAAGCAAAAATTTGGGTCAAAGAGAATACTAGTTTGGATTAAATAAAGCTGTGAGACTTTACAAGACATATTTTGCACACGCTGGGTATATTTCGTATATAACAGGTAGGCTATCTGTCAGCTGAAACATGTGGTCCTCTCTAACTTTTTCTATGTCAGTTTTAGTGGCATAATCCCAACCATACAGTTTAATCTAAATAGGTATTTCTCTCTGTTCTTCCAGGAAAAGGGAAGATGAACTAGAAGGATGTAATCTTCCTGAGATGGAAACCTTCCTCCTGAGTAGACTACAGAAAATCATGTCCACCTTCTCTCTTGAACAAATACCAATGGACAACCAGGCACCAAAAATCCTGGTTGCAGGAGCAAACACAATAGGGATTGTCTTTGTGGTGCCTGTATGTAGTGTATTCAGGAAGAGAGAGAGCACCAAGGTTTTATGTAAGGCACATATTTGTCATGCAATGACAAATGGATATGAAGAAGCCTCACCTCACCTCAAAAAAACATAAAAATAAAGAAGACAAAAAGACAATATGAAATAAGAAATTCAATAGCATTACCATTTTTCTGTAATGAAACATTGAGAAGTTAGAAACAAATGTCAAATATTATTGGTGAAGAGGACAGAAACTAGAGCTCTAAGTACGTGTTTGAACTATTTGTTTGTTTACTTTTTTCCAAATTTCATTATTAAATTCTATTGCTTACATATTTATGGTGACCAATACTAAGTAACTCAAAGAACTTTAGTTGAGTCAAACCTTTCTGTCAGAAGTGCTTATTTCCTTGTTCATCCTAGTTACATGATGTTTGATGTAGGTGAAAGGGACTGTGGAAAATGCCACAACGTTATTCCAGTTTTTTGAGGCCTCTCATCCAGAAGCATCCCACAAAATGCTATTCAAAAGATGAAGATCATAACTGCTACTCAAATTAAGGAGTATGGGATAGATTTAGACGATTTCACGTCATTACATTAAGGTCAACCACATGGTTAATATGTGGCTTATTCAACTTATTATTTTTGATAGGATGCCAAATAACTGAAGCTGAAGGGAAGCTGGATTGTGTTGATTTCTGTGAAAGATGAACCAATTCCAGAGATGTTTAATCAGGCAATTTCAGATTTTTATGGAGGTTGTGTATTTGAATGGTATATTTCTTTAACTCTTATTGATTTGTCTGAAAATGCTAAGAGAGACAGTACATATGACAAAAACCAGATTTTTCATGCTTGAGATTTATTACTGTCAGATAGTAAGACTTTTAGGACTTTCAGATCCTAAATTCTTTAACTGTTGGCAGATTTTTAAAAATTGTAGTATCACAAAAAATTTCATGAGGGAAGGGACTACAGCAAGCCATTATTCTGCCCTTGTGCTCAAAGAAAGGACAGCTCTGAGATCAGAACTTGTTCTGCATTTCTTAAGAACTCAGTGGTTGCAGTGAAGAGCATTTGCACAATTTCCTGGACTTTTTTCAATTTCCATGGAAAGAAGAACAGAGAGGAATAAATGATCAAGGGCAAGTAATGGGAAACATTTTTTCACCTCTGTTATCTGCAACCAGGAGCAAGGAAAAAGCAGTGTGTTTGTGCCTTTCACAGCTGAGTACATGGAGCTGTAATGCAATAACAAATGATGCAGGTTCGGTGACCCTGCCCTTAATAGAGGTCTGTAAGGTGCCAGCAATGTCGTCAATTGGTCTACTTCCGCTGGGACAGAATCTCATATTCCATCAGGCTTTATTAATTTCCTAGGATTAAAGAATAATTACTGTGTATTTCTGTGCAGAACACATATCTTTGCCACTAGCTAAGCTCGGGGCTCTATTAGCTCCTCAGACAAGTAGCTGACTTTCAAAGTTATTATTCTTCACTGTGGACACTAATTCTTCTTTCATATGCATTTCAGAAAAGAACTGAGTGTCATGTTTTTAAAAACACATTTTTTTCCACTCTAATACTGACTGCTTACTGAACACATGGGATCTGCTAATGCGTGTTGATTCAGTTTGATCTCAGCTAGGAAATTTCATCTACTGGTTTCTTCACCCAGAAAGAAAAATAATTAGTGACGCTGATGTGGATATCATGACAAGCCCATATATGGGAATATAAGGGAAATAATAAGGGAAATTTTATAAACTACAAAATAAAACATAATCAAATTATATACGAAGGAATCAGGAAGAACGCATGATGTATGATGCCTAGGGATTCTAAGATGATACTACTGCTGTGTAGTATCAATTGACATGAAAAACACCTGCAAAATGTTATACAGGTGCATATGTCTGTCCTTTCCTGTTTGTTACAACTTTGGTGATCCACAAAAATTCTAGTTAAAACATTCAGAAGGAAAAAAAAACAGATAGAAGGTGGGAATCAAATTGATACATGGTCAACAGCAGGACATTATTGAAGCCTAACAGTAATTCAGGGCAATTCTTACAGCTCCAGTCAGAGAAACTATTTAGCATGTTAATTTCATGCCTGTGAAACTTGTGTTTTCAACATGGTCATGTCACATTACATTATTTAATTCCATGTTGACTGACAGGAAAGCTGTAAAAAATGTGGTTATTGCTGTAATGCATTATACACTTTCATATGTTTTTTATATTTAAACAGAAAATGATTTTGCTGACATTTTCATTTAAGTCCAGTCTATGAAGAGCTCATCACTGTAATTAACTAGGAGAAAATTACTCAGTTTACAAAAATGCATAATTTATCAGCATACATTGTTCCATCTTCAGAGTCTATATAAAATATATTTGAATGCCTGCTATGACTTGACAATACAGACTGTGTCCTGGAGATAAAAATTTCTTGTTTGTGTCTAAGAATAATTCTGTGCTTAATGGAACTTTGAACATATTTATATGCAAAGACATTTAATGATCTTTTATATAAATCAGCACCTGGTGAGCAATTCCAGTCAATTTTGGTATGAATGATCCTTAGAAATGCCTCTGAAGCTCTTCCTATAACAGTGAGACCTCAGGCGAGTGATTGGGTTACAACACCTTAAGAAACAGATGATTATAAAAATAGGCATAATTTGCTCTAAATGCAAGTTAATGTAATCCAATTCATAATGGTGCCTCATGGTGACTTATGGTAACATTTAACTTTGAATATGCAGGCACTCAAAAGCATCCCCAATTCACCTCTCATGAGACAGTTGGCATGGCCTCCTTCCTATGTGTGTGTGCTGGTTTGCACAGATCTGTGTGTTTCAGTGTGAGTGGAGCTGAGATGATGAGCTCATCTGCTGCAGGCATAGTAAGAGCTATCAGACATCATACATATTTTTTTAAATTAAATATTCAATTTTCAGTTTGGTTAAACACACTCCTACACACATGTCCCACCTTGCAGAAGAAGAAAAAGAAGTAAAAATGGGAGGGAAAGGGGGGAAAAAAGACCTAAGGAAAAGACAAGTAATACGTTCCTGTCACTAAAGACAACTATGAAATTATTTCCATTTCATCAGGATGTTAAACAGCAAGCTCCAAAGTTAGACACTTCAAGTCATAAGAGTAGAAAATTCACACCCTAGATATTTGAAATGTCTGGAAGAGGATCTCTCAGTAGAACTTCAGTGAGAAGTTCTAAACTTCAAAGAAGTCTTTGAAAATTGGAAATAACAAAGGGCTGCAGAAAGCTATTATTTTTCAGAATGCAAAAAAAAAAAAAAAAGAGAAAATATTAGATACTAATAGCTGATTTGTCAATATTAGGGAGAGTAGATACAGGATTTTACCAACAAAAGTATTAAGAGAGACTACCACCAGTAACAGCAATTGTAACAGAATTCTGAGGAATAGAATATTAGACTTATGCCATGCTATTTAAATTGAGAAAACAAGTTTAAGAAAGCATGAAACCAACCTTATCGAATTCTACATTGCTGCAGGACTAAATACAATCTATCTGTAAGTCTCTCCTTCAACTTTAGATTTTAGAGATACTGTAATCCCTAAGTGTTTCCACTTTTGTAGAACCACATGCCAGTTCTTGAATAAGTGGCTCAAATCTTGTTAGCAGTCAAATGGATTTTGTCTGTCATTATGCCAGTGGATTTGCTGAATTGATCAATGCTGTCTTACAGCATGCTGAGACAAGGTTGCTCTTTGTACTTGTCCTTCCTCTGTTAAAGAATACAAGGACCTTTGACACTATGTGATTTTTAATTTGTTTTTCTCATATTCGATGTTGCTGTCATCTGAACTGTTTTCTTCTGGTCTCTATTCAGGCCAGTAATACCTTTCTTCTGAGAAGGAGATTGAAAGTCACAGGAATGTAATCTGGATATATTAGGGCAAAGTAAAACTGGAGTTATTATTTCTGACATTTTATGCAAAGTACATAAATCATTTTGGTGCATAATGAGTTTGTTTTTCATCTTAAGGACTTCCTCTTCTTTTACTGTTATAACCCACAAGGCAGTAGTCAGATTTTTTGCTTCCCAAAAGTAAGAATTTACTTTCTGATTCCTACAGACTGGTCTTTTCAGTATTCCATCTTGTTCAATTTGAACATTTTCTCAATATTCACTAATATATTTTAAATTCTGATCACAGACTCTTAAATTTATACAGCCTCTGTGGCCTTGCTGTCATCTGTAAATTCCATCAATATAAATTCTATCCTGTCACTGAAGTTGTTATGGCACAGAATTAATTAATCCGGGCTCAGGGTAGACTTCTAAGTAATCCTATTTGGAATACGTTGCAAATTTGAGATTAATAGATTGATAACCATTCTTTGAAGCAAGATACCATGATTCTCCCTCTCCTGACTGATTGGTCTACATCCAATTTGGAAACAAGCTAGCCTTACTTACATTGCTATGCTTCTTTCAATATCAGGTTGGTACATCATCAGAGGGTGGTACTGGGAGATAAATCTTCCAAGGCTGTTACCAGCCTAGGGATTTCTCAGTGGAGGCGTGTCCAACAGGTCTGAAAAAAACTGGGGAATGTTGGAGTACATGATTATCTATTACAAGGTTGTATAATCTACTGAGTCCTCATAACCACACAGCCTGCATAGAGACTTTCTTTGTGTGCTTGCCTGCCTACATAATTTGTAATGATTTTGGGGCTATCAGACCAGCCTAGACACAACCTCTATTTTTGTAGGTTTCCACAGCGACCAAAGCATCTGGGAAAACCTCAGATCTCTGTCTGAGCTGACCATACCTTCTATGAGTCTTGAGCATTAAAGTGTAAAGTTAATGAGTACATCCAAGAAATCCTAGTTTCTAAGCAATGTGTTGAATATGCTATCGGTTTATTTGAGGAAGAAGGGTACAATGGAACTCGCATCTTTCTTGAAAAAGAGAGTTTTATATCAAATAAAAGAAGCAATAATTTCTCTATTGTTTGGAAATCACTATACATTCCTAAAAGACCTTCCTAGTCAGAATAGAAATTCTAGCCATGCATTTTAGATGACCAGGAAATGGATCTCTCAAGTCTGTCACACAAATAGGAAGCCATGGAAAGTATAATATAGTGTTACAGTACACGTGCATTGCTGAGATGACTTGCTGATGGTAATTTAGGGGAGCAAGATCTATTTTTTGCAGCTGAAGAAAGAATTTTGTCAGTGACAAGAAGGATGGCTTACATGCCTCACATTCCTTAGAGCTGAAAATAATGAAGGCAGGGAGGGAGGAGAGGGGGGAAAAATCGAATTTCTACTAAGGAATCAGCAGGGAACTTAATGCAGGTGCAATATTTCTCAAGACAAAGAGTTTTTTTGTTTCACCTCCATCTTATTCCATGAAAATGAACTGTTTCCTTCTCGCTCTCTTTATCAGCACAAAGTAGATTAAAATGTTGATACCGTCTCCTGACAAAGATATTTTTACAGTCTTTAGTCAAGGTGTTGGAGCAGGATTAACTTGCTACAGAACTTAATATAGTTACATTAAGTTAGCAGAGTTCCATGTGAATTCATTAGCATGTCCAGTTTTATTAACTATGCTGAATTACTTTCGGCATCTACTGCTGCATGACTGTAACCTTCTGTGCTCTCCCATATCTACCAAAAAAGCCATGTATTTCATTGAGACAGTTTATCAATCCAATCACTGAAATGACAACTACAAATATACTTTAACTCCAGAATTAATTGAGACCATGTTTAATCCCTGCATTGATGGAATTCATGTTATTTAGTTCTGAACAACATAAAATGTAGGTTTCCTGCACGTAAGCATTTAATATGGTTGAAAAAACTTCTGGTGCTCCTACCAGGAGTTATTTGAACTGTATTTTGAATCTAGAAGAAGATGACTTCATGAAGAACATGACTTCACTTATGTACATGAGTATCTAAATTGGAGTGCCAAAAGGATGAATCCAGACTCTTCTCGGTGGTGCCAAGCTGGACAAGGAGTATTGGGCATAAAATGATGCACAGGAAGTTCCACCTGAATATGAAGAACTCCTTGACTGTGCAGGTGACCATGCACTGCAACAGTTTGTCCAGAGAGGCTGTAGAATCTCCCTCACTGGAGATATTCCAGAACTGTCTGGACACAATCCTGTGCCATGTGCTCTAGGATGACCCTGCTTGAGCAGGGAGATTGGACCAAATGATCCACTGTAATCCCTTCCAATTTGACCAGTCCTGTAATCCTGTGGTTCACTGTGCCATGTCTGTAGACTGATCAGTGGAGGGGATTTTATACTGTACTAACTCCCAGACAATGTGCAGAATCTGGGTGGCTTCTCTCTGCACAACCCAGACCTCAAATATTTAACAACATAAATGATTTTCAGAGCCTAGGAACATTTTCTAGTGCCATTTAAGCAAGTATGGGCAAGGATTTGGCTACTTATACAAAAAATTTATACAAAGTGTGGAAAGAAGCAAGTCCTCTGGCATGGTCAGGAGCTCTCCTTGTAGATATCTTTTGAAGTACTACAGATATTGTAGCAAGGCTTTTCCTGTTAGAAAACAACTTCACAGAGTTCTTTAAATGCAAGCAGGTAGAAGTCTAAATTGACTACCTGGATCTTTTCTATTTAGGACACTAATATTAACAAATGCAGAGAACACAGATGTGCCTGTCTTGCTGAACAAAACTGAGATATGCAACTCCAAAATATATTAATTACCTGTTTTAACAGACTTGTAAAGGTAGATTCTTCCATAAAAAAGGAGAGTGTCTTTCAGCATGGATATTGATAAAATTTTATCCTCAAAATTGCTCACAGACAAAAATACTAGAAAAGTATGAAATTTCAAACTTTTGACAAATAGTTATATTTTTTTTCTATTTTTCCATTAGAATAAACAAAATGACAAAAACTCCTGAGGCTAGAAGTTTGCATGGAATAATAATTTAAAATTATGCTTAGTCACTTGAATAATCATGCAGATATTATTTTGCAGAATTATACATATACAACATTCATTTCTTGTGTTCACCCAGTGTTGTGTGACAGAATACAGAACAGAATGGATTTTATGTGTCTGTTCTTGGGTACATGGTTTCTTATTTTGGAAGTGTTCTCAAAATTCAGATGAGCAATGAACAAGTGTTATACTATTGACTGAGACCTAGGATCCAACATTTAATCATAACAAACCTGCGAGACTTATATTGAATAAATAAGATATTCATCAAGATCAAATCAGATCTGGAACCTCATTTAAAGAAAAATACTAAATCAAAAGCATTGTTTGAAATATCAATGTGTTACTACTAATGTTTCTTCCACAATGCATCTTCATATCCTTAACTGAAGGCAGAACTCATTGTGCCATCTATTTATAAATGTACAATGTATAGTTTCCAAATTGGCATAGTGATTGATTTATATGGAATATACATAACAAACATAATATGGTGCATATGCAGATAAAACTTCACTGAGTATCCAGACCAGGAGAAATACTTCACAATCTAAATTAATTTAAATTTTAACACTCCTTTCAGAAAATGGTTTTTATTCTATTATATGCAATCATTTTTTTTGTTGTTGAAGTCTGTGAAATAAATAATAGAAAAAAATTATACAGGACAAGCAGCTTGTATTTACTACATTACTGCTCCAGTGACAAGGGTGAATCAGACTTTTTTTTATCATAAGAAGCAATCATTGAGGAAATGCTATATCTAGGTCTCCATATATCACTACTAGGGGACAAAATTTTTACTGGAATTGTTTACTTTTCTATCAACTTTTGTTATGCAAGTTTAATTTGAAGACCAAAGGATATATTCTGCCCTCATTTCCACACCATAACAGCCCCTTGGCAAAATAACTGCAGTGCACCCAGTTATAAGAAGGCCTACAGAAACCCCAACAGAAAATCTATGAAGTACAAATATGTAGGATCTGCAGGAAGTATTTATATAGGACTGCATATATGTGTAATCAGGCCTCTGAGCCAGTCTAACCAAGTGGGAATAGTGATTGAATCTTAGTTTAGATTTTGTTTGGTTATTTTGATTCATATCCAGTCTGCTCCCTGTGAAATCAATTGAACAATTACCAATTCACACCACTATAACGGTGTGCAAAAGTCAGCCACATTATTTTTTACTTATTTTGAAAAGAACTCTGAATAATTGAGGCACTCTATAAAGAAGGAAAATTATTATGTGACATCTGGAGACTGCATCTTCCATTAAACAGATAGAAAGAACATCTTGAAAACGCACCGGCAAGAGTTAAGTGAGATGGGAATGATAATACATAAATCAGATTACAACAGCTGTACTCCATGTCCACTGAAGTTCCACAGAAAGAAAGAGAATTAATTTTAATTGTATTTCAGTCATTGGCTTAGATATTCTAATGGCAAGGCAGGGACTTTGGTATAATTTTGTTTCTTGGCTGTGGTCCACTTTGCCTCAACATTAAAATAATGGAATGCAGCCATAATACCAGAAACACACTGGAAGAGCTTATGGTCTGTCCAGGAGAGGAGAGCATTCTCTACGTCTGATTTCAGCTAGAAATGCTATAGCAGCATGTGGAAGTCTTGAAGTGTAAGTGAGAAAATAAAAGTGTGATTAAACTGTGGGGAAAGCCTTCCTTCCTGACAGCTCTGCAAAGCTGCAAGCGACAGCCAAGTATTTCCCACTGAATAGTGAGTGCACATATTAAGCAGGGAGGGTGTGTTAAATGATTTAAGATGCAATGACCTTGTTTCAGGGAGCCATAATAAGCCATGATGTGTGAGGAAATTGTGAACTTTAACAAAATTTTATAGCAGAATAACACAAACATTTGAAGAATAAATTTTGTAACTTCATCACAGGCAAAATACCTACCCAGAGCCCACTTCCATAGCGCAACAAATTTCTGTCAGTATCATTTAAAAAGTCATGTCCAACAAATTTTTTGAAGTCTAATGTGTTTCTTTGTTCTGGTTTCACATTTTCCATGCTTTCCCTACACTAAAGGTTAGCAAATAAACAATAATGGGGACCTCCAGAGTTTCTTTTCCTCTTCTCCTTGTTTTGGGAAGATTTGGATTTATCTGTTTCTATCAATTCCAGCTTTAGCTATGACTCTACCTCAGTGATTTTGCAAAGAACTTCACCAAGGGTATATGGCAAATGCCAGTGACTCAGATGTTAATGCTGCATTTCTTATCAGCCCTTTATTTTTTTGATGATAAACTGTGTTTTCAGAAAAAAAGCTGGATTTGGACAATAATTTTCTCCATAGTTATGGGAAACAGAATAACCACTCCATAGTTTTCTCTTTCAGCTTCCTTTTATAAACAAGATTTTAACCTGTGGTAACATCATAAAACCTAAGAAAATTCTTCTGAAATGCCACAGGTGTGATCATATGCCAGAATAAAAATTATCTGGTCAAGAAACAAAGTATTTATGTCAATGTGAGGGTTCAAAACAAAGTGATCTCACGTTAGGGGATTTTTTTCTGTTTTTCCCTCTTTTCACTTGCCAAAGCTTCGGAATGCTTTTGCCTGAAATCTGCAAATCAGTTTAATTTTGTTGGGCAAAAGTAGCAGCGTCAAAAGGGTTGTGCCAGGGGGCCAGCCTGAAGGAAAAGCGGACACGGAGCCACATGAGAGAGCAGCAAGCTGTCTAGCAAGGTGTGTCCTGGGAATAACAGAACACAGCTCTTGTTCCACCAGTTTTGGAAGTTCTATGAGAGGACAACAAGAAGAAAATACCTCTTAATGTAGTTTTTTGTTGTACAAGGAGGATCTCCATTTGGAAGTATTATCATGGGACTATTCCCACATGTATTTCAAAGATTCTTCATAAAATGAGCACTGAGCAAAGGGACATTAGCACATCTGAGAGTCAAACAGAAAGAAAAAAATTAAAATACTTCTTTAGACACCACCCCTTGCAAATTTTCTTACTCCTGCCTATTTCATTTGAGGACAAGTGAAATTTCACAGCTGAACATTGCACAAGTATAGTAGTGAAAGAGGATTGAACTGCTTTGGAACTTCAATAATTGAAGCAGTATCCACCATTCATCATGGTTGCTTTTAAGACAAAATTATATTTTTCAGAGTGATTCTTACGATCTATGATACATTATGTTTTATGATATTAGCTGAAAATGTTTTTGTTCAGGCCCATACTCTGGTGAATGTGAAACCAGGAAGCTAAGCTTGATGGTTGCTTCTGCTTTTCACCCTTCTTAGATTTGGAAAGTCACTTTTCTTCATATCAAGTAACGTACTAGGATTCCCCTAGCTATAGATTTTGCCTCTCAGCTCATAGAGCAAGCTTTGGTTCATACACTGTAATCAGCTGAAACCCTCTGAACAAATATCCTTTCATGGACAGTAATCTTCATTCCAGACTTTGGAAACCAGTCACCAAGTAAGGAAGTAATGTATTTTTATTTCCATTACTGTACGCATGGGTGGGAATATCAAAAGGACTAAACCAACATTGGTCCTTCATGTTATCCTTCCTCTGTGCCTGAAGGAAGTTGTCACAGTTTAATGGCCTTTTCAAAATAAAAAAAAACCTAAATAAAATTTTGTTTTCATCAGTTTTGTATTTAAGCTTTTTAGTGTTTAATTTCCTAAAGAGTAACTAATGATAAAAAGTTCCTACCTGAAAAGCCTTGCAAATCAACTAACTTGCCTTATATTATAATTTGCATAACTTTTGAACAAGATAGTCACTGTATTCCAGGTAGTCAATATGTCCTGTTAGGGATCAAACATTTTTTTCAATCAAATAAATCTTTGTTTTCCCCCACTAAGCACTGTTATATGTCTGTGCTGAGTTTGAGATTAAAAGATCAGGGACTATGAAAACAATTAAACATTTGTTCTACCATATCCCTTCTTGAAAAAGAAGAGCTTCTCTGTGAAAGTAAAACAACAAATTCATAGTTCTTTTTGAGATAGGATGCAGTGATCTGATACAGATAAGATGCACTCCTTTCGCCCTATTCAAATGTTAAGCTATCTAATGCAAATATTATTTTCCAGTAACTGAAATCATTCATTTACCCACACCTCTAGTAAACCCTGAATGCAAATCTCTTTCACACACTGAAGTAGCTTTCATTAGCTTATTTTCATGATACATTAATGGCTTTGTACTGTGACTGTTGTTTTCTCCCTAAGATTATGAATCTTTTTAAGGGCTGCATGAAAGCAAAGAGTACTTATTGTTTTGTTATTTAATTTCTACATTTTTTTCTTTCATATTTATATTAACTATCTGTGTTATAAGTTTTAGAGCTGAATTTTTCAGTTTCAACAGAGTTTAAAAATACTTTTAATATATATATTTTGGATATGTCATGTTAGGTTATGTTATGTTATGTTATGTTATGTTATGTTATGTTATGTTATGTTATGTTATGTTTTATGTTATGTTATGTTATTATTTAGGTGCATTTTACCTGTAAAGTCATCCTCTACCTTATACTTACTATGTAATTCATCTGCTTCTCTTTCATGTTGTTTATTTCACTGCTAACTTTTAAAGACATTTAGTATAAAATATATCTCTTCTACTCTTTGCTTTTCTTTGTAAAAATTAGCAATGATTTCAACACTTAAAGCAAACAGTAGTAGCTCTGCCACATGATAGAGAATCCAGGGAACAAGAACCACTTCACAAACATAAAGCAAACAAGCCGTCCTTAAACTGCCTCCTATTGATCATACAGAGCAGCTTCAAATTGATTGAAGGGATTCAGCCAAAATAGGAAGTTCTTGTGGTGAGATGGCTGATATGGTCAGGCTGGAAAACCTCTCAACTGTTTCCTGTGGTCACCCAAATTCCAGAGCCCTGCTGAACCGGAGGACACTCTGAATAAAGGATTTCTTAGAATTTGCCCTGCTGTAGTCAGGGGCTCTGCAAATGGCATGTGACTCAGTACAGGATGATTTCAGTTCCTTGAGCAAACTCAGATAAAGCAGAAAAATGTTTCCCTGCTTACCCTGGAAAGATTCCCATTAATAAGTGGTACCACAGTCAAGGGAAGTTTTCTGTGTAGCTTCTGCAGACATTTTGGTGGTATATGGCAGCCTTCAGCTGGCTTCAGCATGAGAAACAGGAACTCTACTGACACTATTACTGCATATTCTTAACAAGGATATGTGAACACCGTGAGTTTGGTAGCTACAGTCACATTCACCATGAAAAGTCTTCTGCAAAAAGGATGCAAGTTGTAACTTGCAAATTATCAGATGCTGCCTCAAAGCTCTGCACACCCTTGAGTTTTCCATTTCTGGTCGCAGGCAGAGGGGAAAAGATGATTCTCACTTTCCTTCCTTCCTTCCAAATTTTGAATGAAGAAATACTTGCTGCTGTATTGACAAGTTTTTTCTAGAAAACTGATTTTGTTTAGACAACCTGAAACATAGTGCATTCATCTCTGCACCTTGGTTAACAGGCATTACACTCTGCTCTAAACAAATGTGCAGAGCAGGTGAAGGCAACATTGCTATCTCCTTTATGGAAGAGAGGAACTAATCTGTGGATATACTTTCCTGTAGCCAGCTTGGCCTCCCAGACCAGGACTGTCTCAGTGTTTCAGTTCTGTTTCATTGCTCACATCCATCTCAGTGGATCCCAGATACAGGAACCTCTGTGGAAATCTTTTCTTTCATAGCTCTAGAACACTGATAAATCTTCCCCTTTCTCCAGTTTCTTACTGTCCTACCTTTGGTGATCTTATACCAGCTGCACCCAGATCCCTTTTGCCGACTGTATTTTGTTTTCTCTTGTGTGCTGAGTGTGTAAAATAGAAAATAAATACTTAAACCTAGAATCTAGTGTGACAAAACAGGATGCAGGCGTATTTAAATATTTTAGGCATCTAGCTTTGATGAGGAAGATGATGAACTAATTTTTTTTAAGTGAGATGCTCATCTGAGCTCTGATGAAAATTAGTGGAGAATATACACAAATCATTCAGAGGTGCTCTGTTTTATTTAAAATAACAGCTTCCACTAATCACATCAGCTCTACTGGTAAATAAAAGAGAATGCCAAGGTACTGGCTTTCTGCCAAGAGCTAGACTCCTTCAGGCACATATATATTGAAAAAAATAGATGGAGAAGTCTAGCACAGAGCCAGAGAAAGACAGATAGTAATTAAACATTGTGAAATCAGCGTTTCAATGATCAACCTTCTCCCTCTTTCATTTCACAATGTAGATACATTCAGTGAGTTCATAGTTTGTGTTCCTGGGGTTCATTTCATGGCTCTGCAAGACAAGGTTTCACCTCTTTCACACATATGTTCATAGAAAAAGAGGGATATAATTGCCAAAAATCCAAATTTAGATGCTCTGAATTACCATTTGTAGAATCTTTATTTTTGGTCAGTGTAAACTCCATGAGTTCTTAAAATTTTATTCTGTAGTTTCAGATATGCCCTATTACCTGTTCCTGATCATAGAAGGTGTCTTACCATTTGCAGAGATAATCAATCTACGTCCTGCTTCTAGGAGCCTCATTCTCTGCTGATCATGGTTCTTAGTTCAGTGATTTCAGTTCTGTCCTTGAATCGCTATGTTCAACATCCCAATTTATAAATCCCTGATTGTTTCTGGCCTTAATTACATACATGGACATTTTAAAATGAACTGTTGCCTCCTTTTAAAAATTTTTCTTCTGTTTGTGACTGCTTCCCAAGGACCGAACCTTTAAAAATCTTGATTCTTTCAGGAATCAGCTTTCAACTGCTCTAGTCTACTTGCAAATATCGTGGCCATAATTTTTTGTCTGTGTAACTCAATAAATGTATGAAATATGCAAAACCAGATTGTTCACAGGGGAAAAGGTGTCTGGTTTTTGACAATGATGATTGATTTCTTTCCAGACCCAGTCTTGTTATATTTATTTTTTACCAGATACCAGTATTTAAAGAAAATTTCATGAGTGTAGTTTTGGCCCAAATCCTTGCTCTATGGGCCTTGCAATACAGAAAGGATGTAATAAGATTTTCTAATGCAGCCTTTGAAGGTATGTTCCAAAGAAGTCAGCTCAGCCTTTATAGGGGAAACTGGGTTCAGAAGGAATGTCAACCAGCTCTAAGCTAGTTCAATTTGAACAATTTAATTTTGAAATGGAGCTTCCTGGGCTACTGTGTTTTTCTAGGTTATTGATCTCATGAGTTACTACTTTTCCATCTGGAAACAGAGAATCCAGGAGAGGCAAGTAGAAGATTTCCAAAAAAGGTCTGTGAAAACATTGCTTGGAGGATGTCAGAAACAACAGGAACTTGGTGTGATTGCCGTCACACAGCAGGTGCAGTGGCTTTATCACTAAGGAATAAAAGAAATTTTAATATCTCTAGTTATCTTTAAGAGAGCATCCCCTGAAGGATCATATGAGGCAATTTGCCCAGAGGGAAATGAGTGGCCATGCTTGCTCAGCCTCCTCTTCCTGCAACAATTTTTGGAAAGGGTGTGGTGTGTTGGAAGGCTGAATTGGTGCTGATGAAGCAAATTAACTGAGTGAAAAATATCCACCCCAGCTGCAAAATGAGAATCAATTACAGCAGAGTTTGCCCTCTCCATAATCTACCTACTGCATAAGTGATTCATCCTGAACCACAGTGCAGTCATTCAGAGGGAATACCAAGGTCTCACTTCCAAATTATTACTCAGAATTGAGTAGGAGGATGTCCCTGTTTAGTAGTGTGATGGATTCTAGAACACCATCTCAGAACTCTTTGGCAGGATGGAATCACTTTCTCTTGGACCTAAGCTGAGTCTGAAATGTTTAATGAGTTGAGTCATATCATGAAGTGAAGTAAGTAAAGATGAGAAACAGATCATTTGGGTGAGATCCAAAGTACAGCATGCCTAAATCTGGGTTTCCCCATCATCACTCAGAGTGTGATAGTTTGCCCTGAGCAAAGTTATTTTTTTAAGCATCTTTAAAAAGCCAGACTTTCAGCAAGGGTAATTAGTGGGGATTAGCTGCAGTCTATTTTTGCTCTTCTGCAGGAAAGAAACTTTTTGTTTGTTTGTTTGGGGTTTCTTGGCTTGGAGTTTCTGTTTGATTTCCTTCTTTTGCAGCATCAAAGAAACTCCAGTTGTACTGAATGATGGCAAAGTCTGAAGGACAGCCATGGTTTGACACCAATACTCTATCTGACTACTTCTGAAACAACAGAATCCAATATTTGTACCTCTAGAAAAGGTATATAGTAACATATATTGTTAGGTGTTTATCTGGAGTTAGGCTGTATTCAGTAATAGGTGATTACTCCACAAATGTGCTTTAGGAAATCTGACACAAATCTTCTATGCATTTCCCTTCTCTCACTAAGTTAAAGCTTTGCTTTCTGCACTTCACTTTCCCCACCTATAAAATGGGGCAATCTGAAGGACTACAATGAGTAGCAAATATTCACACTACCATGAGCGAAGCATAAAAGCACAGCTGAAATACTGAATAACATGTAATGACACAGCCAAATAGGATTGCAGCTGAACTGTACAAACCAGAATGTCTTACTGGGCTGCATGAGCCTCATACATTCAAGAAACAGAGGACTGATTATCTGAATTACAGAGAAAATCTAAACCCCCCTCCTTCCAAAGAAACAAACACAAGTTGCTTTTGAATGGTAGCGAACTGTCTTGAAAATGAGATTTGAGTAGAATTAATTATGTTGACTGAATAAAAATAATCATTATAGGAAAAAAGTCCCAGTCAGAGGACTCTCATCTCATGAGCTAAGAAACTGCATACAGGTAAGTCATTGAGGAGAATTCAGTATAGCCTGGATGAAAAGCATTCCAGTTTTAGTTAAACTATGGAGCTTTCTATATGCAAAGCAGAATTTTTTTATTTCACATCTGTAATCCACAAAGGAAACCATATTTACCTCATAGAGTCATCACAGAATGGTGTATATTGTAAGGCACCTTAAAGATCATTCAGTTCTAAACTTCCTGCCATGAGTGGCCTCCAGCCACTAGACTAGGCTGCTCAGGGCCCCATCCAACCCAGGCTTGAACACTTACAAGTGCATGGCATCCACAGCTTCTCTGGGAACTTGTTGCAATGCCTCACCAACCTCACAGAAAATAATTTTTTCCTTATATCTAATCTAAACCCACTCTCAGTTTGGATCCATTCCCCAATGTCCTGTCATTACATGCCTATAAATTTTCTCTCTCCATCTTCTCTAGGCTACCTTCAGGTACTGGAAGGCTGCAATTATGTCACCCCTTTTCCAAACTGAAAAATCACAATTCTCTCAGGCTTTCCTCATAGGAGAGGTGCTCCATCCCTCTAATCATGCTGGTGCCACTCTCTCCAGCAGGTCCATGTCCTTCCTGTGCTGGGACCCCAGGCTGGATGCAGCCCTGCAGGTGGGGTCTCAGAGCAGAGCAGAGGGGCAGAATCCCCTCCCTGGCCCTGCTGCCCACGCTGCTTTGGATGCAGCCCAGTTTGGTTTCTGGGCTGGGAGTGCAGAGTGCTGGGTCATGTCCAGCTCTTCCACCAGCATCCCCAAGTCCTTCTTGGAATAAGTGTTCATTCAGCAGCTTGTCTCGATAGTGGGGACTGCCACAACCCAAGTACAGAACTTTGCACTTGGCTTTGTTAAATCTCATGCCATTCCCAGACTTCTCACGCTTGTCCAGGTTCCTCTGGATAACATCCCATCTTTCAGGTGTGTCGTCTGCACCACTCGGCTTGGTTTCGCCTGCAAATTTTCTGAGGCTGCCCTCAATCCCTTTGCTTCTGTCAGTATTGAAGGTATGAAATAGAAGTGGTCCCTGAAGGACACCACCATCTAATTTCCTGAAGGGACATCTGAGTCCAGTTTTGGAATCCATGCTCAAGAAACTGCTCCTCCATTCTTTAAGACTCTTTATGTTTAATATTTGTGTCTTCTTTGGCAAATTTATATGCTTTCATGCACTTCTGCAATAGCTGCTTCCTTGGAAGGTGTGAGCAGAACAGCGTCTATACTTACATTAAAGAGGAATGCACAGATTAATCCTCAAACTAATAATTTTTATCTAAAGCCCTGGAGAGCTCAGAATGATAGACTTCACATCAACAAATAAACCTCATGATGTCCGAACAAAAAACTCTTCCATGTTTGACTTTAGCCTGAACATGTTAACTCTAGCACTAATGTTCTCACAGCATTGAGCAGAAGAGTAGAATATGTGTTCTTCTCTTTTTTCTGAATTTTTCAGGGGAAAAAAAAATCCCTATCAGGTTGGAAAAGTAGTACTTGTAGTTGGACATCCAGACTTTTGAGAGACTTGTAGCTGCACAATCATCCTTCTGAGGACAGCTGGCCATTCACCTTTCTTTATACACTGGGTTTGTCCATTCCTGACCCTCTACAAATAATCATATCAAGCACATACTCTTGGCAATAAGTGGCAGAGAAAAAGAAAGGTGCAGAAAAACAATTTATTAGCCTTCTTTATGATGGTGTCTGAGATGCTTATATGCAAAGAAGTCTTTTTGTCTTGTCACTGTTTCACGTTCCCCAGTCCTTTTTGTGATATCACAGTGCCTTCCCCAAATGAACTCTTTTTCTCCCTTCTTTCTCAGTCAACATGCTGTAGAAGATTGATGAAAAGCTAACATAAATTTCAACCATGAAGACAATTTCTCTAAGTCCTTCCTCAACTCTAAAGGGGAAAAAAAAAAAGGGAAAGGGAAAGGAATAACAAGCCTCCTTTGCAGGTGGGGGAAGGGGAAGGAGGGAGGCAGACGAGGATTATGCTGCTAGTTTCTCTGAGTATTTGCCTGAGGTCTCACTGTAAATATCTATTCTAAAAACAATTAATGAACTAAAGTAAAGAAGATTGGGACAATGTCCCAGCACTATGGTATTTCCTTATTTATATCTTTTTGGACTGAAATTTGCAATAAATGTGCCTCTTTTTTTTTGTTTGCTTTTGTTTTTGTCATAGTAAATGTTCAGCATTTTGTGTCATGATGGGAATTTTAATGAATGCAAAACAAAAGCATTAGTGAGGGTAATGCCCACGATATGAATCAGGTAGGTACATGTATTCATTAGCACTGATTACTAACACTCTTTCATGCTATTGTACGTCGTAATGCGGGTCAATCAGATGCACCACAAAAAGACTTATAAAAGAGTTACTGACACTTTTCATGTTCACTTCCAACTCTGGATTGATCCAAAGTTTGTTCACAAAAATGCTGGTATAATCTTAGCCCAGAACATCAGAGCTTCCACTCCCTTGTTGAGAAGTACAGCCCTCTTGATGGGTTTAGAAATGTAAGTGCCCAGAAGAAATGGGTCCTGAAAAGAGTCTGCTCCAAACAGCAACCTTTACACATGTCACAAGTGAAGGAATGTTTGTGCCTACCCATGGGGAATTAACTACTTCCCCTTGCAGCCTAGCCACTTCAAAGATAAAGTAGCAGCTTTTTTCTTTCCTTCTGTTTATTTTTCTGTCTCCTTCAGGATGCTAAGATAAGCATCAGGTAGGCAGTGCTGATCAATGCAGCTTATTTTATAATAGACACTGGAAATCATAGAAATTCCAGCAGAGCAGTGGGAAAAGTCCCATATTTGGTGTGTAACATAATACTGCTGGAGTCTCATCACAGTCAGCAGAAGCAGCACAATCTCAAACACAGAGACATTTGTCACAGCTATAAGACAGAACTTTACATGGTGCAACCCTTTTGCTTTCAGTCAGATCATGTATTAGGTGAGTTTGACAGTTATGCCTTTAAAGCAACTTCCTTTTGCTGCAGCCAGGATAAAACATAGCACTAATGCCACTAACGGTCCCTTTTTTTTTCTTTTTTCTTTTCTGAATTGCCAAGCCTTTCAATGAAAATTTGATAATATGTTTTCATTTCAACAGCAGTTTTTTCCTTAAGAAAATAAGCAAGCACTCGAAGTATCTCTGTGTAATAGTGTAATGAGTTAAACCCTTCCTCTAGCCAAACTCTTCCTAAATGGTGTTTATGGAACAGACACTACTAAATCTGAGGCCATCCATGACTTTTGATGTTGGATTCTAAAATAGAGTTTTAAGTGGAAATGGTCTTTCAGTCTTATCAGCTTTTTTTTCCCCTTCTGCTTCCAGTTTTACCACTGAATTTATCATACTCATTAGAACTGTTTACCAGAGAAATGTGCTACTAACACAACACTCTGGCTTAGAAGATAGGGAATAAAAGTATACAGAGAGTCACAGAGAGAGTTTCTTAGCATGTTAAACAGTCTTTTCTGCTTCTCCCAGGGAACAACCCAACAGCTATTAGGGCATGTCCTAGGGAAGAAAACTCTGCTTTAATATCCTGCCTCTGGCAGTAGCCAGTGTGAGACCAAGCAGGATGGTAAATGATGATGACTTCCACAGATCTATCATTCATATAAGGTGGCGTATGTGCAGATGCAATTTCTTTCTGGTCTCCAGCTGTGCTTCTTCTATTTCTTGATATACAAATTAGGTCTTCCAGTATTAAATAGATTTCTTCCATCTTAAGTCACAGTGACCTCCAGTTTTAAGTTACAGTCTGCTTTTATAAAGTTGTTCTGTAGGTTTAACTCATTTCTCAGTCAGCTTTTGCTCAGGAAATTTCCAAATTACTTCCTGCTGGATTTTACCCTACTAGCCCAAATGATAAACTAACAAGGACCTTCATGATCTAATTTCTGTCTGTTAATACCACTAAATGTATTATTAGTGGCTATTAGGACAAGCAGTGTTTATTCAGTCTTTTTCAGACTATGTTTCCTCTGTCTTGGTTTTCTGCAGCAGAGACTACAGCTATGAGTTTTGAAATTTTCAATGCTTTCTTTCCTTCCTTATGGTTGAACAATTTCATATCTTAGTACATTTTTGAAGAGAGAAAACTTTGTAATGTGTTTGTTTGGGGTTTTTTTCCCCCACAAATTATTTTCTCAAGAAACAGATGCACACAGATGAGCTCCTTCAAAGCATGTAGGCATTTCAGTAGCATGTCTCAAGGGCTCTGCTGTCAGATCTGACCTTATTATATTCTCAGGATTCCCTCTAACAGTAGTAGTGGAGATAAGACATGGATCTGATCCTCAGCCATCCCTCCTTCGTCATCACAGGAGAAAGTTTAGGAAGCACACAATGAATCCAAACTGTGTAGATCTCTAAGCTTTATAGAGGACTTTTGAATAGTTGTAGCTAAGGAAACTTAATTTTTTGTAAGAGACTTGTCTCAGAATCAGTAAGATTTTGCTTAAGGTAGAATTCTGGGCTTTGGGGAGCCCAGTTACCCTACTATATCTCTGTATCAGTGGAAAAATTACACATCTTGGGCAAATATATAGGTAAAGATTACAGGGCACTTGAACTAGATGCTATAGTATCTCTGAGGACCTAATGCACAGTACCTATTTATACCTGCTTTTTAAAAATCATACTTTGCTTTTAAGGGTGTCTCAATTATGTTAGTTCTCTAGGTCAAAACACACTATTTTATATTTCTATATTTTATTAATTACCTTGTTATTTCTATTCCTTTTTATGCATTTTCTACTCCTAGTTCCTTTGTTTCCTGATCAATACATGGCAGAAACTTCCTAATCTGTAATAGCAGGCAAATTATCCCAAGGATGCAAATGGTACTGGCAATTTTTCAGTAAATTATTCAAAAGACTTGACAGATATTCCCACAGGGTCAGGCTTATCAAATGCTTGAGAAATTTTCCAGTGAACCCAGGATAATTTGAATTGAACATTCGATAACCTGTAAACAGAAATGCTATAAAAGGCAGAATAATGACAGACTCTGTGATAAAGCTCAGTTCAGGCAGAATGAAAATGAACTGAATCCCAAACTATTTCTTGCAGGAACGTAGAATGATTTCTAGAAATCACAATTAAGCAGGCTTTGGTTCAACTGGGAGAAACATTCTTGCTTTTAAATGTTTGTCCAAAATGAGACACAGTTCAGAACTTCAAGAATTCAGCTCACTATTGTTCTTTGGACGTCTGATTCATGAATCAATGAATGCTATACAAAGACTCCTTTTGATTTTAGCAGGCTCAGATCAATCCCCCCATGAATTGCAGGAGATATCATATCAGCTCATAACGAAATAGAGATAAGCATCCGGATACATTCACCTTATTTGCAGGAAGATAATACGCTATGCTTGACGTATTGAAATTGAATACTGTGACATTTTAGACTCTATGCTTCAAATAATTCTATCTTATCAGAGTTTCTCTACTGTAAACTAGGTCTAGATGGTTATTGTTCTTTTGTTCTCTACACCATCAATAATAGACCAGTTCATGGGTCTATGCACTTGATAATCTCCTTCACCCCTCATGGCATCATTCTGTGGGTTGTTGGAAAGAAACATTCTGGCTTCATTGAATGCAGATTCGCTATGCAAATTTGCAACATCATATAAGAGAAAGTACAAACAAAGTGGTCTTTTTCTTTTGTCAGCAAGTCCAAACACTTATGGACCAAAACAATACCCCAGTGGTCCTCTTCACTAATGTCACTGGGTAAGCTGGGTGTGGAGTACACCTAGGAATGTGTATGGGGAAGCAATACATCTGTGCCATGCTTCTGCCAGTCAGGTTGACTGAAGTTTACTAATTGCAAACGTTCATACTGAACTGTGCTTGAAGTAGCATACAGACAGTAATATTTTACTTCCCAATCCCTAAATCACACTTTAACTGATGCCTATGAGGCTCATTCTGTATATTACTGCTGCAACAAAGAGCATCTCATAACAGCCCACCTCTCTGAAACAGACACAGACCTGAACAATCAATGGGAAAGGCCCTTAGGAGTCCTAGGAGGCTCCTTGCTTTTGGTGAGACCACTTACACACAGTTAAAGGGACAGTAAGTCTGGTTACTGTAAAGTTAGTTTATAATAAAGCACCACAAAAGCAAAGGCATGATGACTGGAAAAATGCCTCCTATCCTTCAATTCATATTACAGTGGCTATGATTTCTTCAAAGAATGAGGTTTAATTTTTAATATTAGAAGTAAATCACAATTTCTTACTGAAGTTGCTTGCTCTAGAGAATTTATTTATATGTAGCTCTGAACAAGAATTGACCCCAAAACTACCATTTTTCTCTAACTGTGGTTGACTTGAGTTTTCAGACTTCATGAAGCATAGTTCACTGCTATGTGAGTATCTAAAGATGTTACCACAAATAGCTTTTCTTTCTCCTTTGTTTTAAATGAGACTCATCAACAAAGTGTAGTTTAAGATAAGACAATGTACCTGGATCATTCTTTTCCATGGCAGTATTCCAAGTCAAGACAGCTATTGCTTTTTAGTTTCTCAGATACTTGCTAGGCACTAATTGTTCATATGCAATGACTGAAATGATAAAAAAATTAGAAAGTATGAATGGAAATATGCATATGGTTGTCTTTTAAAATCCTTAGCATTCCTGCTAGACCCAAATTCCTTGACTAAATAGCAAGATAATTTTGATCATAGGAAGTAATTTATTTGTAAAACATTCAAGTCTTTCCTCCAGGTTTCATTGTGTGTATGCATGACTGATTTGGTTCAGTTTTCTGGGGGTTTATTTGTTTGTTTTCAGAAGAAGAAATGTCCAGAATAGACCACTATTTGCTTATTTAAATGTTGGAGTCTTCATAAATTATAATTCTAATTTGTTTTTCTCATTAAAAAGTAGAAGAAGAAGAAGACAAAAAAAAAACCTTCCACTGTGCACCAGTTAAAAATTCAATTACATAAGCTAGAAAATTAGAGGTTTCCCTTTGGCTGGATGCAGATGACCACAATTACAGACCACGTAAACTCTTCCTATCCTTCCTGTACTAACCAAATTCATGTTTACTCCAAATTTCAAATGAGAAATCTGTCACAGACTGTACAAAGAGTTATCAAGACTGCCATGGCAAGCTTTATGTATGTGTGAAATACAGGTCAAACTAGAAAAAAAAAAAAGTGGCTATACTTTTTAGGACTATTGGCAATAAGAGAGGTGGAGTAATAAAGGAATTTCTCCCTAAGATAGCCATGTTCAACTTGATCTAATTGTGATCATTATTACTCCATTCCTGGAATCTCTCTGCAGGACAGCACTGAAGCAGTTGCTTAATTTGAAGTGTGTGCTTGTCCTTGTGAAATCAATGAACACAATAAGCATGTGCTTAAATTCAGTCATGACATAAGGTATTACTCTGAGAGATACAGATATCAGTGTAAACCTCAGCATTTTCCTGAATCCAGACCAGGCTATGTTTTAACACAAGAAATGTTTTCAAGACTGTGAGTAAGATTTGTAGAAAGAAATAATGGATTTTATTACATTAATTGCTTGGGCTTCTCTGCCCAAAAGCCAAATTGCTCTTTAATTAATAGTAAATAAACTATTGCTGCAAGTATAAAAAAAAAGCACCCAAGGACCCAGTCCTGTTTTCTTATACAACAGACTTCTTACTGTGCTAACTGTTGGGACAACAACCCACAGAGGCAAGCCTCTTATTTTTCTGCACTTATTCCCAATTGACTGCTGTCCAGGTGTTTCTCAGATGACCCAGAAAGAAAGCTTTATATTATTATTATGTTATAATCCATTAAACTTGATTTCTGAGACAGAGGTAGTGTGTGTGGGCTTCATATCTGGTGCTTCTAAATCTCATCACTTAATATGCACACTGAACCTTTCTATTGGAATATTTTACACAATGAACAAAAGAATGCCATTTGCAAAAAGCATAAAAACCTATTTCTGCTGTATGCTATTCCATCCTCTCTTATCTAGCCACTTTATCCACATGGATTTCTTCCAGAAGATAAATCTTTCAATCAGGATTTCTTTATGAGCTGCAGCCCTTGTATTGTGAGGTGTATATCAAAATTTCAAGACAAATTCTGGTTTCTTGATTTTGGTAAACAGTGCAAAAGCTTTAAAAACAAGAAACTTTAGATGTCTATTCATTCAAGTTAGAAAAACCTTTTGTAGTTTTTTTTTCTGGTCAAGACAAATGAACAAGGCTAGTCTGTGTATTATCCTAAACATATAGAAAGTCCCATATATTAGATCAAATTAATACATTAAAAAGAGTTTAGACTGGCCATAAAGGTTGTTTTAAATAAATTTCTGATGTATCTTGTTAATTTATTTATTCTTTACACTGTTATGTGAGGGTGCACAAAGGATGCTCTCTTAAAAGCTCTATGGAAAATAGTCATAATGAATCTCAAATCTCCCTTAATGAAGTTTAAATGTAAGGGCCATTGTTAACATTCAGATACACAGACCTCCTTCATCTTCTTTTGAAATTTTCTGCCTCCTTTCTCCCACCCAGATTGTTCTGCCATTTCCAGAGTTCTGCTTTGCTGTTACCAATCAAGATTAGCTACTACAGCTGGATAAAAATAATAACTTTCATTCCATTAGAAATTCACAGATTTTTGTCTTGTAAACTCTTTCTTTTCATGTATTTAAAATAAACCAGAAGCCTCTACAAAATCCAAACTACCAATCCTATCTGGAAATTATTGTACATACCTTACATTTGCATTACATATCTAAACTTAAATATTTAATTTTTTAAAAGTCTGATATAAAATACACCCCTGTGCATTTCTACAGTGTTGCATACAAACTGATGTTATTTCCAGTTGAGTCAGGTGGGCTGTGCTAGCTGACCAGGCAATGGCTACACTCAACAAACCCACCTCTCACCATGCACACTTCTGTTCAGGATCTCTGACAAAATTTCATGGGGTAACAAGGTGTTCAAGGATCTGTGTTTCCCTTTGTGTGGTTCATGAAGGTTTGAATTATTTCCCCTCTCATCTCAAATTTATCATGAAAGGTGTAACTGACAGCCAAATCACCTGAAATGATGGGCTCAGAACAAAACCAAGGTGAGCACTAAAATCTGTGTGTCTCACATGCTGTCCCAGCTGTGGAACAGTGGGAGTCAATTTAACAGTGTTTCTGCAAAGAAAACAACAATCAATCAGACAATGGAGGAGATGGTGAGGAAATCTATTTGACCTATTCTTCAATGGGTTCTGACAGAGGTAAGTATAATTTATTTTAACTTTCTTTTAACAACTGAACCTTGAAAAGGAGTATTCATATTGTATCCTAATATGAAATTAGTCAGGTTCAAATGAACATGAGGAAATTTTTTTTTGCGATTAAGCAAATTCTTTAGCTACCTTAAAATTTTGGGTTTTATAAACCTCACAGAACTTGGTCTCAGACTAAATCTGACACATGCTGACAAGTGCCCCTTGGAGCTCTGTTTTAGCATGAAAGCTTTTGTCTCATGAATTACTAAAAATCTAATTGTGTATTTGTCCAAAGTGGAAGCATTTTCTGCACAATGAAATTTCTTAATTATGACATTTTAATTTTATTAAAGATGGCAAGTTTGTTATGGTGCTTACAGTAAGCCACAGCAGAAGGATATTGACTCTTTGAAAGATCTTTCAAAATTATGTAAACATCACTTTATTTGCAGTGCACAGGCCAATCTTTCCTAATAATGAAACATTCCTTTACCAATTTCCCATAGTAAAGTATTTCATGGTATTTTCTAACTGAACTAAACAACATCAGCTTTCAATGCAACAGTGTTATTTTGAAACCTTAGGAACTTTTTGTTCATATTCCACCTGGGAGCTGATTTAAGAGCTGGTCTTTTAAGAGCTATGTCTTTCCTAATATTTTAACAAGTTACAGGTCTCCTGGGGTGTTCTGTAATATTGAAGTCACTTCAAGAAAGTGTTCTTCTTTCAGTTTTAGTTATTCAGGCAGGTTTTTGAGATCTTACTGAGCTGAAACAAGGTGAGTTGGATGACACCATACATTGTCTGTTTCAGTCCTTTACACAATTTTCTCTGCTAACTACAGTAATTTCACACTTATAAGGTGCACCAGGTTATAGGGCGCACTTCTGGGTGGCTGGGAAGTCCACATAATTTGTCCATATATAAGGTGCACCGGCCTATAGGGGGCACTCTTTTTTTTTTTTAAGTGACGATCCGTGTACAACAAAGTAACGAGTTAGTAACACGATTGCAGGGTTTGCTGTCAGTGCTCAATTTGCAAACAGTTTTCACAGACCGGCAAAGCCTTTAAACGCAGCCCCAGGAGCCCTCTCCATGCCACAGGCCCCTGTACTCCCACTGCCGGCTGCCGCGGTGCCCTGCCCACTCAAAAGTGGCTCCCAGCACCACTCCAAAGCGGCTCCCCACACCACTCAAAAGCAGCAAGCTGCCCACTCAAAAGTGCCGAGCCTCACCGCTCAAAAGTGGCTCTGTGGCAGCTCCCCGCCCGGCAGCAGCTCCATGGCAGCTCCCTGCCCTCCCGGCTCATACTTCTGGGTTGGCAATTTGCCGGAATCCGTCCATATATAAGGCGCACTGGGTTATAAGGTGCACCACCGGGTTAGGCTCGAAACTTCAGTCAAAAAAGTGCTCCTTATACAAGTGAAATTACTGTAATATTTTTCTTTCCACCTTCGTTTCCAAAGTTTTATATTTTAGTCGTCATCCTAGTATTAACAGTTAATTCCTGAGCCTAATATTTTCTTTCCAAATTAAGTCCTGTTGAAGTTCTCATCAATGTCAGTGGACCTAGACAAGTAATTCTACTTGTGCTCTGAGTCTAGATGTCAAATATCCAATCTCAACTTGTAAATAAGTGGTGACTGTCATTCTTTTATCCCTTTCCATGTCCAGATTGTGTAAGAAAGTTGTTGTATATGTGGGAAATTTCAAAATGAGTGATGTACAATCAAATTTACATGACAATGAGAGGGGAAAAAAAAGAAAAATCTCTCACTCATGGTCTTTAATGCAAAATATTTTAATATCAGGTGCTCAGATCAGTAGTTACTGGTTTGCACACCACAGTCACTTATCTTTACACAAAATTTAGCAGAAATATTTTACAAATATATTGATCAGGTATAACTGACTATGAAAAACAGGGTGTAGTCATGTGCAGTGTATTCTCAGACTTGAAATCATACAGAAAAAGTGTTAAACTACATACAGAGCACAAGAATTCATTTCTTATGTGAACTTTCTATATTTGATATTTTTATATGTCTAAAATAAAATTATATCAGGGCATATCCATCAGGTTTTCTAATCAGAAAACATGTATGAAATGAAAAAGAAAATTTTTATTCACCTCCTGGAATCGGAAGGACCAATGTTGTTGAGAAACACTGTCCTCTCAACTGTGAGAACAAACGTAGAAAAATAGGAATTTCCCAACTCTGATATGGACAGCATTGAATTTTTCACTTCACAGATACAGCAGAGAAGTGAGTTAACTACTCTGGCAAATATACTTATTTTCTTCTTCCTAAACATTAATTGGAAGAAATTCTGGCAGCATAGATCCAAGAGGGAGCAGGAAATTACTCTGGTATTTAGATCAACTGTATGGAAGTGAAGTTCTTTATTTAAGGCTCCTTGCTGAAAGAACCCATCCGGCAGCCCACTCTTGTTCAGGTGAGGGCCTGCACTCAGAGGGAAGGTCTGATCCGCTGTCAGGGTGTGTCAACAGTGTTTAAGCCAAATGAGTGTCACAAAGGGATTTAGCTCTCAGAAACAATTTCTTAGTCTGTACTCATAATTCAATAACCAGCCAGTGTGCATCAGATTATTGGTGTAATATGTGCAGCAAGAATGGCATGTCTGTCACAAATGCATTCATGTATTGCTCTACGATCAGTTTTTGTAGCTATCTGTATCTGCTACTTATCACAATATATCTTTTGATTTTTCCCTCAGGCCATCTTTATTGTCAACCTTCATGGAGTGTGTCTTTGCTCCCATGGAGGTATGTGCTCTTAAATTTTCTCTGTACAGGACCTCACATACATATGTAAGAGTGGTGAGGTATTTATTTGGTGTGCATATATAGTTTACGTATATATGTCTGTGCATGAGCATGAAGATGTTAGTGTGTGTTTGACATGTGCACTGTATGTATATTGTGCTGGTGCACACCTGGAACTCACCACTGCATGTAGCTTAGGCTAGTAAGGGCACACACTCACCCAGGAAGAGACATAACCTAAAGTGATATAACATCTCTATTATTTTTTTTTTTATTTATTTTTTTTTCTGGCAGGGACCACGTGTTGGCAAATGCACAAGAAAACAATACCTTCTGGTCACTGCTTCTGAATGATTTCCCACCCATTCCTCTATTTTAACAGAGCTGAACCAGGACATTTCTTGGGCTCCAAACTCTTGAAACAGATGTTATAACATTTCTGTTACTGACAAATTCATGCTTTTCTCTTCAGCTCAAGCCTCCCAATCAACAGACATCAGCCCCTCCTCGTGCAAATCCAAAGCCCTTACAAGGAACACTCAACCACTTGTCCAGCCCTCTAGGAATTCTCTATGCTAAGTAGAAACTACTTTCAACAGCTCACCAAAAATATTTGCACAGAATGATGCAGGACCGTAAGTACTGATCTATCCAATGGTATTTCTATGTAGAATTTAATATAATGATTGATTCTATTTGCTGCTACAGACTGAGTAATAACTTGTCTTTGCCATCTGGGTCATAATGATACCTGTTTATTGGCTGACAGAGGCTAAACCAATCCATACTAGCCACCAAAAAGCATTTAAGTGAGTCCCAATGAAGTCTGAATACTCAATTCTAGGTAAAGATTAAGTAATTTTTAGACATAAATGCCTATGTAATTTTTCCTTCCCTGAGATAAAAATGTCTCACATTGGAGGAGCAGACAGGGTCATGAGCTCTCCATCATCAACAATATTTGGTACCAGTTGCTTCAGTGTTAGAAGCAAATCTTCAGAATGCCCTGTTACAAGCTAATCTTGGTCCTGGGAAAGCTTTGTTTTAATATCCCATAGTAAGAGGTTGGCAATTGTTCTTAAGTATGAAGCCATACTTGCCTTCCAAAACATCTTTAATTGATTTTACTTTTGGACACCTACACTTAGAAAGTAATAACCGGCAGTCTAAGCCTTGTGACAGAACCATGGACGGGGCTTCAAATAATAGACCTCTTTCTTCCCCACAGGTTATTTGATGCCAGGAATATGTGACTGAGGCATTTAATTAAAGAAAACTCAGTACTAAGTTCCAGTACCCACAACTCAGCCAATGAAACCAGGAAGTTAGGGCTAAGTCCTGGCCGGCAAAATGCAGCATTTTGCACACTGACCCTATCCTTCACCCTCATGGTACAGATCTAGTTTGGAAAAAATGTTACCTTGACAGGATGTCTGCTGCAATATTAGAAAAAAGAAAATCCAGAGCAATTGAAAAAAATTCCAGAGCAATTAAAAAAATATTCAGAGCAATTGCAAAAAAAAAAAAAAAAAAAATCCAGAACAATTGCATTCAATGTCAGAGTCAGGTGCAATTCTCATTTGGTTGTATTTAGGGCTTATGAACAGGAATTTCTTTAAGTTCCACTTAAGCCTGTAGAGAGGCAAGACCCTTCAGGCAGAACTCTCAATGAGTTAAGTGTGGACAGAACCTTAAAGGATTAAGCAGCACTAAGTCTCTTCTATCTATTCACAACCCATATTAAGATGAACCATAATCACAAGATATTTGCAGAAAGGACCCCACTTCAAGGGGAGACTTAAAAGTCTAAGGACAAAAGATGTCTAGAAAAAGCAAAGAGACTGGGACACGTGTGGATGCAAATGTGCAGCAAATCCACCATTTTGATGTTGTCATTGTTGGTCATCAACTAGAGATGCAGGTTTCCATTATTATGATCAGCATGAGAGAGTAATAATTTATGGGGGGAGCTTCAGGAGATTGGAAGAGGCCTCAGGTGAATCAATTGAATGGCCAGTGACTGATGGGGAAGCTGGCTTCAAGGATGCTGTAATTTCTTAGAAGACTTGAGGAAGAAAAATCTTCAGGCATCTGGTGGAGAGCAATGAGGACATTAATGCCTTAAAAACACTGTAGATGAAGCATAAATTGATGGGGACAAAATATCCAAAGAATAAATTCACCAGTCTTGGCTTTTTCACCTGTCCCACCCAGATGTCTGTTCATCTATGTCATTTTATTTTCCCCAGTCATCTCCACAGCCTGGTCCTTGCTGCCAATATTTGTAAGGTCAATCTGCATGATTGATATCTACCATTTGTTCTCTTCCTTTGAGTCTTACGAATGAGGCATCATCCCAGCTGAGGTGTCAAATAGCCATTTTGAAGGGCCCTTTAAAAACATTAATCACAAAAAGCCAAAGCAAATGTTCCAGGAGAAACTCGCATCACAGTTCCCTGTCTGTGCCAAAAATCTCCAAATTGCTGCTACAGTAAATGAAGCATTTTACTTCTAATGCATTATTTTGTGTGCAGGGAGGAAGAAATGCCATTCATTCTTTACATTACTTTTACCAAATTCCCAGAGTAAATTCATCTAGTTGCTCAAAAAAAAAGAAAAAAAGGGAGGCAGGAAGTCATTTATCTTCCTTCTTGATTACATATCTTCTATTAAAAAGCAAAGATAGAACTACAAATTGACCTAAGTCAAGTACATCTGTTATTTTCTTGCCATGTACTATTGCTCTGGTTTATGTCCAGTTTGGTAGAGTTCCAAAGATTATTCCAGAGAAAATTTTAGATAAAAATGCAGTTACAATCTGTGTCTGTTGATTGCAGGGAGATGGGAGAAAAGCACGTGTTGTTTTGAGTAATTATAAGCTTACCTTTATCCCTGATGCTTATTGGATGTAATGAGGACTTACTTTCTATGTTAGCGTTTTCCCATTCTTAATTTGTTGTGTGAATATTTGATTATTTGTGCTAATTTTTTCACCACTTTGCATTAATGAAACTCAGCATATATTCCATGATATTCCCCAGGGAAGTTGCTGATATCATTGTTTAGCAAACATGCATACAACATAGAATTGAAGACAACCAATTTCTTTTGGAGTTTTTCTCTCTCTCTTTTTTTTTTTAATATATTTTTTAATTCATCACTAAACAAGAAATTTACATTGAAAACTGAGACTTCAAATTATTTATTTTTTAAGAGGAACAAAAGCTATCATCAAAAGATTAGATGAAGGAGTCGACTTGCTCAGCTAAAACAACTAAAATTTCAAATAGTTTAACCCATCATCTCTCTACTTTTCAGAAATAAAATATGGAAGTTGTTAGTTCATATGTAATACAAATGAAACATAAGATTCCATTTACGATAAGTAAAAAATTAATTTTTCTCTTCTGCTTTTAATTCTTCTGTAATTCTTTTCCTCTTGAGCCTATCAAAGTCCAATTGTCCACATTCCACTGAATATAAGTTTTATGAAGTTATAAAGTCATAAATACAAAAGTGTTCTGTTTTTTTCCAGGAGAAAAAGCAAAGGACACGAAGGAAAACTATGATATTATATATGTCAATCTCAAAAGTAAAAATTTCCAAACAATGTATTTATTTCTCTTTTTGCCTTCCCTTCCCTCCAAAAAATAGAAGGCTAGACAAAGCTCTGTCTAGAATGTATGTTCCTTCAAACTCATGTCTATTTTATTAGGCAAAGATTGACAACATGCTTTGTCAACTGAATCTGAGGCATATCCCAATTTCTGTTATAGCTCTCCTAAGGAAAAGAGAAAATGCAGAATCCTTCAAAGGCCAGTCATAGTACTTTCTATGTTGGAAATCGCAGTTTTTCCTCTCCAGATGCCAGATTATTTTCCCTGAGGTTACAAAATTCATGTCAGAACTCATCCTGGCATATCTGCTATAAAAGTCATACAGGTTCTGTCAGTATAATACTGTGCCACTGTGTCACCTCTATACAATGACTAACCAGGGTATTTTCTTCAGTTATTCTGAATATTTCTGAACAGATAATGTGTGATTATCACATTCTTCTCCAGCATTTTAATGTACTTTTATCAAAGAAAGTTATGACAGGTTGCTATATCCATGTGATTTTACTTATCTGTACTCTTTTCCTTAGTGAAATGTCATTCCCAATTCATGGTTTGAAGCTTCTGGGCAGAAAAAAATGAGCTCAGTCAAAGCTCAAACATAATGGAGTAATCAGAAAGAAAAATGCTAATGGTTATATCCAAAGCCATTTATTGTGTTCCCCTAAGCAATACTGCAGGCTCAGATGCATTAAGCAAGGTTAAATCAAATAGTCATGATGTCTGTATGTTCAATTATGCATAGACCAAGCCAGAGACTCCTTCTGAGCCAATCTTCCACAAAGCTATGCCAGTTTACACCTGTCAGAATCTGGCCCTGCCTTAAATCTACTCAGATCTCTTTTTTATTTTTTTCCCCACACATGGGCTGCAGACCATGTTATAAAAAATAATACCTGAGCAATATGATGATCCAAAGATAATAACTTTTTCTTAAAATACTTTGAGTGTGATTTTTATACTGTCATATATCACACTTGAAACTACTCTTTTGCAAGCCTTTAGTCCTCTCATACTCTCATGTATATGAAGAATGAGTTACCTTGCATGTTACATCCCTGGGCATTGGGTGTTTGACAAGAGTTTAACTGCTACCACTTGGAGCAAAAAGGCTGAGCTATGGAAATTTTTATAAGACAGGTATTTAAAAAAAATAATTTTAGGTGGTTATTTACATGGGAATTGAAAATATGTCAATAAATTTACTGAAAATGTTTTATAGGTCTCAAATTTATTAATCTTACAGACACAATGCATTTTATCAGCTGAACAATTATAATGAAATTGATACATAAATTATAAATTCATTATAATTTACATAAAATGTTTAGATATTAAAGCAAGTTAATTAATTAAGCAGTTTGACATTATATATGTCAAACATCTAGTAACAGGTATATCACAATAGCATGATTTAACTTAAAACCAAATAGATAAACAGGAGTAAGAGGAGAAGCTTTTTATATTCTTAAAATTTGAAGGGATGAAATTATAGAAAGATGTCTCAATTACCACCTCTCACTCTGATGTTCAGATCTTAGCTTTAATCTACCAGTGATAATGTAATAGCTTCAATTGTAATTTAATTGCTTGTATAAAAATTATTTTGCAATCATCATATATTTCAACATAAAATAATCTTCTAGTTACACCACTTAAAAAGCACTTGTTCAAAATAAAGAAATGAAACTTTTCTTTATGCATTTATTTTTTCTGCATTTTGCTTGTTTCAAAATTCCTAATTTCATAAAAGCTGCTTTGTTACAAAATTTTAAAAGTCTCACAAAAATAACTAAATTCTTTTTCATTTCTTGAGATATCTAATTACAAAGCTGAAGCTGAAAACATTTTCTTTCAAATTTCTATATATTTTTATATCCACATATAACATTTATCCATTCATTCATTCAACTTAAACTGTACATTCATATAAAACCATCCATGGGCTATGCTATGCAGCATGCAAAGATCACCTGGTTACTTTACTTCACTTTGTCTCAAGGATTAATATATATCATTGTATTTTATTTTCTCTGATTGTTTCCTCTAAGAAGAAATTAATTTCTCCATACATTTCATATATATATACCTGGGTAAAAAGAATCATTGCAGTTATTAAATTTTGCTTCAAAAAGCTAATTATAATTCCAAATGAATACTGTGTATTAATCCGGGAGTGGGATGCCTTTTGCTACTAAAGGAATGAGATCTGACCCCAAGAAAATTTAGGCTTTCCATTGGAACTGCCTTTGTATGGCAAAGATATTTTACTACCTTGGGAAAATACTGTTGCTAAGCTCATAATAGGGATTAAAAGTTTGAAAACACCTATCTTTTTTGCATTTTGCTATGTCCAATTTGACATGTACAGTAATTTCATGAATATAAGCCGCACCTTTTTCATTGAAGACTCCAGCCTACCCCAGTGGTGCGGCTTATATTCAGGTGCGGCTTATCTATGGACAAATCCCAGCGAAACGCCAACCTGGAAGTGAGAGCCGGCCAAGCAGAGTGGCAAATGTGCGGGCCGGCCCCTGTGCCACCGGGAGCTGCTGGGAAAAGGGGACGGCCGGGAACGGGGGGTGCGCAAGGACGGGCCGGCCCCTGCCGCTGGGAAGCCGGGCTGTGTGGGGCCGGGCCGGAGCGCCCCGCCCCCTCTGCCATGCAGAGTTAAAAAAAAAAAGAAAAAGAAAAAAAAGCACGGCTTATATTCGGGTGCGGCTTATATATGGACAAATCCCGTGGTCTTCCCAGCTACCCGGAAGTGCGGCTTATATTCAGGTGTGCTTATAATCGTGAAATTACTGTACTTTTAAGATAAACTTTCAACAGAATTTATCTTGAATTATGAAATTTATTATTTGTTGCTCTTAATGACTAATGCTACTCAATTTCATTAATATTACTATTAAACTCTCCTTCCCAAAATAAATAATACATAAGCTTATCAATGAATCTTGCATTACATTTATCCTCTTGTAATTTATTTTTAGAAGTCACACTTTACAACAGTCAAATTGAAAGATAAATCTGAACTATGCTCTGGTTTTCCCTACACTAATATGACTAAACTTCAAGGCATTACTTATATATATCCATTAGCTATTCTGAGGTGTTTTTCTCCTCAAATTGTTGCAAATTTCAGTATCCCAGAACTGGAAGATATCACAAGGAGTGTCATTCCTAACAGGTGTTTGTCCAGCCTGTCTTCATGGGCCCTAAAGAGAAAATTCTTTAGCAGTCACCTCCTTTGCCCATCACTGCTGACAAACACTAAACAATAGTGCATGAAACAGGATTACTAAACGATCACTGATATATTCTACCTTTCCTTAGTGTGATGACCCTTATTAGTTTCCTGGAGCCCATTATATCATGCATCTGGAAGCAAGCTGTTGCCAAAAAGCAGTCAGTCTCCAAATACTGTTAATGTGCAGTTTCTACCTCTGTTCTGTCCCAGATACCACAATGGCTGAAAACCTTTCTTGCATGAGTATTTTGAAATCTATTTTCCTGCTAATTTCAAGTTTCTCTTTTTTTAAAATAATGTCACAGTCTTCTAATTACTTCCACAGTCATGATTAAAAAAAAATAAAAATTATAATCTTTTACAGATGCCAACTGCATGTGGCTTCTCACCTGTAAATTCTCTTGACAGTAGCTTTGCCACTGAGCAGGTTATAAGTAGACACCTGAGAAAGAAAACTGGAGAACAAGAGACAATAGTCTTCACTCTTTCAGGAATTTTTTTCCAAGATCATCATTATTAATAAAACTCTAGGACATGTAGACCAGGGGAATATCTTAAAGTTTGGGTTAATAATGTTGTTTCTATTCCAAGGATATTCCAATTTTCAGAAAATGTAGTTACAAAAAAATCAAGTTGGAGTAATCTTTGATAATTCCTCTTGGCCTTGCATTATTATATTTTGTTGCATGTCACCAACATCATTCAGTTTCCCTAAACTCTGCAAAAATCTTCAGCAATCAAGAGGATTTGGAGTACAGTCAAGCCTCAGAAGATCATATTTCCTCCTGGAGTCACACCCAATCAGTCTGCAACACTCAATATTTTAACAGCCCTATCAGTGCTACCAATTCAAAGACAATTCTGACTATAGCACAACTTAAAGACAACAGCGAAAAAATATTTTGGTAACAGAAAATGAGACATTTATTCAAGATAATTTTATATTTTAATATAAATTTTAATGGTCAAATTTTAGATCTAAGCCAATAAATTATCTTCTACTGTTATTAAAATAATCACATATATACACTTAGATAAAATAACTAGCAGTCTTTTTTTTCTAGAAAATTTACTGCTCCAATGAATTGAGTAACAGAAGAGTTGGTATCATGAAAGAGAACACAGGGATTGCAAGTCGAGCATCAAAATAAAAAAGCAAGTTCCATGCTTGCTTCCTTCAAAAATGGTAAAGTGGGCTTAATTTTTAATAATGAGAACTTTTCTCTTCTGCTAATTCTTTTCAAAATGCAATACAGTCAGCACATGGCAGTGGATGGATACAGCAAGTATGGAATGAGTGGTGTACCCCCTATATTGTGCCTGCATCTAGAAGTCATCAAATGGAGAAAATGGGAATTTTGAGGAAAAAATAGCATGGCTGTGCTTGATCTTTCTAGGAGACAGTAACCTTTGTTCTGCCTCACTGTTCACTTGAGACTGACAGGAGGAGACCTGGTCACTGGTGTGTATCTTGTCTCCCTTTCTGAGAATATACATGGAAAAGGTTTCCATGTGATAAAACATCCCTGTTCGGCCTTGTTGATGTGTCTGCCATGATACAAACCAGTTATTTTACCGAAACATAAGCCCAGGCCATATTACACACTGCCTAGAAATCTGAACATCTTCAGTGTTGTGCTGGTTTTGGCTGGGGTAGAGTAGCTGCATTTTGGATTTGTGCTGAACACAGAGTTAATAACGCACAACTGGTTTTGTTATTGCTGAGCAGGACTCACACAGAGCCAAGGCCTCTGCAGCTTTTCCTACTGCTACTCTGATGAAGAAATTGGGAGTGCATGGGAGGTTGAGAGGAAACACAGCCAGGATAGGTGACTCCAACTGACCAAAGGGATATTCCAGATAATATGACATCATGTTCAGTATATAAAGTGGAGGGAAGAAGGATGAGAAGAGGGGGTTTTTGGAGTGACAGTGTTTGTCTTCCCAAATGCCCAGCTCTCCTGGAGATGGCTGAACACCTGCCTACCCATGGGAAGCAGTAAATTAATTCCTCCTTTTACTTTGTTTTTATGCACAGCTTTTGCTTTTCCCATTAAATTGTCTTTATCTCAACCCATGGGTTTTCTAGCTTTTATCCTCTGATTCTTTCCTCAGTCCTGCTGATGGAGGAGTGAACAAGAGGTAATTGGTTGTTGGTTGGGGTTAAACCACAACAAATGTAAAAATGAAGTGGTTGAAAGTGTGGTCTTCAGGACCCACAGAACCCACAGAGAAAGGGTAGTGTATAGATGTGCCAATTAATTGATCTCAATACCTTATTCAGAAGGATACAGAGATGATGAGGAAGAATGCTGAAAGACTGTGTTAATGCTGCTAAAGGATAAAAATGGATAAAATTCATATCCCATGTCTTGATAATCAAGAGAACCTTCCACCATTTCCAGTGCCTTCTTTCATAGCACAGATTGCCTTACTTTCCTACATCTCTGCTTTTTCAGCGTATCCAAACTACTGTGTTTGACCAGACAAACTTTTGCCCCACTTCATACTCAAGCTTTGTCTCATATCCAGAGTCCTGACTCATTTTTAGCAGTTGAAAGTTGAAGTTAGATAAAAAAAGGACGATAAAATGTTTTCGTAAGCATGCAGAGCTTGAAAAATCAGTTGTAGATACCAAATAATTCATACCATATCAAAAACAAACTGAAGCCATTATGTAGACAGATGCTTCCACAGACCCAGTTTTGAATAAGATTTCTCTCTATTTGGCCTGGTTTCCAAGGCAGGCTGCAAATATCCATAGCTGTACTCAAGCCATTTTCTCTGTGTCCCATGCACTGTTACCAAAAGAGACACATTTTTCCACATAAACACCATCAGGCTGCAGCTAGGCCAGTTGCTTGTAGTCAGGCCCCATTTTCCTTGGAAAAGCTCTCCACCTGTGGGGAACACAATATGCAGCAAAATTATAAAAGTCAGTGAAATGTAAATGATTCTGGCTTGTCTTGGTTTTCCAATAGGCACATTCTGATTGGTAAAAGTCAAGAGTTTGTTGCCTATCCCACTGAAACAAGTATTCAAGTGAGTTAAAAAATTCTAATAAACAAAAACAATAATAATAAATGTTTAATAGTAAATATAAAGGAAAAAGAGTTAGTTGTCTTTGAGTAATGATTTTGAATGCTTGAGTCATGGCTTATATACAGAGCCTGAAAAAAGTGTCATTGCTGAAGACTACCTTGCAGGTTTCCTGGAGTCAGACTGTTGTCAGAAGTGATAATGCTGAGAGAACACAGAAACAATGAGAAGAATCTGAAGAGGAAACTATAATGATCCAGAAGTAATTGAAAAATAAAAATGGGGGATAAATCATAGTACTACTAACACGCAGAGTATTTAGGTGGATAATTTAATTCTTTAATTTAGAAGTTGTACAGAGAGATTTTTATATGCAAAGGTCATAATTAGGAAAGCAGTATCAATCCCCTAAATATAACAATGAAAATAAAAGTGAATTTACTTGCATATAGTAATACAATATGATTTATGTACACAAGTAACCTGTGGTAAGAGAGCCTGGTAGTGTCTCAGTCTATCTCAAAGAACTGCAACTTTATACAAAGAAGAAATTGCCTTTTAAGTAAGGACAAAACGTGGTGGGAATCATTTTACAGCAAGAATAATTTTCTTACTAAGGGAAAGAATGACATGTTGTATTTACTGTCACTCACACTTCATCCAAAACACTTTGACAAAAAATACATATTCCATGATTTAGGAGTCTGCCAGATCATAAGTTGCCATGATGTTAAGTTTTTGTGGTTTTACACTGATGTTTTTAAACATGTAGCTGTGTCATAAGTGATAATCCAGGAAACCCAGACTGTTTCTGTTTGTTTGTTTATTTTTTATGTTATAAATTGGACTCAGTATAATCCTGTCTTTGTGCCATCAGCTCTACATCAGACAATCATAGATCATAATGCCGTATTCAGTGCCACAGTTTGCACTGAGAATTAATGCTTTTGGTGTCCTGGGACAAAACAATGGTTGAATGGGACTTCTTTTTGCATTTTACTGTTTGTCTGAGGGAAGGTGACTGCAGTCACTTCTGTTTAAAATTCTAAACCAGGCCTTTAAAGTCAAGAGTGAGGGGAAACGTGCTACATCATTTAGCCAAATATCATATATTTTCCCCCCCAGAAAAGTGCTTGGCTTTATCTACTGAAGTCTCACCTCTGATAGCAGTTGTTGTCTTGGCATTGTGCCTGTAACAAGGGAAACAGGGAAAGAAGAATAGAAAGTGAAAAAGAGGGGAAAGTAAAAGTGGGGGGGCAGGGGGGAGGGAGGGGGAAGAAAAGAAAAAAAAAAGGGGGGTAAGAAAAAGATGAAAAAGAATCAATATTTGTAACTGTTTTAGACATGCAGTTTATGCATTGGTGAATGGTTCTTTATACATTATATTTATGGGATATTTGGTTTGTTTTGTGATTTTGTTTCAACTTTTAAGGAGTGTCGTTAATGTGATTAATTAACAAGAATTTATTGGCTAAAAAATCTGCACAGCCAAACATATGTGATTTTTAAAATGTATTTTTTCAGGTGAAACTATAAAATAGGGTCCTAATTAAGCCCTGCTGTTTCCTGAGATTTTGTGTGCACTGCGCTGGGAAGGAAAGTTACATGGAACTTTACTTGATCATGGAAGAAAAATCTGGAGAGTAAATTCAAGCATTCTATTCAGTTTTTAAATATAGTCTTCACTTGAGGTCTACAGTGAATTTATGTCCATGTTAAACATTAAAGCTCTGTTATGGGGCCAAATAAGGGGAAAACTCAAATCAGCTCAAACATCGTGAGGGCAAAACTTCAGCACCACTGCAGCAGACACCACTAGCAGTCCTATATTTGCTCTTAAATGCTGTGATTGATCACAGAGTGTGTTATTATGACATTCTATTGCATGCATTCTCTTCCCATTACTTTGCTAAATTGGGAAGCTTATTTTCTATAATGTAAAACAATTTGTAATAAATATAGTGTATTATAAAAGAGACTTGAAGCTTTGGAATTTGCTTTGTGGGAAACTGAAACAATACTCCACTGAGATCTTAACCCACTTCAGAGAGAAGATCTTTATAAAAATTTGAGATGTTTAGCAATGATTTATGCAAATTTCTGACAGAATCTGGGTTTGTGTCTCTTGTGAGGTATCTGCATAGTAAAGACTCAGATATACAAGTACGAACATAGGTACTTTAACCCTGTCAAAAAGCACTGCCACTTTAACAAAGTGCTATAAATTACCATGTAATCCACAGAAAATGATAAACAGTCATTCTGGAATCGCACAGAACCTTTTTTTTTTCAGTAATTCAGGAAGAAACTATTACATTCCCTCTTAGTAAAGGGTTCAACTCACATGTGTGTACTTGTAACAAAAATAAGCTCACCAACAAAATTTTTAAATAGCTCTTTTAATGTAAATAGTAAAACATTCTTGTTGACATTTTGAGCTGTAAATCCTGTCTCAGTTATTTTTCACTGAAATACAGAAAAGGAGTCTGGATGAAAATAAATTGTGTACATGCAAATGTCCTTTTATATACGTTCCTCTGCAGCTGAATCCCTGACTCTTAAATGATTAGGTTAGAAATGATATGTGTTATTTGCAAATCACTGCCTTCCTCATTCCCCTTGCTCCATACATATTATATTTTGGGAAAATGCAAATTATTTCCATTTTCTTTCATGTATTTATTTCTATTTTATCTGTTCTACACAGAACTTCTAGATGCAGATTATGTCCAGGATGCAGTTTTTGTCTTCGAAATTAGCAGTCATATAGACTTCATATAGACATTCATTCCCTTTGTTTTAATTTTCTTTTTTTAATACCTTTTGTACCTGACATGACATGATATAATCTAGGCAAGGCTTCTTTAAAGTACCTCCCACTGTTCATTGTCCTCTTTAGGCACCAAGGTAAGCTCCAAAAATCCCACCCCTTGACTTTTCAAGTGTGTCATACAAAATGCTGCCATCTTCTCTCAGCTTGAAGAATGGGACTTGTACAAGAGCACATCACTGAACAATAGTGCTGTGATAGACAGACACCCTCCTCCACAATGGCGTGTCTTGACTAAAATCTTTGCTGACCCCCCTTCAGCACAGTTAAACTTGCCTTGTCATGGTAGCCATGTCAATGAAAGACATATTCCAATGAATTAAACATTAGGATGTACCTAGTCCATCCAGCTGCACTGGAGAGGCACACATAGACTGCTTTTGCTGGAAGTGATATTTGTAGCACATTAAAACACATTGAAGAAATTATTTTTTTAGAGGATTTCTGAAATCTCTTTACCTATTTACATCAGTAAGTCTTTTAATAGCAAGCTTTTATAATGAGATCGAAAGGCATTTTGCACACCAAATATCCTAAAGAAAAAAAAATTAACTTTTAAAATATTTTTCCAGTTGTCTAGTCTACAAAAAGCCTTCAATGACTGTGAAGGATGGTTTTTGCTTAGATTTTCCCCCCTTTCCAGCAGGTTTTAGGCCTTGGGGTATTGGTATCCAAGTAGTTAAAACTACATCAGCACTAATAGCTATGAGCTCATCTTGTATAAGCACATTTTTAGTTAAACACCACAATCTTGGAAAAAAATGTTAGTGTGCTTAAACAGCCTGGCTCAGAATAGCTCACAATATGACGCATACCACAGGAAATAAAGTGGTATGAGGCACCTACAAAATATTTTTCAAACAAGTCATTGAAGCTGTAAGCCCCATGCCTCAGCTTTAGGAAGTCACTTATTAAGAATCAACACCAGCCGTGCCAAGCTAAGCTCTTGCTCTTGGTGATTTTCCAATTGAATATTCAGGGCCCTGTCTCAGTCTTGTTTTCAGGGAAGTACATGCCTGGAATGTTAGCAAGCTATTTGCTGGAAAAAATGCCCACAACAGGCCCAATGTTGATCACATTAATGCATTTGAGTGGGTATAGAGTGCAAATGATTGAAAGTGCTTCCAGATCTTGGTTGCTGGGGACAAAGCAGGCTCTGTTCTCTGATCTGATGGTCATTTTTTTCAGCGGAGGATGTGGTGCAGGAAGAGGGAGCAGTGCCAATCTCTGTCTAATGGCTCCAAACAGGGCCTGGGCCTGGCTCTTTGGATGCTGATGAGTGGGAAATGAAACACAGATGGGTCAGATGGGTAAGGAGAGGGGGGATTACAGGTCAGGCCAAAGAGTTGGAATAAATTAAGTGCTTATGAGGTACAGAATGGCACATTGTTAAAGCAAATAGACAGGGAAAAAAACATTTCGGCATTGTTAGGCACAGTGTGCAGAAAAAAACATTCCATCTTCCCAGATCTCTTTCACATATCACATCCTCATCGGGATTACTTCCTGGGGGATATAGGAATTGCTTTCTTTAACATCAGTACTTCAAGGCTGCGGTGCTCTGCAGCACCTAAGAGGAGGTAATTTTCCAGCAATCTCTTCAGATGTCATTTACTGGGAGGAATACTTTGGCTCATGCTCCCGATCATAAGATAGCTACCTTCTTAACTCCCTAGAGATTTCCAGCAAAAGGGTAGGTAACCACATACATATATTCTGGGGAAAATAAGTGACAGGAGGAGTATTTCATGCAGTCTCAAAATGCTGAGTCTGTGTTTGCGTTTATTGCTTTCAAATCTTTGCCTCTGTATGAAAGAAAATTATTTGGGTTAAAAGAACATTTCTAAAGGATTCTGGTTAAAAAATAAAACTGAGAGATTTTCCTGGAAACATGCAACAGCAATTTTACTTCTTATACAAAAGAAACTCCCTTACCTCACTGACATAAAAAGTGTTTTTATTAAATAATATGGACAGAGGTTCACTGCACTTATTTTCGGCATCTCTATTCCATACATAATAACCAAAATGCATTGCCAAACTCTCCATCTGCACAGATGTAGGGGATAGAGATTTGAAAACCATCAAATTAACAAAACTTGAAAGAGAAAGCCATGCCCATGACTTTAAATTAAGATTTCACCAGCTATTTTTTTTCAGTCTTCAAGTCCAGGTTCTTTCCCGACCTACAAGTATTTACCCCTCCCCTGATTATGTAGGACAGGTAAAGTAAATTCTAGTCCTTCCATACAGCATGGCTAGAAATCAAGTGAGAGTTATCACAATGTGTTACATGTCTGTATCAAAATTGAGATCAAAGCTATAAAATGTCCATGCTAGTAAACAGAATGGCTAAAAGAAGCCCTGAACAACATGCAAGGAACCTCTTAAGTCTTTTTAGGCACAGAAAACCAGTTATCTCTTGAGCAGCACAAATGGCTGGATTTCACATCTTCCCCTCTCCTATCAGTTTTCACACCATGATTCAACTGAGGTGTTGCCCATTGGTAACATCTCAGAATTTCTCAGTATCTTTTTTTTCCTGCCTTCCTTCATCCCAGATGATAGCACAGACCTCTGTTCTCCTGTGCTGATGAGTGAGACAGAAGACATGTATGGAGAGGCCAGCTGAAATGCCAGAGTAGATATTGTGGAGTTCACAGCTTTTTCATGGCTGGAAGCACTGAGGGGAGGAAAACACATTAGACCATCTGGAGTGTTTGACCCTTAATCATCCATTGACCATTAGAAAATTTGAGTGAACTTTATATTTTTAAGGCAATGTTTTATTGAATTTTGTTGAGGCTGATTGAAGAAGGTATTGTGAGTGGAGCATCAGGAGATCCAAAGAAACAGATACTCTGATGATCAGGATTGTGCAGGACAAAATGCCCAAAAGAATAGGGCAGTAGAAATAGAAATAATGGAGGGAAAAAAAACCCCAAGAAATGAAACAAGTTCGCGAAAGTAAAACCAGAAACACAGTTGTAAGAAATCATCTTCATATAGAAAATAAATCCCAACAGTCTTCTGGGGCAGGAGAAAGGGAAGGCAGAGCATGGCAACATTCAGATAGAAGCTTTTCTGAAAGGAAAAGGCCTGCTAAAGGGTCAAGGTAGATAATTTTAAAAAATACTTTCTGAAATTCCCTGCTCCTTCCTGATCAAGAGAGGGGGCTTAGATTTGGTAGTAAGAACAGAGTAGGCACCAGACCCGTCTGAAAGACTGGTATTTACACAGTCAGAAGGGAATCAGGAGAGCTCAGGCTGGAATGCAGCATGCCTTGTGCTCCTATACAGTACCACACTGTCTGAGCTCTGCAGTGTTTCTCACAGCCAATGGGAAAGATTTCTTTTCTTTTTAGTTACTGTTCCGAGCAAGTGCTAAGATATATAGCAAGACAACATGCAAACCCATGGATCTCTCTGTCTTTCAAATTTCTGTTCAATCTATATAGCTATTTCCTAAATAACTGCAATAGGCTTTTTCTTCACCCAAACTCTCTAACTTAAAGCAGCATTTCCAGTAGTTTCAGTTCTAGTTCAGATTGAAAGGAGATTTACTTTTAGAAAAAAATTGTAGAATGAAGGGACTACATCATAAAATAAAAGAATAAAAGTGTAAGTGAGAGTTAATTCAAAGCATGAGCCATTGCAAATGCATTTTGCCATATCCCATCACTTCTTGGAATATTTAATATAAGCCCCTATTCGTAAGACACTTATGCAACTTCATAACCCTCTGACATCCCCACAAATCATCACCTAGTACAAGGTGAATGGCTTTGCTGAACAACTCCAGTTGTGGTTATGCCCTGTGCATGCAGGACGCATCCTGGTGCTTGGCTCATCTTTCAAGGCAGAACATGCAGAAGTGTCCATCTCAGTCATCTTGAAGAAAGCACACCCAGAAATCTGTAGACTGTAAGCAATTTAAGATTACAGAAGTGAAATTATGATCAGAAGAGACCTAAGGCAGTGTAGACATGGGTACTGTAGTCTCAGAGAAGGTAAAATCTGCCCTTGTGATCCTACAACGGAAATTTTGGCAATGAGATCTCTCTCATCATAGCATAGCATTAGGTGGTAGCCATCAGAATTACAGTGAGGGAAAGTGAAACCATTTTGCATGGCTGAAAATAAAATCTGGGCATTGAGAAAGAAACACATTTCATCTTGCTTCGATATCTCCAACCTGCCTGTTCTGGCATAAGGACTTTTCTAGGATGACATGACTGAATTCTTCCTCACCTTTGAGGACAAAGTTTTCCTTACCGAGCTGGAAAGTTTAATGTAGAAGGAAACCCACAGCAGAGCTAAATTTGTCTACTGCTCAGAAGCATCTCTTGGTTTAAAAATAAATCATCTTGCTTATTATTAGGTAAAGTATTATATCTCATTGGGAAGCTGCTGTTAATGTCACTCTCAGGATTCTTTATAAAACCTTTCCAGTGGTTTCAAATGCTCTTAAGTAACCTAAACCTCAGAAATTAAAAAAGCTTTCCATCTTCCAGAGCAAATGTAGATTTTAGCTTTAATATTTATTCATGATGAATTCATGATATTAAATAGCCAACCCCTAAATGACTCACTAAGATAATGAGAGGTATTAGGTACTTAGGGTGATGGAGCCACTTAGGTAATAAAGTGAAAGAAACTAGATGGAAAAATAGATCTGAGTCTCAAAACCAGTGGTTTGTGAGGAGTGTTTTTCTAAATAAGAAGGGTAACTCAGTATGTAAAAACAGCAATGGAACGGGAATCTGGTCCAACTTATGCAAAAAGCCTCACTCTTCAGTATTTGCTAATCCTCAACCCTGCCTCTCCGGCCTTTACTTTTAGAACAAGGCTTCTTTAACTCCTGCTGATGCAATAACTTGAAGCAGGGCTCAGCCTTAATGTCTGGTGTTAAACTAGTACTGTGCTGCTAATGTGCTCCATTGTAAGGCACTGCTAAGAGTAAGGTCCCCATGCAGTAAGCACCCTTATAGGAAATTATTCCATTATCTGATACGTGTCACATAGGATTTCCTCCTATGTAAAACATTGACACAAATCACTGAGCTACAAGATTTACCCATTTACTGTGCCACATTTTTCACAGGATTTTACCTTCTTGCACACAGACATTACCATACAAACCTATTTCAGTGCAAAGAAAATAATTTTAAAATATAAAAAATTCACTATAGCACTTATTCTGTCAAGAAGTGTTTTTCCTAGAGTGGTAGTTTCTTGAAGAAGATTTGGCTGACTACAGTACATTATGACCTTTGGAATAAAATGAAAAGCCTGTGGGACAGTACCAGATTTTGGCAGGATACAGTTGTCGCTTTTCAGTTTTCACTTCAGCCACTGGCCAAACGCCACACCACAGCCTTGTTCTAACAGTGTAACTCACACCACAGTCATCACCATCCCATGTCCTGAATGCCCTATAACAACCACCACCTACTGTGAAATAAAACATTACCTGTCATCTCTTGCTGCATACTCCTCATAGAATAGTCGTAGAGGTATTCTGAATGTTCAAGTTGTAAATGCATCTGAAATATTCATATAGTTCCACTTTTGCATCCCGTGTCCAGAATCTCCACTCCCACTTTGCCTTTTAAGTTTTTGACATTGTTTTGCTGTATATTGTCTGCTGCAGAGAACTATGCATAAAGAAAAAAAGATCATATTTTAAAGGATTAATTTTACTTCTTCTACATGTTCATCTGGGTAACTGGCAATTTATGAAAATATCACCCAAAAGTTCTGAATCTAGCATTCACTATAGAAGCACAGAAAACACATTCTTAGACATTCCTAATAATTTTTAATCTCAAAATGATACAACTATTCCACAGAACATACTGTGTCTCTGCCTGCCACTTTTCCCAAAAACATTAGGCTAATTACTTTTAGGGAATTCTGAATTACCGTGGAACAAGTTCCGAGGATCTTACTAAGATTTTACTCATAAAACTCAGATGATTTTTCTTGGAAGGACAAGAGCTAGACAGCTTATGTTAAACCAGAAAGAAAATCATGGGATTTTCCTGGTGTTATTAACTTATTTTTCCCTTCCTCATTGTGGTACTTTGCTCTAAGTACATAAAAGATGTTACCAGTTTTCAGTTACATGCCATTTTGGTGAAAAGCACCCAATAAGAAAGTTCCAAAAGTTACTTTCAGAATCTCAGGCTTTCTGGAAGTGGAGTTTTCTTTACCTTCTGGTAGATGTGTGAATACCAGGAACCCAGATGGCTACAGGCAGCTCATCAAGAGCTGCATCTTGAGACAAGAGCAGCTGCCGGCCACTGACTTCAGGATTTGCTAGGCATACCAAAAGATCCATTATTTTCAACATCAGACAAAATCTATCATCCAACTTGAGAAATGACGGGAAAAAATGACCAGGTACGGGTTTGTTCTTCCAGTGCCATATCCAGTATATTTGGTTTTTTCTCACACTGAAGATGATATGTGTAATTGTTGGCTTGCCAGCATTTTCTAACTTAAACTACAGTAATTTAACAATCATAAGCCGCACCTGATCATAAGCCGCACACCAGGTTGTAGGGTAGCCCCTGGAATTTGTCCATAAATAACCCGCACCCGAATATAAGCCGCTTTTTTCTTTT
>VRYO01002772.1:44292512-44325351 GCA_009812075.1 Sialia sialis | reverse complement strand
ATTCCAGAAAATTAATCAGTTGATGACTAACTAAAGGAAGTAGTGAATAGGACTCCAGCACCTGGCTGGTGTTCAGGTGTCACCCGAGAAAGATGTGCAAACAGATGATGAAGATTTAAAAAAAAAGTTTCTGTCTTAATATTGCAAAATAAAATTATGGACTAAAAACCATTACATCTGGCAGAAGGCAATGATGAAATAATTGGAGAGATATCAACAGGGAGGAAGGTTGAAGCGCAAGGTGCAAAATAAATAGAAATCAAAGATATGATCAAATAACAAGGGATTTTCTCCCTCTGATACATTTTCAGAAATGTTGATTATTATTAATATTGGAGAATAGTAATGGGTTGCTACATCCTGTGTCTTTGAGGTTGCAGTACCAGAGGGATCAGGAGTCCATGAACGATTCTGTCATGATTGATCTTATTCTAAAATGTGGCAAATCACTGTTTCTTATATAGCTGAAAGAAAAGGGTAGCAGCAGTGGGCCACATTGTCAGTTGTGAAGTACCAGTCTTTTGCCAGCAAAGTTTCAGTAAAGTTCAGTCGCACTGGTATAAAACTTGTATAAAGCGTTGAAAGCCGTGCCTAATATATCTACCTCCCTTGCTTGAAAATCAATATTAGCAAGGTTTTCCAGACGTTGTAGTGCCTGTACAAGCTGCTTTTCTTGGACCATTCTTGGGCTGCACAGGATCACTGCAGAGAAGGAGGGGAGCGACTGTTCAGATCCACCCTGAGGGCTGAACTCTGTTCCCCAATCAGCGCCATGCTCTGATTTATAACCTGACCCAAGAATCCTACCTACAATGCAGCTACATCAACACCTGCATCCCGGGAAAACAAACCCTTTTTAGGGTGAGATTGCTGGGTACAAATAAGTTGCAAAGCATAAAGCTGGCTCAGAGCCAGGCCCAACAAAGGGCATCAAGCACTGAAACGCTCAGTGTTGCTGGTTTCAGAATTAACTATTAAAAGGATCATTAAAATGACAGGTAAAATCAGCCTGTTCTGTGAGATGCTAAGTGCTTCCATTGAAATGCTTTAAGGGAGCTGAGCCTTCTCTGCATCTTATAAGATTGGACCCATATTTTCCAAAAATGTGATGAAACTATGCTTTTTTTTTTTACATTTTGACAAATCAATTTCCTGAATGAGTGTTGAGTTCACAAAAGGAGCAGCACATGTTGCATTCCATTAAAAAATTTCACTAACCATTTTTTCTTTTTCACCTGATGTGTATAGTATGCTGTGAACACCAAAAATTGACATTAATTTATTTATAATTAAAAATAAGGAAATAAGGCTAAGCAGTAATAAGCAAAAGTCTGGAAAGTGCGAAAGTATGTTCTGTATTCATTACTTACTATAGAAAGAAAGATATAGAAAGGTACTATTTTTGTTTCACTCGATAATCTCAAAGGGACACCAAATAAATTGAGGGTGACTGAACTATTAAAATTGCTTATTTAATGGCTTCTCTCTTACTAGGGGAGAAACTTTTCAGTCTGTTTAGACTGAAACAATCTAGGTGGAAAAATCTGGTCCCATAGATTTGTTTTGGCGCTAGATATAAACCCCTCTGCCTCAGCTGCTTCATTTTGATTTTATTTGGCTACATTTCCATCAAGATGAACATGACAACTTCAGTGGAGACCAGCTCTAGATATAGCAGAGATTAGAAGGTAATTGTCCTCATAGGTAAAACTGTTTCAGGCTCAATGGTGTCTATCAGACAGGTATCTATGTTTGGTTTCTACCATAGTCCAAGCAGTGATCATACCCCTAAAGTAGACATTCACATAAATATTTCTCTCCTTAGGGAAATACTTTGGCTTCTTTGTATAAAAAATATGCCTAAGCTGGCTTGGAAAAAAGATCTGGCGACGCTCTTTACAGAGATGCTAATACAGGGTGGAAAGAAGATTGCTGTGGAGTGAGGAAAGACAAGGAGGAGACAAGCTGGATTTTTAGAACAGGGGGAGGCAATGAAAGGGACCATAGCAAAAAAGGGGCTGCTTCTCCTTCACCTGAAGTGGGGTTTTTCTTCTGGCTAAATTGGTGCATAATTTTTCTCTGTATTTTGGGAATAGATGGCTCCTAGCTCAGGTTTCGTTTTATAAACGTACTATAATCTCAGCAGTTATTATATCTTGTACTTATTTTATGCTTCGAAAAATTAGATGAGTTGTTTCAGAGAATCCCAAACATGACTTCTAGACTTTCATTAGCCAAAGGACATGGATTTTACTAGGTGCTTACTAATAAGATGATAGAGTAGTTCCACCAAAAGATCAAACAGGACTAAATATTTAATATGCTTCTATTCATAGGCTGGTTTTCCCAATCTGCAAAAACAGAAAGTGGAAGAGTTTTTCATATTGCTGCAATTACTATAATCAATGTTAATCTCTTCAAGTACAGCCAGATTATCTCTTCAATTATAACCATTAATTTGAATACAATATCTAGAATTAGCTTTCCAAACTAAAGTGAAAGGAATTGCTTCAATGTAATGAAAATTCATTTTACAAACCAGAAGGACAGGATTGAAATATAACATCAAAATCTGAGAAAGTAAGTAAGGTTTAGCTTAGTAGCAAATATCTTATTACCAGGGGGAGGTTTAAAATCGCTTCAGTAAAATAGAAGTGCAGGAGCCATTTCTCTTTTAAAAAATATTTCACAGTCAGTAGTTACAAAAAAGATGATTTATTGCAGGATTTTATGTCTCAGTTTTAGGTGTTTAACTGCAAGTGTGTGCTTATGTGCTTTTCCAAATAGAAGTGTATTTAAGCAAGTGCTTAATTTCAGAATTGAACTAGTGTCTTGAAGGTCTAAGAAGACATCCCTCAAGCCTGTATTTATCTACCTACTTTCAACAACTTAGCATACACATACTTAAAATAGGAGCCTTGTCATCCTACTCTTTACTGAGAGATTTACTGAATATAGATGGAATATACTGAATATAGTAGCCTTCACAGTTAAATTCTTAGGTTCAGTGAGATGAATCCAGCTCAATCCTGCCTGATTCTAATCTAAATAAATGGTCTTTTTGCTTTCAAGCCACTTCATTGGGAAATGTGGGAGAAGACCAAGTTCACAGTACTATATGAAATCACCTAAAAATATCAAAACAGAACATGATACAGTCACTAACAGTTAAAATATTTGTCTGGAAAATGATAGAACAAGAATAAAAAATTCTACCTGAGAGCATTCAAAACTTCCTGCTTTTTGCTTATCAGATTATGGTCTCAGCTACTGCAGTAAAGGCCATGGCAAGCCAGGATAAGACCACAACAACACGTTCTTCCTCACAAAGCTATGTCATTGTTCAAAGAATTCAATGTTTATAGGTCAAAGAGAAAATAAGGAGATATCTTGTTATTGTGTTGCTCTGTGATTACAACAGTCATTTATAGAGGTACTTGTAAGCTTTGATCCTTGCTGGCAATGCTCATTATGCTTTCCAAAAGTTAGTGAGACTTAATGTAAATTAGTCTGTCTCTAGTACAAATGGAAGTGCTGCAATTGTTGCTCACAGGTTACACATTTTTCTTTAATAGCAACATGTAACAAAATGGTTTGTATCTAAGCATGACAACTACCCACATATAAAACTAGGAAACTAAAATTCTCCTAAGCTCTAAATGGAAATTTTCATGTTTGACTTGGACTTGAGTTAAATGTTACATCCCTTGTAAATCTGCTCATTGATTATCATATGGGTATCAAATGTTAAAGAAATAAGGATTTATGAGAATGCATCATGTGAATGTAGGCATAATCAGCAGTCAGAACCTGTGTCAAACCTGTAGCCCTTTCGAAAGTTGGGATGCAACTGGATCAAGTTGAAACGGAGCAATCGTTCTGTGTCTCTGAGATATGAGTGACAGTCAAGACAATGAAATTCAGAGAGCAATCTTTTTTTTTTTTTACAACAGATGGTTCTGAATGGTTTTCAGTCAGCTAAGGTAATTAGAAACCTAAGATTCACTGAACCATTTATCTCATCTAAGAGATGATGCAGGAGGAGGGAAAAACCAACAGAACAATTTGTGACTGATTTGAGACTAAAGGCTTGCAATATTAGCTGGCAACTCCCTGGTAGAAAACAGGTCACAGGAACATGGAGGAAGAATTAAAAAAAGAATGATCCATATGATGATCCTAAAAACCATTATTAGCAAAACAGTTGGCATTTGACAGGCAACAAAAAATTTAACTTAAGATTGGAATTTCCCAAAGACATTGTCTGACACTTAAGTGAGAGGTTTCAAGAAAAGGTAGTAATAATAGGAAAATTGCTAAATGAGTCAAAATCTCATATACAAATGAAAGATCCTTTTACCCTAAAGCAGAATGATGATGTTTATTGCTCTGGGAGTAACAAAAAAGAGCTACTAGTGTGTGTTCATTTGCTAGCCATTTAGATCAACAAAGAGACAAATCTCTGCCTGTTTTAAGTTCTGAAGATTATCTATCTATCTATCTATTGATAAAGTGTGACAAATTTCCTTTGCCTATGAGAGAAGACATATTGGGGAGCATGGATAATGCCAAATAGCTTTCAACAAGGTGCCCTAAGAAAAACAGAAGGTATTTGTTCACACTCAACAGTCCCTTTGAGAAATATTGTTTCTGCAGACTACCATTTGGGTTCTTTCCAGCCCCTGAGGGGTTTTACTGCAAAATATAACATTTGTGTTGGTAGGGAGGATATAAAAGACTATAAACATGATGTTTAACTATGAAAAGAAAAAGCTTTGGAAAACATGGATCAGCTGAGATAAATCTGAACAAGCAGAAATGTAGCTTCTATATGAAGACAATTATATATAAGACTGGTAGGTCAGAGCTGAGGCTTTCAATAGCAGGGATGTTTCACTACGTGAGAAATTGAAACAAAAATGTTTGAAGATATGATTCACGCATACACTCTTGGTCTAACAGCCTAAACTGACTACCTGGGAATGTTACGGTGCAAAGTTATTCAAGAGACATGAAAAACTGAAGCAAAGAAGCTCTCATCCTGAAATATCACAACATGAGGAGCAGCATTAAATTCTTAGAAGGTGCTGCAATGGGCTATTGACTTGGTCTTCACATAACAACACAGCTGAAACTGGCAACAAGTGTTTTAGCCATCACAGATTCTGAAAAAGACCAAAGAACAATTATTCATCTGCTCAAATCTTTGGCCTTGATCAATGGTGAAAAAAATGTCATGCTTTTGTTCGTGTCAGGATTCTAGTGGCTTAATTTGCCCATAAAGTTGTTCTCAAGGCTAGAAAGTAGCCCAGAAGGACTCACCCTGTAGGGAATATTCTTTCAGTTAAAAATGTCTGACTTGCACAGCAGTCTGACAATCACCCTTTCTAGAGGACTCAACAGAAGTAATGGGATCAACATTCATTAAAAAATTGTTTACCCATCTCTTTATCTGAAAGCGTGCAATCTCTATTTGAAAGCAGGTCACCGGTAACTTAACAGTATATAAAAGGCAATTATGGCAAAAGGCACATATCCTCAGTGAGCCTTAACTACCTCACAGAGCAGCTGAACACCCTCAGTAATTTTAATTATTTGATTGATTACTCTTATATGCAATGGTGCATTAAGCAACACTATTTTTAAGTGATCTTATTCCACACCTTGACTTCACAGACACCAGACCTTTAAAAGAGTGTGAGTAGGATACTGTGAAGTTCTCAACTTTGTTTGGCAAAGGCAGTTAGACCCAAGTACAGAAAAAAATGGGTTTTAAGAAACCTTCAAAGTCAGAACAGAAATTCAACCAGAAATTCAGAACAGTGTTCACTGTGTATGTGTTAATAAAAAAAAATCTTTGTATTTGGATCCATTGAGGATGGCAAAAATGAGTTTATCTGCCTTTCAGACCCTGTAACATCAGCAACATACACTTACGAAATATACCATTTCATGATTTCTAAGCTTGGGATGCAGTACCTGCCCAAACATCCTCTGGAGGAATTCAGTGCTCTCTTGAAAGATTTTGTACAATGCCCTCTTTTCCGTTAAAACAAATACATAGCCGCAGAATACTCAATTTGTCCTGTGAATTATGCAGGGTTAATATGAGGAGTTTGCTTCTTATCTGCCTTGTTTCAAAGATTAAGCACTATGCTCTGTTTTGCTTGGGTCCTCTGTACATGAGGGGTATATGGGCAATGGGAACATATCCCAGAAAAGGAAGCACATGCATCAGTCAGGAAAGAAGGAATATGATCTGTAAGGAAGAACTTTACCAAAAGCACAGGAGTACCAAATCCTTAGTCAACTACTTTCTTCTCCTTGTTAACTATCACTGCATCAGAGCTAAGTGGAAGCTGACAAATGCAAACTTGTTTTGGTGTAAACACAATTTCAGCTGTAACCATTTTCATTTACTTGCTTTATTGCATTACTGCAATATATGTTCTTTGTGAGCCAGGTGTTCACACAGGGAAAAGGAGGCACAAAGTCTTGCAACTCCTAAGACTGCAGGCACTTTAAGAACAAAAGGCATAACTTTTCAGATTTTATACATTCTAAAACCTTCCACAAACAAACATAGCTAACACTATAGCACAAATACTTTTACTTCCTCTCAGCATCCTGTTACAGCTTTCAGCTTATGGAAATATTTGTCCAAGTTTGGTTCAAATAGTCCTTCAGAAACTTTTTAATAGTCTAATGAAATCCTGAGCGGAGGGGGAGGACAGGCTATTACTCCAATCCCTGTTGTTAAAAACATCTTTTGTGTGGAATTTGTGTGAATCCCTCCCCAGAGGTGCAGAATGCAATAAAGATAAGAAGGACTACACCTTGCAGCACAGATCTGTGGGGCTGCATGAAAAGGGCTGCACAGTTACCAGCTGTCGCTCTGGTCTCTTTCTGGAGAACAGCTGGAAATGCATTCTACAGAGATTGCATCTGGCTGGATTCCTCTGCACTCAAATCCCATTGATCTGGTTCCGTCCTAGCCCTCTGTACTTGCAGTTCAAAGAACAGCGAGGTCTGTAAAGAAATTATTGCCATATTGTTCAATCGGCCACAGTGAGCAATATATAGGATTATAATTAGGAACACATTAAGGAAAATAGCTCAGTGGAGATAAGCTGTTTGACTGCATACACTTTTTGATGAGGGCTTAGTGCCAATCCCAGAATAAAAAAGATTAAATGTTTGTTACCAATTCTTTTGAACTGCTGGCAGAACATGTGGTAAAGCATTTTTGATTCAAATTAAAAGCATCCTAGGATAAAAATAACCCTGTTCTGTTAGACCTTTCCAAGGGAAACCATTTGTAAGCTGATTTATTGTCTTTTCCTTCACCTCCTTCCACCAGCATGATTAACATATGCATTTCTGAATCACATGTAAGCCTGGACAGGTATTTGTCTTGTTACACATCTGTGGAACAAATGCCAATACAAATTGTATACAGAACAGATGTACATTTTCAAAGTCTCGGCAAATTGTATTTGACCAAGCACATAGATAAAAGTTTTATTTCTCATACAAGCTTTATTATTTCTTTCCGGTGGAGACAGTTCTATGAGGAGTCAGCAGTCTGCAGGTGACAATGTTGATGCAGACCCATGGTAGATAAAGCAGACAGGTTTATAATCAGGGAAAAACCTGTAGGAAGTGAAGCACTACCAAAGAAGACAGCAGATATCCACTAATATCCTTATCAAATGCTTATAACTGAATTTTGTGGTGTTTATTTTTTATATCTTGGAGTTATTAGTTTTAGAACTCTTTTTTCAGTCTCAAGAAGATTTTAAACTGGCATCAAGTCTACCAAAAGAGTCTGGAATTTGACAGATTCATGCTATGTTCATGGAGTCTCCTCCATAAAGACAGGTTTATGATGTTACTCCATGTAAATCACCAGGGCTGAGGGAAGGAGCTATGTTCTCACTCACATCCTCCCACATATAGAAATACCATATTTTACATTGTTCTTGAGCTCCATTTTTAGGGAGCAGCCTAAAGATACACAATTGGATAAGCACTGATGGCCTGGACCGGAAAATGTATGTAATAACATTAACAGAAATATCCACAGACTGTTTAGCCGTATTGAAAAAACAGAGGTTGGGAAAAAAGTCAGGAAATTTGTAACAAGAAGATGGATTTAGGGGGCTAAAAACATAAAGTGATCTTACATCCAGAACATATTTCTTCTTTTGGGAAATCCAGTCTAATAATACTAAATGCTTTTAAGCAGTACTATTTTTTTCAATATGTGGAACTTAATGGAATTTCTTCAATTCCCATCTATTTGGGATTTAGAGAATCTATGCTAGGTCTGACATATCATAGGAACACATTTGTACCGAGTGAGAAACAGTCATTTCACATGTGATGTAGTCAGGAGATGGCAGCCTGTTATGGGGACAGACTTCCAGGATGTTGCTGACCAAAACTGCCAATCGCTTTGACAGAATCAATTCTCACTCATTACTTTCTAAAGGAAAATCCAATTGTATTTGAAAGAATGCAGTCAAAGGACTGCAGAAACTGTCATGTATTTTCTGAGGTCTGACAATTTTTTTGAGATCACTGAAAGTTGCAGTAGGTGACACAAAATTATTTTAAGAAGTGAAATAGAATATATGGGACTTAAATTGAGCAGGAGACACTGACATTAATGAAAAACTAACTGTAGTAGATGTTTATGGTAATCATAGGCCAAAGCTTTTGTTAATTACTGGCAGAGCAGCGTCAACCTTGGTAAGGAGCTTAGGAGCAACAAAACGGGGTGTATCAGCCTGGGGTCTGGCCTGGGTCCCAAATACAGAGAAGGACTGCTTTGGTAGCAGAATTCAGGAATCCAGACCCATCCTACCACGAGCATCTGTAGTTCCTTGGCCAAGAGGCATTCTTCTGCCTGGAGGTGGGATCCTGACATTCGCCATTTCCTGCTTCTGTGTTTTTGAAATAAAGCCTTAGCTACTTGCTCCCCAGGTTTACCCACATACTTCCTTTGAAGGCACAAACAACCCATGCTCCAGTTCTTATCAAAAGCCTGTGTCTGCTGGGAAGTGTTAAGAGGAAAAGTCATCCAGACTCAATGATTTGATTTACCTGGCAAACTAGCATTACTCATGTTTGGGGGATAGAAAGAGATGTAATATGATTAGAAAGAAATGTAATATTAAAGTGTTCATAGGCCATCTATCCAGTAGAACAGTAAAAGGAATAATGAAAATCAAATTCAACAGCTTCTGGTACTGTGGCTGGAATGGTAACGTTGCTGCAAAATGATAACAACAAAGTTTAGATGTGACTCTTGCAAAAAGGATTACAAAGTAAAAGCCAGGAAAACAGATGAGACAGACTTCTCAAAGAAGGAAAATAAGAACAGAGAAGAGACCTAGCACTCACTCAGTGAAGCCCTTCTGAAATTTACAATTTTAGGATTATAGTTTAGAATGGAATATTTTATCTGAGAATGAGGAGTAGCTTTTGAATGGAGAGTAGAATACATTTTTTTCACTTAAGAATGGCAAAATGCTATTTAAAAATTAAAATTAATTTATTATCTCCAATGCTAAAGTGCCAAAAATAAACTTGTGAACTAATTTTCTTCTTACGTACACAGCAGACAGCACACATTGAATGTATTGCCCAAGGAAAGTTAAATAATTATTCCTTTTTATTAAGAAAAAAACTAACTGAAAGGTTAATATATTTTTGTGTTCTCTCATTCTTTTTTTCATCTCTGAAATCCTTTCTTTCTGTCCTCATCACCTAGAAAATATCCCAAAATAAGATTTATTTATTCATTCTCAGTTTTAGAATAGTTGGCACTACTCCTATTCTTCAGAGAACCACCTAAAAAGCAAAATAAAACACCTTCAAAGCAACCACATCACATGATTTTTTTCTCTTGGCTTCTAAAGTGGAAGATGCATACCTGGCTACCCAAGGAGTCTGATTATCCATTGTCTTGCTTGTATATATGCTCACTCAAAATTATCCAAAGGAATTGCAAGATGAGAGCCAGACACCACTAGTTTGGGTTTCCATTTGGCACCCAGTTTGCACACACCTTCCCAAAGGAACAAAGAGCTGTAGATTTGCAACAATAAAGGTGTAACTTCACAAGTGTTTTCTTCACAAACATTACTCTCTCCCAGACTCTCCCTATGTCTCCATCTTCCCTTCAGCATAACACTCCTTGGCCATGAGTGAACACACCCCCACTCCCCAAGGGGCTCTTCCCACAGACTCACAAACCTGCAAGGCCAGGACAGGCATAAAGTGCAGAAGCTGGGTCTGGGGATGGAAACTGAGCCTGTATTAAGACTGGCGCTGGCTATCCTGCTTCTGGATGCAAGCTGATTTCTATTTACACTACAAGAGCTTTGGTATTGGGATCTGCTGTCCTTCCAGTGAAATACTCTAGCCAAAGCACAGCTGTCACGAGTGGCAGTCTCCTCAAAGGCCATTAGCAGTAAAAGAGAAATAAGGAAAATATCTCCCAGCCTCATTTTTATTGTCCCTCAATGCCAATGGAACTTGCCAGCTGAGAATGAGATGCATTTAGATGGCTGTTGTGGACAAGACTGCTGGTTGATAAAGCAGATGGTGGGCTTCTTGGACATGTCTTTTATCATATAACACATATTAGACTTCAGAGCAAACAGTCCTAACCAGATGAAGAAAAAATACTAGAAAAAAACTAGGCTATTGGAAAGCATACTTAGAAGGTTTTGTGAACAGGTACACTTGGCCAGTGAGACCTGGAGAGGTCTCACAGTGTTTATCATAGCTTGATTTGCAATTTTTCTCACCAACATTTTCTACCTTTCTCTTTTTTAAGAGAGTTTCGTTTTTATCCAAATGCACATAGAAATGTCACTGTGCATGCCATAGTAACTGCACCTCTTACTCAAAAAGGTTTCTGCTCTTGCTCATTGCTGCAGCAATTATGTGTTGTCCACAAGATTCCATTAACCTTCTAGGAGTCAACTATAAAGTTGTTCAGACCCTAAAATAGATGCAGCTATAAAAAGGTGTTTAATCTAAGAAAATAGGGAGCATTTCTGAGCCAAGTTTATATTATGCTTAGTGTTCCTTTGTGTGTTTAGGATAGCATGACTGTCAAAGGACAGCAAAGGCAGGGGACATCAGGAGTCCAAGCAGGGAGGTTATTTACACATCCATACACACTAATTTAATAAATCTATGCTGTGCAAAGGGACACAGTTTCAGAACTCTCCTCACAAAAGAGCTTCCATGAAAACCATGGGCACCCAAACATGCCTTTGGCCTGGTCTGCTTGCAGCTCCTGCCTGCCTGAGGCTAGCAAGCACGCAGCAAAAGCCAGGGTTTAACTTAGCTCCTCTCCAAAGCAATGAATGGCATCTTCAATGGCACACATCCAAGAAAAGTGTTGGAGGCAGAGCATTTCTGGGATGGTGTGGCACCATTTCCTTCCTGCTTCCTTTTTGCTCCCAAATCCCTAATTTACTGCAGGTTTTTATCAGCATGGAACTACTTCCCTGTCATCTCCAGCTCAAATGCTCAAGTTAGTCAGTAAGAAAGAAAAGGCCATGGCCCCTCTTTCTTCCCAGTCCATAATGCCCACTTGCTCTCTGTCCACCTGATCTGAGCAGATCAGTGGCTGAGGAGCACCTGACTCTTTCCCTTGGGTAATCCAAACCATTGTCCAGCATCAAGTTAATGACGGAGATTATGGAAAACTTTTTCTTTGCCTTAAGTGCTTGTGGAAAATCAGTGGAATATGGTTAATACTGTGCAGTGCAATTGTAGGAATTTACTAAAACATGAAGTCCTGAAATAAAATTCTTACTACATGGAACCCAGATCAAATTACCAGAGTCTTTCCAAAAACAACCTAAAGACAATGTTGTTAAGAGAAGACACCCAGAATATGATAAATAAATAACTTCTGAAAATTGTTTGAATTAAAAAGCCCAATGCATCTGCAGGAAATGGTTCAGATAACTTGGAGAAGCCCCAGCCTTGCTGAGTAGAAGTCTTGGCAAGTTTCAGGATCTTTTCATATTATTGTTGGCAGGCCACTGCCTACAGCCATGATACTTTCAATTGCTTGGGTACCACACTTCAGAAAGTTTTGTTATGGCTAATTAAGCAGCAGGCACAGCAAAGCTTGTTTATTCTTTATTTTACAGTAGCATTAATAGGGAAATAAGCATGTGAATTAAAATCACCAATTGGCTCAGCAGTTTCTCATATCTCAGAAAATTGCAAACAGCCTGTTCTCATTTCTCATTGACTTTGTAAATTTTCATTTGAATCAGAGAGCATAGTATCTATTCCATATAAGAAATTTAATATGTTTAAAGAAATTATTTGCTTGATATAAGTTTCATTTTAAAGTATATGCTTTGCAGATGTGATTTTCATGGAATAATTTACCCAGAATTCAAAACAACTATTAGACATTCAGTCTTTCAAAAGACATTCTGTATGTTATTCACACTGTTGATAATAGCACAAATACAAAAATCTAGAAAAAAGAGGCAACCTGTGTAATTACTCTGCACTGGTGACTATGCAAAGTCTACATATTTATTTAGCTTCCAAGCAGATAATTCCATATTACATATGAAAGTCTTGGTTATATCAGGAAAAGCTTTAGCCTAGTCCAAAATACTGTTTTGCCATAATGGGATTGATAAGCTATCATTAAAGTCTACGAAGTCAAACAACTTTACATAGTAGAGTATGGATGTTATGGTAGTTGTTTAATTAAAATATATCCCATGGGGCTCATGAATTTTCTATATTATTATTTGGACAAGAAAAAGAGGCAGACAAAGTATAGCAAATTGACTGCACCAAAAAGTAGTGTTTATTGTTCTTTTAATTTTGCTTATGTCAGGACCCTCATGCGCAAGCTGTACTAGAGCAATGGATACATTCACAGGTACAGCAGGCCATATTATGTTTTCCCAGTGTATCAACATTATTCAGGAAGGAGCTTCATCGTGATTCTCACTATGGAAATCCTCTAAGACTTCTCATCCTCATTTCATTTGTCTGCACATTTGCAATTACCAGCTAAAGTAAGATGCTGCAATCAAATAATTGGTGAAAATAAGTGACGTATTGTGAAGGCTAACTGTCCCCTACCATTACTCTCAAATTTAGAAGTTCCAGATACATCTATAGTAGAAAATCAGAGGTTTTTTCCATTTGTGTTTCTACAATCTTTTACCTTTAAAGACAGGGTGCCTACATTCACATTATCTGCTAGGAATGGCTGCTCCCAAACTATGCCAAGAAATTGTTTGGTGTAATCCTAAATGGAATAGACTAAAATCACACCATGGGCTATTTAAATAACAGAGTTACAGATGACTGAATTCCAGTAGCCAGGTTCATTCCTTGGCATTACTTAATTTACCATTGGACACAAAGCTATGAAAGAAGAATACACTAAACCTAGATGTACAGTTTATCAGTGCAGATGCCTTTAATTGAGCTAATGCCACCATGTTGCTTTCATGGCCAAAGAATAAAGTACATACTCCTAAAGAATAATGAATTTCATGTAATTTAACTGTCCGTATTAGAGTGAGATTAACCATTCTTTTCCCCTCCCTAGTGTTAAAGAGGACTCAGGTGACTAGTTCAAATGTAGATGTCCACTACAGATCAGGTGATTTTCTCTATGGGACACTCCAGAGAATCCATTTTTGCTGCAAGGAGGTAGAACTGATTCCTTCTCAGCCTCTCCTTTTCTCTTAGAAACTTCTGTTTGCATTTTGTTTTGGGGAGCAGTATGACAAAAAAGCACTGCCTGAAAGTATTTTTGTTTGTTTTGCTATGTAATTACTAATAATTAAATCTGTCTGGAAGTTACACAAAAGCCCTCTATCCCTGGATTTCCAGTCAGTCTATGCCTCAAGATGAGAAACCAGATATGTTAACAGAGCAACTCAAACCCTTCCAAAGCTTTCAACTTTCCTGAAAAATACATCACAGGCAATTAGGAGAAAGATTAAAGCTCAAGGGATGCCATTCAATCAATTTCCAACTAATAATGCAAAAATCACAAAGCATTCAGTGGCATATGACTACTGGGGATCAGTCTGATTCTATTGTTGGGAATCTGCTTTGACTGATGAAGCTGTTAAGTCTGCATTGTCAGCTCACTTCTTGCAAGGCTCCTCAAACTTGTTCAAACAGCATGTGTAAACTTTATTCATTATTTATCTTGAAGTAAAGACTGCAGTTTTATGTAAACTTACAAAAAGAAGTAGTGATATTTTCTTTCCCCAAAAGCTTCCAAATTAAAGGCAGACAAAAACAAAGTGTCTGGCAAGGAGCAGGAGAATGTAGCTGTAGAGATATTTGGATGAATACTGCACTAGATGTACTTATAGCTCTTAATGTGCTGGATTTAACACTGTTTTATTTCAACTTTACATCTTCATCAATCTGGTAAAATCTGTAGAATTCAATGGAATAATAATTAAAAAAAAAAGTTAAAATAATCAACCTATACCTTTAGACAAAAAAATCTATGCTTTTATGTGTGATCTGTGAGGAGATTATCTGCTTTTTCAGAGGTATAGTTAGAGGAGCTGCTCATTCTTGATTTCAAAAGCTGTCAAGCACACACTTGCTAGCATGCACTGTGAGATGTCAAAAAAATACTCAGGCTTTGTTTTTCCATTCATAAGAAAGGAGGTCATTAAAGCATGAGATAAAAATATGAGTGATATTCTAATAGCAAATGGGGAAAAAAAAAAAAAGTGGAAAAATAAAGCATTTTTTCACTGTATAAACTCCAAAGCAGCTTTTCACCAAACATATGAACAGGATTCATTTCCCCTTCTATTTTTTTTTCTCACGAGACAGTCATAATACATCTTTTGGTTAAGTTTTTAACTATGAGACAAAAATCTGCATGTTTAAAATTGCCTACAGGTTTGGGGTTTACCTCGCAGAACCACTTATCAGTGCTTAATTTTAAGGGATCAAATCCCTAATGGCCTCTAATAGCCAGGAATATTACTGACAGTTTCAAAAGAATTGAGAAAGAGATCACACAGACTGGACTTCTTGCAATCCTACCTACAGAGAAAGTGCAACTGCTTTCTGAAAAAGAACAATCTAAGAGGACTAAGGTGCAGTAAAACACAAGTTATTTTAATTCTCAATTAGACTAAAAGACAAGTGCAAAAGGCAAGAAAGTCATCTTGCTCACAGAGAAGGTGGAGTGACAGGCATGTAATGATGGAAAGTTTACTTTGTTTTGGTCTTTATAAAACACTTTCCAGAAGTATATACATGATACCCAGATAAGCACAACAGAACCTGGAGTTCAGTGAGAACAGCGTTTGTAATTCTGAGTTGGGTTCTCACCTGTATTAAATTGTAGACTTGAGAGATGCCTATACCTTTAAGGAAGCCTCAAGCCACGTACTTAGGAATGAAGCATGTTTGAATATTGTCTCTCTCTCATACTCATAGAAGGATCTTTTTACAGTTGAGATAAAAACCTACATGCACCTGGGATTTACAGCTTGAAAACTCCCAGACTTGTAGGTAAGAATGAGGTTGTCCTCATTATGCATCTGGAAAATTTCTTTTTAAGCACAGTTAGTTGAACAAGTTGTGCTCAATCTTCTGCAGAGTTGTTTAGCAGTTAAAGAACCAGATGTGCTAAACCTTTTCCCTCATTTTCAGAAAAATACAGTCCCACAGCTCCCACCTCCTTGGAAAATACCTTCACCACCACAGAACCTTAAAGTGAAAGTTTTCCACTCTGCAGAGCAAAATGTGGCATATTGGGAAATAAGCAAGAAGAAGGCTGAGTCTCTCATTTAGTGATAAGCACAGTGCTTTCAGAAAATAAAATTATTCTAGATTCTCTTTATCTATACCATGTTTGCTCAGTATTCATTAAGATATTATTGACCAAAGCACAAAGTTAAAGCAAAAGTCAGAACTTCAGACAGTGCACTTATCCTCATCAGAAGTCGCTGGAGTCATTTACTCCAGGGTAATCTTATTCTCTGTCCTAAATCTGGGGAGTTTAAAGTGCAGTGCAGCAGCTTAAAGCCAGTTGAGGAGGACTGGAATAAGATGTAGCTGTTAGCTGGGAACAAGTATTGTTGCCCAGAACTCAGTGTGGGGGCTGATTCCGTTTAACATCTGTGTCCAGTTCTGGGCCTCCGAATTCAGTAAGAACATTGAGGTGCTGGAGCAGGTCCAGAGAAGGGCATTGAAGCTGGTGGAGGGTCTGGAGCACAAGTCTTTTGTGGAGCAGCTGTGGGAGTTGAGGTTGTTTAGCCTGGAGAAAAGGATGCTCAGAGGGGACCTTATCACTCTCTACAGCTACCTAAAAGGAAGGTGTAGCCAGGTGGGTGACAGTCTCTTCCCCCTGGAACAAGTGACAGGATGAGAGGGAGTGGCCTCAAGTTGTGTCAGAGGTGGTTTCAATTGGATATTAGAAAAAATTTCGCCACAGAAAGACTTATCAAGCCCTGGAAGAGACTGACCGGGAAAATGGTGACATCACCATGCCTGCAGTAATCTGAAAGATGCATAGATGTGGCACTTGGGGACATGGCTTAGTGATGGACTTTGCAGTGTTGGGTTAATGGTTGAACTTGGTCTTAGAGGTCTTCTCCTACCCAAACAATTCTACAGTTCTAAGATTCCATGACATGTCTGTGCTTTGTTTGTTGAGCTGCTTCGTAGCTTGATGAATTAACACATCTAAATCATCATTAGTCCTACGTACAAGATCTTGCAAGTGCATAAATGAACTTCAACAACATGAGATGAGGACTATCGACTATCTGAACCTTTGCTGCACACATTTGGTTTTGCCTATATGTTGTCTGCAATAATCCTAATTGCTGTATGTATTTCTTAATTTACCTAGTTTACCTTAATTTATGGGCCATAATACCAATGTCACTGCTTTTGGATGACACAAAGCACTATTCTCTTTCTGTCACATTCATTTTTTGTTCAGTCTAAATCCTGTTCTCACCATTGAGAACTCACATGTAACTTTGCCTCCACTAAATCTTAAGGAATAATTTTCATAAGTTTCTCCAGACCTATTTTTTTCTGACAGAGACAGTCTAGCCTGTGTTTGCTCTCATATTTAATTAAAAATAAATCAAATCTGGATTCAAAGATACCTGTTGCAGTTAGAACTTCCATTATCTCTTTACCATGGGCTAAAAAAAAAATGATAAAAGCATTGCCTCCTGATGTTTTGTGACTCAGAAAGAAAAGTTTGGGCCTTCAAAATGCTATCAATATAAAATACATCTATTTTTCAGACTATTTATGTCAAAGTAAGTTTCCCATAATAACACAGTTATTATGATCTTTCTATATTCTAAATCATTAAGGAAACTTGTATCCATGTATAAATCCAGTCTAGAGTCACATCAGATTTCTATCATAAATTATCACTACCAATAACAATTTTTGATGTTAGTTGAAAAATCAGATATTCTTGAGATATTTATATATGTATGTATATATGTCTGTGTGTGTGTGTTTATATCTACATGTACATATACATATGGGGAGGCGGGGTTTTCTTTGGTTTTTTGGACTTTTTGGGGGGTTTTTTCTGGTAAAAAAATCATGAGAAAGGTAGTACTGTAGCATTTTCTGTTTCTACTTACTGGCCTGGCTTGAGTCAGGAATTTTAAAAGTGACTACAGAACAAAAACCAGACAAGAAATTTTATGTCAGCTTTTTTCAAAACCAAAGTACTGATTCATTGGAAACACACTTTGAGTTTTGCACAGTTGTTTAAGTCGGTTCTTCTTTTCTTTAAACTTTTTTGGCCATTCCAGATTTGACAAAGACTCTGTCAGTAGTGCCATTGGGAAAGAGGTCTCTGGTAGTTTCAACTTTGGTGGTTATATTAGTAGATAGAGTTTGTTAACACAATCTGGCACTTACCAACCTACACTGACCACATGTGATGAATTTTCTGCAAATACCCTTTAGCATGATGAACCAGACTGACTGAGTTTCTTCCACCATTATATAGGCAAGGGGAAAATGCTTAGTGACAAGTGACAGAGAAGTCTTCAGGACAGATTCACCCGCAATTGTGATTAGAGAATTTTAAAGCTAAAAATTTTAAGACACCATAACAAGAACAGTTGTCCTCTTATGCAACCGGACAATAGCCTTTTTGAGTTAATTAGGCCTTTATTGCCACACTCAAGGTTATTTTAAGTGTCCCTTCATTTTGCACATAAAATAACTTGCAAGACTGAGGTTGGTATTACAGCTATTATTGCATTGCTGCTTTCCAATATTGGGATATTGTATCTATACACGCCAAAGAATGAACTCCACGTTTGAATATTTTGAGAGGTCAACTATAAAAAAACAAAAACATGTTTAGACAATGTCTAGATTTTCATGGCAATAGGGATTTTAATAATTTTTAACTTGGCTCTAATGCCAGAAGAATGACTTCATTAGAGAAATGAGGCATTCAGCCTCCGTGGTGACTATATTTAGACCTACTCTTGCTGCTCCACATGAGAAACAAGAGTACAGCAGAATTTTTCACTGATACTATCGTATGTTCAGATAACTATTTAGTCTCCAGACTGCTCCATTTGAATACAGTTAGAAGCTCCTACACACTTGGTCAAATATAAAATTATTATCATAACTTGGCTATGAAATATCACAGGAAATATTAATTGCAGAATTTTTGTAATCATCATGGTCTTGAAGCAATTGACGGTATAACTAAATCCTAAAGCTCACAAATATCATATTTTTTTCCTGCCTATTTTACATAGTACCAGATTTTTGCTGTTTCTTCATCATAAGATTTGGTTAATCTTTTCATGCATTTTTATCCTGGCCCCCAGGTAAATCCTTGCCAAACCTAAAATTCCTGCAAAATAGCTTGGCCACCTGCATCCAAATAGTAAAACTCCTAGAGGTGATGATTGAGGGGTGTGGGAGTACTGCTATCTGTCTCCAACTCTATCCTTCGTTTGGCATGCATGCTTAAATTCTGTTGCAAATGGGATTATTCAGAGCTTAAAATCAAACATATGCTTAAATATTTTGGCGAATTTTAGTATCATCTGTGGAACTCACTCCATATATTAACAGCAGACCTGAAAATATCCAGTTGGACAGTTTTTTAAAATTTTAGTGTGTGAAATAAGTATTGATTCTGTCTGACCTCTTTTTTCAATTTGAGTTTGCAGGCAAAAATTTTATAGTTCGTCACTTGATGGGAATGCTAAGGATGAGATAAAAATCAACCTATTTTCCAGCTGCTGGAAAGATTTAGGTGCTTTGGATTAATCAGTCAAGTGACAGTGTGAAGTGTACAATAAAAATAATCAATATGTTTTCCAACTGTTTCTTCTTAGCCATCTCTAGCACCTGTTCTGCATCTTAAGAGTTCATTGATTGAGGTCAGATCACTGGCATATTTTTCTATGGATAAATACAAACACAGTTTTTCTTTTTAACCCCTAAATCCTAACAGGATGGACAGAGAAGAATCCAGCCACCGCAGTCTTCTAATGTCTTAGAGATTTTGGTCCACAACACATAACATCTCTATTTCGTTCATTCAGTGTTATTCAGCCTTTTGCAAAACTGAAAGAAAATCTGTTAAAACAAGTGTTTTGTATTTATGGAAAAAGAAGAAATTCTTATGGAAGTCTATGAATGAATTGGAAAGGGTTTTCATCAACAATTGGGAAGATAAACATCTGAAACAACATACAGTAATTTCACGATTATAAGCCGCACCTGAATATAAGCCGCACTTCTGGGTAGCCAGGAAGACCATGGGATTTGTCCATGTACAAGCCGCACCCGAATATAAGCCGCGGCTTTTTTTTTTTTTTTTTTTTTAACTCCATGCGGCAGAGGGGGCGGGGCGCTCTGACCCGGCCCCACACAGCCCGGCTTCCCAGCAGCAGGGGCCGGCCCACCCTCGCGCACCCCCCGTTCCCAGCCGTCCCACGCTGCTGGCGGCTCCCGGTGGCACAGGGGCTGGCCCGCCCTCGCACGACCCCATTGCTGGCCAGCTCGTCCCACGCCCCGGCAACCCCGCCGCCAGCCCGCCTGGCTCCTTGGCGACTCTGCCGCCGGCAAGCCCACCCCGCTCGGCAAAGCCCACTCCCCACCTGCCCGGCCACTGCTCTGTGGCAGCTCTCCGCTTGGCCGGCTCTCACTTCCGGGTTGGCGTTTCGCTGGGATTTGTCCATAGATAAGCCGCACCTGAATATAAGCCGCACCACTGGGGTAGGCTGGATTCTTCAATGAAAAAGGTGCGGCTTATTTTCGTGAAATTACTGAATTTGTCAGCAAACTGATTTTTATTTTATTTTTGCAGAGATTGGAATATAACCTTTAGAATACAATACAAAACACAATATGGAAACATAAAGGGAAAAGAAAAGGAAATGCATGTCTGGCTACCAGATATCCCTTCTTCCATTCACCAGTCCTTAACTTTAAAAAGACCTCAGAAAACTTCCTTGTGAAGGGAAGTGGAGGGACAGACACTAATCTCGTCTCTCTTGTTACCAGTGACAGGACCAGAGGTAATGGCCTTAAGTTATGTCAGGCAAGTTTTAGGGTTTTTGATTGTGTACAAGGTTCTTCACTCAGAGGGTTGCTGAGCAGTGTGATGAGCTCCACAAGGAAGCGGCCACATCATGAAGCCTGTCTGAGTGAAAGAAGTTTTTGGACAACACCCTCAGGCACATGGGGATTATCCTGTGCAGGCCTAGGAGTTAGACTCAAAGATTCTTGTGGGTCCCTTACAATGCAGAAACTTCTGTGATTCTGTGACACTGTACCAGTGGTTTATGCACTTTTCACTCTGCTTACACATCTAATACTTTTTTTCTTTTCTTCCCCTCTCCTCGTCTTATCTTCCCGCTCTACCACTCTCCTCCACTCCCCAATTCAACAGTCCTTCAGGCACAAAGATCCATAAAAGCCCATATACTGGTCAGTGGAAGCTTTCTGGAGGGAAATTGCAGTTAGAAGAACTAGAAACATTGGAATGCCAGTCTATGGTATAGAGTACAAAGGTGGTGCTGAGTATTTGAGGTTCTTGTCTGCTACTAGTGACTTAATATTACTTTTCTGACTTCTCTATGTTCTTCTACTATGTAGGTATCAGTGAAGAAATTTCACCCAGCTGACAGGTAAGGTTATATGTACTAACATTGTTTGGTATCATCACACTGCCAGAAGTTATAGAAACTGCATAGGAGTAGATCCCTCTGCCTTTCCACAGTTATTTATATCTAGAGATCAAGTTAGCTCCTTTCAGTTTTGCAGACTGCATTTCTGAGCTCAAGTTTGAGACTTTGTATTGAGCACTGTGTGAAAATACATCTTGCAGCCAAATCATCAAATAAGCTGAAGTCATAAAGAAAATACCAGGCCTAGCAGTTGCGAGGCACAGGAGCAGTACACATAAAATGAACGCGCGGTGCCCGGCCGGGGGGAGCGGCTGTAGGGTGTTCTCAGCGGAGGGCTCGCACCGCTGAAATCTGCTTCCCTTGGCCCCCGGCCAGGAGCCCGGCTTGGCCAAACCCAGAGCGATGTAAGGCCTGTCTGTTCGGCTGAAACGCCGCTGGATTATTCCTAGCAATAGGATACTCTTCGGGCAGATCTGGATATTATTTTATTTTATTTTATTTTATTTTATTTTATTGTTTATAAGATCCTGGATTGCAAAGAGATCTGTTTTTTTCTGATGTTTAGGATTGTCATTCAGGAAGTGCAGGGCAGATGCACGATAATGAGAGGCCAATATTAATTAATTAGATTTGCTTCCTTTTCAATCAGGCACTGCATACTTGAATGAGAGTACAATAAAATCACGCTCTAAATCATAGATTAAAGATGACTATTTCCTTCTTAGTAGAGAGCACAATTTTTAATCAACTGTCCTTGATTTCAAATACAGACCATCCTCTCAGACATGTCACCTTGCATTTAGCAAATTAGTTGCACATTTTCCAATTTGAAGTTATCTGAGTTCTTGCCAATTTGTGCTGGGATTACTTCCTGAGCTATAGACAGTTTAGGACATTTTTGTTGATGTTGCTGTTGTTTTAAAACCTGCTGTGCTAGAGGGAAATGAAGTCTTGACTTTGATGTTCTTAGTGCCTTTACAGCTGTAGAGTTGGACCATCTGTGCCTCCTCAGGTTTCCTCAGGGAAGAGCAGTAGGATACAGCTAGAAGCTTCCAGGGATGAGATGTCTCTGGGTGAAAAGTGTGGCTCAGGAGTCTCACAGCCATCAGATCCTGGCTGCCAAGGCATTGCCTGTAAGGGGTATTGGAATTATCTCAAATTGTCCTGGGCTAATTTATAGCCTGCTTTGTTGCCTTGATTGCAAGAGCAACTAGATGGTTAAAAGCAGGATTTCCCCAATTTTGCTCTCGGGGTAAGATGCTCAGCCTTTTTTGAACTTAATTAATGGCCATATGAGAAGGTGTCTCTTGTGTTGTGAATTGTCTTTGCAACTGAAAAGAGCAACTAGTGCAGCCTGGTTTCCTACAGTTCTCTTTCTTGTGTTCTATTCACTGGAATATCCTTATTTACTTTGTAAATCCTCAACTTTCAGACCTGCTGGAAAGGAAGAGGCATCATTTGTAACGGCTGAACCACATAAGTGTTGGTTGTCTGGTTATTGAAACAAGTGGTCAGATTGTAGTTGCATCTTGACTTTTGCACATCCATAAGGGAAATAAAAGAGATCTTTCTGTACATTTTCCATAAGTGGGACCGTAAGAGGCTCTCCTTCCCAAACAATTGGTTACTGCTGATGAAACTCATAGAAATTATATCCAAAAGTGGCCAACAATTTTTTACAGCTTTAGGGGGGCTGATAATAAATAGAAACGGAAGGCTGTAATAATGCACACCTTGCTTTTTTGGGAAACAAGGGGGAAAATAGTTCTAAAGCCAGACATTCACATAGTCTGGCCAAAAACTTTAGAAGAAAATTTTCAATGGATACTTCAGATTTTAAAAACAAAATAAAATAAAATAAAATGCAGGCTACTTATCATTGTGTCTTCTGACAAAGGAAATAATACTGAAAAATTTTAATAAAGTATTTTTTTCTTTATACATTATATATACATTAAAATATATATTTATACATTAAATATAAATCACACTTCATGCAAGTCTATCATACAATTGTTGATAGCATTCAAAACTGAGGTTGGGTTTTTTTAAATTCAAGGATCCAACTATTTGCAAGCACAAACTTATTCTATCCAAAATTATAGCTCTTTCTCTTTAGAAAGTAACTTTTTAAAATTTAAAAATAAACTTAATTCATAAAGTAATTGACTTAAAATATACACTTTAATAAATATGCTATTATAGTTAATGTTTGGGGTTTTTTCCTAATAAATTACCTCAGTAGCACCCTAGTACTTGATTTGGTGCTCACCAAAGGGACACAGTGGCCCTTTTAAATTAAAAGAGCAAAACTTTGTTAGGCCAGAAGGGATCATTAGGCTGATTTATGTAGCACAAGTGCATAACACAGAGTATGGAATTTAACAAGTACTTTTGTCATGAAGTCCATGACTATAAGTGTACCTTTTAGATGAAACTTGAATTAAGCACTATAACTGCTACAGGATCCAGGACTTCCTAGAAAGGGTGTAGCAGAGGTTATTTTCTTCAGCCTCTGTTTTGCAACCATGACAAATCTCCTTCTGGTGAGATACGTGCAGACTCAAATTTTTAAATAACCTGCTTCACCAGGCATTGTCAAAGCAGATGGCCAAGAAAAGACGAGGTTTTGCAAGAAGTGGGAAACAAGCCAGAAAATGTAGAGCAAGAGAAAGGGAGAGACTGTCAAAGATAGTGTATGTTAAGACACGTGAAGGTAAGGGAATCTACAGCAAGAAGGAGGAATATGACCATTTCAGTTACTTTCCACTGTTCTGAGGAAGAGCAACAGCTGTAAATCCAATCCAGCAAGCCAATCCTTTCCACAGGCTTTGCACTACTGGTAAGTAAACACTTGAAGAAGCCCAAAACATCTGAACTACATCACCCAGGCAACACCAGGAGTGGGTGAGGCAAGTAAGAAATGAGCCATTGTTAAAGAATCGGCCTAGTTTAATCTGGAACAACAAACTCTGGAATGCACAAATCATACCTTTTTTTCCATGACACCACTTGTGAGGGGGAATTAATAAAATTTTAAAATTATTTACCTCCAAAGATTAAAATAAGTTTGGATTTCTTGAAAATTTCATCTTTTCACAATTCCTAGCCTTACTTTCAGGATCACCTGACCACAGTTTTATCAGTCAGTGGTTCCTCAGTTCAAAAATGGTGTTTTTTAAAATAAAATATTCCAGACAAGTATGTCGATTGTCTAAATAACCAGGTTGGCTCTGTGGCATTTCATTTACTCTCTGCTTCCTAGGTTGTTGGTGTAAGTGCCCATTTGGGTGCAAATCAATTCTGTGCCCACAGCTGTGATGTTCTGTAGTTCATCTACAATGTGTGGTTATCAAACCAGCATATCTTAGGTGTGCAACTGGAATTTTTTGAAAGATGCCATTTCGATTTGTCTACATTTTATTTATCATATCATTTCAAATATTATAAAATTTCAAACTTCTAGTTCTGAATCTTTTTAACCATGATAATACCATTCCTAAGACTAATAGAGTAAATAAAATATTACTGGTTTGGGGGTTTTGCTTGGTCTTAAAATGCTACTGTAAACTATCAGGTTCCATTCCATTTTAACTTTACTTTTGATAAAGAAGTAGAAATATAAGAAACTAGAGAGATGAAAGCCAGAGAAAGTGAGCTATATATTAGCTGAGTGCAAAATATTCTTCTTTTCTAATGCCAAAGATTGATGTTTTAGGCTAAATCCAGGTAGAGGGAACACAGTCCAACCATTGAAAATTGATATTAATTTACCAACCATATATCCTTTTACAAATGATTCAAATTTTTCTCAGTCTAGATTTATTTCTATTATAGCTCTGAAGCACTGAGCTCCCTCTTGTGACTAGCACCTGAACATTATTCTGATTTTGGGATAGACATCCTGCACATACTCTTGAGAAAAGCAGATCTGTTCAGATACTGGATTCCATCAGACCAACCCTACTTGCACCTAATAATGCTCCTTAAAAATAGCAACAGTGGCTATACAAACTTAATCTTCCCCATTTTTTTAGTGGCTCACCCTTTGCACAGCTGCTTTTTCAAAGTGAAAGAAAGTGTGTCTCCTCAAAAGTCTGCATTTCTAATGCTGAATCTGTGTCATCATGAAAATTATTTGATCACTCCTCAGTGACTTATTATGCAATAAACACAATATAGTCACCAGTAATCAAATGAAGACTAAATATAAATTTACCAACCATAGAGGCAGGAAATACAATCCATCATATCTGACAGCAATTTCCTTTCAGAGTTGTAAGGTTGTATTTCTTTATTTACACTCAGTGATGAAGGTATAATGGTTCATTAGCATAGGCACAGCCATTTCTGTGTCATGATCTGTGTTGCCTTTGTATAGCTTATTCCAAGATGGCATTAAGGAATAACATTCACAGCTGCATAACTATGAATACAGTATGTTCAATACCTGTCAACTTTCATTTGATACAGACATATTGGTAGAAATGTTTTGGATAGAAATGGCCCTCCTAGTCGAAGACTGAACATGAGAAAAAGTCTTAAATGTACAGAAAAAGAGGAATTCAGGTCAATATGCCCTTCTTTAGCTTTCTGACTTGGAACAAGAATTCTTTGAGACTATTTCTTGATAGATTGGAAAGAATAAGTAACACACTTCCTTCATATATAAATTGAAAATTATGTGTCCTAGCTTGGAAAAAAAAATCTGCGAATAATCCAATTTATATGTTTCAAATAATTTCCACTTCCTTGCACATAAAAGAGACCTTAAAAGGGTTAAATATCTAATACTTTTAGGTAAAAAGAGAAGCAAAAAAACAATTAAAAAGTATCTTGCTTAATAGAATTATTTGTAAGAACATTCATTTTCACCTCCTCTAAGTTCTAATATTAACTAGTACCAAAACCTTCAGACTGCCATTTTTAACATACTCATTTATGCAATTCTCATCAACTGACAGTGTATAAATAGGATTAGGTTTGCAGTTACTACCATTGCAAAGGGCTCCACATTTAACATTGAATATAAATCTCCTATTTTCTCAGACTATTGCAAAATCAATTTTATTACATCTAATGCACAGGTAGTCACATGTCTCTGTGACAAAGCAAATGTCTTTGCTAATCTTGTTATCCAGAGATGCAGTAATATATTTTTCTAGGCAATAGAAAAACACATATCCTAAACCCTACAGTCCTTACTCATACTAGTCTACTGCTGAAGTGGACTGGAGCTTTGAACAGTATAGAGTTACAGCTTAATGAATGCTAGTTCTTCTGTACAGGAGAAATTGGTATGCTTTCATACTCTCTCAGCTTCATTTCCTTCCAAGGCTCATTAATTTTTAAAAGAGCCAGCTTTCTTACCCTTGCCTCCTAGTAGGTGGTGTTGCACTACCATAAATATAAGGGTATTTATAATTTTAGCTGGAAGAAGAGTATGATAAAGCTCAATTGCACAGCCAAAGAGGTTTGGCTAAGTATCCACATCAACTCTAAGGAAAAGCTTCAACAGATTTCATGGTGGTCACTGGGTTGCCTAATTTGGCCATATAAGGCTTCTTTTATTGGGCAGAAAGCAGCATGATTGTTATTTCTAGGACTCTAGCAATTTGTCTGGACTCAGATGCTGTGCCTGCCACAACCCAATCACGCAGTGAAGAGCGAAATGGTCTTTTTCAGAATTCTAGGTTTATCCCACTGCAACTTAGGGACTCATTCAGCAAAGTGGAGCATGTAATACATAATGCATTCATTCTGAGGTGTTCAAATTATTGAATGTGGAGAAGTTGAATGTTGTTGCTAAAGCAGTCAAAGAAGACAAGTGGAAACAGCTGCAAGCAGCCATGAATAGCCCAAATGTCCAGGTCCACAAGAAAAATCTTAAGTATCAATCACCTTTCTCTTCAGTTCCTCATCCTCATAGCAATATTCTGAGTCTTCAGACTTGGTATTGTTGACGCTCCCTTCAAGTCAGTAAAAAGTCTTTTCCTTTCCATTCAGTCATTATCCTCTATTTCTTGAGTAGTTCTATGGCCTTCTATCTAAATGGCATATATTACTTCATCTTTACAGAGGGAGATACAGCTCCCATTATATGGTGTATTTCCACCACTTACTTGCTTTGATTTTTCTGTTCATTCTTTACCTTTCTAAAGAGACCAAACTAAATTTCAGAGTGAAAATGAGAATGTAATCGTCTGACTGATGAGTGGAAGGCCCTTTAAAACTTGCCAAAATCTTGGGAAAACTATTTTCTTTCCTTTTCTATCCTACTGCCATGTAGTTATCTGAGAAATATTTCACAGGCTCTTTGATTCAGTGTACTTTGTCAAAAGCCTGAATTCTACAAATGCAACTGGTATCACCGATCACAAAGTCCTCATTAAATAGACTATCATACTAAGCTGAGTTTTGTTGGAGCAAAACTAGGGAAGAATTGCAGCATTAGCAAGTTTTTCTGTGCTCCTTTGTGAGAATGGTGTCGTGAGTGTTTCAGTGTGGCACAATACATGGTCAACAATAATCCTTGGCTTGGTCAGGTGACCAACCCAAATTTTCCTCACTGAAGAGAATCTAGAAAAACTTTTCCTGAGTATAATTAAGCCAAAAACCCCCAAATGTTTACTGGAAGTGACTAGTCCTTGAAAGATGCCTACCAACTTGTGTGAAGTCAAAGAAAGTTGGATTCAAATTCAAATCCTCATAACAGGAATCATTGCATCTCTAGGCAGCCTTTATGCTGATGAAAGGAGGAAAGAGGGAAGGAAAGTTCTTTGCTTCCCACAGCATTCATACATGTGTTACATGCGCAAGACCAATTCTTGTGCCAACAGAGTGGCCTTGAACCTTTTAAAATATTAGATATAGAACAATTTATTATTGGGCCTTTTGAAAGTGTTGAAAAGCTTCAGTCATGGAAAGATTCATAAGCACGAGTTGTAAAACTTATTCCTAACAAGGGCTCTGAAAAACAATTGATCATTTGACAGCTAGTCCTAAAAGCACCTCAGCCCATAATTGCTGATTTGTCACCTTGAAGGCCCAATGCACTGTCATTTATCATTTTGATTTTATACATAGTATTTAAACTCTTGGCACTGCACAGCTGTATGGTGAAGATTTGCTAACAAGAAGGTCCTGAAGGTAATCTCTCACTGTGGTTAATCAAAGTAAGGAGGAATTGGTTGTATCCCTCATCCATGATCAAGTTCATATCAGACAGATACAGGAAAATAAAATTTCTACAGTCAGGGGGAAAGTTACTGAAAGATGCTTGTGTAGGCCCCTTTCATTTCATGCCTGTTTATGCTACTCCACTCTATAGAAAGGATTTAAATGTCAATTGAGTGAGAGAGCTAATTACACTAATTTAGCACATGTAAGCACATGTAAGGTTCTTGGATACAGTATTTTCAATAAGAAATAGCCACGGATTCAATGAAAAGTAAATTATTTTTTTTTTCACTTTGCTTAGGAGACTTTGTCTTAGGCTGATGGCTGTCTCAGAATATCTTGCAGTTTAGTGGATAGAGACCCCACCAGGGATCTGTGGAGAAAGAAACAAGCTCCAGACTGAACAGAAGATCAGAATTTGAATATTTCAATGGGCATGTGAGTGCTCACTGTTAGCAGAAGGCAACTGACAGCATCCCTGTTTTTCCGCAGTGTCAAACTCTATAGCTGTGACATCCAGGCACATTGTTCCCTGTTTCACCTAAGGAGTATCTCCTCAGACAGACCTTCTCTTTTTGACAGGATTACAGAATTAGGAGCTCATTTTTCTTTCTGGGCTTCAATCATCCTGTTTATTTTTGAGGAGCATCCCAGCTCCAGAAATGTCCTCCACCCCAGATTTGCCCTGCTTGCCTGGGCAGTAGAAAAACAGGTTCAATCACCCCCCAGTTGAGAAAGGAAGGCATGGTGCCCAGGTCACTTGCTCCCCAGCACTCCTACTGCTGGGTTATTGCGCAGAGAGTGGGCAGCATCACCTGCAGTGCCTCTGCCTGTATTGTAGAAGGACACACTAAGCTCTGCTTTACTTTTTCAGAAAGATTTGAGATAGGCAGCTGGTCTCAAGACAGGACCTAGTGTTTGGCTGGATACAGGCAGCTGGTGAATATCATGGTGAAAACATCTGAGCTATAAAAAGGGCTATGACAACTTTAAGTTTTTGAACTTAGACTTCTCTTCCTGCACAAGCTGTTTTGAAGCACCTATCCCTTACTCCAGGCTGTTTAGGAAGCCTAACTCAATGAGTGATCATTTTATTTTCATTCAGAAATCAGGACAAGATTCAGAGAGGTTTTAAAGCTCATTCTCTAATGACACTGCGACTTAGATAATTCCTTAAATACTTGTCTTTACTGAATGCACCCCTTAAGCCCAAGGGGAACATAAATTCCTCTGGGCCCTTTTTTTAAAATTCCCCTCCCTTTCCTGTCTGAATGGGATCTGTTCTCCTAAAGGGGAACTGGCTTTTTGAAAATCTCATCCATAAAATGCTCATTATTGTGGAAAACTTTGCACAGCCGTTGGAGAGAGTTTTCAGTCGTGTAAGCCAAGCCAAACTGAATGTGGCAGAGTTCATTGGGAGCACTACCCCTGAGTATATTTTTCAGTAAGTAGGTAAATTAGCCGCGCACGCACGCATGGCACAACTTCCTTCCGAACATTCAGCTGTCATTAAAACCTCTGCTGCTATTTAAAAATGTCTAAGCTCGTACGATGGGCAGCTTGCAAGGACTCATAACTCACCCAAATCAAAACCAGTTTTCACAAAACTGCTCCAAGGCTTCTTGGTGGAAAAGGTTTCCTTACTGAGTGCCATTGTTTCCAGTTGTTTCATCCTGCTAGGTGTCTAAAAGAGAAAGTCACAAGAATTTGTATTTGTAGAAGAACTTTCACTCTCTCATTCAAAAATATAGCACTGAGGATAAGCTTAGCAGGAATAAGAAGGATTAGGCATTTATGTGGATAATGAGAACATCCATGATTACATCAGTGGGGTGAATAGGATGAAAACACTGTGGCGACCAGACCTCTCCTGGAATCTTTTAGCATTTGTTTGAAAATTTTATAGGCAAAAACTCCTATAATGGTGTAAACAAAGGGAGTGGGTTAATCAGACATGCATTAAATTAAAGTCACCCACCTAAACACATTGATTGTGGAGATTAAAAGCACCATCACCTTTCATCTATCTTGTTTACCTCCCAAGCACCCTCTGGCTTTTGTGTGGCATTTTGGTTTCCATGGCCACTGAAGGTTCCTTCCTATAATCAAAAACGACCTCCTGTTATAAAAGACTCAGAGTCTTTGCTCAGCAGGCCATTTCCCCCTTTTATTATTCTTTTCTCTTGCCTTCAGGGAAAGCTTTGTGTGAGCAGGACAGAGCACTTGGTTGGTTGGCAGTTGACCTCAGCTGCACACAATGAGCTCTGAGTGCTACCTGAAATGTGTGACAAAGAGGGAAGGGTCACTGGCTTAGAGCATTACAAGGGCATGGGCAAGCAACTGTGATGACACTTGCCGAATGTTAGCATTCACCTAATTCAGGAGGGTCCCTGCTGATTGACAGTTCCTCACTCTTCAGCAGCTAAAGACAGAAAATACACAAGTTCATTAATTAATAACCCTGCTAGACTCTGAAGATATAAAGGCTAAAAGAAAAAAACCAAAAACAACGAAAAACCAACAAACCATAACAAAAAAAGAAATCCACAAAGAAAGCAGCTTGGTAGGAGGGAGCCAGCTCAGGATGAAATATGTACAAAGTATATAAATATATATATATTTTTAAGAGCACGCCTCACTAGTTTAAAGCCATTTTAATAGCCTACAGGCAAAATTTGTCATGGTATGTAGCTGAGTGCTGTGCTTGCTTAAAATGCTTTTGACAATGTGAGGAAAGCCTTTAAGCATTTGATGAAGGTAAGTTAGTTAGCAGAGCTTGGAAGCCAGTTTGCAGGTTCCAAGATAATTCCTCAGGATCCAATTAAACTGTTGAATTTTACATTCATTCCATTTTTCTAATGCTTTTAGTTAAGGGGATTTCTCCCACACATAACCCGCTCACACACACCCCATACTCTCAAACCAATGATTTTAAATACAGTCCTATGTGACTTTTTAGCTGGTTTCACACTTTGATTGTTGAAGTGTGTTACTCTATTTAAAAGAAAAAAAAAAAAGCTTTGAGCACATTTTTCTTTCCTGGCTACAGCAACAGGGAGATTTAATGCTGTGTCTCATAGCTGATTGCAAACATTATATGAGAGCAGCTCCTGTGGATAGTTGCTAAAGATAGCAAAATGTTGACAATTTCTTATACCAGCTACTTACTGTGCTGCTCAGATGTGCTGCAGTATAGCATACAGCAGGATATGTGAGCAACAAAATTTGTCTTGCATATGGGTACTCACACTGAGGGAAATCCATCAGTATCAGAGCTATCAAATTTTCAACTAATACTGTTCCAGGATTAGTTTAGCTGGTATTCTAGTGTAAGAATTCTTATGATAAAAAAAAGAAAAGCAAATGTGGAAGGTCAAGACATTTCAATAAGTACAATTTTTGCATTTGAGCAGATCCTGTAATGTAACCTTTATACTTCCCAATACAAGAATGGAAATCTTTTCTGAAATTTTTCCATCACATTTGTATCTTTTCTTGACATGAGCATTAGTGCTCTAGTCATAACAAAGTATATATTCAGCAGTCAGACTTAAAAGAAATTGAAATTTGTCTTGCAAAGTGATCTTGAAATCATGCAATATGTCAAAAAACATGATGTAACATTGTATTATATGTTTTATACTTATTTTCACTCATCTGATTTAATAGCTTTTAGCAGAGTGAATTCTATCAAAAACCATGACAGAATTGAGACATTTATATGCACTGATCCATCAAAGAACATTTGAAATTCAACAATGTAACTTGTCTTCATGTTTGAAACTTTTATAGAGTAAATATACAATGGCAACATGACCAGTGAATCTTTCTGCAGTTCATCTGGGAGCAGGCACTTTCATTTCTCGCTTGTGATGAGCATAAATTGGTCTTGTAGCTGAAAACATTTCTCCTCACAGAGGGTATTGAGGACAGAGGTTTTTGCCAGGAACTCCACACTGCTGTTCATGCAGCTTTCATCTTTGGAATGTTGTGTTCAGATCTGCTTTAGATCACAAAAGAGCTGTGAATTTCTCCATACTAGTAGGAATCAGGTAACAGTATGGCATAAGCAGAATTTGAAGAAGAAATGAATTCTGCTGTTGAAAAATATTTCATGACCAAAATAGAGTTGTTTTTTGTTTGATTTTTTTTGCAGGATTGAATGACAGTATACAGAAATATGTGACAAGAATAAGTGAATGGATTAAATTTATGCATACTGCAATGTGTACTTTCTCCTCATTACAGAGCAAAGAAAAAACAGAAGAAAGTAAAGCCAAAGAGGCATTTTGTTCTAACATGGTTAAAATATCCTATTCTTAAATTTTACATACTAAAACTCCCATGAAGTTCATAAGACAAATTCAGAATATGTCATTACAGAGTGGACATAAATAAAGCTTGTCAAAACCAGTGTACAGTAATTTCACGAATATAAGCCGCAC
>VRYO01002772.1:44241233-44291512 GCA_009812075.1 Sialia sialis | reverse complement strand
GATTCTGTTACTAACTCGTTACTTTGTCGCACATGGATCCTCGCTTTTAAAAAACTAAGATGCGGCCTATATTCAGGTGCTGCTTATAATCATGAAATTACTGTAATAATTTAGGAGTCCACTGCTTTAAATAGCATCCAAAAGCATTGTCGAAATGATCCCCACACAGTGGGATGATGTTAACCAAAGACCCAGTTAAATTTCTCCTGAAAATCTACCACTGACATCAGTGGATTTGGAATGCCCTTTAAATAATAATCAGTTACCTATCACCAACAAACGTTAGCTAAGTTCTGTTCTTGTACCTCACTTCAGGATTCCCTTGTAGTTACACTTTCAAATATCAGACAGGTATTTTTCATGCAAAATAAGTGTTCATGTGAATCCTTTGTTCTAAATTATCTTCCCACAGACAGTCACTCTGCTTCCAGAACCTTCAAAACCAGCTAAGCTAGAGCACCTGAATGCAAATTCAGCTTTAAAAGAATAACGTTATACACATCTGGAGGAAAGGTCATTTAGCAGATTGATTTGGTCACTGAACATTTTCCCTGCTGCCATCTTAAGACTTATACCTCTAATCGATTGCACTCCCTGCTCCATGACCCCCGGCAATACTGTTCTTCATTCCAGTGGCAACAGTTCCCAGTTGACTTCTCAGGCCATGTATTGTATGCATTGTGAACAAAGCTCCTGGCAAGGGGCAGTATTCTTCTCCTATCTCATCTCTATCATCTTCAAGTCATCCCTTTAAAGGAAATAAACTGCAGGTGTGTATGCTTCCCCTCCCCTCTTTCCCTTCACTTCTCAAAAAGGTCAAGAAATGGGATTAAAATTCTCTCACTGCACATCAGACTCTCAAAGCGAGGGCAAAGTGCACATGTGAAAGGGCAAGTGTGCATGCACACACTCACATCCACGTGCACAGCAATAGCCCTGCACTTGTGGAATGTACTTCTTTACACTGGGGCATATAATAGATGTTGGGAGGGGCCATGAAATCTACTCTCTACTCCACTGAAAGCAAGATTTAGAAAACAGCACAGTGGGATTGCCATCTTGATCCAGGCTTTTGGATCCTATAAATTAGATTTATCAAACAATAAGTAACACAAAGCAGATAACAATATAATTTTTACTGAATTCAAAAGAATAAGACAAGCATTTTGACTTCACTTTCTACAATTACAATTAAAAAAAAAAAAACACAAATAAATTAAAACAATCTTTTATTTCAAATAAAGAGGAAAGAGAAGAAACATAAAATTATACTGCCATTTAATTTTTCTAATGAGATACTCTTTCTCCTCTGTTGGGTAGAATAGATGTAGACAACCTTATAAATTCTTAGAGAAAAAAATGAGTCCAGAATCAGAGATACATCTTTCAAATTCAATCAATAGTTCCCCATATCAAATGTTCCATCAACTTTTAATTTGAAGTTTTACCTCAGGGAGAATTAGCTTATTTCACTAAGTTGTGTAATTCTATTAAAATAATGGGACCGTATGTATTAGTAAAATAGAGTCTGATTAAAATTTCATTCTAACTTTGGCCTACTCTAGCTTAAGAGCATTGTAGGAAATAGCTTTTAAATAAATACTTCCTTTCTGAATCATTGTATTGTAGTTTCCATGAAGAAATTGTATGAGCAGATTTTGAGCTAGGCAATAGAAGATTGAAACATTTTTACAGAACCAAGACTGAAAAAAATGTAATTTACTTATATGCCTGACAAACCTCCTGGCTTATTGGCAGGGCAGCCATTTGACAATGTCCAAGTCATGCAGCTGAGGTTCTTGGAATGGTTTGAAAAATAAACCAAGAGGAACATAACGGAGGAGATTGACGTCAGACTCCTACCAAAGAAATACACCTTCCAGAAAAGTCCAGGGTAACACCAAAGCTTTTTCCTGGGTTCCAGCAAGCACCATACTGAGCTGTCCCTCAAGAAGGAAGCTGTTGAGCTGCACTGTGAATACAAGAGATTGTGTTACAGAAGCTGGCACCATGGGCTTGGATAGGTTTGCAGGACTGAAAGAGGTGATCTAAATCCATCCTTGAGTGTATACAAAGAGGTATTTGTCATAGAGCCACAAGGTCTAGAACTACAGTTCAGTTCGTGTGGAACCCTTGCTTAACACTCCCAGTACTTAAAAAGTGCAAGCTAAGGTAAGGAGCTATCATGCATTGTATCTTTCTTTCCTGAGGAAGGAGATCAATATTCAACCATCTCTTAAGTAGTTATCACCTTCATCTCATTTCTCATCAGCAGATGGGAAATGAAAGCCTGATTTGTCAGCATGTAGGTAATTTTTTCCCCTTTGGAGCTTTCCTTCCAAGTCTGGCATTTCTCAAAGGTATTGATAGGCAGCAGATTCATCTTTCAAGCATTCATTGTCTCTGTAGCAGTGGGATTTCCATATTGCATCACTCAGCACCCCTTTGCAATGGCATGCAAAGCACTGGAAGTGGAAACACCTTCATTTTCTTCCAACCAAAAAGTACAACAGAAAGATTACTGAAGAGGCTGATTATTACTCAAATAAAAGGTTTATGTTTTCCATAGTATTTATCCAGCTTAAAAGACATAATTTACTCTTTTTTCAGAGCATTGTCCTCTCTTGCAAGCTGAAATACCTGTCTGCCAGAGAAGGCTTCTAGCTATGAGGTGGACAAGGTCTTCTTCCCCATTGTTTTCTCACAGCAGTCTCATTGCCATGCCCACTCCTGAAGAACCAGTCCATAGAGGAAGCACCAGGGAGCTAAGTGGCCTTTCTATGCCTCTGAAAGGTTTATTGAGGTTTCTAATTATCTGACTCAGGGCTCTTAGAGCTGATCTTAGAAAGTATGAAGCATTGAGTGTTATCTGCTTTGTAGAGAAAAATGGCATAGACTTTGGGTAGCTAACCATGATTCCTTTGTCATTAAACAGGATTTATGCTGGAATTAACTACATCTTAAGGCTGAATTCAACAAGAAATACAGTTTAATTTTCCCAAGTATGTTCTACACATGCATAGACTTGAATATCATGTGCAAATTTGTTTCTGTGTAGAGGGGTACAAACAACTTACTTGAGACTGGCTTCCTAGACAGGAAATAAATCTGTGATAGACAACTCAGCCCACTGACTGCTTATACAATTTTCAATACCATCCAAACATAGAATATTCACTGTCACAAAATCTACTGTTTCCTTCTGGGATGCCCAATCTGCCCTTGTAAAAAAAAAAAAAAAAAAAAAAAGGAAGAAAGAAAAATAAAAGATAAGACAGTCTACTGTGCTGCATTAGAACACTGTCAGTAGTTCAAGGGATCCTTCCTCTCTATTTTGCACTGGTGAAATACATATGAAGGGTGTCAAAACAGCCTCAAACTTTCTTTGATTCTAGGTGATTCCATTTTCTACTTGCCTGGATACAATCTTCTCCAGTATATATGGGCAAAAGGCATTTGTTAGTCTCCCTAATCTCCAAAAAGTTTGAGCTCTTTTTCCAGTTTTTTTTCTCACTACAAATGAAACTTGAAAATGGGAAGAGGAAGTGTATCCTACCATGCAATTTCTCCCATTTCTGTTTTCAATTTACCATATAATATGTTTAGTTTCATGAAGCTCAGTTTGTCTAGAGGGCATGGGGTCCATCTTTGCTTCATTTGCTCCCCCAACTAGCTAGCCACTAATGTGGGCAGTCCTGCAACAAAATGAACCTCACAGCCAACTGCACATGAGTGAAAGCAAACAGTTGCAAAAAGTTAACTGGGTAGGGAGCAAGTGGTCCCAAACGAGACTATAAATTCCCTTTGAGGCAGCTAGGTTTTTTTCCTTCTCTCCAGTATTCTAGGTGCTATTTTGAACTATTGGTACCAGGGGCTGAATTCCCATTATGCAGAACTGTCCTTTGCATGGGATTTATTTGTGTTATTTTTAAACCAGGCAGGAAGATGGAAATCAGCATCACAAGCCATAGTTGAAAGATATGGTTCCCTTCCAAATTCATTGGCTGATTCTTTATTTACTACAAAATCTTCCTGCTCCAACACTTTTCATGCTTTTGACTCCCTGATATTTATGGAGGGAAATGCAGGTAATTTGATATTAAACTTTGTATTAAGAATGTTAAAAAGATTTAAAACATTAAATTCAAATATGGTAAGAAATTTAAATCCTTGTCCTATATTTTTAAATTAAATTTTCAATGAAATTCTTTGTAGTAAAATTAGCATGATGTCTTACAGACAAGAATCTCTGATGACTCTATAAACTAATTAAGTCTCTTTTAAGTGTTTAAATATTGTTATAGAAATTTTTCTGGAAGATAATCTGGCTTTGTTTATGCCAAAGCCAAAGAAAACTCAAAAATCTGAGATACAGTCATTTCTAAATCCCACTTGTAACTAGTAGTTTGCAGGTGAATTTGAATTTTAAAGCAGTATTTCATATTTTCAGGAGCTCTGGGGAAAATCCTGTCAGTATCAGGGAACTGGTGATTCAGATTTCATTTGGATCATCCTGATAACTTCCTTTGTTAGCCACATGCTTTCTTGTCTGTGTTAGATAGACTATGCAACAGCCTTTTATTCCTTGAACAGCATCTTTGATTATTCTGCCATAAATCTGAAATTAAAAAATAAAATCCATCCTAAGGAAATGTCTCTTTCTCCAGTTCCACTGTACTATAGAAAAGGATGTCCATGTTCATTTAAATAAAGGACATTTTGTTCTTGAATGACTGAATTTAAAGGAAAATAGTAGTAATCCAAGAAGTAATCCAGTCATTTGAATCCAAAGGGAACTTCTGGGTCTAGATCTTCATTGCAGAGACACCTGTCTCTAGGGAGTAGTAATTTTTGGTTTTTCTGGTTTTTTGCCCCTGGGTAGCAGTCACAATCTCAGATATATCTTTCTCACAGCTTTCCCTTTTGAGTTTAGCTGTACCTCTGTTCAGTGTGCTGTGTTCTGCAAATCCTAGTCCTTGGCATTACTGCTTCCTCTTCATGGACCACAAAACGTAGGTTTCTAACTCAAGGTTGTGTGCACGCCCCTCCTTTAACCAATGACACTACTGCACTGACACCACTTTTGAGCTCTTTCCGACTCCATGTTTATAAACCCTGTTGATATATTGTTTCAAGCCACTTTTGAAAATGCCAGCTAATCTTCAAAAACACTTAGGTACTCTTGAATACTCCATCTCTAGATCATGGATCCAATGGAAGTGAAATCAAATGTTCTGAAGAGCAAACAAAGGTCAGAAAAACCTAACATTTTTGAAAGAAAGAAAAAGAAAAAAACAATTCATGCTGCTAATTCTAAAAAGTTGTTGAAAAACAGAATAATATCAAACTTATGTATTGTCTGTATTGCAATAGAAAATAAAATATCATGTACCACATTTTCAACTTAAGCATCTGTTTAAAAAAAAAACCTCTCATCAATCTACAGGAAAATCAATCACCTGATAATGGCGAAGACATTCCTGTGTGTCAGCATGAAAGTATGATATGTTTCCAGATGCATTTTGCTTTGGTAAAAGAGAAAAATACAACCATTTCACAGCACTTTGCCTTGCTGGACCAAATTTATCTCTGTTGTAGCCTGGTGATGTCAACAGAGTTACAGTGTGGATGAATACAGGTCATTGTTTGTGAAGTTGGCACTGAGTCCATGTGTGGGAGGAGAAAAATGAGATCTTCTAACCCATATTTGCTGAAAAAACATGAGTATGAGTTTAGACACATACTCCTATTAAAACTGCACCATAATTTTGCCGCTGGAAGTTTCAGAACAAATGGGCTCCAAATGAAACAGAATGAGGGCATTTCTCCAAGCTATTTCCTGCGCTGCTGTCAGTGCTACTGCATGACAGTGTGACCATGTGATGTTGGCCTTGGGATGTAGAACAAGGCAACAAGGCTTCTCTTAGTGGTTTCCAGACCATGAATTCCAGCTAAGCTAGATGTCCACTTTCTGCCCAGAACTTACCTGGTAGTAATTAAAGCTAAGCCAAAAAAAAAAAAGAAAAAAGAAAAAAATTACACATGGATCTCTTGGCTATGTTTGATGCTTGGTACCCTGGAGAGAAGCTTAAGTGCCATGCTGGTAATCGGGTTTTCTTCAGTATAAACATTCTTCCAAGTTCTAAATACTATTATGTGAAAAAGGATTCAAGTGCAATGCAGAAAACTACAGCACAAGTAGTGTCTCCATGTTCCAATACCATGTAACTTAGGCATTTGCTGTGCACCTCAGTGGGTCCAGATTTCAGGGACTGACCCCAGGTGTGCTAAAGGACAGTGCCTCCTGTGGCACATCCCACTACTGGGCTACAGAGATGTTCCTTATGACATGCTTGACTTGTAGATATGAACTGGTTTCTTGCTTTGGGTCTTCATTGGTCAGAAAACAATGTATTTAACTTCACAGCCACAGCTTTGAGAAGCAACAAAGATTTCTAGATAAATACCTGCAATGCAAGGCAGACTACAGCAGAAAGGGTCTCCAACTGACACACAGTCAGACCAAAACCTGTTCCTTCAGGACAACTGAAAGGCTGCTGTGTCATGTCCTCCACACAAAATTTGTTCCCCACTTTGCCAGCTACCACAGCACTTTGCAGAACTCCTCACCATGAACAGCAAACCAGAGCAGAGAGCCCCAGGAAACAACACCTACCACTTAGAAGCAGAAGAGACCACTGTCTGAACCAGACTCTGTTCACAGGAGCCACTGGACCTGACATTTTGGAAGAAATGTAGCTTTCTCTGTCAATCATTCCTTCAAAATTGAGTCACTTGTACAAAACTGCTGTGACTTTTGGACCATATCTAATGCTTCATAATAGCCTTTGGCATCAAAAATAAGCATATTGTCTGTATGTGCTAGAAAGAGTAAAGGAAAATGAAAAATATGCAGATTGGAGGTCGACCTTGATGTTCATTGGAGTATGCTGGTTCATGCCAGGACAGTTTAAAACTACTCTTCCATTTCCAAATTTATATAAAGAACAAACAAAACAAAACAAAAAAGCACCAGAAATCCAAATATATCTCTTTTATGTGTTGCTCAAACTTCTGCTAAGGCAATTTGGGATTTCGGGTGGTATGAAATTCCTGTCCACAGCCCAGCAGTAGGAAGTGTAAAGGAAAACATTTCCAGCAGCCACACTTACTTTTCATAGCTCATACATACCTTACCTGCCCTCTTACCCTGAGTAGAACATCCAGCTCCTTCCGTCCCAGGGAAGCATCCCCTGCTTCCTGCTCCCTCAGTTAAGAAACAGTAAACAGTAAATTTGTTTATGGCCTTCATTTTATTAATAGTGGCAATCAAAGGAACTTTTATGGATATGCTTTGTTTGCTCCAGCTCTTGCTTTGTCTTCCAAGTTGGGAACCCCCACAGGACACTCATAAATGGACAAATTTACAATCTAGCCTGTGGAAAGTGCCCACAGCAGCATCTACATCGAAGTTGTCTTTGTGCTCATGCACCAGCTGTGATGCCAGAGGGCACGGGGTCAGAGCAGAGGGCTTCCTCTGGCTTTCTACAAACTGGGATCAGCCAACCTTCATTTATTTGTGGTTAAGGACTTGTTTTGGTTTCTCAGATCATGACTCCACAGAGCTGTTTGGATATTTTTAATCGAAAGACAAAGCACTTCCTCTTCCAAACTTGGTGCCTGCAAGGAACATAACAAACTAATCATTCAGAATAATTAATTCTGTCAGAAAAATCTCTACAATTCTTACTAACGCTGAGTGTTTTGTAATCCTAATGAAAGGAAAAACCTGTCACTGTGATAATTTTCAATTGACCCATTTTCTTCAGTGGTTGGGGAGAGGGGAATGTTGTTTGTTTTTATCTCTAAGGACCATAAGCACGAAAATGATATCTGTAAATCTTACATTTCAGCCTTGCATTTCCAATTCAGCCTTTAAAGGAAACATTAGCTAGTCCAAAGAGCCTAGTAAGATTGTCAGATTGGCCATTTGTATGTGCACAGCAAAGTGTCTTTCAGTTACCTGTGAATTTACTTTCAAAATATTCCCAGGATAGGGAAACATCAGTTTTCTCCATTTCTAAATAGGAATCTGAGATGGAGAAAATATGAGCTGCTTGCCAAGGCCATGGAGGTAGTCCTTGCAAAGTCAAGGACAGGAATACAAATTGTGAGTGCTTTAGCCTAGTCCCTAAAAGCACACCCTCCCTGTGGGTTTTAAAGTAATGCAAGAAGCTTAGGAATTGAAAAACCATTTCTAAAGCCAGGTTTTATGAGAAAGCGTGGAAAACAAAATACTAGTTTCCTACATTTGCCTAATATTGTAAACACCTAACTGCCAACTTCAGTGAGGGAGCTGCCAAATAAAAAAAAAAATAAAAATAAAAAAAAAAAAAAAAAAAAAAAAAGAAGCACATAAAGGGAAAATGCTTGAAGTTTTAGAGTTCTTTTTTCATATTGTCATGCTTTGAGGTCATCTTCTGTATTTGACAGCTGAACGTTAAATGTGGCAGACACTTGCATTTCTCATTATCGAGACAGAACGGTATTGGAAATTTGTTCTTTAATATGCAGCCTTTTATTTCTAGGTCACTAATTTGAATCGATTCCTGATCAATGGTGACTGAAAGGCATTCATATCCGGCAGCTGTTCTGTGGTCTGTGCTAAATGAGGGGACATCTTAGCTATTTCCCAGCAGTATACCCTCTCTCAGTACCAGAACAAGCTGGCAGTTTTCACAGAGATGCCATGGCCTGATTGCACATGGCACTTGCAAATATCTGAAAAGTTATTAACCTATTTTTGCTCTGTTTTTTAAGGCGCGCATTTGTTTTTTCAAGTAAGCCATATTTTTTCATAGTAAGCTTTTTAAATATTAAATGAGATCATCTTTCTGCTTTTGTATAAATGCATTCTGCCTTCATTCAACACCACGACTGCTGTTGTGCTGCAATCAGCAGTGGTCAGAAATTGATTCTTTATATGCACAATGAGGAGTGCCAAAATAAGCACAGGTAGTTTCTGTGAGTGGGATTCATAGCCTTTGACTTCAACTATGTACATGTCATCTGTTTGGCCTAAATGAATCATCTAGATTGCCACTGTATTCCAAATTTCTTCTTTAAAAAATACATTCACAGAGGCTTTGTCCATACCAAGCAGAGGCATTAGTTTATTTTAGAATTCCACCTTAAATCTTAAACATTTTTTACACTCCCTTCTGTAATAGCTGCAGAAACCCTCTATTACTGTACAGCTTAAATTAGCTATGTTTTTAAGGATCCATATATATTGTCTAGCAGATATTATAGCTGAGAAAGAGAAGTTTAATTGCTATATTCTTACTTTCCATAACTCAGGGGATTCCTGGTGAGTTGTTGAAGATACTGAAATGCAGTGGGGTTTGTTGCTGGCTTTTTACTCAAAAACCTCTCCAACCACTCTGACATAACCTCCCAAAAAATTGCCATAACATATAAATGCACAATATTTTTTCTCCCAGAATATCTCTGCTTTAAACAATGCCTTTCACAAATTACTTTCTGTGTCTGGCACTATGTGGAACAATAATCATTCACCCACCCACAAAAAAAATTCTAGCTTTTAATACCATCCTTTTTTCCCTTTCTCCAAACATGTTAATACCTGCTGAACAGAAACAACACTAAAAGTCTTAATAACTGTCTACTGACACTAGTTCCCCAATATTATGAGTTGTTGAGTTTTTCTTTTAGCATTTTGATAACAATACCATGTAGCCAAATTGTCTAGTAGCATTAAAACTTGTCAGAGGAAGTGTATAACTTGGCTGCAAAAATTCACTGAAACTTGGCATAAAATATCTTTAGACCAGAACAAAATTTTCTTCACAAAATATTAAATTCTTTTTTCAGATTCTTTCCATGATCTAAAAAGCAACTTTAAATGTTTTCAAAGGGACAAGTTGCAAGTCAGTCAACCATGATGTGTCTAACTATGCTTGTGGAAAGAAAAAAGAGGGAATGAAAAAAGAAACTTATTAATTATTAGCCTTCAAGATTTCACATACAAAAAAGTTTATGTTTAAGTAGCATTTCAACGAATTCATCGGCATTTAGTTCACAGCCTCATAGTTAATTCAAGATACTGCACATGAAACATGAAACATTACATGTTTTAGATTTTTCTTAAAGCCACATTTTTTACAATCTTGGGGGGTGCAATGGGAGATGTATGATGATTTTTTTCTGTGTAGGTGAACAGAAAAACTAAAATAGAAAGAAATCTTTTTTTTTTATCCATTACACCCATAAACCCATAAACACGTGTTCTCTATGCTTAGAGTCAATGGAGTTACTCTTTCTTTAGCTTTATTTAATCAAGAAGGTTATTACAAATAATTATTATTTGTATTTCTGAAGCAAACTGGAACACTTAGGAATGAGGACAACATTGCTTTAGGCACTGCACAATGAGAACAAAAAAAGGAAGATTTCAGGAGTCTGGGTGCTTACACTAGATGGAATCAGACAGCCTGATGGGAGGGCTGAAGGAAACTGCAATAGCACTTTTGGAGGTCAGGAAATGAAGCAGGTTTGCATGAGTGTGTGGGGATTTCCTCCCACTCCTAGGTGGAGAGAAAGATGAAAATTTGAAAATGCATGGCTGAAATTTGGAAAGGAGATAATGGAAATTGATAACACAATCCTAATGGAGATGGCAGTCATCCTTTTAATACAGATTACAGTGTCATTTAAATGGAAATACAAAAGGTGGTTCATTTGTTGTAGCAGAGAAGAAGGAGACAGTGCAAAGAGACAGAATTATGACAGACTCGGGGCAACAGATGGGGATAACGATCTTGACAGCAGCAGTCCAAATAGATATGAAGAGATCATGGTTGCAGTTGTAAGGAACAAAAGCAGAGGATACTACAGTAAGTGAGATATGTGGCTGCAACAACAAAACTAGTCTGGATACGAGTTTTAGCTACATGAATGAGAAAAAAAAGCCCTGTGCTTGTGAAACAATGCACAAAAGAATTAGCAAGTCATAAATATATTCTGGAAATGAGGACCCCTGGAGACACATCCTATTGGAGGATGTCACTCTCTAGAGCTAAGTGTCGGGCCAGGAGGTTTGGTTGTTCACTGGGATCAGAAAGAAGAGGGGCTCACAGGAGATGTAGGTGTAATTGCTGTAGGCCTGCAGGCTGTGGACTGACTGATAAAAAGGAGAGGGAGAGAGAGAGAAGGAGACAATGCAGAGCAAGGGGGACGAGTAACAGAGAGGTGAGAGTCCCAGCTGGAAGGCAGCTTTTGGCACCCTGCTCATAGCAAGCACCATTTCAGCCCCATGCCCTTCAAGTAGTATTTATGCACAGACTAGGTGCAGTACCCCTCATCTCATGCACAGCAGTTACATATGCACACAGGTGGCAAAATCTGCCCCTCCATACTCTGAAAGACCGATCATAAAATGTTTAATTCACGTTAAGACTTTTTTTTTTTTTTTAAATTTGTTTCTGGGAGTATCTACATATCCTCAGCATTACTTCCTGGCATAGCTTTGGACTTTTTTCAGTTTCTTGTGCTCCACTGATTTCTATCTCTTGTTGAGACAGCTCAGAATTAGCATATTAACCCTTAAAATTCTTTGGATCTGATTCAGAATATGTTACTTCATTAAAAATTCAGCATTTTAAAACATCTGATTTTAACCAGCTGTATCTTTATTGATGGACTATATTACATCAAGAAATAAAAAAAATCCAATGCATTTTAAGCATGCCAAGCATGCTGAAATTTCAGATAACATTTAGCTATACTCATTTGGAATCTCCAGTTCTAGAAAGTGTCTTACCAGTCCTACTGTTTTTCTCTCTACTTATCCAGAGATGTTTCCTTCCCTCAGGTGGATTTTAAATATCTAGGGTTTGCATTTGCATATAAATGCAGGTGTATTATGCATAGAGTGCTATGATTTTGCCACTCAAACATGTCAAAACAAAATATTTTTAAGCCAGATGCTCACATATGTGCACATTTTTCCTGACTCATATAGGAAGAATATTCTTCTAACATGCCTGGCTGGTATCCTTCATGTACACTGATAGATACACTGGTGTTCTAAATATATGCTTGTTCCTAAACAATGAAAAATCTTCTTCTGCCTCATATCTATAGAAGGGCTTTTATTAATTAAAATCACATTAATTCTAATGTCTTAGGGATTTGCAGCTTTTAGCCTTTCACTGTTTTTTCAGTTATTCCCTTAGAAAAATCCCTCCTCTCTTTTTTTTTCTTTTTTTTTTTTTTTCCTTTGCATGTGATAAATCAAGTTACTTTTTCACTCTGGACTCCATTATGGGATCACAGTAGCTATACAAACCACACGGAGTTAAGCAAACAAAGGAATTTTTTCATTTTCTCTTTCATTCAATAAAGTTCCATTTTCTGTCACCCTGCAACCTTTTGACCTGCATCCTAATGGCACTGGTCACTCAAGGGCAAAAGTTCAGCTGTAGGTTAAGTCTGTGTGTGTTTGCACCAGGCAGGGAGACAGTGGGTCCTTGCTTCTTGTGTCTAGCCCCAGCCTTGCCATCCCTCTCCAAACGCTGGCCTCATCCCTGCTGAGCTCTCCCTGCTCCAGACCTCCCTCTGTGAAAAGGTAAGGAGGGCTGGGAGAGAGCTTTCTCCCAGCCTTTTGTTTTTTCTTGCAGCTGTCAACAAAACAAAGCAGTCTTATTTTCTTGCTCTGGGGGTGAGAAGGTGAGAGAGAACTCTCCATCAGGGACGCTGCAGCCAGTGCTGACTGCCTGCAGCCACTCTTGCTGATCACTGTTTCATTCTTCTTTGCCTCTACAAGTTGCCTCTGTTTTTGAAAGAGAATATGGACCCCTCCCATGTTTTCAGCACTGCTGGCACAAATTGTCTCAGGATATTGTCTCCTGCTGTGAATGGGGAGTTCCCTAGTATGGACTTCACACTGTGATTTGTCAAGGGACTCCGAAAGTAAATAATACCTCAGGTGCACCCACCTCTCCCAATACCCTTCAGTGGGCTTTTCCAGGTGGCCTGGTGACCTACTGACACATTTCCACAGGTCACTAGAACCATGCATGACCTGCAGACTCACACTGCTGAACACAACATTCCCCTCCAAATCACTGGCTCCGGTATGACATGTTGCCCTTTCTTTCATAAGAATATGACACTGCTGTGTTTAATAGTTCCTCCAAGGCAGTTCCTCTCAGCTTCCTCTTGGTTGCCAGGCCCTGAGCTCTTCAGGAAGCCCCTGCTTCATCATCTGACAGCAGGACACTAGCCAGCCAGTGAAGTCGCACATACCCAATACACTTTTTTGTGAAGATGATTTGACTGAGAGATGCAGTGTAGAAGAAGCTTGCATCACTTTTGAAGGAGTTTCCTCCCTCCCTGGCAAAGGGGATTGGTGAACAAGGTATCACTGAAACCATTTCTGGCACTGTAGACAAGCAGGAGCAGGGCAAACTGTGTGCTGAGTGGCTAAGGCAGTTTATCCTCTGCAAGAGGGACAGATAAAGTCTTGGGTATACTTGGCATTGACTAAAACCTCATCCTTCCCTTGTGGAAAGTAAATATTTGGCTTAAAGGTCTGACAGGTTGTTGTAGTATGAGGTCTTGATTTAAAGAACCAAATTATGTTTACCTGTAACAGCCTATGAATTTGAAATTACACAGTCTCAGAATGGCTCAGAATGAGGGCTGGCAGCAGTGCAGATGGTGCAGCTCCCTCCCATCTCCCTGTGAATGATAATGCTTCACCACTTCCAGGGCATCCCACAGCTCCTAAGAGCAGCAAACAAGGCACAGGTTGTGGAGGAGCTTCTCTGGAAGTTGTGAAGTTGAACAGCTCATGCCCAAAAGATAGCCCAGATGGCCCTGTAAATAGTGGAGCTTGTGTGTCTCCGCTTCTTCTGTGGGACTGTGCCTAACCCGACTGGGCCCCAGAGAACATGGTGGTTCCTATCAAAACATTTCTGAGCTGCAATTTCTGCCTGTTGCAAAAAAGACTTGGAGGAAAAATGGGCGATGTGTAAGTGCTCCCTTTTTAAGGGTCCCAGCAAGAATGACTAAGGACCCTGCCCTGATGAAACTGAGGTTTGACTCAGGCAGTCCAGTTATAGTCTGAGTTTTCAGCATAGGTGCACCAGTTCCAGGACAACCTTTCATGTGCTGAAGCTGAGCTCAGGCATAAATGCTTCCTGCATAGGATAAACCAAGAAGGGTTCTCTCTTAGTGCTCGGAGAAATGTTACATAAGCATTAAAACTTAGGTGGGATTCAGATTGCTCTGTTTTACTCTGGTTTAACGTGATTTGTAAAGTACACAAAATTATTTGAATACACTGAAAAGTTCAGACAGTTATCTGGGTACAAAAGAATAGGAACAAGCTTGAGCTGTCAGGAGTAACTGAGGAAACATACAAACCATTACTTGGTGGATTTTCCATGGTGCCCAATAGTATTACAACATCCAGGTATTCTAATCCCCAGGGATTTAGAACAAACAGATAAAATCAACTTAAATTTGATTATCAGACAATTCACTAATGCCTTGGTAAATGGCAGACTAGTTTCACTGATGAGGAAAATTGGCATAATGAATTATTATGTACTAATTAGATTTGCATACAAACACAGAAGCCTCATTAGCCAAAATCCACCATACTGTTTAGAGACTGGCACTGATCCTGAGACTGCCTGGCTTTGGGATCCAAGGACTAGTGACATCTAGAACAAGATAACCATGCCCACCCTATATAGCAGTTTGTCCAGAGTGGTCCTCAGTACTGTAAGTCCCTGAGATGTTCTTATTACTCATTTCATGTTTTGTTCCAGTTAGAAGTGCCAAAATAGCAAAGGGAGTGTGTCACCAATGCCAGGGAGGACTGAAGTTACTTGTTGCCTTCCTAAGTAAGTACCATGAAGGCCTATATGGGTGTTTGAAGCTTGGGATGCTGTAAGAGGATTGTTTAGGATAGCATGAGGTCAGATTGATACAGTCATGTTATCTGAAATGAACCGTATTTAACCACTCCTGAACTTTGTCACAGTGGCAGCTAACTGGGGCAGTCCAAAACAGAGTCAGGGAATGAAACAGTAATTAATAAGGAAAAACAGGGATCCAGGGCTTGAGGAGAAGACAGTGGCCTCTCAATTGTTTATTGTGGTAGTCATACAAGCAGAGAATGCCTCAGCAATGAGGGAAGACATTCAGTTTCCCAAATACTGAGAAGATGCTGTTTCAGCTTCTGAAATATGCCTGTCAGGGTCCAGGCGGCTACAAAAGTCAAACAGATTTAGTTAACACATTTGTACGAGCTGTCAGATAGGGAACAATGTTAAGATTTTTAAAGAAAGCCATGGTTCCTTCTTAGTCCCCTTACTATGACAATTGAAGCTTTTGAGGAAAAAGTGAAAATATGTGTATCACAAAACTTAGAAATATTAATGTTGTAAAGCACCTTATATGAAAATTTTATCTGGCAGACATTAGTACAGGTGCTTCTGGGAAAAAGAGTGGTGTTGATGTATCTTGTATTGCTTTACTTTCTCTTTTTAATATACATAAATATAGGTATATAGATTATATAGACATAGAGATAAATAGATAGATAGATAGATAGACAGATAGACAGACAGACAAAGATATATATCTAGTCCAGCTAAACTCAGGTTAAATTGCACCTTTACTTATTGCAATCCATTTATTCTTGATCTATTTAGTAGATGCTTCAAAGAACATTAAAACATGTTCCAACAATAATACATTTTTATAGATTTTGATAGTGTTTAAAAATATTAATTAATTAATTGAAACAAGAACAGTAAAAATTAAGCAATGTTTCAAAAAACATTTTTGTATGTGAGCTCTTTCACAGAAAAGTATTACTGTAGAAAAATCCCATTTTCCACTTTATAAAGGATTTACAATCTATGATAAAATGGGATTAAATACAGAAATCTGTTATTTATAAATCACTGAATTATTTATAAATTATTTTATGTATATATATAATGGAATCGGAATATTCACCTAGTTGCAAATTCTTTTATGTTCATATATCCTTGCATTCCAGCATCTTTAAAAGTTGGGTTTATGTAACAGCACACAAAGAAGGAAAGCTACTCACAGAATCATTCACCAGAATTTAAAGCAGATTGGGTGCAGTAGTTACCAGTAATTAATTGCACAAATGTCCTTCTGAAGACTAGAGACAATTATAGCTCACATGCTGCAAATCCACACGGATGATCTTTTTGCCTTCCAGAGCAAAAGCAAGGTGAAGCATCCATGTACTCTTCAGCACCAAGGAAGTGTTTGCTGCACTCTGCTTCTTGCTCACTCAAGGCCTCATGTGGTTCATCAGCTTGACCCAATAGCAGCACACAATTTAGAGTGTGCTTCTCTGGTTTTGCTGCAGCTACAGCCCCGAATCTTGTCCAGAGTCTGACATTAAAAGCTGACTTGCACATATGCCTACCCAAAGTGCAGACCCCATTCTAATCACAACATAAACCTACCCTGGAACTGACCTAGAAGACCAGACACTGACTTGAAGTCTAAGGAGACCTGGTTTTCATCACTAAAGAAAATGCATCTTTAAATGATAGGAAGATTTTACTAATCAGCTATTAGCTCTCAACTAATGTGTTTTTTTGGAGAGCTGTCTGACTGTACCATTGTCTCTTCCCTTTTCATTGTTAATCTGCCAGACCAAGCTGAAGGGAGATGTTTCCAAAGCAGGTTGATTTATGCCAGGGAGAATTTCTGGGCTGCTGAAACCAGGGAAGAAATTTGGCACTCAGTTTATACTATTTACAAAGAAAAATATAAGGCCGTGGGGAGGGAGGGGAATAGGATGTGTCTGAAGAAAGCTAAGAATTGCTAATGATGGTTTGGCAGGACTGTTAATAGCTTTTCTTCTTATTCTGATATTCCATGTTGATAGCCCAAAGAAAAAAGAAATTTCCACTGGATTTTTTCATGATTTGCCACATGATTTTGGCTATTTTAATTACCCCATCACCATTAGGTTCTGAGTACTTGCTGTCAGTGCCACACATGTGGTTAACACATGAGTATCTATGAACAGGTCTCTTTAACAGTACCCATGGGATAATTCTTAAAACTATCTGTCTAAAGCTGTCTCATTTTTACTAGGAAAGGAGGGGTAGTTTGAAGAAGGACACTTGTAAATTGAATATACTAAAGTATGTGATCCAGATTGATTGTAGTCAAGCATGTTTCCTTCAAACCAGAGTTTAAGGAGACCTTGGGGTAGGAAGTTATAATGTACACTAAAATATGACTGTGAAAAGAGAGGGATTCTCCAAACATCATCCTCAAAAACAAACCTTTCAAAAGTGTATGTTTTATACCACTTCCCTGTCTCTTCTGCATCACAAGGGATGTGTTTAAAAGAAAGGCAGATGCAGGCCTACCTCCTGTTTCCCCTGCACTGTAGTTTGATGAATGTGCTGGAAGATTTAAAGGTTCATTCCTCATCTCTGCAAATGTTTTTTTCCCCAAAAAAAGTGAGGATAGAACACGGCCACTTCTGACCCTAATGTGCATCCCAGAGGTACTTGGGTACATGAGTATGGGGCACACTGCCCAACTTGCTTAGCCTTCAGCAGGGCGCATCCTCCAGGTGACCCAGAGAGACAGGGCACCACTCTAAAGGGCTGACTCAGACATGGAAAGACCCCAGAAATGGGAGACAGGAGTAGGACATGCACCATTCTGCGACTGCCAACTTCAGACAACAGCCGTCATTGGAAACAACAGTCCAGAGGGGTCACTGCTCACAGCCACATTTTGATACCATTTTCCAGACCCCTGCAACCCAGGACAAGGGAGATTTGGACCCATGAAGCTGTTCATTTAGGCATTATGAGAAAGGAAGAGTCAAAGCTGAACAGTTTCAAAGTGTGGGAGTGGACTGGAAAGAGTTGTGGCATCTTTAGGTGAGGTAAGAGTCACTATAAACCAACAAGTTTTCAGAGAAGACTTCTTCCAGCAATCCCTTTATTTCTTCTTTGTTCTGATTGTTATAATACATTGGCCTCTTAACACTAACACCTAAATATAGTGTATCTTGAAGAGTGGCACAAGTGCAAACATAGAGCAATGAATACCAGTATCAGAATTTCTCATTCAATTCAAACAATTTTGAATTTCTGGAAAGGTCAGGTCTTGACTCATCTAATGTTACAGTTGATGCTTTGGACTTTTTACTGTTTCTTTTAACAATACCTTCATGATCCTACTAATTTTAAGTAAAGGTATGATTTAGATGTGCACTCATCCTCTCTTTCTCTTTGTGATGGAGCTTTTATATTAAGCAACTCCCAGACACCCTTTAGTTGTGGACATAACCCTTGTCATTTATACCAGTTGAATAAAACTAGTTCAAAACTCTGCCCACAGGAAAGCCAGAAAGCAGGTAATTATTGGAACTTCCCTGCACAGTTTTCCTGTACCTGCAGCAAATAGATAAGCCCTTCACAAGGTTGGACACTGCTTCCCAGGCAATTCAACTGCACAGATAACAATCTCTCAACATCCCTAATTTGCTGAAGATAGAAATGAGAGTCCATTTGCCTAATGCATTCTGGAGTTTGATGGAGATAATTCTGCATCCAAACTGTCAGAGGAAAGTTGGAGCAGCAGATCATCCTCCGCAAATGCAGACAGCTGCAATGAAGACAAGTCCTTATCCACTGTTTTTTGAATGAGATCTAAGTGATAGTAATCCTGTTGTAACAACACAAAACCAAAACTAAATTCATCCATTTTATTGAGCGCTATAGATTGACTACAACAATAAAGTGGTAATACCTGTCCTCCAATGATTTTATCTTTATTGTTCACAGCTTAATTGTCCCTCTGGAACTAGGATATACAAATGTATTATTAAAATGAGACATCTGGCAGTGGCCCTAAATGCCTCTATGTCAGGAATTTACTATCTATTACTTGTAACAGTAAATCTGTTGTGCACATCTGCAGCAGCAGAGAAAATCACATCTGACAGCAATGATACAAAACATTCACAGGAGCTTTGGAAAGGCACAAGACTGAATGAATCCAGGCTTTTACAGTCCGTTACGATCTTCACTGAACCTGATCAAGCTGAAGAAACCCATTTTATGGCACTTTTCTCAATTTCAAATCAACCATCATTTCTTGAAGCAGAACACCAAGAAATCTTTCAAATAAATGTGCCCATAATGAGCTCTTTTTCATGGCACATTTTATGAACTGGAAAATGTGTAAATGTCTGTGGGCTCTGTGGATTGGAGCTTAGCTGCTTTGTCTACCAGAAATAATCTTAGATGCTCATGTGGAAAAACAAACCCAAAAATCTCCCAAATAATCTATACGGCCAAGATACGATCTCAAAACTAAATTCCTTTAAAATACATTTGGGAGATGAGGATTTCCTTAAAAATGTCCAGTAAAATTCTTGGAATTAAGGAATGTTAACATTTTGTTATATATATAGTTCCATCTTAACCTAGTTTTATGAAATAGAGAAAAAAATGCCTTGGAGTAAAACTTTCTATTTAAAATCCTATTCCAGAAATAAATTAATATTTGTTTTATTAGATGTGTACACAGTTTTGTTTTGTGTAGTCCATGTCCCTGAAAGTCTGGTAAAATTTAAGAAACAGAATTTAAAATTATAAATTATAATCCTCTCTTAGCCTTCCTATATATTTAAATAATTCTGGACAAGGATCAAAGTTATAATATAGAAAACTAATTTACATCTTCATTTTAAACATGCAAGGTCAGATTAACTTTTTTTTTGATTCATTGAGGGGGTAAAAGAGATATATAGTATGAATACTTGCAGGACATCACAATCAGTTTAGTCTGAACAGCATACATAATGCTTCATGTTATCTAAAGTATGTAGGATTTGATAAAGCAAAAGACTTTTAATTCATAAAGTTAAAGAAAAACATTGACTTCCTAAAAAGAGCATAGATGATTTGCTCTGTATTTTGCAGTGTTTTGTTTTTTTTTTCTACTGACATAGCCATAGTTTACCACAGTTATACAATAAGTATCTATTTGGTGAGCTTCTCACCTGGTAATTGCTTCTCATATGTCTCTCTTCATGTCTCTTCCCATATTTAAAATAGTGCTGTTTGATGAGCAAGCCAGAACACTGGTTTTGTCTACCAGGACTGATTCACAGTTTTTTTTCTACACTTCTAGAGCCAGGATATATTCTGTCATATATTCTGCTGCTTCTCAAAATCAGCAATAAGTACTTCTTAATATAGACTCAGAAAATACTTTGTTTTCCTATAAGCCTGCTTTGGCCTGAAGTTGTTTTTGTTTTTCATGACATTGAAGAACCAACTCCAATATCAATAAATGTTTTATTATCTTAATATAGCACCCAGGGGAAATAATACTGTATCTCCAAATTCTCTATTTTTTCTTTCAGCAGACCAGTAATTCCCTATTTGGATGACACATATGACAAGTAAATCATTAAACACCTCTCTGTATTCTAGATACAGTTTTGCAAGTCACAGGGGGAATGCTGTAGTTCTTTCTCAAGAAAAGAGCAGAGGCTGTATCTATGCAACAAGAGATAATTCATACCAAAATGAAAATATCTAATCAGGAGTGGAGAAGAAAAACCCTGTGAAGCTGCACAAATCAGCAAAAAAGAGAGAGTTACACACTTAGGCAAGCACACGCACGTCCTCCTGGCATGAAAGTGTGCTAGCTGACTGCTCTGTTCCAGCGATGTGCCAGCCACAGAACAAGCACTGCTCATTTCAACTGCCAGGAGCCACTTCTCAACTGGCAAACATGTGAAGGATGGGAGGTTTTTAGAAATATCAGTTTCAACATGTAACATTTTACCAGAAATGTAAAATAATAAGGATAATAATAATATAGTTTAGTTAGATAAAATGGAAACAGCATGAATCTTATGCACTTCTTGCAGCATACAACTCTGGTTAGAAAAATGCTGTTCTTAGAATTAAGTGCTATTTCCCAGTGGCCTGTACAGCGGTAATAAGCAGCATGCTAAAATGTCATTTGCACTTACTCTCTCACATGCTTGTTCTGTTACCAACAGGTATCATGTGAGAACACAGAATTAATCTCAAATATGTCTACATTCCCTGTACTTTTGAACAAAGGATGTGTGAACTCTTTTAATAATGAGGTTTAACATTATTCCTGCAGTGATTTATTTCTGCTTTACTCAGGATACCAGCATCATCCCCTGTCCCTTGAATCCAGAAAAATCATCTCCCATATTAAAGAATGTGGCCTTCTGTCATGTAGGAAGAAGCCACCAGAAAGAACAAGAATTCAAGCCAGCATAAGGATGAGAAAGGGAGATTTAAGCAGAATGTATTCCATCAAACCAAAAGCTGGCATGTGCCTATGAGTTAATATTTCCATTTGAGCCATGAGATCTTGAACGACAGTCATCAGTCACTGCATTTCTCTTGTATGCCAGCAGAAGGTTGGTCCTTTAAACAGCGCTGTGTACCTGGATAGTGGGACATGAGTTCAATATTGACAGAGGGAAGCTTGCCACCTACTGAATCACCACCTGAGTCACCCTGCAGCTAAACCACAGATTACAGAACTGGAAGTGTGTGCTGCTGTGCTGGAAACCATCGGTGACGATGCTGCACCAAGGTCTAAGGCAGGGAAACTTCACAAGTTTCAGGTTTTCTGTCTTGTGGTTCCTTGGCACAGGAAGCATGAAGTGTACACAACAGGCTATAAAATCCACTTTTAGTATAAACCACAGAGCTTGACGTGCATGAGGCTTGAGAAAATAGTTTCCATTTTCTGTAATAGTGATAGTGTATACAACTTCTACCTGTAAATGTAAAATACAAGCCTGAATTATCTAAACATCCGCCCTTAAGCCTCTCACAGCTGCAAAACCCCTGAAGCAGGCGAAGGAAGAAACATGGCAATGGTTAGTGCTACATTTGAACCACTGGAAAAATAAAGACTGATCCTTATTAAAAACTCAAAACTATTTGAGAGGTTTTTTCCAGGCCATTGAAAATGTTAAGGTGGTGGTGATGATGAGTCTTGAGCTCGGGTCAGGTTTTTTTCTGCTGCTGCTGCTTTCAATACTGTTGTATGAATTTGACCATTGCTACTTAAAGATTTTCTGCAAATGTTTGCAGAATGAGCTGTACTTAACCTGGCACATGAGGTATGCCAGTGGAAGCACAGAGTAAGAGGTAGGATAAACTGCATCCAGGGTTTACTTTTCCTTTACATATGTAAAATAGAAGCAGTATATGGTTAAATAAGGATTTTAATTTCAATGCTCCCCATGTCAACGTTCCTTTACTTGTTCATCCCTTTGCCATCAGTTGACACCAAGCTTCCCCTATTCCAATGCACAGCAATAAGAGTGCTCACTGTGCTGCCTCCTGCAGGATCCCCCACGCTCCCCTGAGCTCCGGAGCTCTCTGTGTGACACAGAGCGCGTCCTGCCTGGGGCAGGGCACCAGCAGAGCAGGTGTCCCATCTTGCTTAACAGGCCTGGTCCTCAGCACTCCAGCGGCACTTGGGAAACACAGCTTGTTCTGGCTGAAGGCTGCAGCCACAGTGGTCCAGGGTTCACTGATACCCAGTGGTGGCAGTGAAGTGTCCGGCATGTCCGCAAAGGGAACATGCTGCAAGCAAGGGGACAAGGACAGCATGTCCCTTTGGGAAGGGTGGCAGGTTGCAGCCACCCCAGGCGCCAGAGATGGTTCAGGGAACCGGCCCCAGGCCTGGCTTTTGTGAAGTCCTTAGACAGACAGGCTTTTATTTGCATGAAAATAGACTTCAGGAAGCCATTAAAATGTAACAAAAAAGTATTTAATGCCCCAGCACCTACCGAGCTTATAGCAACCTCCTTATTAGACCTTTCTTTTCTCTTTCTTCTCCTCCCCTCGCTTGGCATTGCTCTGCTGCACAAACAGCCCATATGGAAAACAGCGCAGCCTGGAAACACCTAGCTCTCGCTGTCCTCTCTTGCTTTTGGCTTTTGCAGCTGCTGTTTTCTCAGTGTTGTCTTGGGGCAGTTTCCTGTTGCCATAGCTGATAGCCTGCCAGCGCCTGCCTGGGCCTTTCAAGTGTCAACACTGCGAAGTTCGCTGTGATGGCCAAACGCTTGTTAATGAGATATAGCAGCTGGGTAGGGGTGAACCACTGAGATGGATAAAGGCACGCCGCTGGTGCAGGAAGCGATGCCTTTTGAATCTTTTCAGCGCTCTGAAAGCATTCAAATCAAAGAGGGTATGTTGTATTCATTAATAAACCAAAGTTCCCATGCAACTGTGTTAAAGCCAGGAGTTTAACTTTGCTATGGACAGGTGATTTTTTCAACAGTGTTTTACACCGGAAGACAAAGGGCAAGAAAACAAGGGTTTATGTACTGCCAAAGGCATTACTTCCCTATCTTACAGCCAGACAGAATTGTTAAACTGAGCTAGGTATTTGCCATTTCCTGACAATAAAAGCTTCTTTTTTTCCCTTTATTTTTTCCGCTTCAAAGCTCACAGCAGCCTGCTTGATCTCCATCTCTCACACATTTTTTAGACTTGTTTCTCAATTTTTTGAAAAGCATGATTAAAAGCTAGAATTAAAACAAAGAAATAATAAAAAAAAGACAACTTGCTAAAAAAGAGTTAGAGAGCCTATAGACAGGATTAATGACCAAAGCCACTTTCATTCAACTGAAGCAGTCCATGTGATCTGTAGTCTGCATCTGTTTTGCTATAGCAGAACATAGGAGTGCCTATATCTGGACAAAACAGGCAGAAAGCAAAAAACAAAAGAAACTAGCATACAGTGCAAAGTTTTAAAGGCAACATGAGCCAAAGAGCACCTTAAAGATCTTTCTAGCATTTCTTTTTAATTGGGTTGAGACTTTTTTCATTTCCCTTTTCTCCTCTTTTTTTCTTTTTTTTTCTTTTTTTTTTTTTAGGCACGGGCAGCTGGGGAAAAGATTGAATGCTAGGAAAACATGTTTAAAACTGAAACAACCACAGTAGTAATAGTGACAAAATTGCTTTGGAAAAGTTAAACAAAAGAAGTGTTAGGAACAGGAAAGGGCCATATGGCTCGACAAGCCTGCCATTTTCTGGTTTATCTTAATTGTTTCCCTCACTTCTCCTCAAATGAATACAAGTGTCTCAGACTCATTTATATGCTTTCATTTCCCTTTCACAGTAACTTGTTCCAAGGTAATTTAAGCCAAGCTGCTTAAGTGATATTTAGCTATGTGACTGTTTAGAGAACAGCAGTTTAGTTATATTCATCAGCCCGCCACAGTCACTGTACTTGTTTTTGGAATTTAGTTGCACCAATCAACTACCTACTAAATGGCCCTCTTTGGGGTAAACTAAGTCAGGCAGACCCTACCCAGAAGCTTCTGTTGGGGTCAAGAAGAGTCATGTTATTCTCCTTCACAGAACTTAACTTTGGTTCAGGCATATTCTTTCACTTTTAAATTTTATTCCAGTGAAATATAAAGGGTTTGGGTAGGTTTTATTTTCTGCACATAAATGTGGACATTCAATTTATATTTTTTTCTATAAACAGTGTCATTTTGAGGTTGTCATCGATCACATTCTTCCAACTGAAATGACAGATTCAGAAACTTGAATTTACCTGTAAAACTCCCCAGAAAGATTTTTCTACCAGACTGTTTCTGTTGGGGGAGAGAGAGTACTGAGGTTTAAAAGATATTTTTGTATGTGAAAAATTGTTCCAAAGAGAAGATTTCAAATCAGGCCAGCCTGACTCAGACACCATGACCATTTTGGCCTGTATTTTATCTGTCCTGATTCCTGTGCTGCTTACCTTGTCACACAGACTTCTGTGACTGCACAAGGTATGGAAAGGCATTGAAGGAAGTGCATTTAGATGTCTGAGGATGGCCATGATATAAAAAAGGACCCTAAGTCAGGCAGGAAAGAGAGTCAAAACAAAACACTTCCTATTAATAATAACATCAAGTGTAACCATGGCAAGCTGTTAAGCCTTTAAATAAACATACCATGGCAAGCTGAAGCATAAGTTTCAACCAGCTTGTTAGAACACAGTCCTCTACCATGACAGAAGTTAAGATGTTATGCATGCATGAAGCCTGTGCCAGGGCATAATCCACATTTTGGCTACTCTGGCTACTCAGGGTAATCAGCAGATTAGTGGAGAAGCACTGTTAATGGAGGAAGACAGCACTTTTCTCATCTTCAGGATCTTTTCAGCCTTAGAAAATGCTGACTTGCAGAATCTGCTCAGAAAACTCTCATTCAGACACAAGCCAGTAAATTTGCTCATTCTTACAGAAGATAATGAATGATTAATAAATGAGTCAATTCAGTGAATGTCTGGCCTGTGCTTCTCCCTTCAAGAAGATAATTGCAGCAGTGCGGACACAGAAAGGAGGGACAGACATCTGTTGAGCAGTAGTGGGGATCATGTTTTATAAACAATTTCTGTAGATTCACTCTCTTAACAGAGAAAAAGTGGGGGAGGGGGGAAGGATTTTCCTATCAGCAGCTTTACTGAGTGCTTAAAACAGGGCATTAATATAAATATATATGCTCTTCTTCCACCACTGCAACCCCACAGGTGGGACTTCTATTCTGCTTTCAGCAGAATATTTAAGTGAAAGGAGATGCAATAGAAACCAAACTATTCCTAGACCTGACAACTGTTTTATACTTTTTTTTCTGTCTGTTTTTTAATGTTAACAAAACTATAAAACCTGTAACTCAGAATCCCTGAAAAGAGGAAAATGTTAACAGAGATAATTGCTGATGCTGTCATAGCCAATGAGTTTGTCTATTGCAAAGGTAAGGAGAGTATAAACTCTTTTCAGAGACACCCTCCTTAAATAGGAAAAAGATTTTTAAGGTCCTCTGAAAAGAACATCATGAAGCATGACTATTGTCCTTTGGAATCACTTGCATTTGCTACGCTATTTAATTGATTTTTTTAATATGCAAAAATGTCACAGTAAGGGATGGAAGGTGAAGGCAAGCAGTTTTTATACCTCCCCAAAACACTTGCCTAATTTTATCATTGCACACCACTGTGCTTTCTGATAAAACTCAGAATACATCTGTTCCTAGACCTAGGCTTAATTCCTAAACGTAGCTTTTTCATAAAATCTCAAAATCATGTTTTTTTCCATATTGAATGCAATCTGCATCTGAACTTCTGAATATACATGGCTTATATTACAGTAGCAGCATGAGATTTGTGCTCCAAATGCATTGTCATTTCCTTTGGATGCATGAGGTTTTCTAAATTGCAGACAGGCAGACTGTGACTTGTTCCTTCCTTGCTTATGTTAGCTTGGATCCTATTCTCAGCTTACCCTTTCTAAGGTTAACTTAAATTTTGTGTCTGATATCTCTTCCTCATCTCTGGTTTATTGGATATTTATTGGACTTTAGATACATAACAATGCCACTGTTAAATGCCAACTCCTGAGCATGAGAAAGCACATCTCTTCCTCAGATTTATCCTTGGCAACTTAATGAAAAAGCCACACCTTAATGAAAAAGTTGCACACACATATTCACTGTCCTTCCCCTTTCATTCCAAGGACTGTAGCTGTATATGTGCATGTTTGTAATGTCCCTGCTTCAGAGAAAGACAGACTGAGCCTATAAGGATCTCAAAGTCTCCTGTATTCCTAAAATAAACTCCTGTGTATCCTTGCAGTTTCCTTCAGATTGCTTTGCTGCAAGCCTGAAGCCCTAATCATTCCCTCAAAGAACTGAAGACTCTGAATGCGTCTAAAACAGCCATTTGGGGCATTTCTCCAGGGGAACAGTACAACTGGTTTTACTGCCCCCTTCTCAGGGAGAGCCTACAATAAGCTGTGTGGACTATGGGAAGGAATGCTGGAGGGAATCCCAACGTTATATTAGATCTGCCAACCTGACAGGTTCAGCAGAAACCTCTGAAATTTCCTATCCCTATGCAGTGACCCGTGGCAAATCTGCATGACAATATATTGTGTAATTGCAGGAAGCCAGTGCAATATCATTCAGGGACAGGAAGATTGGGAACTGTTTACAGCCACCACCACCACCAGCAGTGACAAAACCTGTCATTACCTTGTGCAGTTTCTTCGGAAACATGGATGCAATTGCAAAGTCTTATCACTCAGCTCTATAGAGAAGATCTGCTGAAGTAAAAGAATAACATGGGAAGAGCAAAAAAAGAGGCTGGGCTTGGTTGATTGCTGTCATGATTACATTACACAGGTTGAAAGACAGTTTCAGCAATTGCTTATTGTGCATGAAAAGACAGAATTGTTCGCCATCAGTTAGGCTTCAGTTAAGTTTACTAACCTTATCTCTTGTTTAAGGTAGTACTTCAAAGGAGTACTTGCTTCTTGCCCTTTGACTCAAGTGGGCACAGCAGTGGGATGCCATGTGGGAGATGCAGATTTGAGAGCCTTCATGTGCTCCCAACTCTCAGGCGAACAAGAGGTAGGAAATTCTGCCAATTTTTTCTCTGCTAATTTAGATTAACTCATGAATTCATGTGCAAAACTTTCAAAGAGCAAAATTGTACCCACATGCTGACTATGGTGAGCAAGAAAAGAAACACATCACAGGCCCCCATTACCTGAGTTTTGGACACATTTTTAGCCAAACAGGGCTTTTAGGATCCATGCTCATATTCCAGAAATATGAAAACAAATAATAACCTGTTTGGAAAGGAAACCTATGAGCTCCCAAGGCTTAAAATCAAACACAGCTCAATAGGAAAGCTGGTTCACTAAGGAAAGCTGACTGTAGCTTAAATATATGGAAGCTATTATAGTCTCAGAAATTTCCAAAATCAGGCTATTTCTTGCCATGAACTAACCTTTCAAGTCTACTTTTAAAAGTTCTGAGCTCTTCCTTTAATGAAAATCTCAAGCAGGAAAATCAGATGACCAAATGCTACAAAAACAATGGGGGTAATTTACTGACCAAAGGTATAGACCTTCAGATATAGAAATGAGGCTGTCTACGGTAGAAAGCATTGTCACCTCAGAGGTGAGACAGTGGTGGTTGTGCTAATGTCATCTTCTCTTGGGAGAGTAATAGGTTTGCTGGACCTAAAGAGGCTGAGGAGTTTTCAGAAAATGATACAATACTAATAACTATTGCTAGAACTGACAGTCACCACTTCGGTTCAGCAACCAAGCTCTTCCCTGTCATTCCAGACCACCTGGAAATTAAATAGATTTGACAAATTTGGTATGAATGCACAAAGTGCTTCTATATCTCAAGTGTGTCTGTGATGGAGGGGTGGAGGTATGAGTTCAAATTTTTACTAAGCTGTATTCTTCAGACATTAGGTTTTGACTTCAGTATCACTTTAGCCACAGAGAGATTGAAGTTTTTTATTTAATGTAGTGCTGAAATTATTATTTGCATTGCAGTAGTAATACCCAAGTTGTGCAGTACTGTGTTGTGTCCTGATCTGCAGAGAGAGATAGTATGACACCATTTGTGCCACAATGAAGAATATAAAAAACCCAAAATATTCAGAGCAGAACATAGGTTACAAAGTATCTGACCAACAGCTGCTCAGAGACAGGAACAAATAATATAGCAGGGCCTCGTCTGAGGAGCAGGAACCAAATTTTTTTTGCCCTTAAAAGCAGCTCCCAAGAAAAGAAGTAGCTCCCATGAGGCTCTTTTGTACTCATACCACTCTAGCCCACATTTCTACATAGTCTGGTTACTCAGAACCATGTTCAGAATCCTGGAAAACTTGCTCAGCTCATGCTACCTCCTTTTCATTTTAGTGACTCTGCTTTGGATGTCCAGACTGCCCTTGTACACTTGCAATACATAATGGAAACATCTTGTATAGGTGACCCTTTTGTGTTTAAATGACCAGGATACTGTTAGTTTGAAGGAACACAGTACACTGCCATTCGCTCCTACTGCAATCTGAAGAACTCTTGTGGAGGAGGGTACTGCTTGTTCCAAGAAAAGGTGTCTGATCTGACCCTAAGTAGGCAACTGCTTACAAAGCAAGAGAGCTCTTCTATTTAATCAAACACTTTTCTAGAGAAAAGGAGAAACTGAAGGAGCAGGACAGAAGAAGGGGAGTGACAATATGCCTAAGAACTTGTTCTAGTGGTTTCAGACCTTGGTTTAAGCCAATGTCTCCCATCTCCTTGAAAACACCATAGCTATCCAGCCACTGAATTTTGAGTACAAATCTCAGAGATGCCTGTACGATTCACTGGATTTGTGGAGCTTTTTTCTGGTTACAATAGGTACAAAGAAAGAAAAGGAGAAACTATGTTTCAAAAGATTACATATTTTAAGAACCAACACGTTCTACTGTTCAAGATTACACTTTTATTAAATGAATGTTTCACTTTCAAGTACATGAGAGTATTTGAAATATTTCAAGGGCACTTCTTTTAGATCCTAACAACTAGACGTTGCTGCCACCACCGGACTGTTATTTAGAAGGAACATGAACCAGAGACATTCTGACCTCAGTTAGTTTGCTTTCCTGACAGGCATGTAGTTAAGTGCACATTAAATTATAGAATGCTTATTTTTCATCATTGCTATGATTAATTTAGGAAATTAAGGGAATCTCAAGAAATGCTAGCCAAAATTTTCCAATCATCCTTTTAGCTGCAGTATAGCTAACTGAAGTACATTATAGTGAAGTCAGTGAGAAATATTTTGTCTTTTTTTGATACAATTCTTATTTAAGAGTTGCCATTATTTTTATCTTCTTACTTTTAAACAAAGTCCAACATGTTTTGGCATTTAAAAAGACATTGAAAACAAGTAAGAATCATGATATCATTTAGGTCATGAAAGACCTCCAAGATCATCTAGTCCAATCATTAACCTAGAACTGCCATGTTCACCAGTAAGCCATAAGTGCCACATCCACACATCTTTTAAATGCCTTCGGGGATGTGGACTATTGTTCCAATGCTTGACAACCCTTTCAGTGAATAAAATTTTTCCTACTCTAGAATCCAAAACTCCCCTGATCCAACTTGAGGCCATTTCCTCTCATTCTGTCATTTGTTCCCTAGAAGAGACCAACCACCATCTGGCTACAACCTCCTTTCAGGTAGCTGTAGAGAGTGGTGAAGTCTCCCCCGAGCCACCCTTTCTCCAGGCTAAACAATCCCAGCTCCCCCAGCTGATCCTCATAAGACTTGTATTCCAGACCTTTCCCTTCTCTGGACATGCTCAATCACTTCAGTGCCTTATTTTTAGTGAGGGGCCCCAGACTAAACACGGGATTCAAGGCATGGCTGCATTAGTGGGGGAAAACTCTCTGCCCTGGCCCTGCTGGCCACACCCTTGCTGATACAGGCCAAGATGCCTTTGGCCTTCTTGGCCACCTCCGCACATCTAGCTCATTTGTTCAGCTGCTCTCAACCAGCAGCCCCAGGTCATTTCCTCCTAAGCCACTTTCCAGTCACTCATCCCTCAGCCTGTAGTGATGCAGGGAGTTGTAGTGACCCAAGAGCAGGACGTGGCACTTTGCCTTGTTGAACCTCATACAGTTGGCCTCAGCACATTGATCCAGTCTGTCCAGATTCCTCTGCAGAACCTTCCTACCCTCCACAGATCAACACTCCCACATAGCTTGGTGTCATTTATGAATTGATTTACCCCCTCATCCAGATCACTGATAAAGTTACTAAACACAACTGGCTCTAGTCCTGACTCTTAGGGAACCCCACTAGTGACCAGCTGCCAGCTGGGTGTAACCCCATTCGCCGTTGCTCTCGGGGTCCAGACATCCAGCCAATTCACTCAGTGAAGAGTGTACCTGTTCAAGCCATGAGCAGCCAGTTTCCCCTGGAAAATTCTATGGGAAAAGGATTCAAGGCCTTTTACTAAAGGCCAGGTAGACAACCTCCACATCCTTTCTCTCATCCATTAACTAGGATATCTGGTCATAGAAGGAGATCGGGTTGGTCAAGCAGGACCTACTTTTCATGAACCCATGTTGGCAGCCGTGGTCACCTGGTTGTCCTGTATGTATCATGTGATAGCACTCTTATGATCTGCTCCATGACCTTCCCCAGCACTGAGGTCAGACTCACAGGGCTGTAGTTCCCTGAATTCTCCTTCCAGAATTTCTTGTAATTGATTAGCACATTGACTTTCAATCAGGGGTAACCTCCTCGGTTAGGGAGAGCTGCTGCTAAATGATGGAAATTGGCTCAGTGAGCACTTCTGCCAGCTCCTGCAGTACTCTTTGGTGGATCCCACCCAGCCCTGTAGACCTGTGTGTGTCTAAGTGATGTAGCAAGTCACTGATCATTTCCCCTTGGATTTATGGGAGCTTCATTCTGTTTCCTGTCCCTGTGTTCCAGTATAAGGAGTTAAACACAATGTGTGGTGGGTTTACAGGACTGCTTAAATTGAAGCAGTCCAGATGGCTCTATTAGTTAATAAAACTCAACCCACTTGTAAACTCCTGTTCACCTGAATTTTTGAGTAATCTGGCACCACGTAGCCATACTATCTCAAACAAAATGGCTCCAAAGCATCACAGGAAAATGGCACTTTTTAATAGATGGTACAGCAACAGCAGATCATCACTATTTTTCAGAAGTATTTCTAAATATTTTCTTACCTATTCCATAAATAAATTTTCTATCTTTATTATTATTATGACAACTACTCAAAAATACTTGGGGGGAAAAACCTACCTCACTTCTATATCAAGCAATTCAAATCAATTCTGTGGCCAGGCTTTCATTTTGAGGTCAAATTCTGTGTGCAGGTGTTTCTCATTGAATTCAACATGATCCCAAAGAATGCAGCAGAGGACTGAATTTGGCCTCTATCAGCTAGCCTAAATATATGGTGCGGTTCTGCCTTTATGCTGTATTGGAAAGATACTGTACCCCTTTAGTTTATGAGTCTGCTTATTATCAGTCTTTGGGAAAGAAAAGATGGTTAAATTTAGATTTCCACAGAATGTTTTGATTTAAGCAAAGGAATTCAATGACCACCAGCTTGGAACATCCTTCTGGTGTCAGAAGTAAGCAGTAAGCAGATTCGAAAAAGCTGTGCACGTACTTGTGATTGATTGAAAGGGAGAACAAAGGGAATGTCAACCCTCCAGGTTTAGATGAGGATCAGGTGGTTTCAAGCTGAAAAGAAACAGGGACCTTTGTTTTGTTTTAAGGAAAATTCTGAGAACCTCCATGGTTCCTTCTATCCTGCATTGCTCTAAAACATAGGAGGAAAAAACATCTACAAAAAGACTTGTTACACCATTTTTCTCACTCATTCATTCTGATGGGATGTGAAATCTTCCACATTTCCCATCTTTGAACAAACTGCCTCAAAATGATTATTCTTATTTGGTATTAGGTAAATATCAACTGAGTGATACAGTAACATTGGGTCAAATACTTTTATAGGGTTGGACATCACAATGCTTCAACAGGAAGAGCCATATCCTCAAAATCAGTTTTTAATCCTACATTAAATTAATAAATAATTCCTTAGGAAATAAATAAATAACTATTAGGCAAATAGATAAATAAAAGCATTTGTGAAAGTAGTACACTAAAAGAGTCAGAACGATTGGCAGTGCCATCAGCAAACTCTAGATCTGGGAGGATTACTGCTAGCAGCCAGAGATTCTTCTCTTATTCCTATCCTCGGCAGCTTGTGCTGCAGCCTGGCTGAATTTCCTCCTTCACACTTTTGCTCTGTAGGATTAGAGGATTACAGCTTCCTCACACCTCGCAGTGCAGAGACTTGTGCAGATGGATTGTTAATATTGCGCTATGTTTGGCTCTCTGATCATTTTGCTAACATGGAATTAATCTGACAAGTTTACCCCAGAAAATACACCAATCAAAGGGGCCAGCACTGAGAAAAATACTTTGCTCTCTTAAAATATAGCCAGGAATGCTCTACCATAGGGTGGTCAAGTGAATTATTTTCAATAATTCAATAATTTTTGGAGGGCGGGGGAAGACTATTTCAACTGAAAGTGATTCTTCAATGTGAATCAGATTTAGCAAATTTGGATTAGTGAAAAAAAAATTGAAACATTTAAAAATTACAAATTGTCTCATCTAAGTCTTTCTGAAAGAAAAGGGTAAAGAGAGGCTACATTTATGAAGGAGATTTGGAACAATTCACAAATAAGAGGAGGCGTGTGCATTATAGATTGGATTGTATTATCAAACATATGAAATTAACATTCAAATCTTCCCTTTGCCTCAGTCAGTGTGTGAGCTTAAAATGTGTCCTTTGACTTAGCAGTGCACATAACCAACCTAGTAAACTCGTGGGTTTTTCTGTGGAAAGCTGTTCTGCTTTGCATGACAAATGGGAGCCACCACGTCTGCAGTCAAACAATGACCTTTCTCTCTCAACTCTCTGCACTACAAACCTCTAGTCTTTTTCTTCCCCCAACTCATACTTACTTCAAGTGCAGATTTCAGTAGGACAGTAAAGTAGGGCCTCTCTCAAGGTTCCTAGTATTTAGATATTAGAATTTAATTTCCTAGTTGGAAAGCCCTAACCCAGAGCCCAGATCTGATGGAGCTGGATGCAAAGTGATTTGAAGGAGTCGTGGTGTGCCTCCTTCACCACCAGCTAATACATTTCCCACTAACACTTGTATCTAAAGGGGAGTAAACTATTCTCCCTCTGATCTATGGAATTTCCCCAATTTGGACTGATTGTCAGGCCAGTTTCCATAGGAGTTCCCTCCATTCAGAAGTGGCTCCGTGGCTCATGCAACTGCACTCAGGTCTCTCTGTTGCCTTGAGCTCTGGGGTGATGCACAAAAGGTGGATACCTCCACGGGTTATGTTTCTGAATAGAAGAGGATGTGTCTGCTTTGCCCTGTGTGGCTCTCAAAACCAGAGCATTGTAGGACCGACTCTCAAAAAGGTGGTTCTCCAACTGCTTTTCTCTCTTCTTTTCCCTTAGTGAATGAAATCAAAATAGTTGTCTTCCTATCCTACCAGCTTAGAGATTGAGAACAGTGTAATTCACTTTAATGAAAGGGAAATGCACCTTAATGAAAGCGATCCTCTTTGAAAGGTGCTTTTGGCTATTACACCTCATAAGAAGCTAAATAATTTCATCTCTGAAGGATACAGTTTATACTGAAGTCAGCCATAAATAGCAGAGTTTTATGTGAATGAGATACACTGTCTCTGTTCTGTGACAGGGATTATCTTTGGCTGATACTATCTGTTTTGTGTAAAATAAACCTGATATTACAGTGTGCATAGTTTAGGATATCAAATGTCCTCTTTTGTTAGTATTAATGTCATTATTAGGTTCCTCATGCATTTGACATAGGCGGATTTTAAAAAGGAAGTTGCATCTAAGTGTTCCTGTGTGTGGAAAAAGTAAGAATTATTTCTTCCCCTTGTATATTTATCATATCACAATTCCTCTTTCTGTCTCCAGTCTGTTTTAACTGCCAAACTATCCAATATTTCATGTATTTTCCATTCTTCTCTTAGAAAAAAGAACTCAGCTATTCAAAGTTACATTGTCCACTCCTCAGTCTTGTTGCAACAAGCTGAAATGCTGCACAGAATATTTTTTTATCAATTCAGCTCCAGTTTTTGAGAAGTTACTTACCATAAAAAGTTTCTCAAAATCCACATCTATTTACTGAGAGCAGCATTTGACATGCACAAAAAGAAATCTTTAGGAATATTGGTATATTTCGATGCAAGCTCAAATGAAATCAGGTATAAAATACGGAAATGTAGCTCTTTGTAAAGGAGATTTTCTGATGTGAGACTGAAGCGGGAAAGCTGAAAATGCAGGTCTGTAATACACATTTACACCACCCTGGAACCATGGGGGATCCATTGCATCCAGTACCTTAACTCCCACAAAAGTGTGGCAGAGCTCTGAGACACTTCTTTGCACAAGGGAGCACGAGGAGCATGCTCTTTTAAGTACTGAGTGCTTGATGCCTCATTGTTTCAGAATTTTGAGAAAAGAGGGAATTCCTGTAAAGATTTTGTAGACATTTTAGAAACAGTTTCATGAACAGACCCCATCGACCAGAAGAATCTGAGAGAGCCCATAGGGAACTGCTCTGAGTCTTAGGCATTTTCTTATTTCTGTCCCCCAGCACCAAAAATTATATATATAAAAGTGTTTGTGTGAGTGTGTGTGTGTGTGTGTGTATGTGTGTGTGTATACATATATCTAAAGCAAGATACTTGCAAAAATTTGGTTTGGAGCAGAGTTAAGTGAATGTTTCAACTAGAACAGAGGAGATGGCAACTTCTGTCGGAGGCAATAATGAAGAACTGGGCCTGTGCTAAGCACCTAGCATATGTCAGGGGCAGAAATCCTTGACTCTCATTTTCGGTGTTACAGAGAACCATAACTAGCTCTAGATTTGTGTAATGCAGAACTTTATAGAAAGACCATGTGCGCTGCCATCCGGTGCTCAAAATGAATCCACATATTAGTTTGCAGGGTGTCTTTTTTTCAATCCATGGCCTCATGGTAGGTGGGAAAATACAGAAGAAAAAACAGAGGAGATCAATTTTCATATATTACTAGGGATAATCAGGATTCTCACCAGTCTTTCACTAAAAATAAGGTGCTAATTTTGGTATTGGTAGTCTTCCAGCAACCCTTTCTTGAATAGAAATAAAATTTCATCAAGAAATCAAAACTGTTCTAAAGGGCTAAATATACACTGTATTTTCTCTAGACTACAGCATCATCTGGCTCCTCTTCCAGAAATTTGATATCAGGAGTTCTAAAATTTTACTTGCAAAAGACAATCCTTTTGCTTCTATTTTAAGTGGAAAAGGGATAAATATATTTATTATCAGGCATATCTGCTTAAGACTGAAGAGAAATTTTGGAGTCTATTTGATGGTCTTATGGAGAATAAATGTACTGACAAAATATCATCTACACCAGAAAAACACCTGCTGATCCATTAGAATGAAGAATTAGAGTCTGGCCTGGGAAGTCTAGTAAACTAACAAAATATATTTGAGTGCCAGAAATTATTAGTTTGGGGTTTGAATCCTCTATTTTCCCTTTTTTCTTCTTCTTCTTTGGTTAAATACTGCCTAAGAAAACCCCAAGAACCTCAGCTGGCTGTTGACAACTTGATAGCAAGAGAGATCAGTTCTCACTCTCTTCAGTGGTACATATAAATCTTATTCTGGTTTTTAATCACACTATATATGTATAGATATGCACATAAATTGTTCAGTGAGCAGTGAGATGAACTGGATGTTCCTCCTCATTTATTTCTACTCCACACATCCCTCCAAGGTCCCCTGAGAGCCCCAGCTCTTTGGTCAGCAAAGCAGCAGCACGTGCTGTCCTGCAGCCAGCAGTGTGTGCAAACTGGTCACCTGCAATCCCTTCAAACATTACAGAGATGGATTACAACGGCCTTTCTTTTGATAGCAGACCTTATTTGGGTCTCTCTTGCCTTCACAGCCATCATTTTCTGCAAAATGTGTAGGAATGTTGGGGTCCTGGGTCCTCTGGCTTGTTAGTTTTTGTTGTCAGATAGCAACCAGTTCAAAAATTATTACAGAGGAGGAACGAGCAAGACATATGAACATGCCCTTCACCATGTGATGGCCTAAGCCTCATTTCTCTCAGAAACTAAACTAAACTCATGCACATATACACATATATTTAAGTTAGGGAAAATACTAATGCAGTTATCACATTTTAAATATACAGATTATAAAAACTGCTGAAGAACAGTTCAAACAGAAAAGCAAGGGATTTTATGTGATATGTTCTTAGCTATTACATAGTTTAAACAAAGCAGTCATGGCACTTCTCATTTCATCTACAGCACATGCAAAGCACAGATTCAAGCAGTTGAAGATCCTTACTCAAGCTAACAGTAACCTTGGGAGGCTAATGCTTGCTACCCAGTTTTACTGTCTTTAAACTGTGACTGCGACAGGCTCAAACCAACATATGAAGTCTGAAGTTTGTTTTGGAACTCTATCAAATGATGTGAAACAATAAATTCCTGAAAGCAGTAATGCCATTAAAAAATCAGTTTCAGGTCCCTTGTCATCCAAGGAGTTAAAGATTGCAATGAATCCAAGCAGGATTTTGCTTTTTGACAACACTGGAAAAATAACCATAGATTTTTATAGAAACCATAAAACAGTATGATGAATTATTTTTTTAGGTGTTCTTGGACCAACTCTTACATTGCTGTAAAAAAAATCATTTAAAAGCAAACAGAAGCTTTTGTAAGAGAAAGCTTTGGTCCACAGCCTGTCTTTTAGGAAAAGGTTGATGCACAAGTAATTGCTACACTTACGAATTTTCAGTAGAACAGTATTACATAAAAGATACTCTAAAGAGTGGCGGAAAGCCCCAAAGCTGCAGAATACCTGCTAGTCAGCAAGCCTTGGTTCCCGTCTCTCCCACTCAAGTGTCTCAGTGTTATGTAACAGGAGAAGGGAATGTTCCTCTCTTTTGGCAAAGGACACTGAACCCAGCAATTTTTCTTGATGGGACAGAGCAGAGCGCATGAAACCAAGTGAGTTATTGCAGCCTGCGGTTTCAGGAACTGGTTTAAAGATAGCCTCCAAATTATCAAAATTTACATAAAGAAAGACATCTGACTATGGCCATGAAATACTTCTACCAAGTTTGGAAAGCAAAACTCAAGCAATGAATGGTCTATGTCATAAATGAATTTTTTGGCTGGATGAACAGGCCAGCAAAGAAAGAACATTGAATAAGCAAAGGTTTTAATATTCTGACAATTATAAACAGTCCTTTGTTTTTTTCTTTTTCTCTTACATGCACAAGGGTGTCAGCTGGGGAAGCTATATATTCATAAAACATCTGGTGTTCAGCTTGTTGTTGTAATCAATCAGTCTTTTTATTTTATTTTTCCAACACTGTAGAAAAAAATAAAAGGACTTGGACTGCTTAATTAAGGAACGAAAGCCTTTTCCTTCTGGATACAAGGCAGCAGGTTGTGACTCACAGTCAATTATTTGCAAGATTTGTCTTAAAGGAGGGAAGTCCTCATGGTTGGAAAGAGTAGTTTCTTGTGGTTTTAATATCTTATGGTAAAAACTGTTGAACAGATCATCGCCAGAGCAATTCTTTACTCACAAAACAGAGAATGGCATTGCTGATTAACTGTTTTAAAGCATTTACAGTGAGTAGTCCTGATTTAGAGAGACTATATATAGTGGGAAAATGATACTTTAGCTTTTATTCCCTACAATTATAAACACAGTAATAACACAAGCATGCATAGTCACATAAACATAAACATACATAAAAGCTAATTAAGCATACATAGCAATAACACTTTCACATAACTACAATGCTTCCTAGCTCCCATCATTTGCAATAAGGCGTTACAGCTTCCCCAAATGATTTATACCCTGCCAGCAATAAGTTTGAAACTTCATTCAGCAGCTCATTACCCCATTTGGTAGTGGTGGTACCTTTTTGCACCCTTCAACCAGAGGGGCACATTTGCAAAAGCTTTTTTCAGCCTACCTAATCCCTGCAGAGGACAGAGAAAGTGTTGTCTGCAGGATCCCTGAAAACCTGATTCTCTTTCCAAAAGTTTAGTTAGTGACACTGAGTTCTATCTGCAGTCTTACCTGTTGTTCTAGGGTGTGGTTCTTGAATGTCACTCAAGTGGAAAGGGGACACACAACTGCTTAGCACCTACATCCCAACTGTACTTCCACACTCAGAACTTTGGACTCTGAGAAATGTGAAAAGAAACACTGACAATTAAATTACTTATCAGCCACACCTCCTTCAGTATGTGCCAGGAAGATGTGCCATGTGTGTGTTTATGCTTGCACATTGACCTGACTTCATGCCTACCATTAATATGCTACACCTGAATCTCTTTTAAGCATCCGAAGGAACCTGATGGAGGACACTTGGGCATCTCATGTGACAACAGACACCCACTCTCAGGTAATTGAATCCTCTTCCAGTTCTTCACTTCCCCACTGACAGGAAAAGGAGCTTAGTTCTCTAGTTTACATGCAGAAACTTTCAATTAGATACCCAGAATTATGCATCTTAATTTGAGGGTGCACCCTAGTCAGCCAGTGTAATTTAAGCCCTCACTGGACTTTGCTGACCAATTCTGAAGCTTGTTTCTGTCAGTGACTGAGTGAGCTAAGAAGGAGAGTCAGTCAGTGATCACAGAAATTATGGATGCAAAATGTGATTAGCATTTTTGAAATTGTATAAATAGGACATAGCAAACATTTTCACATGTAAAATGAAACTTTAAAACTCAAAAAATGTCTTTGAGTTCTTTCATCTCTCTTAGAAAGCCTTTCCCCCCCGCCAAGGTTCATCTCTCATAAACACACTAAAACACCACAAACAAACAAATAAGATAACTCACTGATGAAATGACTCTCCACATAAGCACCCTCACTCTGCAGGAAACCGTGCCATGACTTTGCCGTGCCTACACATTAATGAAAAAATCTTGTGTTTTGTAAATAAGCTCTGCAAAGTCTGGTGGAAAAGTGCTTTCTTCCTTGTTTCATCAATAAAGTTACTATGTGACTTTTAAAAAATTCCACTGCACTAGGAAAATTTCTGTTTCCTTTTATGTCCAGATTTAGCAAGTTTTTCAAAGCCCTTCTTATTAAGAAAAGTTGTGGCTGGAAACATGGATAAGTAGCATGGATTCCAGAAGCTATAAATATTCAGGTTATGATATTCAAGAAATTATCCTCTCTGAGGTGGGCTTTATTGTCTCCTAGGGCCCACCTGCAACTAGGTAAGGGCCTCCCAAAGTGAAGTGGATGGCCCTAAATGATCATAGGTGGTTTTTAAAAAATAAACATAAAATTAGTTTCACACCTACTTAGACAGTTTAGAATTTTAATGTGCAAAGTCTGCCAGGGCTTTGCAGCGAAATAAGGCCGTGCATTCAAACTCCCTGAAGCCAATCAGAAAGCCAGGCTGAGCACTACCCATTTTGCAATTAGGAATCACTGCTCCATTCTAGAGCACGTCATTAACAAACTCTTACTTTGATCACATTTTCACATGAAGACCCCCTACAATAAAAAATCCCAACCTAACAATACTTCAAAAAGGAATGTTCTAGCCTCAAAAACACCAAGAGATGAGATCTGTTTCATGCACGCAATCTAGCACGTAGCAGGCTTTTCCAAATTTTTCTGAACATGCGCCCCCGCCGCCCCTCCTCCTTCCTGCAGAGAGGCTCCCTCTAGGAGCATTCTGATACATTTATAGTTTTACTTGTGACTTCTGGATGTCTGGTAGCCCTGGCACCGGTCAAAATCTTTATACCTGGAGTTGCCAGCCATATGACAGGCCGGTCAAGTCTCCTGCAAGGTGTCCTGCCTGGCCACCCACCTTCTCCTGACATTTCTACGGAGCAGCAGGCGACAGGCAGCCCCAGCACTGCCCCGGAGCCGCACGTGCAGCCTGCCTAGCAGGTCCTGCATTTATCTGGGATTTATTCCACATCTGCCAGACACCCCTCACACACATCTCCAGTTTGGAAAAGCTCTAGGTATGACTAGCTGTAGTCAAATCACTCACTGCCTGCAGAGGAGGGATGGAATGTGTTTCACTGGTTTAAATCAGCTTTTCTTTATGTCACTCAACACTGGACAGTGCTTTTTCTTACTGGAGCCCTGCTATCCTGAGTGATTTAACTCTACCACCTCTATTTCACCTTTGAAGGAGCATGACAAGGCAGCCTCAGACTGTGCAGTTTTCCTGTATTGCCTGTGGATCCTAAATAGGGATCAGCCTTCACTGTAGTTGGCATTTGTTGGCATATCTATGAAAGGACATTTATGCATCCTAAAAACCTTGCCAATTAACTCTGTCTGCATTGTTTTAGTTTGTTTTTGCCATTGGCTCTCAGTGACTCTAAAGTCCCAAACAATATGAATTTAAGACAGCAGGATAATTCTGTCACTGTTTTTCAGCAGTGCATTTTGTATTAATGGGTTTCAGTTCCACAAAGTTCATGCGCAGTACCACATTTTTAATGCCCTTATAGTCAAAGTCATTAAAGGACTGCAGTGCCAGAAGTGCACCTACAGTTAAATCCAGTTAACTTAGCAAAGGACGGGTGTCTTAGGAGGACTCCACCATGGCTAGCATATTATTCATACAGGGAAACAATTTAGGAAATAATATATAATAATTTAGGGGGGAAAAATTAAGATTCTTTCTCTGCCAGACAATCTTGGCACTCCCCTGTACACTCTCAATTACCATAAGCAAGATAATTCATAATCACTAATAAGCTCTCTGGCTTTCTTTTGAAATGAAACAACAGGTTCTCTGTGACATCAGACTTGGGAGCCACCCTGGGCAGACACAATGTGGGCATCACTCCCACCAGCCCACCACCTCTACAGCCCTGGCTGCAGTGAATTGGCTGGTTTGCACCAGCTGGAACAAATGCCTTTTGCTGTGTAGACACAGACTCTGAGGACAAAGGTGTCCCTGAAATATTTCCTCTCTTTGTTCCTTATCTGATCCCAGCTACTTGGAGTCTGTGAGCCAGAACTGTTTCCAGCTTTTCCTTTACTAAGTTTCTGCTGCTGATAACGATAACACCACTTTATATCATAGCCGATATCCAGGTATAGGGTGGCTAATTTAAGCATCCAGCTCCAGGGCACCTGGTGCATATCCCTATCCCTGAGCAACACAGTCCTGCTAAATGATGTTAAATGCTGCCCTCTTCTCTCAAGGGAGACAAGCGTCCTTGAAGAGCTCCAGAAGATAAACCAAGCAGCCTAGGCATGTATTTCTCCGTACAGACTGAACAAGGAGTCATTGTAAATACTGTGTGACTCCTTCCCTTCTGAAACCCAGGTCCTCCTTCTGCGAAGAGGACCCACATTTAGAAAGATAGATATTTTTGCACAGCAATGGAATTGTTAGAACATGTGCAGCATCAAGACTCTACTCATGATAAAACATTTGTGAAAGCACCCCCTATTTCATCATAATGATCCAGCTAAAAAGACAAGGTTTAAATAGAGCAGATTAAAGTGCTATTTGTCCTTTCTAGCTTGCCTACACTAGCAACCACACCATTATAATTTCTGCAGGGGATAGAGCAGCACTAGCACTGTAAAGGAAATGATTTTAATTACAGTCAGTGGAATGGGGAAGAGGGCAGAATAGGAAATAAAAATACAAAGAGAGTATAAATAGCATTGCCTCTTAGGACAGTACTATTTATCTTACTCTGGGTATAAAGTTGCTTTATTTTCTTAACTTCCTGCTTTGGAAAGCAGCCACTAAATTAAAAGGAAATGTGGTTTTGTAATGCAAGGAAGATTTTTTTTTTTTTCTCTAAATTATAAAGCTGGAGAACCCAAAGCAATGACTAATTTAAAAACCAAGTTGGAGAAAGATTTAGCTGATTCCGAATTATTTTAGGAAAAGGGGGGAAAGGAAATAAGGAAGGAATTCCTTTCCAAATAAAATGAATTCAAATTAATAGTGATTATTAGGAACAATTTCCCTTTCTCATATATTCATTTTTGACTGGTTTCTCCTTTTTCACGTTCATCAGAAAGTTATCAGTGAAGCAAATAGCACTGAAACAGATGTCTGCTCATAATGTAAAGTGCTACTCATTTTCAGTATGGATATCATGATTCCCTAAATAGGTACCTAGAAAAAGAAGCAAAGACATAAACAGATTTTGAAATCAATTTCTTAAAGAAAATATATATAAACCTGCAATTAATGAATGAGTGTGTGATAGGTTTGTTTAAAAGCCCAGGTCTGTTGTGGTTGTAGTCACCACAGGATGGCCCAGCAGGTCCCTGGCTCCCATGCCAGAAGCAAATTTCCCATGGATGCTGTTTCCCAGCACCAAGTGGACATGTTTGGTACCTCAGGGCACCTCAAATAGCATCAAATGCCTTTGTTTGAAACTAGACATCTCCCACAGGGTCATCATTCCCCATTCTTATTTCTGAAAGCACGTCTTAACTTCTTCCTTGAAACCCAGCATTTTATTTGTACCTCGGGCCCATTCAGCACACAGTACTCTAGTGTTGTGATAGCACAAGTAACAGCTGTGTCTCTGCTGATAAATCAAAAGCCATTTGACACTGATTGGTCTGGGCCCTCCTGAGGAAATTTGTCTTGGAGACAGGTAGTTGGAGCAGTCCAAAACACAGTCAAAGAGGTAGTAGTTTAACAGGGTGGACCATCACAGCTCCTGCACTCAAACCCCCTCCCTACCCTGTCCACTGGAGCAGTGTAAGCACACACACATACCCCCCACATACAAGACTCAAAGACTTCAAAACTAGCATGAAAATTCATGAAGTCCTACTGCAGTACTGGACAGTGATATCTCCATAATAAAATTCTGGTCTGCCATGATGGTGAAGTTCTAAAGCTGTTTGATACACAGAGCTCTAAAATCTGACTGTCATGATGGAAGAGATGTTTTCTCTCTGAAGGACAGAGAAATGTCTTGTTTTAGGATAGACATGAAACACACTTCAGGAAAGAGAAAGAGGGAAATAACATCTTGCCTTGTCTAGCTCTGTAGTCAGTGGAGAAAGACAAGTCTGATGAAGGGATGTCCAGTCCTACCATCCATCCATCCATAGTTTAGTACATACTTAGCACACACCTCAAGATTCCTGTCTCTTGCCAATCAGTAACTGTAAACCAGAGACCTGACTTTTGGATGTATAAAACAGGCGCAAGAGTTCCCGCATGTAAATAAACTTATCTATTGATGAAATTGCCTGAAATGTTTAGATCAGATGATACTGATAGAAGCAAATATTCCTGTGGCTCTGGGTCTTCATGGAGCTGCACTGGATGAGGAGTGGCCAGGGCTGACCCATGCTGGATACAGATGGTTCCAGACAGCTCCAACCAACCAACAAGAGGGCACAGCTCAGCCCTGTGTAGCGAAATGGTGGCACATCAAGAAAAACATATTTAAGAATGGGGAAAAAACCACAGAACTCCAGAGAACAAAGAAGGAAATGAAAGGAGTGAGAAACAACAGAGCAGGAAAGGACAAGGTCAGAGGAGGGGAGGACATCCCCCAGAGATTTCCCTGCAGTTCACTCCCCAAGGTATTTCCCTGCAGCATGCTTGATCAGGCTGCTGAAAAGAATGAAGCCCTTGGCAAAGACCCACACTGCATGAAGGAAAATGTCTGAGGAGTAAATAATGGCAGGAAGAAGCTGTCCCTCATCCCCTTGTAAAACTCCTGGGAAAGGAGGTAGAGGAGCTGAGGAGTGAAATTGAACCTGAGAGGAGGGGGAAGGTGTATTAATTTCAGTCTCTCTCACCATTCTATTCTTTCAAACTGGCAATAAATAAAATTAATTTTCTCTGTGTTGAGTCTGTTTTGTGCATAAAACTGGTGAGTGATCTCCCTGCCCTTATTTGAAACCATGAACCATCCTATTTTCTCCCCCCATCCTGTTGAGGAGGGGGAGTGGGAGAGAGGCTGGGTGGGTGTCTGGTGGGTCAGCCTACCACAGGAAGTGTTCATATCTGTCATAAAACATAACTAATTCAGAGTCCTTCAAATTCCCACTGGTCTAGCAGCAGAGAACAAATGTAAAAGCCCCTGTAAGAACATAGATGGAATTTGCATGCGCTATGTTGATTATAAATTGATGGGAATACAGTGCCAGGAGGTGGAGCAATCAAGAGTTGCATCAGTCTGCACCAGAACAATGGCTCAAACCATTAAGTACTTCTTGTTTAACACTGAAAATTTTCTGTAGTTTTAGGAAGAGCACCTTATAACCTACTTTCCTCAATATGCTGTAGCTCAACCTCATTTTCATTAAATCCATTCATGATTGCAAGATAAATTCAAGCGCCATAAATAGAACTGTGTTGGCATAAACATAATTTCTGTTCTTGGCACTTGACTTAGGTAAACAACCATGCACTTCTAGTGAGCCTAAAGTTTGGAGCTTCATCATTTCACACTGTCAATGGTGGCTTCTACAGTTAAGCAATTTTACTCTGAGGCAGAACCGAATTAGCTGCTGGGATTGTCTGCTTTCCTCCACTGATTACAGAATGAGCTTTGCCCAAGCTTGCTTCTCTGGCACTCAGGATGTGGAGTCAGGTCAGGATTTCATCTGTAGTGTGTCCTTGGGGCACACCCAGGGCCTCACAGATCCCCAGCACATCACTCTCTGCACAGCAGCAGAGCAGGCTGGCTCTCACACTGTTGACATGGACAGTTCTGAAGCACAACACACGAGCTGACAGCAGGATTTAATCTCTGGGACCTGCAGGAGCACTGTCCCTAGAGTAGGCAGTGCTTCTGGAGTGGGCAGTGTTTCCTCCCACTGGAGTACCAGAAGCCAAGACTTGTACCTTTCATAGAAGTAAGAAACCAATTGCAAGACAGCAATTCCTCGCTGCCAGGAACAGAAGGAGACAGATGTCATCCTCACAGCCTGTCAGTAGCTGTGGCATTGGGTTCTGCAGGGTTTTCCTCCAGTTTTGCCAGTGATGTTAATTTGAAGTTGTGGATGTTAACATAGAAGTCATTTGAATGACTTCTCTGAATTTGGCTTGCAAATGTTACGGTTTGCTGAAATAACAGAATGCACAAAGATTAACGAGTGTAATCCCACATAACTTTCTCCTAGGAAAGACAAAAACCACAAGCAGTTTTAAAAAATAATAAGGATGTAATTCAGCATCTAAGAGTTGGTTGTTTATCATGACTGAGACTTCTATGCCTTAGCTGAATCCATGTGGACATGCCTGGGACTGCCAATAAATTCAGTGCGCCTGGGTAGTCTGTGTGGAGTGTCATGTCTGTCTACAATCAGCTGGAGAACTGGGGACATGAACAACATTTGGAGACCCAACATTTATTTGTGAAGGAAATACTTTTCTTGCACTAAAAAACAGCCCCCCAAAATTAGAGCAAAGCGTTTGTGATTTTTTCCTTGTTGTGCAATACAAGTTTGTGAATTAACTCCTTCCACAGGGTTTGCAGACTCCTTCAATGGCAGTGCTGTTCCAAGTGAAGCATGCAGTGAATAGTTAATCATTAATTCTTCATGGTTCATATTTGCTGTCTGCTTCGCTGCATATAGCTTGATATAGTTTCTTCATTAGGAGTCACATGCTGGATCTTTATCTGAACTATTATCACAGTCCAGACATAGCATTACAGTCTCCCTTTGTGAGCCAAAGTTACGGAGTTCAGAAAGGCTTAAAACTTAATAAATACTATGGGTTTTATGGTAATGGAACAGCTGCAGTGGCAGACTGACACACACACCCTGACTGAGCCTGCCTAGTTGCTGTAAACAGGTGCACCTAGAGGCTAAAGCTCTTTTTTTTTCTTTTTTTTGTCCATGACACTAATTTCATTGTCAAAGTCTAGCTTGACAATTGTGTGTGTGTTAGGATAATGTAAAGGAATCCAGACATATGTGGTGAACAAAATTCCTGGCTCTTGCAAAGGGGGCAATTTTTTAAATTGAAATTGTAGTTTTCATTGTACAGATAAAACAGCAAGGCACTTGTAACAAAAAATAAAAAAAAAAATCTTTTGTTATTATTGGAAATCATAGGCTGTATGATATGGGGAGACTGCCCTCAGAATAACAAAATTCACCACAAAGTGGAGTGAATTATGGTACATACTGTTCATTCTAGATACATTCCAAGAAGATCTAAACCTTTACTTTAAATTTTAAGACATAGCCTGGGATCAGATTCATATTTACTTTGGAAAAAGTAGCTTCTCACTGTGCTAAAGTGCACAAGTGGGAAGGCAGAGGCATTCAAAAACTTCAGCTTGAGTGCCTTAGATCAGATCACTAGGCCTGTAGCTAACCTACTCAACCACACTAGAAACACTTTCCTCCTCCTCACTGCACAATAATCTGCCTACTTCTTGGAAGATAATCACCACAATCAGGATCAACAGTAAATAATTGCAGTTGGCTTTCCCATTTGTTGACATCTTCCATAGGGGATGCAGTGAATTTAATTTGTATTGGATGAATCACCTCTCACACAAAAGGGTTTTTTTCTCCCAGCCACTTTTGGAGAGTCTGCTTAACAGGATGTGATGTCCCAAAAAGGGCAAGTGAAATCTAAAGAGGTTACTGTGGAACAAAATATTGTTTGTATCGATACAACACTTTCTATAGGCTAATGAGCTCAATTGTGAAGCAAATTATGAGTCTGGGTAAAGTCCTGTGTTAATACATATGTAATGTTTCCCATAACCTAGTAAGAATGTCCAGGGTGGCTTCCAGTACCTCTGCATGACACTGAACTATGCCATAGATATGTGTCGTCAGCTCAAGGCTTTTAAATGGGCAAGTTTCCCTTGTTTCAGGTAAAAAATTACTTTTCCTGATCAGTGTGAAAGGTCCTATAAAATACAAGAGACATGAAACCAACATAGGTGTAGAGAAATGTTCTGTGGAAATTAATTTAGAATTAAATCATTTCTGAAAGTTGTAAGCCATCTAGCAAAATTCAATACAGATTATATCTCTGCTTTGGAAATGGATGAGTTGATTGAAAGGTGGAGGTTTACTTTAAATTCCTTGTGGTTTCCCTCTGGTGGCTAGAAATTGTGTAGAAACAGAGGCATGTCTTTTTAGGATTCATATTCTCCCAGCCAGACACTGATCCCAGTTTCCAAACATGGTTTTTGTCACCCCTTTTTTATAATGCATTTCTTGACTTTTCAATTGGCAGCTGTGACCTGAGCATTTATGAAGATGTCACAATCAGGCTTCCTCTGCTTGATATCTGGAAAAGCCACATCTACTTGCCTTCAAGAAAGCAAACTTTCCAGACAACTTCCCTATAATGAGACAAGGGGTGGAATTGCAATGTCTCAAAACTGATTTAGAGATATTTCTAAGAGAATGCTCTTAATAATTGTCAAGCAGAGGTTTTTCACATAAAGGTCAGTGGAGGGTGTCCAGCTGGGTTTGAATTTCCTTGTGTTTAAGACCATAAAGTTCCACACATTTTTTAGAAACTAGTCTATCAAACAGTGGTTGGATGTCATATTTGATAAAAGTTAGTTACCACATGTGCTTAGTATATGATCCAAAACAGGAAGCACAGCATCCAATGAAATAGATGACAAAGTGCCAGCAGCAGATATCTGGAATATGTGCTGCTCAAAGAGAAAAGATACTTTGCCTTTGGGCAATAGCTCACAAAAATCAGCTGTAATTATCTCCTTTCACTTGGTGCTCTGCAATTCAGATATTTGAATTGTTCCACACCTCTCAAAATTACTGAAGGAAATTATAGTGGTTAATTTCTTTAGACAGTTTGTCAATTAATGATGAACATAAATTTGCTTTAACACTTCTTCAGTGTACACTGCAGATTTACTAATTCAGTATAGGTTGAAATTTGGGGGTATTTGGGACAAATTTTTAAAACATATATGCTTATTTATCAATCTTTAAATGCTTTTGCCTTGCCCACAATCCCATTCTCAAGATTACAATTTTTGTGACATCTCCTGAGATTGATAAGGCCCTACAGCTTTCAATGCTTCTCTAATGTCTTATGTGTCCTAAGGACAGTCCCCTGCTCTCTCTCTTATGGGAATTAACATTTTGATTGACATCACACAAGAATGCTCTGGAAACACTTGGCCCTCCTGTGACTTTCTTTCATCAATGTTGTAAAAGATTTGTCTAGTGCTTTCCATTTCCAGTCCAGACAAAATAAACTATATTAACACATGACCATGTATACATTGCATGTATTTTTTGTTTTTCATAATTATTGGTTAGGTATAACAGGGACGAAAGTCCTAGACATGGAAGTGACAAGGAAAGTGAGGGGCCCAGCTATGGTTTTTGTGGATGCCAAGAGTTTTGACTGTTGGCAGAGAACAGGGTCCACACAAATGGTGACGCCAGAATGCAACTACTTATACTTCTCATCACTCTTTTGCTGTTTGTTTTTTAAATGTAGAGAGCCTGAATTTGAACATATTCAATTCCTTCTTTAATCTTACCAATGTTTTTATCTTCAGCATTCTCTTGTTTCAAGTTTGCATTTCAGTAAGGATCCATTGCTGTTTTTCTCTGTTACTTCCAGTATTTCCCTATTTTTGTTCCACTTTCCCCTGTTTCTTTTATAGTCCTCATCCAGATCTTTTGTGTCCAAGCCTGTTAAACAGACAGACAGCTATGACAGTATAGACTAAAATGAATATAACATGTAAATAAGTCTGTTTCCCAGAAATTACTGTATTTCTTTTGGCTGCTCTGTGGCATGACAAACCTAGTTCTACTGGTGCCACCAAAAGCGAAGGGTTACTGTATTTGCTTTCCCTGCAGCCAATGTAAACCAGAAGCAAATGAGAACTGTTAGCCACGCTAATGGAATTGGCATTACTCACCCACAGTAGCAATGGGAAAGGCAAGTGCAATATGTGACAACGCACATGATCCAGCTCCTCTACAGATCAAGATGTGACTCACAAATTTTGGAGTCATGAAACTGACAGCAATATAGCCTGGTCAAGGGAAAAAACAAACTCCCAAGGAGAGATTATATTACACAGTAAGATTTAGTTTTGAGGCTGGCTTTTATAAATTGCTTTTTTTATTTTTCCTCAGTCCCTGCAGGAAGACTGCCTGGCGGTAAGATAAAGAAAAGAATTGCAGGAAAATTTATCTCAATTACCCAGAACTACCAGAAAAGTTCCCATTGATTTCCAGACTGGATTTTCATCTTTATTTGAGAAGTCAAGCAGACTCTGTTCAGAGGTTCAGCTACCAGAGCTAAATGATTACCCCAGAAACAGGGAGCATTTGAAATAAATGGAACAGCTGTCTGTATTGCCTCAGCTATAAAAAGGGCTGAATTTCAATAAAGAAACACAAATAATGAAGTATTTTCTCGGGCTGTGTTAGGACGCAGTTGGGACCTTTTCCCTTCAGCCTCCTGGTTCCCCCTGGAGCTTAGAGACCACATGTTCTAAGGAGCTTTTGGGACTGAATGACTGGAAGGTGGATTTTCTTCTGAAACAAAATCAAAGGGCTTGGAAGATTCCATCACTCCAGAGTCAGGGAAGGGTTGCTATTGTTGACATTTAGATTTTTTGGTGTAATTTTTTCTTTAAATAGAAGAGTGACTCCAGCTAAATACTATTTGCTTGCTTAGTCCTTGTAGATTGGGGGG
>VRYO01002772.1:44227178-44241223 GCA_009812075.1 Sialia sialis | reverse complement strand
TGTCCTCATGTTTGCATTTTTAAATATATTTTTTGAAAGTTCAGTGAAATAGTTCTTTTTCTAACAGACAAGGAGTAAGAAACAAACCTGGTAAAAGGTTTCCCCCTAACTCTTGTTTACGCTGAGCTGTTTTGAGTTGTCTGACTCATGTGACAGTGTCTTGGCCTGTGCAAACACCTGTTTTCTAAGGCACAAAACATTGCCATATAGCAGTTAGCTTTGCAAGTTGAAACAAGTAGGCATTTTGTGATTTCAAATTAAATGAAGCCATCATGTTTATAAGATGTCAGCGAAGAAGTAGTGCCAATTGTTCGATTTTTGTTAACAATGTTTTTCTCGCTTGCAATGGTGGAGACAACCATTCAAGAACCCTGGCCTTACTTCCCTATCTCAAGGGCAAAATGTCCTTGGGTCGTCCCTTAACCTACTTTGGACATTTCTATTAGGTTTGTGTTGCTATGTCCCTTCTCTATTAGCCAGCTCTGAACTATGCTCTCCACATAAGAAATATTTGGATTATTTCTGGGTTGGGACAAAGTCTTAGAGGGGAATCCATTGGATCACCTTTCTTCACTTTCAGCTTTCTGCTGACAACTGGGAGAGAGCTTGCATGATACAGCATAGCCTCTGCTGTAAATATAACAAGTGACAAACTGTTACCCACCCCTTTTCTTCGCTCCTCACTGAGAGAGATGCAACTTTGAGTATATTTTGAATCCAGAGATGTACTGCTGAGAGACAATGTGGCTCCAAAGATGTTCATGGCTATGTGTTTTTTGCAGTTCCTTATGAATTTTCAAGGGAGAAATTCCACATTCTGTACAAAGAAGATGAGATAGCTATATTGTTTGAACAAAAATAACTTCCAAGTTTCCAGTTAAAAACAAAAATTTCTTTCAAAACAGACGTGGAAGTTTCATTAAAATATAAACCTAATTTTTAAAGTGTATTAAAAGCGTTAGCAGAGTGCCTGCTGCCAGAAGAGCCCACTGCAGTGCTGTTGAAGGAAGGAGGACAGCATCGTTATTTATGAGCGTCTGCACTCTCTCAGCCTTTCATGAAACCCTAATTTTATCTGGCAGCTCTTAAGAATCTCTGAGAAACTGGGTCCTTTGTTACCGCTGCATCCATCTAACTTCTGCACCTAAAAAGACATGGGCACTTCTTTCATAAATAAAGAAGTCCAAACATCCTGACATTAATGTCACACTACTGTTTTAGGCCCTAAACTTTCAAGCTCCTCTCTCTAGGCAAGCACCAACAAGTGCTCCTTTTTGCTCAACTTGCAGCTCTGGCTTTTACAATAGTTTTGCTGAGAACAGAATCAGGCCTCAGTTGTCTGTTTTCATTGGGGGGAAAACAAGACAGAACAAAACAAACAAAACCCCTTTATTACTCTTTGACAGGACTAGCACTAAACCCAAGGGGGTTATTTTTCTTCCATTAACTTTTGCTAACCTCATCCCTCCCTCATTTTTTTCCTCAGATTTACTCCCAAACAGTTCATGCATATGTGTGCATGTGCCTGTCTGTCTGTGTGTGCATGTGTGTGTACGTGCACATTTATCCTTGTAATGAAAAGGAATCTATCTGTTCGGATAATTTGCTGTTGTTTGCAATGTGATACAGCTAGTCCTTTTGACTTCAGTGTGAATAAACAGTCTGATCCCATAAAATAGGCCTTTTCTCTCCTGCAAGCTTGTTCCAAGGCTGCGGGACCCAGGCTAGCAAAGAACATCTGCAACAGTTAGTGGAAACCCTAAGAATTCCTGTGAATAAATAGATTGGAAACTAAGCTGGAAATTTCTCAGTGAGATATAAATTTTAAAAAATGAAATCCAGTTGAAGTACCCAGATTCCCTGGGAGAATACAAGTCTAGCCAACCCAAGACCAAATACATGTGGTAGTGATCACTGTTTGCTGTTTCCAGTTTATCATCAAAAACAATCATAGCAAAATTATTGTCATTCAAATTTAGCTTCTAATAAAGAAATGTTACAAACCTCCTTTATAATAAAGATGTTTGCTAGAAACATTTTTTAATTTTTTTTTTAAACTTCCTCTTTTTTTTTTTTTTTCTGCTATCAGATATCTTAGATAAACATTACATTTATCAGTAAAGGCCACCAGTGAAGAGCAATATAGATCAGGTAGATTTAAGGGCTTAATTCAAGTTTTACATTGGTCTGCTTTTAAAATATTCAGGGTGGTAACTCTTGGCAGGTCAGATTGCCAAACTGTTTTAAGGCCGAGATTGCCAAACTCTTTAGACTTTCACTAGTGGCTTCTTCATGTTATTTGCATGCTTACTCTCACAGTTATTAAGCTAACACAGTCCTTAGAGACTGCCTTCAATTGTTTTGATGTTTACCACTGGCAGAGTGTTATGAAGCAAAATGTTGGAGTTGCAGAGATTTTAAGTTAATAAATATGAGTTACCAGCTTCATGGGAAATATTTCACTCTTATAAAAAAAAAAAAAAGGCAATATTGTTTGGCTTGATTTAGTATAGCTTTGGTACGTTGAATAAATCATTTGCAGCTGGCTTAGCCCTGCACATGCTCTGGGGGTGAGGAACACATGCATGTTATCAATTCGTTATTTATGCTGCAGTTCATTACCACTTACGTGCTGGACAGCGACATCACTGCCTACTCTACATCTGAGGGTATAACAGTAATGGCAAGAGATATCAAGCTGCTGGGAAGAAAGCAAAAGCTAGACTGTGGTTGGATTACCATTTGATTGCCTAAGCAGTACAGCTTTGAAAGCATGGGAAAATTTTCCTAGTGAGCATGCTGGATTTTTTTAAAAAACATAAAGCCTGCCAAGATCCCAAACCTACGGGGAAAAAAAGTGCTTGTGGAGAACTTTAATTAAAGTAAACGGGGAAATCTCCCCTTCTTCTGACAAAAACATAAATATGCTATTTTTATTCTATGCTCAAACTGGTTCTTTTTCTCTAACCCCCAAAAAAAGTTAAGCAAGAAATTTTCACAAGTGTTTTTTAGTGTTCCAGTCCCTATTTCCTTTTTTTTTTTTTTTTTTTGCCTATTATGGTGAAGAGGAGAAAGTCTGCTCAAGAGAATACAGGCCCAAATTGTTCCAGAAGACTTAATTTTTCTCATAAGTATGTGGGTGTACCAAATATTTACTGAGTTTAGTCTGCTTTGGAGGCAATATGAAGTTTTCCCCCACTCTTTGCTGTATGGATACAGGCTGCTGAAGTGACTGTACTAAGGATGCCCTCTACTGAGAAAAAAAGGATAGGAATACATGTAGGAGAGCTACAGAGAATCTTCACCACCTAGTACAAGTAGTAAAAAACTGCTTGTTTTCAGATGTAGAGAACATTAAGCTTTATTTCATTTTTCAGTTTGAGAACAGTTCTGATGAGCATGTGGACAGACTCGGCTACAGAATTACAAAATATAGCAATACCAGCAAATTAAAGTGGGCCAGGGAATGTTCCTGAGCAATTTGTCTTGATCATCAATGTTGTTCAGATGCTGGAAGGAACTCCACACATCTTTGGATGACATAAATTAGCAGTTTCCTGAACAAATTCTAGGTATGACCGGGCATTTGGCACAGGCCAATGTCCATCTTGAGTGGAGTAGAGTTGGCCACCTCACCTTGGGTGGCCAAGACACTTAAATACAAACTCTAGATACACATTGGTCTATGCTAGCTGGAGTCATGTCAGAAAATGAGCCTTGGCAGACTTAAATTATCAGTACAGATGAAGCCTTAGAAAACAGGGATAGAGGAAGCTCAGCAAGATCAACTGCTTCTTGCAGATGGAGTAGATCATGCAGGACAAATGCTCAGTGCTCCTGACAGATGTTTGTCCATACATCTCTCAAAGACCTCTAGGGACAGAGATCACATAATCACCACAGGCTGCTCATTTAATTGACAACTGTACTTAGTTTTGTTCAAATTTAACCAAAATATACAAAATATACCCTACAGCCATGTTAGGCAGCTATTTTCATATCCCAATGGAGTAAGGAAAGACTGTGTTTCTTTCCTCTTTGCAGCTACCATTTAAATATTTGGGATAACAATTTATGGTTTCAATATTTTCTTCTTATAGTTAAAAATACTCAATTATTTCAAAGTTTCTTCTGAGTCATGGTTGGCAGATCTCTGTCATCACACACATATATGAAATATTTAAGTCAACATATTGACAACTAACACAGCATAAGAAAATTTGACCAGTAAACTGAATTTTCATCCTCTGTTGTCAATGTACAATACCCAGCTTCTGAGGCTGAGTCATCTCCTGCAAATACAGCTAACTGAGTTATGATGAGTATGTTCTGAAGACACCTATTTCTTACCACTGACAACAAAATTAGTCCAGGTTCACTAATTCCTAATGAAAGATTTACAGAGAGTTGCTAAAACAAGAGCTGGAGAAAGAGGTGATCTATTATTGTCAGCACCAAAACGTCTTTCAGCAAATTCTGAATTCTTGAAAACTGCAACACCTGTGGCATGTTTCTGTAATAGCCACCACAGGCCCAAACAGAGACTAACAGCTTCCTGGAAATATGAATAATTTTATTCTTGCTTACATACTTTTGTGATCAATAGTTTTCTTGCAATCAGCTAGTACATGGGCTGCAGACATTTATGGGAAAGCAGGAAATGCTGTGTATGATGGACAGGAGGATGTGCTCATCACGATATTTTTGTTCACAGGAGTCTTCTGAGAGAGCAATAAGCATTGTGTTAGAATATGGTCTATCTGGTCTTCATATAATTATACACAGAGTGACATACAGAGTATAAAGACACTACTGACCATTTATGAATGCACTCTCAGAGTGACTGGCTTCATTGAGCCCATTCTCAGAGAAGTATCCAAAACACATCACCCAATATTTTATGCTCTCTTAGCTATAAATGGGAGACAGATATACTAGTCTTTATAGGAGGTCTCTTCCTGGAGCCTGAATATCTTCTACAGTAATGAGGAAAACATTTGTAATGGAAAACAAAACATTTGTTTTTTCACCAGAAGGAATGCAATAATGGGAAAAATATTTTTTAAATTATGTTGACCACATGCATTATTTACCAAGTTTTCTTCATTCTGTCAAAAGGAAGCCCTCCTTCACTCCCAATTTCTCTGTCATAAGTGACCTCTCTCTCTAATGTGGAGGAGGAGGGAGCCCACCAGTGCTTTTTCTTTAACACAATCTGGGCACTCTTCTGAGTCCCCTCCCTTTTCAAGGGTCTCTGGGGTTTTTTGCATGTCTTTTGATCCCAGAAAGGATGGAGCCAGACAGGCAAATGCTTCCCTTCACTTGCTGTTCTAGCCATTGTTTTCTGAACTCCTTTGAAGCTGAGAACCTGAGGTTCTTATCTGTGCCATTGTCTCACCTTTCCTGTTAACTTCTGCAGCCTTTCCTTATAGAGTTTCCTTTGCCTTCACAGTCATCAGAGAAACCAAAAACACACAGAGCCCCTGAAAGATTGCACAGTTTTCCAGAATTGCCACAGAGGAAATTTCAGGGCATGGAGAAACAGTGGGGTTTTTAAGAGAGTCTACACAAAATAACACAAGAAAGTGATTTCTTGATGACTATGACAAATCACACGGTGCGTGTTGGATGGCATTCCCTGATTTCACCATATGCCTGGAAACTGCAACACAATGCCATGGGACTGCTGGTTCCCAGAGACTGAGGCATCCTCCCACTAGGGCCACTGCTGACAAGGAGCCCTTAGATACAGCTCAGGAATATGTAATTCTTTCAGTGGAAGGAAATTCTGTAATCTAAAAGTTGTATGTCTAAAGACTGGATTGAAATCAGTGCTGCATTCTGAGTTCTACAGTGCAGATTTTTCTGTACTGACATTTCACTGTGTGATGCACAAATCTTTAGACTTGCATGAATAGTTGGTTACCTGGTGAGGCAGCAAGGATCAAGACTTAAGTATATATTTTGGACAGATGAGTTTTAAGTTATATAATGAAATTAAGAGATTACTGTCCTTTGCATTTCCTTATAATCAGTGGAGAAAACTAGAGAGGCCCTCCATAACACTGTCTAGAAAATCTCTCTCTCTCTGAATTAGAATTTTGTTGTAACGCTAATACAAAGAAGTACAGGTAGGACATTATTTGAGGCAGAGTTAATATCTATTACTGATGTAAGTGGAAGAATTAAACAAGCCTTTAGGCATAAAAGCATTTCTTAAGGCTGGAAAGAGAAGAAATAAATTCTTTGACATCTGGAATTTAAATTGAATGATATATCGCTGTTAACACTTTTGGTATGCCAAAGAGGGAGTTATCAATATGAATTGTACTGAAAAGGAAAGTATCCTTAGGAAAATATATTGTCAGTAAAGAGAAGAACTTGTTGTAATTGCTGGTTTTTGGGGGTTTTTTTGTCTTAATAGCTTTCAGTTTTCTTTCAATGTCTTCACATAATAACTTTTAAAAAGGGGTTTCTTAGTAACGTTTTGTAATATTAGCATTTTCCTAGTGAAAGCTGAAATCTTAGCTTTTTCTGGTTAGGACTGGAACATACACAGAGAAATAACATCTCAGAAAAGAGCTGTATGAATATTCATATTTTTGTTTAGTAGAATAATAAAAAAGAACAGAGAATGGAAAAGGGAGAACAATTCCAAAAGAAATAAGTAATCAAGTTAAGGCTTTTTTTTGGCAACATAATCAACCAAGTTTTGAAAGAAGATTTTTGGATTAATATAAAATATTTCAATTCCAAATGAAGGTATTTTTGATAGTTTAGGTAATTTCACATGCTTTTAAATTTATTTTTTTTTTGGTTCATTTAATTTAAGGCATTGCTTAAATTAAAATATTTCTTCAAAATGAAAAATTAAAATATAATTGTAGATTTATCCACAAATTCATAGGTAGTCTACTAATAAATTCATCCCACAGATTAATATTATAACAGTATATTGTGGGATTGTTTATCTTCTGTTTTAAACTACAGTGTCAGCAGTCTTTTGCTATACTTGCAAGACAGAAATGGACTTTCACTCTATGTTTCTAGAAAACTCTGCCTTAAAGAAATCCTGTTGTATGTGTAGGACTCTGAATTACAACCATGCACGTGACTTTATACTTTATACCTTTTTGGATGGAAACGGATGATTAAACAAAAGTCAAACATTTCTCAGACATTATGTGACACTGACAAAGTTGTGAAGAAGCACACATGGATTTCAGAATCTGCTGACTGTGAAAGCTTGCACTCGAAAGCTGACTGTTCCTATCCTTTTGCTCACCTTGCTGATAAGGTACCAATTGGATTGCTGAGGAACTGAGCCTGAAGGCTGCCAGCCTTTTACCAGCTCACATGACAAATAAATAAACACCATGGTATACATTATTACAGAGATTGGTGCCACAGGCTACAAATCCTGCGAGCAGTGTGTACCCAGCAATGCTGTTCAGCTTTAGCCTCTTTGCAGAAGACCATGCTCACTTTACATATGTCACTAAGTTACTTCTAAGCACCTTGTGTTAGCATATATCCCTAAAACACTGCATGCTAAACACACGCTGACCAGTAAGCCCAGAAAATCCCTGGCACTTTAAAGAAAAGCTAGGATTGCAATGCAGAGCATTGCTTTGCAAAACTGTCCAAATGCCAGCAGGACTTTCATTGTTTAGACAAGAAAGATGGCAACAAAAGGACTACCTTAAATGACCTCTCTTAAGTGGAGTATTTGCTTATGTCACAGCAGAACATCAGTAGATCTCGAAAGCCAAGAGACTATAATTAATTTTAAACTGAACAGATGTACAGGCTAATACAAGGTCAGAGACAGCAGCACTAATGCTGTAAGCAATATCCAAGCTAAAGAAATGAAAAATAAAAGTCAGACATCTTTCAAAGCTGGGAAAGAAGGGGAATTTATACAGTAGATGTCAGCAATGTATTTGGAGTTCAATATAATCTTTACACTATGGGAGAAAGCTCTCCCCTGTTCAGTGTTAAACTAAAATCCCAACAGCATATGATCATACCTGAATTTTTAGATTAGTCATTGCAAAGTTCCATTTGTGTAAAATCAGAGGATGATTAATTTCAAATCAGACCATAAATCAAGAAGACCAAAAATAATGGGCCATTGTAGAGAGGAAAGATGGATGTATTCACTTGTATGGACACAAAACAACTCACAAATGTAATAAAACATAATATGGTCTCCACAGAGTAAATTTTTTGAGACATATGATGGATGTAAAATATTTTTCCATCCTCAGAGCATGTTTGTCTATACTACGTGTTATCTTTTGGAAAAATAAGCCACCATCTGGCTTGTATTTGGTAACAAGCTTTTTGTACTGAAAAAAAAGTAAACATTGTGATGGTAAGACAACTGCCAAAGTCTAAGAATATAGGCTTTTTTCCCCTGAGGAAGGACAATTGAGAACCAGAACTAGTGTTTATGAAAAGTTTAGGAAGGAGATAGCAATATTCTGCTAAACAAAATTAACATCTTATAATAAACAAACTAGAAATTCCATCACATAAGAGCAGCATTTTGGGATGAGAAAATGGACTGCAGTTAGGTCGGGATCATCATGGCCTGTCATACTGAACAGAGGAGAAACAGATATAAGAGTGTGACCATTCCATTTCAAAGCTGGAATTGAGATACAACAAAAAGATTTTTTAATATGAACCAAATTTAGAGTAGGAGCCTCAATCCTTACTTGTCCACAGGTGACTCCACAGGCTGTGCTATTATAGTTCTCAGGTATCAGGAGAGGCTAAAGTGCAAATCAGTGGTTTCTCCTGGTCCTACCAAAAACTAAGCATTTAAAAATACAATGTCTTTTATAGTGTTTTGTTATAAAAATGTACATGACTCTACCCAATAAAGCTGCAGGTAGTGGAAACTGCCATGGAAGTCCTGAGAATACACAGAGGAATACTTTTCTCCCATTATGCATCTACGACTTGGAAATTGAATGCCTTTAAAAACGTCAATGACACAATAAAGGTTACAGTACAAAACTGCACAAGAACGGATTTTGCAGTCAGAGCATGCACCTAGCAATCAGATAATGGGTGAAAGAGAAGTCTGAGGGAGCTGAAATTCTAGCCTGGGGAAGAAAAACTTGGAGGCTAGGGGAGGTGGGTCTTATCAAATGTGATAAAAGTATATACTGATATACTTGATATACAAGTATATTTGATGGAGAAAAGGCAGCCAGACTCTTCTCAGTGGTGCCCAGTGATAGGACATGTGGCAATGGGTAGAGGTTAACACACCTAAAATTCCATTTGAAAGCAAGAAAAAAGTCTTTTTTACTCTGAAGGTGATCAAACACTAGAACAGGTAGCCCAGAGTGACTGTGGAGTTTCCTTGAAGATATTCAGAACCTCACTGGGCATTTTCCTGGCCAGCTTGTTCTAGGTGACCATATTTGAGCAGAGAGGGTTGACTAGATCATAAAACCATAGAATATGTTGATTTTGAAGGAACAGATTATGATCATTGAGTTCAACCCCTGGTCCTGCACAGCACTATCCTCAAGAGTCACACATGTGCCTGAGAGAATTGTCCACATGCCTCTTGACCTTTACCTGGTGCTGCCAACCATATTGCGGGGGAGCCTGTTCCAGTGCCCAACCACCCTCTGGGTGAAGAACATTTTTCTAATACCCAACATAAAACTCCCTTGATACAGCTTCAGGCCATTTATTTGAGTTCTGTCACTGGGTGCCACAGAGAAGAGATCAGTGTCTCTTTTGTCTTCCCCTGATGAGGAAGTTGTAACTGAATGAAGTCTCCCCTCAGTCTCCTCTTCTCCAGGCTGAACAGACCAAGTGACCTCAGCCACTCCTCATACAGCTTCCTCTAAAGGCCCTTCACCATCCTCATGGCCATTCTTTGGGCACTCTCTAATAATTTAATGTCTTTTTTATGTTGCTGCACCCTAAACCATGCACAACATTCAAAGTGAGGCTGCCCCAGCTCTGAGCAGAGCAGGACAATCCCCTCACTTGCCTGACTGTGATGCTGTGCCTGATGCCCCCCAGGACAGGGTTGGCCCTCCTGGCTGCCAGGGCACTGCTGATCCTTTATTTAGTTTTCCATCAAGAACGATCTCAAGAGCTCCCTTCCACCCTGAACCACTGTATGATTCTGTGACACTTTGAAATGGAGAGAGCAAGCAGTTAAGCTGTGTGCACAATCAGGAGTTTATCAGGGGCCTCAGTGCTTGAGATAGCTTTATTTTGTCACAGGAGCACAGATGAAGCCATTTTTCAAATAGGCTTTCTCCATAGTCCAGAACGGAAGGACATGAATGGCTAATTGCCCAGAAAGGTAACTAAAGGCAACAGCTCCAAGTCCAGACATAACATAACTTGAACTGATGCAATTACAACTGCCTAGCACACGGCACATCAAGACACATCTAAATGGAAGATGGGTGCTTGCCATTAAGTTTCCTGCTCATGCCATGGAACCTGCTGAAGCTCACAGTAACTTTATCGCTGCTTGTGTAAGTTTCCCTTGCAAGACCTGGCAGTGTGAGAGTTCACCTTACCTTTGATTGTGGCTGCTACTTTTCTTTCTACCACAAGGGTTATAGCAGGATAAAGCCATGCCAGGCAAAGGATGCATGCTGCTGAAATATTGGGTTGCCTCTGCACATTCAAAAGAGTCCATGAGCAATTAAGTCCTTTCTTTTACTCCATTTATCCACACATCTTCCATCTGGAATTCCCAATAAAGGATAATGAAAATCCTCTATTAATCTGGCTATCCACCAGCAAATATGTGCAAAATCCAAAATCAGCCATACCACAGGCTACCTCCTCTTCCAGAGGCACATGTAGAAAGTGAACCCAGGTCATTTACAAATTTTTTGAATGATCAATGATAATTACTAGTTATTGTTATTTTTGTATTTCATTAGGAATAAAAGCTATAAAGGAGAAGGAATGTAGAAAACATATTTCTAACACTGTAGATTCACAATTTCCACTGCCAATGGAACAGCTTACAAACTCTTGTCAAGCAGGAGTGACCAATTTGCTTTCAAAGAGCTTAAACTGTTCATTATTCTCCATCTAGTGACTCAGAATTTTATTGATCTGTCAGTACACTGCACCATTTAAACATGGGCTATTCTTCAACTAAACACCCAGTTAAAGCTTTCATACTCACTGAATTTTTTTCAAATAGGAGCTGAATTGGAAATTCCCAGGGTTCTTTCTGTGACCAGAGACCCACAAGCACTTTTTTCCTTTTCTTTTTTCAGATCACAAAGTTTTCAGTGTTCTTAGAAGAAAATCGGAACTATCTTGATGAAAACATGAGATGATACCTGTTATTTTGCTAGTCAACGACTCACACTGTAAAGCTGAACAAATTGAAAACACTTATAAGAATGGAAGTAGAATTTAACTTAATTAGCGCATGCTGTTTGCAAGTAGAAAATTATTCTGATGTTTCAAAGAGGCTGGGAGTAGGAAGGGTGGGGGAAAGTCAAGACAAACTTTCACATGAATTTTAGTTTGATTTTTCTTTCCAGAATGAAATAATGCAAACTGCAGATGTTCTAAATATTTTAGAGAGCAAGCATAACTAGGCAGTTATTAACCAATGTTATTGTGTCTAAAACTGAGCTGAAAATAAATATGCTTTAGAAAATTCCATGTTGGAGCTGTTAGTGTATAGCATGTAGACTTTAGTTCCAAGCGTAATAACCAATCTGTAACAGAAGAAACCGTGAGTATGTATATTTTTAGAGCTACAGGAATGTTTTGAATTCAACCTGACTAGACTATATCAGAAATACCCTCAGACAGGATGTTTTCCAAGTTATTTATAAACCCATGTGTTAAAGATTTATTTTAGTCAAGCAGGTGAGATGCTATAATTCAAGGGCATAAAAAATTAAATATTTAGTGTGTCTTGCACCTACTAATCCAAGAGAAAAAAAGGATAAAGGGAATAGTCAGAGATTTCACAGTTTGAGGTGCGAATACAGTTTATGTGAACAGTAAATCTGGATGCTCAATTCTGGTTATTTATATTAAACAATAAGACTATTTTAACTGCAGATTTGTCTTTCTTGATTTAATTAAATTTTAGACCATAGATTGAAACTCAGTGCAGTGCAAGAGTACCCAGTGAGTGCAGTTATCAGAGAATAATATCAGTCTTCTCTCTGGTTGAATTTTAAAGATTTTTGCTAACTAAATGTACCTTTGAGGTAACATTTTCTATTTCTTCTGTTCGCACTACAGAGATGCAACTCTAAAGTTAGGGTAGAAGTTCAAGGTACTGTTTTGATGGGCTAGAAATTACTTTTTCAGCTTTTTCTGGCATGCATTAAAGAAGAAAAGTATCCGTGTAGTATCGGAGGAATGTAAAGATTTATGATAAAGACCAGTGAAGTATATGCTGCATATTAAGACCAAATTTTATGCAGGAAACATTGTTTTGACAGTGGATAATAAAGTTTATGAAACCATTAATGTGAAATAATGCTGAAACTTATGAATATAAGACAAACCATTTTTAATACAGGCTCAGAAATGATCTTCCACAACAGTTCAGTTTCTGGTACAACAGAAGTTTGAGGGAAGCAGCCACTTTGTACTTGGGACATAGCTGCAATAATGAACAGGTCAAACAAAACATAAAATCTATTTGCAGAAACTTATGGAACTTGACCAAGAATCTTATAATTTAGTACTGTTTGGTTTAGCAGAGAAAGAGTACAGTAATTTCACAATTATAAGCCGCACCTGATTATAAGCTGCACATCCAGGTAGCCGGGTAGACCAAGGGATTTGTCCATATATAAGCCGCACCCGAATATAAGCCGGTTTTTTGTTTGTTTGGTTGGTTGGTTTTTTGGTTGGTTTTTTTTTTCCGCGAGGCAGAGTGGGGGTGCTGCTGAGGGGCCAGACAGCGCCAGGGCCGCGCCGGGAGCGGGAGGGGGTAGCGGGATGCGGCAGCACCGGGAGGGGCCATGCTGGCAGCGGGACACAGCAGCGCCGGGAGGGGCAGTGGCGGGGGCCCGGCCGCTCACCAGGAGCTGAGGGGCAGGGAACGCCTGCTCCCATCTTTCCCGGTCGCTCTGCATGGCTGCTGAGGGGCAGGGAATGCCTGCTACCCCCATGGCTCATACTTCTGTGTTGGCAATTCTCCTGAAATTGTCCATAAATAAGCCACACCTGATGATTAGCTGCACTGCTGGGATAGGGTGGATTCTTCAATGAAAAAGGTGTGGCTTATAATCGTGAAATTACTGTATTTCCTAGCTCAAGAAATATGGAAGTTGAAGAGAACATAATTCAATTTTCTTCCCAGCATGTGGTTGCCCAGCTTTCTCTGAGATGTCACTGTTGTCAAGTAAATATTGATAACTCTCCAAGAAACTCCAAATTTTCTGCACATTTAACTTGTGATCAAGATAATGGGGTGATGGGAACTACTGGAGGAGTGGATGAACCACAATCTGTGGTTTTGCCACAGATCTGTGGCTTTGCCCCAAAAATCTTGCTTTGGGATGTGGTGGGGAAATCACAGCAGGTAGCTGATCTATGCCATAGTATTGTGGAGAGGGAAGCTCTAAGGTCCCACAGACCCCAAGGACAGGGTGACATGAGGCAGGGGGTGGCAGAGGAGCTAATAGAATCCTGAAGGACCTTACCCTTCCTTATACTCACCCCAGATACAACTGCATCAGAAATTGTGGTTATAAGTTTCTGAGGGAGAGGCCAGTGTAGCAAGTGAATTTGTATGTGCACAGGAGAGAGAAAACTGGGTAGAGAACTTTAGTATTATTCTTTGTGTGTGTATATATTTGTTGTTTTTGTTATTGATGTCTTAAGATTTGCAATGCATTGACTATTTACTTCAGACAAAGTCACTGCCAAGAAATATTTTTACTGTCAATTTACAGTAATTTCACACTTATAAGCTGCACACTTTTGACTGAAGTTTTGAGGCGACCCCGGAAGTGCAGCTTTTCACCCGGTGCGGCTTATTTGTGGACAAATTCCAG
>VRYO01002772.1:44171973-44226178 GCA_009812075.1 Sialia sialis | reverse complement strand
GCACTTTCCAACAACCAGGTGAGGTTTATAAGTGTGAAATTACTGTAATTTGGTAAATCTGCATTGTGCATTCATACGTTGCAACTTCCCTTTTGTTTTCTTCATCTGTTACAGAATTAGTAATTTGAGTCTGTTATGAAGGTGCCATTTATTATTTTGAGCATCTTCTGTGCTTCAGTCCTGTGTGATGATTGTTCTCTAGTTAAGCTTGTGTGTTCATTCACTGAGGTCAAAGAAGTTCCAGTCATATTCACATCCCTGCATTCATGTAAGATCCAAATATTTGCATTTAGTCCTTAAGGCTGCAAGGCGATGGACACCTGCTGTGTGATACAGAGTTCCAGTGTACCGAGGAAATGAAAAAAAAATGCAGAGTTTAATGGGGGGGTGATGTTATATATTTTGTTTGTCTCCACAAGGAGCTCAAATGGGTTAACCCACCTGCTGTTGTTTGGTGAAAATGGGAAGATCAGTTCCTATAGTTCCTTTGCCATTATTACATTTTATGAATGTGTTGTCATTCAAGGAGTTTATTCTTTTTACCTACAGACAAATATATCACACTCTTACGTGTGAATGATTTGTTTGGTTTGGGATAAGAACGTATGCACAATGATTTTCCTAAGGACATTCTATTGGCTGCAATAAATTCTGTGGAAGAAGTGTTGCAATTTAGGAGTATTGCAACCTTGATTAATACCTGTTTCTTTTTTAAAAAATCTCTTTATTCATCATTCTTGTGAATAAATCCTAGAACAGTTTTTGTGAAAATTTATATTTCCAATTTTTTATATTTTTCAAATAAAGGCAAAAAATTCTACTCCTTCAGGCAAATCTTAGATGGTAGGAAAGGCTGTACATGTTCTCTCTGTGAGGTTTTCTCTACTCAAACACCTACTGCTATAAAACCTAATAAAGAACAAAATTTTTCCATAAAAAATCAATAAAATTGTCTAACAAGGCTGTCCTAGATCATACTGAATGTCCTTGAATTCTCATTTTCCCTGTCCAATTGAAAACAGGAATAAAGCACAATATTTCCATTAATTTTTTAAAAGTGAAGTATGAGTTATTTTTGTGCTTTACTGCCTACCAGCTTAGCTGTCATTGATCCTTTGCTGTGATTGATTTGCTGTCATTTGAAGTAGTCTGAAGCCATAAAAAGCTGCCAGACACTGTTAAAAAGACAGTACAAAAAGGCTTTGCACACATTTTGTCCTATTGTTTTGAAGAGCTTTCCCTTTAAGAATATACTTTAGGTGATATTTTATAAGACATATAATTGAATAATAATTAGAAATTTATTGTGCCACTGTCCTGGTTTGGAGGACAGATGTCTGCTAAGAAAGGCAGGACCCTCTTTTTGAAATGGAGAAAGTAAACCCGCCCCCCCTCCAAATTACTATAACATTGAAATTACGAGGCTCTCAGGCAAAGATATGGGAATTAGGAATAACAGTTCTTTACTAGGGAAATTAAAATAGAAATACAGTACTACAAAGAAACAAACCCCAAACAGACAGAGTACAACCTGACACCCCATCAGTCAGGGTGTTGATAGCAGTCCCATTAAATGGTGGCTACAGTTCTCTTGCAGTGACAGATGTTGTTCAGTTGAAGCAGTGGTTCTGTAGAAGGGTGCAGTTTCCTTCCGAAGGTCCACTGGTGATGTGGAGAAGTCCGGTTTCCCTCTGGAAGTCCAGTGGAAAAAGGGGATACCTTAGTGTCCCAAAATCTCTGGTTTTATTTTGGTAAGAAATGTTGGGCTCTTCCCCCTGGCTGGAGCAACTTCCAATGGGATGAAGTAATTTTATCAGTCCCACCGTGGGACTCAACGGCCATTAGCAGAAGATAACACGCTGGGGGAAGGATGGGTTGTGAAAAGATAAAGAACAATGCCCCACCTGGTTTCAATGGATGGCCCATTAGCAGAATATCTCCCACAGAGATAAGGATCACTGCCCCCACCCAGTCTCAACAGATGGTGATAGAATAGATACTTTTGATCACATCCTATGTTGTAACCCAAGACAGCCACCAATCATTTCTGTCATTTGTCAAATTAATCATCAATGACTTTCCTTATTAGTTTGTCATATTTCAATAACTGAACAGTTCTGAGCCATAAAGTCATCCTAAAACATTATTTTCTTTCCTTTTGTCCAAGTGCAAGGAGGTAAATCGGGAATGGATTTCCTCAGGGAAACCAGACATGGCACTGAGCTGATCTCCTTCCTTCTGGGGGCCACCCTTGAAAAGCTGACCTACACCTTCCTTTTTCCTTCCTCCTCCAAACACCATGGCACACTATTTGTACGTGACCAGAACAGAGACAGACAGAGGAATCTGACATAGACTAAGCCTTCTCCACAGATCAGCATTACAGTATTTTAAACTCAGTCTTTTGTGAAGAAGAGAGTGATGTTCTTCATCCTGCACCTAGTACAAATCTGATGTGACAAACCTGTGATGAAAATGGTGAGGGGAAAAATTGGATGTGAGTTTTGCTTCAATTCTTTCTATCTGGTAATGTTTCATTGAAGGCATAAGAAAAGAAACAAGAGGGATAGTTGTGAACTTTATCCCACAGAGTCAGAAGGATGTTTACTTCCATTTATCTGGCGGCTACCTATGAGATATTTCTCAATATCTTTCTGGAAGTAAACACACCTTTTTATGAGATCTTTGTCACTTCAGTCTGGATTTATGCTCTGTCTCCATGGAGCCTGAGAAGCAAACGGATGTCAGCAGTCTTGACCAACAGCTGAGTTAAACAAAGAAGATGACAAAGTGGAAGACAACATTCCTCCTGGCACACACTGAGCGGAAGGGAAGGGAAGGGAAGGGAAGGGAAGGGAAGGGAAGGGAAGGGAAGGGAAGGGAAGGGAAGGGAAGGGAAGGGAAGGGAAGGGAAGGGAAGGGAAGGGAAGGGAAGGGAAGGGAAGGGAAAGGGTAACATTTCATTTTAGGATATTTCTTCATTACAATACCTGACTAACTTAGTAAAAAATTGAGAAACTACAGGAGAAAAAATAGGCCCCTACTATCCTGATTCCCAAGTAAATTTTGGTTGTTTATCCATTGATAATCAAATAGAAAGGAGATGCAGTTAGCTGGGTCCAGCTGGGTTCCGCTAAAAGCTCTAAGGGCTCTACAGGCTCTTCAGATGAAAGATGCTAAATAGCATTTCTGTTCTGTTGTCAATTTTCTGTCAGCGTGCTAACCGCCCAGCATCTCCCTCCTTCTGTCAGCATGCAAGACATTGCACTAACCAGCAGCACATGGGCATTGTCACTGTGTCAAACGAAAGTAATCAGTGGTTTGATGAAATCCCATTTTTAATCTTCTTCTCCAAGGGGCCTGGGCAATGTTTGAGTGCCTGTCCTCCTCATCTTGAATCCCAAACTGCTTTAGATGACAGACAGACACTCATTTCCTAGCAACGGCAATCTGAGTGTTTGAAGGTGAACCAAAACAGGAACTGAAGATTTCAAATAGATAGTAAGGCATAATGGCTTAGTGAATTTTAGATGTCTACAGGATTAAGCAAAACTGGAAATTGAGTGGCTTTTAGTAACCTAAGTCACAGCATAGACAGGGTTTTGCAGACTGAATCCCACTCAACATTTTTATCATCTGACACCTTAAATGAAGCAGTTCAATCACCTACTTCAGCAAGCTGATTTCCTTGTCCTTTCACCTTCTGTGTCTCTTTAACAGAGAGTTTTCATCAGCTTTTGAGCTTTGAAACACATCTAAAAATGCCAAAACAAATTTTCTGCAACTGCATTCCCAGATCACAGTTTAACAGACTGGGCCCTCAACATTCAGAATGTAGCCAGTATAATTATTTCTTTTTCTATGATCATGAACTCGTGATTATTTCAAAGTCCCCACCTGACTCTGAATGAAATCACTGTGAAGCATTACCTCTGAACTTGACAACAGCATTCACCTTACTTGACAGACTTTGGTGCTGTTGCAATAGCTGATAACACACAAGAGCGGAAGGGAGGGGTTGAGGGGGAGAAAGACATCCCAGGGAATGAGCAGCAAGTGCTTGCACAAACCTTTCTTTCAGTTCAAGTATGTAAAGTGAGATAAATGGTCAAACTGCAGACATACTGTATGCAGCAGGAGCCAAAGGCTGCTCCCCAGATTGGCAGCTCCTGAAACCATCAGCACCGGATCTTCTCAGCAATTTCCAGCTTGGAAATGTCCTTCCATTGATTGTGATGGACATAAACCAGTTGAGTCTCAATAGCGAGAGAACAGAGAGAGGAAGAGCCAGACAGCAGGACACAAACAGCACCAAACACTGGGACCAGCTGCAGCCTTCAGGTCACACTTCCATGTCAACAAAAAAATGTTATTTAATATTTTCCAAATACTGAAGTAATTCATCACAAGGTATAAGTGGATATATAATGTCTGAGATTGCTGGTTGAAGATTAACTGCATGTATCACATTTCCAGTGCAGCAACTTAAATGGGAAACAAAATAACCTGAACCTCATAGGCAAGGCACTTATTCATTCTCTGGAGTAGCAGGGTTCCCATGCTGGCCAGCCCCAGCCATGTCATTTAGGAAATCTTCATGCCAGAACATTTGTATGCATGAAGGACGGTGCTAAAGCAGGACAGTGCCAGCCTGTCGGAATTCAGCTGATGTGAGAGTCTGATCAAATGTATGCAGCTGCCTTCATCCAATCTAGAGCCTGTACAGGACAAAATTACTGTGAATCACCAACTGGGACAGGAAGAGCTTGATTATTGTTTAAACAAATAAGAGACAAACTGGCAATGAATGGATCACTACTGGAGGGTACCTCTAAAAATATCTCCTCTCCCCTGCAGACAGTCTTCAAATGGACACCAGGCTTTGCCCCTGTCAGAGATGGCACTTCCAGAGAAGCAGTCACAGCAAGCTGCCTGCACTCACACACTGCACTTGCTTCATACAGCCTCAGGATTTTATAACAGAACAAAGACCTTTAAAATACACAGCACAGAGGGAAGTCCCACACCAAACTTATAAAGAGGTGGAATTGTGCGCCAAATATCCCAAAGTGTAGATAAAAATAAAAGAGTTTGAATGTGGCTTTTAATTTCTCACTTATTACTTTTTAGCACATCCAATTCAATCTATATCTGTGTCAATTGTATCTAAAAAACCCTAATAAATAATAATTTAGCCCAGAGTCATGCAGCAGTGGCAATGGTTGACTTCTGTTTCCTGACTTCTGACTGTGTGCATAGCAGCTGGACTCCAGCATTACCTCAAGTCAAGAGCAATGCTCAGGTAGCTATTGTGGAGCAAGACAGCTCTGACAGGAGCTGCAATGCTGTCCCCTGTACTGTCCCTTCAGAACAGTCCCTTCCTGGGAACACTGATTAAATGCAGCACTTGTACGCCACAGTACCAGCTATTCTAGCAGACCTCAGGAGGGGGTACATGTACCCTACTGCAGGTGTCCAAATCTTAGATGGACAAGTCTGAAGGTAAACAGAAAGAAAAAAAATCCCTCTGCATTTAAGCAAAACCTCTCATCTGACCCCAAAAAATTTTTTTCCTCACCTATGTCCCTTCAGCAAATTTTAAAAGAATTATTTTCTACTGAGAATAAGATTCAGTGCTGACAGTTTAAATGTCTGGTACAGCTTTTTCCTCTGTACACATCTAGTCAGCTGGAAAAGCATTGCCAGAATCATTTGCTTAGAATGAAGAGGGAGGAGGACATGCCTGTTCTGGTTTTCCTTTTCGATTTTTTTATTATTTTTAAGAGCTCTCTCATTTTTCCGAGAGCAGTACTAAGGCTTGTCAATACACATCTATCTGAAACTGGAACCCTAACAAGCAAGAACTGATGGATACAGCGCCAGCAAAATTTCAAGTTCCCCTCTGATAAAATTCCATCTTTCAACAGCTCTTTTAAGAGTTAGTTTTGCACTGGAGTGAAGGAGAGATGGCAAGGAACATTCCCTGACGTGTTGTCAAACAAAACAACTGCACTCCAATATGGTTTGTTTGAATTCAGTTTTATGTAAATTTGAAGTAAGCATGCTCATTTTTTTCTAAGAAATAGTCAGCATTGTCCTGCATTTTTGTACTATCCATCATAGTTAGTAACACTTTCTCAGGGAGCCCAGATTATTTAGCAGAAACCAGTTCAAATCCAGCACAGACAAATTCTGCCCTAGAAGTCAGAGATATTAATTAATGAATAAGTGAAGGGCTGAAGGAACAAGCTTGACAAGAAATTTCCAAGTGATGTTGTCTGGACAGGGACTTGTCTCAGGGAGAGAGAAAATTCCCTACCTAATATGCAAAGATTGGCTATAGCCAATGCTTTTGGCATGACAAGAGAGGAGCAGAGCGAAGCAGGACTTTGCCCTGCCTGGAGGAGATGCGAACTTCTGATCATTAAAAAAAAAAAATTGAAGAAATGACAACTGAAGAAATCAATTACCTTTATCAGAGCTGGAGGTCTCACAATTAGCAAAGCTTAGCGCAATTACACGACTCTCTTCCCTTCTAGGTTTTGTGGGTTTGTTTACGCATTACTTTACATTACTGCATTACTCCTGCACTTTCCAGCCTGAAATGGCTTTCTGGCTGTGTGCTGAATCTCTGCCCTGCAAGCTGATCCAAGAAGTCAGACCAGAGAAGTTTCTGCACAGTCAAGGGGCAGCTCTGGGGATAGGGCTCCTCAAGATGAGGTCTCAGAGATGCCATCGTGCCAAGTGACAGTGGAGAAAGGAGCTCCTACCCAGGAAACCTGTTCCCGGTGAAAGAAAGGGATTAACCCTTGAATTCAAAAAGGCAAGAGGAGATTTTTAATTGACAAAAAAAATGAAGAAGGGATTGATTTTAACACCCCTGACTCGTGAGAATGCAGAACAGCACTGCACAGAATTAGCAGCAGCTCTGAAAGAGATAAGAAAACCTATCCTGAGGAAACATGTTACAAGATTTGGTACTGTCCTTCCCATTCAAGCTTTCCCACTAAAAAACCAACAAACAAACAAAAAGCAACAAAAAACCAACACAAGTTGATCTTGATTTGTGTAGGTTTTTTTCAAAGGTAAAAGGATAAAGAGGTGATGTGTCAGTCTCTGTAATTCATGTATTTCACCACTTTGAAATAACTATAATTTCTTGTGCTGGTAGTGTTGGTGATGTGTCCTTACAGCATCACCTCAGAGGAGAATCAAGCTGTGCACACGTCACAGGAGCCAGTCCCATGTGTCCCTGCACACACACACTGCTCCTCATCATTTCTAGTCAAAATAAACACAACAGGCGAAAGGTCTGAATAGAACCCACAAATACAGAGCTAAAAGATCCTTGTTTGCAGCGAGGCAGCAGTGAGGCAGCATGTTGATGGGAACCTCACCCAGACATTCCCATGCCCAGCTCCACCAGGGGATTTTACCACTCCTAAACAGACTACTGAAGCTGGGAAGCCAGATCTTCACTTCAAAACTGAACAACCCTCCTTCCTTCCTTTTGAGACATGGACTGGAAGACTGTCCACTTCTAACCAATAGCACAGTATTTAAGGCTCAGTTCTGGGTTTTGGGAAGTGGAGGAGAGTGGGAGCAAAAGGAAAGGAAGCTCTGCCTTGCCTCCAGCATGTTCAGTTCCTGCCACTGTCAAAACTCTGCACAAATGGAGATGCAGGTGAGCCCAGCTCACTTGGCAAGTAGTTTGGATGGGCCTGTATGGGGTGGTGCAGTGTCCAAACACCTACCTTTTCTCCTGAATCCACACCACAGCCTTTCTGGTTTCTTGTCTCCACAAGAAAATATATGAACAAAAGATTTCTTTGTTCTAAAGGATGTTGAAGATATAAATGAAAGACAAAGGATGCTTGGACCCCATAATAAGGGAATCATCATTCTATTCTGCAAGAATTATTTTAGCAAAAACATCTGACTGTTACCAATTTTAAGATTTTTTTTTTAAGTGCCAAAACGTGTGTACAAATGCATTTGAAGAGAAAACTTGATTCTCTGTTCTTTAAAAAGGACAGCTCCTTCTCTGTGTTGATTATTTTAAAAAGTCCTTAAAAAACAATAACCTGCCCTTCACCACCACCCCCGGACTTTTATCCAGAGGCTCTGCCATGTGCCTAGCTAATCAAAGTGTTGTGTTATGATTGCCATGGAGACTGCAATCCAGCAGCTGCCTTGACATTTCATCTTCAGCTGCTTTCAAAATGCTTTCTTTTTGCCAAGGAAAACTTTTCACTATTATTAATTTTTTTTACTACTCACTGTTCCCTCCACTACAAAAGAAACATTTAGAAAAAAAAATCAGCGGAAACTGTCTCAGTTCTAACAACATATTTTGCCTATTGCTTTTGTTCTCCTCTCAAGCAATTTTAAAGTCTTCTGAGGCTTTAAACTAAAAAGCTTAGGCTTTATTTTGCAGATCAATCGATAATTGTGCACTACTGTGTAGGGTCACCACAGGTGGCCAGGAGCAACCTCCAGCCCCCAGGTGCAAGGGCTGCTGCCCAGCCCTACCCAGCCTCCTGAAAGGGATACACAAAACCCATCCTCACCCTCCAAGCCACCCAAATACAGCCATCTCACTTTGTTGTCTCCCAGTTGTGCTGCTCACTCTCCCACCAGTGCTTTCATCTCCATGCATACTTCTCCTGGAACTTCAATTAAGGCTGTTGCTACTTCTCCCGTCTTGAGGAGATGAGGAGATAAGATAGTAGAGAATACAACTAAACAGGTCTGTTTCTTCCTGCCCTAAAAGAGGGAAGGTTGTGCATTGTTAAGTACCTGGCTGGTGTGGAAGCTCCCAGGAAATGTTTTGGGGAAGCCAAAGCAGGTACAGAGGTGCAAGACCATGATCCCCTCCCATTTGTGGCATAGCCGTAGAGTTTAGCATCTGAAGTGGCTACATTTCATGTATGGACAGGGATAAGAAAGCACCATACAGATTTTAAGGAGATACAGAAGAGCCCTGCTAACTGATGATTCATTTCACAGCTATTTGTTTCAGAAACAAGCATTTTTTAATTAACTAAGCTGGTCACCCCCTTTCATTTCCAAAGGAGGGAAGGTCATAGCCTTCTCTGCAGCCTTCCAAAGCACTTGCTCCCAAAGATGCTTTCCCATCCTAGTGTGCACTCAAGGATGTCTCAGATAGACTGGTGCCAAGAAGGTGTGGCTGGAAACATGCAGGGGCATGGAGATGTGCACAGGACATATTGAAAAGAGATTGGTTCAAAATCCCAGTAGATTGGATCATCTGCAGCTTGGCCAAGGTAGGAGACACATGATATGTCTCTGTAAGTGTGTGTATGTTGAAAGGATTTTGACAACAGTAAGAATAAGGTTAAAACTCTGAGCCATTTGAGCTGAGAATGAGTAAGGTTTAAAATGAAAGCTTCAAACCACCTTTTAACAATTTTTCTTTAATTATAAGATACGATGACAAATTAGAATGAAAAACCTTTATCTGAAAAGCATGTATGCTTAACAGGAAGAAGAAGGAAAACACCTTCAGAAGCAGTCAACTTCCTGTCTTATGTTTTTGAAGTCAAGCTGATGGCTCACAGAACGGATCTCAAGTATGTATATATATAATGCTCACAGCTAAAAGTCGTCTATTTTAAAAGACAAGTGTTTGCTCACCCAAGGAACATTGTGCTCAAGCTTCAGACTTTGTGATCCATATGGATTTCATCAACTTTTTTGCCAGGAATTTAAGAAAAACAAACTTTATTCATGTTCCTTAGAGAAATGAATCCACTTCATGGTCTGCGCAAAAAGAAATACAGCTTCAGAAAAAGAAAAGCCCAGGGCATTCCTGGAACTGGAAGGTCAGAGAACCAAAATAATGGATCCACTTAATATGAGAAATGAGTGACTTGTAGTGGCATCATAATCAGCACTGGAAGTATATGGTTCCAGCTTAGAAAGTGATTTTGTGTCACATCTCATAAAGGACTCCCAAACATGAAGTGCTTTCACAAGCCCTCCTAGAACCAGGCACTGACACTGCTCTGAGAGCAGCATTTGCCTTCAGACTAAAGATGGGGCATATAGTCCACTAAAAGTACAACTTACCTTTGAGGAGCTAAATTTAGATGAGATTAGACCTATCCATATTACCCTGTAACATGCCTCAGTATATTAATTTGTGTGTAAAGAATTTAGTTGTATGACCCTAGGCTGGGTTTTACAAGCTTGATAAAAACCTGTGGACCTCTACCTTTATCAGTATTTTGTTTTCTGTATCAAAAAGAACAGGCAGTTTCTGCAAGATGTGTTAATACACACTGCTGCTGCAAACAGAGACGTTTATCTCCAACACTAGCTTTAAGTCTAATGCAGGGGATATAAATTCTGATTCATTCTTAAAGCAAATAATTATGTGGATTAATCTCTATACTGCCCAAATTTAAATAGGAAGCCTAAAAGTAATAGATTGCAAATCTTTATGGTTGCAACATTATAGTATGGTATCTCACCAGCTTTTAAAGAAAGCTGTATTTCTGCTACACAAGTGGTTTGTTACATTGAATTAATATTGCATTAGAACCCTTTCAGTAAGTCAAATCGCATTACTCACTCATATAGCATTCTTGGCAAGCATCAAAAAACATTTTTAGTACTTAGGAACTGCGAGATTGAGCCAGACAGTTTAAACTGATGTTTTAAACAGGACTAGGCACCTTAAGTCAAAATTGCAGTGGAGGGGAAAAAAAAAACAGAAAACAAAAACTATTTATATTCTTAAGTCAAAAGGCACCAACTATTGGAAAAGGTTTCTACATACCCCTGCATCCTGAACAGAGTAGATTAATTTAGCCTTTCCTTCACGTGTTACTGTGAAAAATAACTTGTAAAACCACAATTATTCTTCAAACAATACTGAGAAAAAATTCACAGCTGATCTGTTCTTAGAAAATGAACCTGATCTATTTTAATGGTGCATGTGGGACCTGCACAGCCTGGTGCTGGTAGGGACGGAGGGAGGGAGGGACTGTCCCCTTCTGTCCCCTTCTGTCCCCAGCTGTAAGGGCCTCAGCAGCATTTCCTCCATCCCTTTCTCTGAGCAGCGTGAAGGCACCAAATCACATGAGCAAATCCATGGTTACCCCTGTTTAGCATTCAGGCAATGACACTTGGCTTGCTTTTCTCAGGGCAACAACCTCCCTCAGACACATTCAACCTCTTGGCTGTCCACCTTTCAATGAGTCTTCAGGTGGCTCTTGGACAGACACTAAGAAAGTGAAAAGTCCCGCATGTCATGGGTTAATTTTTATGCTGCTAATGACTGTAGCTGTTTACTTTTTAAACAAATGCCTGATATACAGTGCAACTGGCTGAGTGCACAGCCAAAAACAGACCACAGGAAATCTCTTTGACAGACAGGGTGGCAGAATTGTTAGCATGGGTCTGCACTGCAGTTACTTTTAAATTTTTTTAAATTAAAAATGAAAAGGTAGTGAGATCTTAAGGAGAAAAGCGGATGCTACAGAAAAGAACAAAACCACAAATGGGCAGTTTCTAAGAAGAGATATCTATGAATAGCACAGGCACAAATAATTTTTTCCATTTTATCTGAAGGATTATTGTGGCTTTTCACTCCAGTTTATTTCAGCGGAAGTAAAGACAAGTCTGTAATACTAAGCAAATAAAGCAGCCTAATAAAAAATGTTCAGTAGAGATAAGAAAGCACACTAGGTTATTTATTGCTGCGTTTTTATATTTTGTTTCTGTTCTCCTTTGATCTGTGCTAACACAGGCATTAAACTGACAGCTTAGGGTCACAATACGCACCAGGATATTGGAAGGCGGTCATGTATAAGGGAGTATCAAATTGTTCGTTTAGAACAAGTTACAAGTTTTGTCTAATCAGGGGTCTACCTCCATCCGTAAAGATAAAACTAAATTAAAGAAATATATATTTGAAAGAGAAATTATGTGTGCTCCTGGCTTTTTAAGGTGTAAACATCTGCAGCAGATACCACGGTTGATTCCACTTCCAGTCACAGTGGTGTAACAAGAGTTGCTTCACAGAAGGCAGAGGAATTTCAGCAGCAAATGAAAAAAGAATAAGGTTCATTGTACTTTTAATTTTGTTTTATGTAGGCAAGAGGGGAGAAAATTGATTTTAGTCCCAGCCTTTTTTTTTCTCATACATGTCACTGATGCATTTTCAACCCTTGGAGAATTGGTGAATGTGGGAATACAGGCTCTAATACAAAACACTTGGCCTGTTTTCAGTTCCTAACACATACTCCAGAGTTCATGTTATGGTTATCAGAAAGAATCTATGAAAAATGAAGCTGCACACAACTGCAGACCATCAGCGTGGCTTAACCCCGTCAGGCAGGGATGAAGCAGGAAGTGCTTTGTGACACTGACTGGCAGAAATACAAACTGATGAAGAAAACACACGGCAGGAAAGAGGGTCTTAGATGGTGAGTTAGAGCCGGGGACATTAACTACAACTATACTCTGCCAGGGCCAAGATCAGAGGAGCTTGACATACTTGTTAAAGGTTTCATCAAAAGGATTAGTTCCAGCAGCTTTTTTTAACCTTTCCTACAACACAATTTACCCAAAGGTGGCAAAGGGCAACAAGGGCTGCCCTGTGAGATAACATTTTTAATTGTACAAATGCCATTCTTGATGTCATAATCCCGAGGTTAATGCAGTTGCAGGTCCTGAACAGATGTGGTGTAGGCTGCCCCGTCGTACAGAGAGGTGGCCACGCAGGCAGTGAAAATGGCCACAGTTCAGAGAGGAGTTTAGCTACTGCCCCAAGTGTTTTCCTTCACTTTCCCTACATACTTTTGCACTGTTTTAAATGGTCTCTGCCGATATGCAAAGCAAGAAAGCAAGAAAAAATACTGTTTATACAATGTGTTACCCAGAATCAACAGTCAAGTATAGCCACTGCCTAATGGCACATCTCATTACAGGGCAAGGTGATCCATGAGTGAGCGAAAGAAAGAAAAAGGGGAAGAGCCCAGAAGACATCTGGATCCCACCATGCTAAATCTTACACTTGTACTTTATCACAGCTGATTAATAGGAAATAAATTTCAAAAGGAGAACCCTGATATCTTCATTAAATTCAAATACACCTGCTAGATTTTAGCAGAGACCATATATTGTACATTTTGGGAAGATTTTTTGGATGGGTTTCTGGATGAGGTACTCTCTTCCTCCTTAAAAAAAAAGAAACAAAAAACCCCAAACATTTCTTAAAAGAAATGCTCACACCACACAGTTCAAAGAGAAAAGTTTTCTTCACTTTTAAACAGAGCAAATAGTTTGCATCATGTGCTAAGCTGCTGTTTTTGCCACCAGTTCCCAAGCAGAAAATCATGCCTTGCTGATATGACACAAGACAGTGAATGTTGCAGATCAGTTAAATAAAGGAACTGAATCTGGGCAAATTTTATGTGGGACCAGCTTGAATATTTCTGCACATTTCAAATATCTGCAGCATGGTACAGAGTAGGTCAGAGACATTTATTCACATTGGGGTGGGAATGGGCAAAAAGCAGTAATGAGGACGCTCTCTAATAAAGGGCAACCCCTTTTTATGTGTCAGAATTTGGGTTGAGTGCCACTTGGAGGTGCAGCAAGTTGGGTCACTGTCATATAGGCTTTAGAAAAGCTGGGGAAAATCATCAATAGGTCACACTTTTGTTTTGTATGTCACCTATGTACCTACAAAGGAGGCTTTGCCTCATCCAGATGCAGCAATTGTGATTCAGCACCTCCTGCCCTTAGACCTCACTTATCAGGGGTGGCTCGGTGCCTCACAAGATTGAAGGGTATCTTTCCAGGGATGCACGTGACCACATGTGCTAATGACCACAATCTTATATCTCACATATGGCTGAGGAATTAACAGATCATTGGAATGATGCTTTCATTACCAGAAATATGGTTCAAATTTTGGACTTCTGGGTTATTGAATCCTGTCTTGAATCATTTCAGTTCTACATACTAGTTCAACCTTATGCATCCGTAATTCATCAGGGAGGTACTAATGCAGTTTATTCTTGCAAGGCATTGCACAGAATACATCTTTTTATGCAAGCATGACTTCACGGTCATCGGGGCTGAAATTGCCACAAATCCCATTCTGAACTGCTCCTCGTTGCTACACCTTGCAGTATTTAGCAAGGAAAGCCCAGTGTTTGCAAAAGATATGTAAAAGGAGGATTATTCTTCCTGAATACTGGATAAGATAGGAATAAAGACAAAAATGATCATACAAGAAAAGGATTACTTACTGCAGTGGAGAAAACAGATGGAATTGCAAAGGGAAGGCATTCTTTCAAATAGGATTTGGAGGAAGACTAACAGGTGCTGGGGAGCACTCAGGTCAGATGAAGACATCTGCTAGAGATGTCAAGAGCACAAAGGTAACTCTGTGTCTGGGAGTAGAGGGTAGGATAAAGATGACAACTGAACAGGAAATGTGGAAGACTGGGACTGCAGAGGTACAACCCAGCAAAGAAACAGGGTGTCAGATGGCAGAGTAAAATACAAACAGACACACAAAAACTGTGAATGCCAACACTTGTGAGGAGCCTGGGGAAAAAAAAAATAATAAAAAGAAAAAAAAAAAAAAGAAACAGGTGCACTAGAAGGCTGGGTGGCTGGCACAGAAGGATGATGATAACCTAAAACCATTTGTGAAATGTGACAGGGTGGCAATATTAAGGCAGAATATCCTTCCATCAGTCTTTATAAGTGAATGTGATGTCTTTTGAGATGCTTTCAAGCTACTATACACACTATAGACTTGACTCTAAATGCAAGCTGACCTATTGGCTACATTGCAGAGGAGATCCGATAGGATGCTTTCAATGACCCTGTGACTAAAATACAGAAATGAACCAGTATAATATAACATATGGGCAGATCAGCTTGCATAGATGAAGCAATTTATATCATCAGTTCTGTGAGCTTTCAAATCATTGAAAGCTGACCTTTTTTTTTTAACAAATGTGGGACTACATTTTGTCAACTTACAGTAAAAGCATACTGAAACATATGTATTCATACATTTAAATGAGTGAAAAAAAGGAATTAAAATATAAACTTCCAGAGCTTTCATGCAATATACTTTTGTTTAGAACAAAGACACAGAACCTTTTCAGTTAATTATGTTTATCATTAATATCCTGTCTTTTGAAAGTAAATACTCCCACATAAAAAATTCAAATAAGGCACTTCTGAGTATAGAAGCTTTCAGCTACTTTCAGTTTACTAATTTAGGTTATTCCACGTGTTGGAGCTCATCTTTATCACAACAAGACTTAAAAATAACCTGTGTGATGAACTTTAATAAAATGCAATAAACAGAGCCAACAGTGTAAATTGAAAGTAAACACATAGGATCAGTACTAGTATGATATGATACAACAGGATTTATGAAACAGATCTCATCAAAACACTTGATTAGTTTCAAAACCATCCATATCTAGAACATGTGCAAATTTACACTGTCTACATGAGAATTGCTTTTACAATAGGTGAGCACAACATTGCTCCTGATTTCTGTGCAAATAAAGATTCATAAGATAAGGATCCATCTCCACTTATTTTGTAGCAAAAGTCCCATTTGTGGTAGTGGTACAGGACAAGGTGACCACCCAAATAGTCCCAAGGTATCCCAGACACCCCTCTCAGCTTACAAGCAGGGGTACCTCCTTTCTGTAGGTGATTCTTGCCCTTTTCCTTGTCCACACTGGCAAAGGAGCAATGCTTCTAACCTTAGACACTTCTTGTCATTTCTGGTGCACTTGGGCTACAAGTTTTGAGTCTGAACCACAGTATGCATCCCTCCATGTGAAATTCATGGCCAAGAACTGCCTCTTGGATGACTGCTATTAAACCAGCCATTTCTCACACGTGGCAGTCAAAACAGGAAAGAAAGGCTTCATATTCCTGACCTGTTCAGAGATTACTCTGCTGGCCCATATGAGAACAAATGCATCAAGGTTTATCCAGCTCTGGGAGTTGTTTTATAGATGTGACCTCACTCAGCAGTAGGCATCTCTTTGGAACCTCAAAGTTGGTGTTTCACTTTCTGAAGTAGTGCCTAAACCACAGTATCTCATAGGTACTTCCTTAAAGCTAGCTAAGCTTTTCCACTTCATTCTGACTTCTGCAGATCTGCTTTCTGGCACTTTCTCTCCTCATGGTTTGATTTCACTACTGACAGAGACACAGATTCCTCTAATCTAATGTCAACAGGCACAAAGATGAATGTGTAACCCAAGCTGGCCCTCTCAGTTCCCTCTACGGTAAGCAGAGAGGAATTGGTGTTTTCAGACAGAGCCACAGCCCTTACCACAACAGCCTCATCTCAAATGCCAGGCTGGATCAACTTTTAAAAGAAATTTATAAAAGAAATAAGGTTAAAAGAAATTTTGAAATAAGGTACAGTTTAAAATTTTCCCAGTTTCTACTCGACTACATGAAGAGCTTTTTGAATGCTTTACCTAGATCTTTAACACCAAGTGGATGTAAATCAGTTGGTTCCTGTGACTGTAGAATCTGAATACATTATCTTCCAGCTCAAGGCTATATAAGGCTTCCCAGTCCCAAACAATGAATATTAGAAATGGCAAGAGCCTCTGCAGCTCAGAGCCAAGCACTGACAATGTTTGAAATCAAGCTAAAAATACAGCCTCTGTCCAGATCCCAAACAAGGCAGGCAACAAATGCAGATGGTTATGGGGGATAGAGTGGCAGGGATGTACAAAGAAGCAAGACTCAACATTATGCGCAACATTGCTTCTTTCTCATGCTGATTGCAACTTGTTTTCCTCAGCATTTCCTGGAATTTCTTACCATATTTTAGCCATTCTACATTCATCCTGAAAGAAGTTTTACCAAGTTCACGAATTCAGGACAGACTGAGCTTGGCTGCCTTTTTTCAGGCTTGTGTCATTAACTCAAATGACTTTTCGTCAATCCTTGTTGAGTAATCCAGTGCCCGTGCAGGTTTCTGTTATAGCCCCTTATTCACACATTCTTAGCACAGTGTAAAAAGTTCCTCCATGTTCAGAGTTATCAGGTCAATCACTGCCCAGTTCTTTGTGAGACAGAGTCCTGCTTTGTCTCTTCTTCCTCGGCAGAAGCAGTAGGAAGGAGACTGCAGTGCCCAGAGATCAATGTTGGGAAATGCATTCTGTAACTTTGGAGCAAGTCCATCTTTCTTCAACTGGTCTTGTTTCTTTATATAAACTAAACCAAAGTTTGTTTAACCTCTTATTCACAACCTTCTAGTGGTAGATTTCCTCTAGCCTAGTTCAGCATTTAGTCACCCTTTATGTCAGAAAGGCTTTTGGCTAAAATAATTTACACTCTACTTCAACAAAATTATTATTTTCCAATGGAACTGAAAAGAGGATAAATTTCCTCCTTTTGGAGTTAAAATTTAAATGCTATAATCACTCTCCCCTCTTCCATTACATCTTCATATGTTATGCTAAGAATCAGCAAGTAGCTGTAGCAAGTAAAAACTGTCACAGGTGTTAAAGCCAGAAACATCATTCAACATTTAAAGAAGTCCCACATGTGGTTTTGTTCTGTGGAATGTTCTGATAAACTGTTGCAAGTGTCTCTGTGTTAACCTGGTCATTGTCTGGGTACCTTAACTTTCAGCTGAGAACAACTTTTGCTTGCTCACAATAGCTTGTCTAAATATTATGAATCGAACATAGAGTCAGCCAGCCTAAGCATACTGCTTGGGCTACCCCTGAATGAAGGAGGAAAGAACCCCTGGAGAGAGAGAATACTCCTTATTTCAACCATTCCTCTTGAGTGGGATGAATCCATCACCCTTGACCACAGAGGAGCCTTAAAGGACAAGTTTAATTTGGAGTGAGAGAGACTTTAAGCCTAGCAACCAATTCTGGGATCAGAAATCATGCTTTGACATGTCTATTTCAGAAAAAATAAAAGTGGTTTTCAAGTGTTGATTTTACAGGAGACACAATAAGAAAGTTTTTACAGTTTTCAATCCATGTTCTTTGTGTTGCTGTAGGACATCAGCCTGATCCTACCCAAAGTATGTTGGGGTCCCATCCTGTTTAAGCACTCTTTTTACACAATTTTGCAAGCAGTACATTGCACTGTAGCGAGTACTGTAGCACTTGTGGGAAACAAGGAATGTGGCACATTAAGTCACAGGAAAAACTTGGACAAAATGTCAGGCTTAAAAAGCCAGAAAAAAAACCTTTTAATTGGCTCTGGCCTGGTAAAGATCATAAGTTTAGAAAAATGTTTGTCTGTACTGGTACATGACTTGCTTCTTATAGAATATATTTTAAAAATAAATAAATAAATAAAAAATAAAAAAAATAAAAGCAGCTAAGCAGCTCAGCTCTTTCCAAGCCTAGGAGGATGGTGGTGGGGCGGATATTTTCCCTGCTGATGTTCAGATACACTTCCTGACACTGCACCCTGCAATTTAATTTAGTGTGAAACTGTGCCTTAAAGCGTCAGTCTATCTCTGAATAAAGACTAGAGGCTATGGTTTTGTAGCAGCACCGAGAGTTTCTTTCTTCCTTTCTTTTTTTTTCTTTCTTTTTTTCTTCTTAGTACTGAATGCAGAGAGGAAAAGGCAGGCAGATGCATGTCATAAATAAACCCAAAGCGAACAAAGAACAGATGTCCCGAGGAACTTGCTGCCTCAGTATTTGGAGCACAAAGAAATGAAGTAAGCACAGCCCTTCATAGAGGAAGTCCTTCACTTCCTCAAGAAGTTCGAACACGCCAAGAAAGGAAAACAATTTCACAAGGCCAGAGTATACAGGCTTCTAATCCCATGGAAGTAGTATATGTTCTGCCACAAATCCAGCATCAACAGAGCTTTCCTTTAGCACAGGTACAGTATAGTTAAAGCATGGGCCGAATACCAGTAAGGTTGTTATTACTTTGGAAGTCTATTAGAAAGTTTTTTTGCAAGATTAAAGCAAAGATTAGAAAAAAATTGTTTTGGTTGCTTCTTTTTCTCCCCTACTAATTCGATGCATTATAACATAGATGATTCTGCAGATATGGGCAACAACACATGGAAACCCCAAGCACTGTCTGCTTCAAAACTCCGATTCATGGTTATTCATACACTGTAAAAAACCTGTAAAACAGAGTGAAAAAATATGACAGCTCATGGTACATCACAAAGAAAGGCTGTAGGATCTGCTCTATTTATTCTTCATTAAATGCAATAGTTTTATTTCCCTTTCGGCAGATCCCCTGAAAGCAGACCTGTGAGTGAATGCAGAATTACGGATGTGGAGCAGAGCCAGACACCTCTGTGCTCCTGGGGCTGCTGCTGCCCAGCACAGGGGCTGTAGCCCACGAGGAGACAACAGCTGGGCAGGCAGGAAGTTGGAGGGAGAAACTGCTCCAAACAGCAAAGCTCCAGCCACAAGTATTTACTGATAAGTGCTGCTGGAGTGATGATGGTCTAGGAACATAGGCAAGGAAGGATCTGGAAGGAGACATCGTATGTTTCATTAGACCTAACCACTGGAGAAAGAGAAAAATAAAACAAACAAAAAAAACCCCAAAAAAAAACCAAAAAAAAAAATACAAAAAACCAAAAAAAAAAAAACAGAAACAAAAAAGACAAGATTTCATGACCTAAAGCTGAGCCATTATATCTGAAAGTTGCCTATTTTTTCAGAGGTATCAGTGTCTAAATAAAAGACATTGCCTCTCCCTGCAACTCTTGGTTCATAAATATTTCCAGATCAGTGTTTTTTGCTATTACATTTTTAATACAGCCTTCCAGAAAGCTAATGAGAAAATAAAAATTAAGAAGCTACCAATCACAAGTTGGAGGGAGATGTAAATAAATAAATAGACTGGAAAGTTGTTATAAATCTAAGAACCATATGGTCCTTGCCAGTCGCAGTTTTTGGACTCAGGCATACACCTGTTTTGACAGCTCTCAGTCTTGGCATGTGCTGAGGAAAATAAAAAGGAGAGAGGTGGTAGCTGGAGTTCCCTGCTTGCCTGTCGTGGTGTCACAGCAATCTGATTGGAATGCAGACAGAGCTGAATCCCACTTCCAAATTTGGTGGAAGGTGGCCAGGAAGGACAGTAAGGACATGGGATGGATGTCCAGTGCACAGCATAGCCATGACTCCTCGAGGTGTAAGTGCTACAAGGCAGCATCTCTCCTTGCACCATATGTAGGGGCTCTGTTCTTAATTTCACTGGACTGTCACTCATGCTTGTCACCACATCTCCCTTTTGATCTCTTTTTTATCTTGCCTTCTCTCTTGCATCTGCTTGTGTGCCTCTCTGTACCTCCCTGCCCCAATGCACTCCAGAAGCCCCTGCTCAGCTCTGCTCTAGTCCCTCTGTCTCTTCCTCAGCACATCCACCCCAGTGCCTTGTTAGCTCTTGCTCCAGCTTATGGGCCCATCCAGAGCTCCTTTGCCACCAGCATGGCAGCAAATTGTCCTAAAGGTGATGCTGCTGTGCCAGGGGACAGGGAAGGATGGCTTCTCATCTGCAGGGGACAGCTCCCGCCAGTCCCCACTCCCGCTCACCACTCAGCCTCCCTGGGCATCACCAGTAGTGGTGAGAGGATGCAACCAGTAAAGACAGACCTGCTGACTGGACATATTAGACCACAGACACCCATGCAACATTTTTTTTCCTCACAGCCCAGATTTTCTCACAGATAAAGGATCTCTTTCACATCGCTATTAGCAGGGGGCAGTGTGCTGCAGTGGGAAGCAGAAGTGGGGGATCATGGGGGTCATTTCAATTCTCTGAGTGCAGGACCAATGCAAGAGGCAGGAACACACCTCAGTTTTGCAAAGTGTCCAAGGAGAAACTCAAAGCATTCTGAAAAATCACACATCTTTCACTATGTGACTATGTCTTTCCCTCATTCAAGTCTCTGTATCATCTTTTCCCTATATATATACTCATCTTATGTGTTGTCACAGCTGAAATGATAGTCTTTGCCCTACAAATGCCACGGAGAAAAGCTGCAAATACTGTTTATTCTTAGAGCATGCTTTTATTTCTTCTGGTAGAATTTAGATATTTTCCTGCAATTAGATTTCAAAGGGTTAACTTACTATGATATGTAAAAAAATAAAATAAAAGCTTACAGCTCCTGAGATAGTATCAGCCCATTAAACATAGGTAAGAATATGAGAGGGAAAGAGAAGGGAACAGATATTATATATGTAAGGAAAATTAAAACTCAGGATGTTGGGCGTGGGGGGAATGTGCTTTGAAGTACAAAAGTTCCATTGTTAATGTGGGACAAAACCTCCCCAGTATGGGACAGAGATAAAAAGGAGGGAGTTTCTAACAGATCAAGGTCAACCAAGATATATGAATAACATAAATGCTATTAATCTCGTACAGCATGAATCAGAGGATTGCAGCGGGGTATAGCTGTGTGGCGGAGTTCATGGCATGAGTGTTTTATGCCACTTTGTATTAGATAATGAGCGTATTCATTACAGACTCCTACACATCATCCAAACTGGCAGAGAAGGAGCTTTAAGGAGCTTGAGAGAACAAATCAAAGAGCTGGATCTAAAGCTCGGAAAGGTAATAGGGATGTTCAAATACTGCCCTAAGTTTAGATATTTGCAGGCATTCATACAATCTGACTCTGCAGGAAATAGCGTGAGAAAGAAGCCCTTGCTTGGACAGCTTGCTGCTTATTATTTATCACACTGCCTCTGTCATAACAGCTGATTTTACCAATTAAAGAAAAAAAAACCACAAAAAACATGGAGCAATATGGGAAAACACTGCACCAGAAAAAGTCTTCCTTGCTTTTGATTTTTTATTTCTCAGGGCTGAAAATTCAGAGACACAAAGAGAATCAATTTTCATCTTGGAGGACTTAATTTAAACATTGTTGGGAAGCAAGGGACTGAGCCATACTGAAGGCAAAAAAGTACATCTGCAGATGTAATTCTGATTTCACATGTTGCATTTCCACACATTTTAGTCCCCTGGAATTCCAGAGACACATGTGTTCCACAGGAGAAGCTTAAAGAATAATTTATCTTGGGAAGGAAGGAAATGAAAATGTATACACGTGTGTATATAATTTTGACAACAACCTGCAACCAGATTGTTTGCAGTGGTTTGCACTTCCATTTATTTATTCCAAATAAACATTTAAACTCAATGGCATGGATATATGTAGCATGTTTTTCCTGATTGTTATGCTTTCAGATTTTTGAAATAAAGCTGAAATACAGTTGGGACCAAATCAAAATTCCAAAACCAACTAATTCTTTCTCCCTGAGGTTAGCAGGGTTTTCTCAGCATGAACCTAGACTTGCATTCAATTTTACATTTTGGTGCCACGTAATCAATGGAAAAGGGCAAGCTCTGTAATGGGGCCAGCACTCCACCGTGAGCACATGCAAACTTAAAAAAAGAGATTTTCAAAGAGTGGCTGGTTGTATGCAGTAGCATCTAGAAGCTGTGCTGCATTTGGAGTTCTTCTGCGGCACTCTATATATGCATATATACACACATATGTGCTCTGTGTGTGTACATATGCACTAACCATGCATACATATGAGCACTGTACATATATATTCATACAATACACACTGCTTCTCTACCTGATCTTTAGGAGATACATTGTTTGAGCTTAATGAAGGGAACCTGGAGCAGTGGAGTGGGGGGAAGAGAAAGAGAAGAACGGGCTGGAATGGTTCAAGGCAAACTGCCCCTCAGGAAACATTTGAAGACTGCTCAGAGGCAATGCCAGTACTATGATCCAGCTAATTTACAAAATGGGCTTAAGCAGGACAAGAAGAATAATCGAAAATCAAAGGATAAGCAGCAGATCGGTTTCAAAACTGTCAGAAGAATTATCATTTTGTGTAGGGAAAATCAGCTGTAGGCAATATTCAGTTAGGATTTAGACCACCAAACTTTCATTGTGGCTACCTATATCCAAGTAGCCGAAGGATCCTGAAAGACTGTACTGGACAGCAGCACCAAAGCCCGAGGATCCTGCAGTCCCAGAGCCTCTCTGGTGAGCATGGGATCTTCCAGAATCCCTTGCCTTGAGCACAGTCCTCTCCATGAGGAGGCACCTATCTTCCTCATGGGCTCTGAAAGCTGCTGCTTCTCATCCTGCAGACATTAGCTCTACTACTGAATATAACAGACCTGGGACATTAAAATGCTCTGCATCTTGGAAGAGGTGCTTGCTGCATCCAGGGTCCCCACTGACTATACCTCTGGTGCCTTTGTGCACAATTTTAGTTCAAAATTTTAGATCATGGGGCTAATAATACTAAGAATCCATGTATGGGCCATTCACTAAAGAGTTGGTCTCGATGATCCATGTGGGTCACTTCCAATACAGAATATTCTGTGAATGTCTCTCGAGAAAGTGATTCAGGCTTCACCTACAAAGTTTACATAAAGATTCCATGGTGAAATGAAGTACCTTGCCACTGGAAGTACCTTGCCCTTCTCCTTGGGCACCTTACCAGGCAAGGCAGGCTGTCAAGAGTGTGTGTTGGAGGAGGAGAAGGAGTTGGGGGCAGAAAAGAACTATTGTTCAGGCTCACTGTCAGGGCATAAAGCTGAGAAGAGGGACTCAGAAATATCAGACCAGTTTCCACAGTTTTTGAGTCTCTGCATGTCTTAGATAAGACCCATCCCCAGTATCCTTCCATTTCCTAAAAATTCCTATTTAGCTACACCAAAGAGGTAACCCCAGAGAGCTGCTGCTCATATAGAGTTGGGCTGATCTAGTAAGGGAAAACTAAGGCAACCTCTGTTTCTGTAGAGGGAAGAAGCACCATGAGAGGTGGCACAAGAAATGGCACATTCCCATGAAAAATTGAAGTGTGTCACAGCATCTTCTTTCCAGATGTGGAGAACAAAAATATGAATGCTTGACTTCTGAAAGCAGCCCCACAAAGCTGGGAAGGCAGCAGGAAAAGTTGAATATTCACTCCTGCCCCACCACACAGACACTCAGCCAGGGCACAAGAACAAAGAAAGAAAGAAATTGTAATATTCATAGTTGCATGAATGTTTTCAGAGTTCTGAATGCAACATTTGGGGGCTTTCTATGTAATTACTACATTCCATTTATTTGGATTCTTAGACTAAAAAACACCTCTCTCAGAGGCTTTCACCTCATAGTTAAATATAGTGGTGAAGCAGTTAACATAGTTTTATGCATCACCGTGCTAGCATGGGGTTTTTATATTTATTGGCACCATTTTATCCCTGGAGACAATGGGAGATTGTTCTCACTGTGTGTAAAAAGATCTTGTTCTGGCAAGTAGGGTTTTCCCAGTCAACAAGTTTGGTAAGGGAGAAATAGGCCGTGTTGGGACTGGCCTGCTAAGCACCTCCTCACTGCAGCAATCACTGTGCCATTCACTGCTCACAGGGCTGCTGCAGCTCAAAGCCCCTGCCTGCAACCCAAAGAGGTGAAGCATGCAGCACCAAACCCACTAGCCCCTGCTGTTCTGTTATTACAAAGATGGCACAGAAGTCTAGATTGATGTGCTCTAGGCATGAACTACACCATAGCTGCTAGAAACGATGTGACAAGAAGAAAATATTTATTCTTAGAAGACTTTTTCTTTGCTAAAACCCACAAAATCCATATGAAAATAAAGGTTCTGGTTCCCTGATTTGGATGCTTTTGTGTACCCCTAAAAGACATTCAGGATTTTCTTTTTCACTCGTCTCTTCCTGGTTGTATAAAGAGTGAAATACACAATTAGAACAGTCAGAGGCATTAGGGATAAGAGGGTATTTACATCAGAGATGTACATACGAGATTATGTGAGAATTGTAAAGTTTTATCTTCATCTTTAAATAAATATTATGCTTCATCCACACCCAGAGTCTTGAAAGAAAGCTGCTTTAGTGTAAACAATTAACTTCCTGGCCAATCAGTCAATTTTTTTTGATGACTTGCTGCTGGGAAATTCAGATTCTGTGCAGTAGACTACACCTGACAAATTCTGATCAGTCAGATAATCCACCCCAAAATCACCCAGACACTGCAGTTTATTTGCAGTCATACCACAACATTTGGCAGGCCTGGTATTTGAGTTCTTATTTGCAGAGGCTATAAAGTGATTTAGTTGCTACCAGGTTTGACAGCAATTAGGAGCACAGGCATGAGCGATGGCAGCCTCTGCTGTATATTTCATGAGCGCCCACAGCTCAACCCTTCTGCAAAACATGCCTCAGATCTCAGATTACACTGGAAAATAAAGTCTAGAGCTGCAGTCAGCTTTCAAAATGTTTGCTGAGCATAAGGCAGTGCAAAAGTGATTACAAACAACCAACCCCCAAGCTCTGCGATGATAGGAACCACCCAGAAGGTCAGAGCTGAACTGAGATCCTACAGCCATGACTATTTTCCAGATGAACTGAAATTCATCATCTTGCAGCAGACAGAAAATGAAAAGTTATCTCCTTGCCCTGCAGGGATCAACCTGCAGCTGCACTTCCCTCGCTGCCTCTTCTCTGCAAGGCCCAGCAAGCTATAGATGTGTCAATAAATTCCTTGGGTTTTTCCATTTTACTTAAGTCTTGAAAATAAACCACTGAAAGAAATTAAAAGGCATTTTTTTCAAAGCAAAATGGGACTTGAAGAGCTGTGTCCTTAATGACATTGAAACAAACCAAACTGTTTCGGGGCACATGAAATGCTCAAGCAGCTGTGCCTCAGCAAGCATTATCTGCAAAATGAAGGCAGTAGTGCTTTTATTCAACAGCTAGTGTGCTGGATTTGGGAGATATGGGTTCAGGATGTGGAGTCCTTAGCAGTCATCTCATGGGAGAGGATCCTGCCTGCCCTGACAAAGCAGCCCTGATCTGCCAAGCTCTGCTCCTGGAGCTGTTCCACTCCTTTGTATAAAGTAATTACTTAAATATACATTGAACAAAGAGAGAGGGAAATTACTTTAAGGCCTATCAGTTAGGGCACTCTGCTGGGAGGTAAAGCAAACCAGCAAATAATTAATTAATGATGTTGCTATTTCAGAGACCTAATAAATTTTTATCGGGTAAGAAAAAAGTCATCATCAGGGACTGGGAAATAGCCCCCAGACTCCTTGTCACTTGGGGGTGCTGTTTTGGCATGGCATAACTGCCATGATTCAAATGGATACAGATTAAAAATATTCCCTGCAGGTAAAATGAGAATTGCAGCTTCCCCTTGCAGGTGTTTTAGTGGCATAATTTTTGGACAAAATGGGAAGTGGAGTTTGTTTGAGAGCCTTGAAAAGGTTCCCATCTTAAAAGAAGACAATTGCAACTAAGGCTTTTAAGGAGCTCAAGTCAGACCACATCTTTAATAAATTAAATAAACTGCAGAGTTCCTGAACTAATTGTTTTAAGTGCATCCGCCCTGCTTTATTTGGAGGCTCTGGACTCTGGGCAGGGTGCCTCCAGGTCCCACCAATATCTGCTACAGCTCCTTTGCCTGATGGCACTGCAGCCCAGGAAGAGGTGGAGACAGACAGATGGTCTGAGAGCAACTTAGACACCACAAAAATTAATAATAAACTCCTACATTTCCTGCCATATAAGAAAGGAAGACAACTAAGATGCTCAACAAGGCCGCATCATATTCCCCAAGTCTTGCTGAAGCAGGAACTGGCAAATGCAGCTTAATGAATCAAGTGTCATCAGGATTAATGATGTCACTGAACTTTATGCCCACAGTATTTTCAGCTTCAAACCACAGCAAAGGAGGATGGCTAGCTCCAAAGGTAAGTTAATGCAACACAATGCACTCTGTTGGAGGATTTAGAAACTCCTGCTGTAGAAATTTGTGACACGGTGCTCTGAGGAGAGGTCCTTGTCCCACCTCTTTCCTGGCCATGGAGAAGTCTCCCTCTGACTTCCAGAGCTTGAAAACTTTGCCATCTGTTCTCACTTAAGAAAAATTCTCATTTTATCTTTTCAATTTGTATTAAATTGTTTTTAAACAGGAGAGGCTTAACGTGCAGGCTGTGCAATAGTGTATGATACAGTTAATTTCTCTTGCCATCTAATGTTCACAACATATGGCGACTGGCCTGAGCTGCCAAGGACATAAATCTATCCTTGCCTCCTGGTTTGTTCACTGAATCTCAATTTTTTATTACTGCACATTCCTCCACAGGACTTCACCAAAACACCTGGTGGGGACCTTCCAGAGGAAAGAATTTCACTCTTCTCAAAGAATAGACTCCTCTTCACCCCACCCCCAGAAATAGCCCACCTCCCACCAGTCTCCCCCAAATCCAGATTCCCATTTCCATTGATAAAGCACATTCCATTAACAAAACTGATTCATCTTTACAGTGCTGTATAAACGTCTACAATGTTTCTTTAATGTTGTTTGACTTGTGGGTGACTTCAGAGCTCCTGATGGCATGGGGCATTAGTATCAGCTGGAGCAAAACCAGTGGTAGGCAGGTATTGTGCCAGCTTCCTCACCATTTTGCCAGCTGACCTCAGTCCTGACACGCCAGTTGGCTGCTGTTCTTTTCCCATGCCAAACTATGCAGTGGTTTTGAGATGCATACAAACAAACTGTCCAACATGCTAAATAAACCAATGTTTGAATTCAAGTTCCAGGATGAAGATATTTACACAAAGCTTGAAGTCTGCTGAAATCAAATTTAGGCATTTCAAGGACACTGGATACCACTCTTGTAGCTTTTATTACTTACTGTAGAGAAATAGCAGATGAAGTACTGGGGATGCAAACTGTAATGACAATTTTCTGCAGAGCTGCAAATAGGCTTGAAGAGCAGCTTGCTGGAAAACCATGGAAGAGGGAGAAATGCTGCAGACTTGAAATTGGCGTTTTTCTTTCACTTTCCGAGTACAACTTCAAGACAAACATGGATGGTTTTGTCCTTCTCCCTGCACTTAAATGTTGCATTCTTAGGCGTGTAGACATGAAAGATGGACTCTGCTTGCAATCAATCTATGCATCTGGTCTCTCACAAAGCCTGTATGTGAACAGTAAAATGGAACCAAATCCAAGATGTGAAACCCACATCTGCCTCAGGTGAAACCAAATGTTAATTGGTGCCTGCTTATCTTCCTCTTTATGTATCCTGTCTTTTTACAACATATGTAACATACGTATTTCATCTTCACTGTAGGAGTATGAATATCTTTCAAGTGTGTCAGAGATGGAGGACTAAACTATGTTCAGTACAGCCTATGAGCTTCATTCCATTAAAGCAAAAACTTAGTATTTAAAATCAACTGGTGGCATTTTCTTTAAAAAGTCTTTGTTGTCTGTGGAACAAATTTGACCAGAGTTGCCTGTGGAAGTCAACCAGCACTATTTTCGTAAAAAATACCTGGCCTCATAACCTTAAGAAATATTTAGGGTTTTTTTTCAGTATTTACTGGAATATCATGTGATTAACTGGATTATTCATTATAAATCCCTGCCATATTGTCTTGCATACTATGAACTCATCTGGATTTCAAAGAATGTAAAAGTTACATCTTCACTTTTTCAATCACTCTTATTAATTATTTTGCTTTGGATTTCAGGCTTCTCCCCCAGTTCTAGTTCTTAATCCCATTTTCAGAAATACATTATGCCTAAATAATATCAACATGCAAAACTATTATTTCAAGGAACTGTCTTTTCTTTTAATGGAAAAATTAATCCAGAGTTTGTGTTTGGAGAAAAAATCCCAAACCCGAGAACAGAAGGTCGAGGAGGAGGAAGCAGGGCATGTTATGCCCCATCCAGACAGATGCTGGGATCTCTCCCTGAAAAGCATGACACACCTGATCCCAATCCACAGCTTTCCCGGTGCTTGGGCGCACCTCACCTTTCACAAGCAGTGAAAGAAAGGACGCTGTACGGTGCAAACCCGATTTTATCGCTGTGTCAACAGCAGTGTGGGCCCCAGCATTCAGCATGAGATGTTTGCATTGGACCTGAGAAGTTTCTCATCAGCTGGGGCAGACAGCACACACCACCAGTTTAACCACAAGGCCCCTGTTTCTTTTGGTGTCGATACAGCAAGGTGCAGAAACTCCATGTCCAGCTGCTGTATTTCTCAGCTGGCAAGTTCAGGTCAAGCTTTCGCTGCCTCAGTTAGGTTCCATGGAGAGGGGATGGGGAGGAGGGGATGGCTGCAGGGCAGAGAGCATAAGGAGCTGCCTCCCATCTACACTGTTTGTCAATGTGGAAAGGAGTCTCACAAATAGGTCACTCACTAAAACTTTACATAGCTGAAATCAGGAAGCCTTCTTTCACTAGAACAATAGCAAAAGGGGAAAAAACTAACAAACCAGGTTTTTATTGAGCCTTCTGGGTGGGCACAACCACCAGGGATGAAGACAGAGCTCAGGTGAAGTGTTATTTCCCAGATATCCATCCAGCCCCTCAGAGAGCAACTGATTATGCTTGTGCAACAGCTCTGCCATCCTTTCCATACCTCATTACAGAAAACCAAAGGAGGAAAAACATCACAAAATATTAAACAAGCCACATTTTCTGTGTTTGTTCCTTAACCAAAAACACTGATTGAGATTTTAAAAAACATCAGAGAAAACCTCAGTCCCACAAAGAAAAGTGTCTCTTCAAAATTCCCCCCCTCTTCAAGAGCAAGGGGACCACTTACAAATGCAAAATGAAGGTTATGTGCTAACATTGGCAGGATTTGAGGCCTTACAGCTTGTGAAACTATCCAAAGGGTGGCCTCCCTGCCTGGGCAAGGTGAGTGTATTCGGTAACACACCTTTCTTTCATGGTTGTTTGGACCCGAGGATGTTTTCGGAGCTCCCTGAAACTCCCTTCCTTTGTGTGGAAACTGCCAGAAGATGGGACATGGAGTGGAGGTGGAGTGGGCAAGCACTACTATGCCACACAGAATGAAAATTAAATATTAACGTGCTCCTTCTGCTACCTGCCTGGAAGTCACACAGTCACAACATTTTAACTTGTATAGTGGTGGTGAGGATAAACTTGAGTTTACAAGTGGTGCTAGACTCTCCCATTCCCCATTTTGGACCACTTCTCATTTCATGCAACAGATTAAAACATTCAGGCTTAACCTTCTAAATCACAAGAAAATCTTGCTTATTTTAGAGCATCTGATTTCAGTTTTCCAGAGCTGACAGAAGGAGTCTCCACTATTCCTTAAACAATATGGAGGTTTTTCTCAGGCTTTACTTGATTGAGCTTGCAGCAAAGTAAATTTGTGGTGTCACAAAAATAGGTTTTAAGTTTATGCCCACATTGTTCAATGGAGTAGTCATGGATTGAAAGCAAGCACCAGAGTCCCAGTCTTCTGCACAGAGGAGTTTTAGGTCATTCTTTCATGCTATTTTGGACTGCTCTGAGTAAGTTCTCTCCCCCTTGACTGGACCTGGATGCAGTTCAGGAACAAAATTATTCTAGAGGAGGCTCCCAATAGGCAGTATGACTAAGACTGCACCAGGTTTGACTCTCTTTCATATTCTACTGTCTTGGTCCTCTAAACACTATCTCAGAAGTCCTAGGATAATTATATATATATGCAGCACAGACACAGTCACTCAGCTGCAGGTCTGCTGCATCTGCACAAATGCAAAGCTGTTCTGCACCACTGGACTGGGTGTCAATGATCCCTTTCTGCAGCTACACCGCACTGAGTGTCCCAGGCTGCCTCTGAAAATTAGCTTAATCCCTATCAGTGCAAGTCCCCAGACCCCATCTGGAAAGTGTTGCCTAGCAGCTGAGCAGCACTCCTGCAGCAGGATTGTTCTTCTTTGTGCCAAGTGTCTAAGTAAAACTCAGAACCAGGGGAGCTCTCGCTGTTACAGAGGAAGGATTCAAGAATCAAACAGAGCTATAGACCTTGGAGCACTTGGGTTACCCCTCAAAATCTCAAAATTACTCAGGTAGCAAATAATCCCAAAATAACATCTAGAAGGATGGTTCATAAACTAAGTAAATGAACTGGGAACATGAAAATTTTTGACCAGCAGCTTGCTGTGTGGCACTCTTAAAACACCTTGCCAGCTCTATCATAGAAACATACAGCCCCCACAAGCCATACCAAAAAGTAGCCTGGCCATGGAAACTGGTTTCTTTGGTCTTTGTAAAGAACTCAGCCACTTTAATCACAACAAATACCAAAATACTGGGGGAAGGAGTCCCACAGCTCAATGGTATGTTTTGTGAAAAAAAATTGACATCTGTGTACTTGCTTCATTATGTTCTGACAATTCTTGGATCGGAAGGAAGCAAACAGCTGATCCTTATTTGCTTATGAAACAAAGTCTGTAGGAAAACAGGATTTCACAAAGCCCAAACTATTCCATTCGAAACACCACAGAGTGAAGTCGATTGCCAAATACAAGGCAGGATCCGGGAGGAACCCAGGGGACTGGCAATTCTGGAAGTTGTGGTATCCTCAGCCACAGGACAGATGTTCCCAAAGGGCAGGAACACTGGAAACCGTGGAAAATTGCACAACTGAATTTCACAGAAAGAGAGGCAATTTTCCTACAAATGAGGAACTCTTCAGCAAGTTCCAGTGAGACGAAAAGCTATTGTTCTCTTAGGCACATTTTTTGAAAGGTACATTTTTTTGAAAGGTACTGAAAGGTACAGTTTACAGTCTCAATATTTTAAATGCTGATTCTATTGATACCACTTTGGACATACGGCTTTGGGTGGAAAAAAGCATCATTTGAAATTGCATTTCTTGATCTGGCAACAGAGTAATCCCTGGTAACTAGCTTAGACTAGATGGCAAATGAATGCAAACTTTTAGGTAAATGAAATTATGTTACATGAGGACTGGGGCGAGCGATCCAAGTGGTTAAACCTACAGTTAGCTGGAAACTGGAATCATGAGAGAGTATCCAGATGCCACGTATTGAGGAAGAGGCCTCATGAGGAAGATAGTTTCAGGAACAATTAAGAGTATTCACATCATCCAGTACCCTGAGAGCTACAATGCTTAAACAAGCTGGCAGGAAATAGGAGACCCACAATTCTTTTGTCAGTGTTGGAAATATGAGCAATTCATTAGAGTTTGTACATTCTTTCCCTCCAAATGCCTTCTGCCCTTTGTCACTTGACAGCAGAGCAGTTTTCAGGGCTGCTCAGTAACCCAGAGACCTGGGTTACATTTCTCCTCTTGGCAGGGTTCCCCTGTCAAGAGAGAGCTCGGAGCTCTGGGGTGCTGTGGAAGGAGGCACTGAGCACATCCCTCATCCATACTTGGTCAGTGATGACAACAAACGAGGATAATCAAGCCCTGGGACAAGTCACTGACGGTGTGTGGAAAATCGTTGTGCTCTGGGATTTTTAAGATACATCTGACAAAGTCTAAAGCAATGCTGTCTGAATTCAGCACTAGCCTGCTTTGAACAGGAGCTCACACCAGATTACCTCCTGTGGTCCCCTCTAGCCTGAATGACTGTGCAGAGTGTGGAAACCACTGGTCCAAAGGAAAGCAGGTAAGAACTGCCCAACCCTGTAAACTAGCTATAGCACTCAGATAGGAATTAGGACTCTTGGGACAGATTAATTTATGCTAAATGTAGAAATAATCCTGAAAGCAGGAATTGAGGACAACCTGTTGTACAACTGAGCAATACAACTAAATCTGGCTTCATAAAGGAACCTAAATGTAATACACAGCAGTCTGATACTAATTTCTCATTATCATTACAAAAGAACTGGTAAATATGGGTAGTCAAGATGTGCTGAAGAGTGTGATATTCATGCCCAACCTGGCCTCAAAGGCAAGTCCTTCAGCCTCACAAAATCTGTTCTACTTACATTACAACCAGTTATGTCAAACCTAAGCTGGCTCCACATTTATATTTCTACATCATAATTCTCAGTAGACCTGATAATACTAGTCACAGTCTAGGAAATTAAAGATAGCTCTGAATGCAGCAGCCAGATCAGTTGCAAAGGACTTATTAGTCCACCCAGGGAGACTGGGTGGCTGCAGTAACTTTTCCAAACTCAAACCCAAATCCAAGCTCTTAGCATAGTTGCTTTGACTAAACATACCCAAGCACAGGCTTGGATACCAAACAAGACCAGGGCAGGAGTCAGTCTGTGGGATCCACCACAAAGATAAGCTGCCTCTGGATAGCTGAGAGTTAATAGTATGGTATTATCATTTGAAATGCAAAACAACTCTGTAGTAATTAGTAGTACAAATAATACTGGACTGAATTCTATGCATTTCACAAGCCCCAAATCTGGATTAAATCACCCATGTGATTTGTAATGTGAGCTGTTTAATCACTTTTGTAACAGAGATGCTCTAAAATTAGAAGTTTTGAAAAGGATGGGGAGTGGGACTGAGCTAAGCACTTGCATAAGCATGAACACAGGCATCAAAAAAAGAACAAGAAAAAATATCCAAGGAAATAAGTATGCAAAAATCACAATTACTACTACTACAATTAAAAGTTTGGGGCTGAGATGCAGAAGTAATAAACAGTCTGCTGAAACATCTAAATCACAACAAAAGTGAACTTCACTATATTTTTATTTTAAAAAACCCATACCAAAAAAACATGTTTTCTCTTGATAAAGTAAATGTATACTGCCCACACAAAAATTATAGGTAACTTTATAAGCAGAGACCACAAATATCAAATTTATGTACGGTACTTACACAGCCCAAATACCATGAGTAAGTCGTTACAAAAGCCGCAGGGAAATAACAAGAAACACCAAAAATGCAGTGATAGCATTTATAAAGTTAGTTGTAAGAAACCTTTAAAGGTCATCTAGTACAACCACTTTGTAATAAGGAACATCCTCCAACCTGGCCTTGAATGTTTCCATATATGACACATTTACCACTTCCCCAGGCAACCTTTCCAGTGGTTCAGCATGCTTAGATTGAGTCTTAATCTAGTATCTTTGAATTTAAAACCATTTTCCCTTGTTCTGTCACAAGAGATGCTGCTAAAATAGAAATGTTTCATCCTTCCTGTAAGCCCCCTTTAGGCACTGGAAAGCTGTCATAAGGTAGCTGCAGTGACTTCTTTGCTGCAGGCTGAACAACCACAATTCCTACAGCCTTTCCTCATACGAGAGGTGCTCCAGCCCTCGGATCACTTTGGACTCTCTCCAGCAGGTCTGTGTCCTTCCTGTGCTGGGACCCCAGGCTGGATGCAGCCCTGCAGGTGGGGTCTCACAGAGCAGAGGGGCAGAATCCCCTCCCTGGCCCTGCTGCCCACGCTGCTTTGGATGCAGCTCAGGACACGTTTGGTTTCTGGGCTGGGAGTGCACAGTGCTGGGTCATGTCCAGCCTCTCACACACCAGCACCCCCAAGCCCTTCCCAGCAGGACTGCTCTCCATCTGTTCGTTCTCCAACCTGTGCTGACACCAAGAGTTGCCCTAACCCAGGTACAAGACCTTTTACAGTTGACTTTTTGAAAGCAAAAAGCAAATGAAGAATAATGGATCTTGCCATACTATCAAGATATTAATCTTTATATTACAGAATTGAAAAAGGTGCAGAATACCTTCTTGCATTATATGCCTTTAAGGGAATTGAGGAAGGCAAGAAACATGTTAATGTCGTGCATCATATATACTTGTCAGATTTAACAACTATAATCACCCTTAAGAATTGTACTGGCTTTATGACACCCCATTGAAGAGTCTGATCATGGAGGTAAAAAGAAAATCCCAAGAACACTTCACCCCAGACATTTCTTAGAATTAACAGCACGTGCACAAAACTTCAAGTTTTTTATTATCATAGAACAGATACCTTCTCAATTTACAAAATCATTAGTTTTCTTTTATATCATAATTATATGTGTGCTCACTGTGGGAAGACTCCAAATACCAATTCAACTGTAAGGGCATAATTGGAAGAATACTTTCTTCTGCTGTTTTCTTATTAAGGACAATAATGTGCATGGCAAGATATTGCAGAACTGAAGAAATTTTTTCACAACCAGTAATGGTGAAAAGTAAAAAAGCTGACAGACTTATTTACTTAGTTGGGGGACTGGAGAGAACAACACACACTATGGCTTTTGCTTTCTTTCTTGGGTAAACTTACTTGAGGAATTTGAAGCTTAAATTCTTGACAATTCATTGTTCTTGAAACTTTCAGATGCACACCTCAAAGATGTATGACCCTCTACGAACAAAGTGACTCAGACTCTGAGAACTGTAACATCCACCATTTAGATGTGTTCATGCTTCATTCATATTGAAAGTCAAATTTAAATAACACGGCAACATAAATAATTTAACATGTTACTTGAAATTTTTCACTCACTGAAAAATGTATTATATTAAACACTATTAGTAAGAAGTGTTATTGTTCTGGTCTATATCCCTCCTAGAGCTGTTCTGCTACTGAAAAGCTCACATTTCCAGGAAGCAGCAGGTTTTCTTTAAAAAGTGCAAGCTTTATGACTAAAATGCTAATTCCTAAGCAGTCTGTCACAAAATTTACTGACTTTTTGTATCAGGTAGCGGTAGAAAGGTACTGCCAAAATCAGGAACAAGTGTTAGTGAATGCATTGTGTCCACCTCTGAGATTTTAAAGAGCATTCAGTGAGGGAACAATCCGTGTGTAGGTATCACACTAAGCAAAGGGTAAGGAAGGTACCAGCATCATGAGATTTGTGACAAAATACAAAGTTGAAAATACAGATTTCTTCATTAATATAAATGTCAGTGTTGAAAGAGTTGAGTCCATGACATATCCAGAGCACAATGTGTAGCAGCACTCACTACCGCTATGACGGAAGAATTGTACAGAGACCTAAGCCCAGTCTCACATAACCTGAGTCCAACCTGATGTGACGTCAGCTTTCAGTCAGAATACAGAAACATTTAACTCCTGAATGTATAAACTTTATAACCACAGGATCATGCTGTCAGTGCTTCTCGCGCATAACATATGCAAGTTTATTACAAAAATACAAACAAAAAAATCCAAACCAAACTAACAAAAAAACCAAAACAAAAACAAAAAACCAAACTCAACCCAAAAAAGCATCAAACAAAATAAACTTCAAAAAATTACTTTTCAGGAGAAAAAAAAAACAGAACTTGAGAATCTAAAGCACATGAATACTACAACTGACTGACAATAACTATTTACAACAGAAATTCCTTTTTTTTTGCTTAACCACAGCATCATACTGTTCTCAAAGTAACAGCTTTTAAGTTGGGATCTGATTTACATTTCAGGTAGAAATGGTTTATTGATTTAATTTGCAGATATTATTTCCATCATTCTGTATACAGAAAAGTGACCCAATAGTGGTGTCTTCAGAAGTTCCTTGTTCCTAGAGGTAAATTTTGATGCATCAAAAATAGCTTGTCATTCTGTAAAATAAAAATCCCTATGAAGACTTTCTATGAAAATGGCAAGAGGTTGTGTCAAATTAATTAATTAATTAGAAGTCAAAGAATCAAAGAATAATTATAGAATCATATATGTTTTAGGTTGGACCTTAAGGTTGGACCCTAAAGATCATCTAATTTTCAACCTCCTTGACATGCGCAGGGATACCTTCTACTAGATCAGCTGGCTCAAAGTCCCACCTGGCCTTGAACATTTCCAGGGATGGGGCATCCACAGCTTCTCTGGGCAACCTGTTCCAGTGATTCACCACATTCAGAGTAAAGAATTTCTTCATAATATCTTAATGCTCTCTTTCAGTATGAAGCCATTATCCCCACACCCCTCATAAAAGGAACCCATCCAGCTCTCCTGTAGGGCTGCTTGATGTCAGCAATGGTCCCACAGGTGCTCATGCTATAAACTACGTGATAATTGGCACTGGTTTTAACTCAGTAACATGTCTAGCAGAAAGACCAGCAAACTGCTCAAACACCCAGACAAGATACATCTAAGACTTTAGACTCCAGGAGAAAGCTGTACAATAGAAGCAGAAGTAGACTAACCAGCAACATTACTGCAATTAAATTACCAGACTCAGTTAATGAACGCATCCAAGTGAAGCATGCTTCACAGTTATCTAACTCATAGTTTATAGCAGCAGAGGTCTGTGTTCCATGAGCACCTGAGCATTTGGAAGTCATGAGACTACACCATCCTTGAAAATTAAGGATGGGCATCTGTGCAGCCATGTATAATCTTGCGTTTCTTTGCCCACAAGAAAGATTAGGAGTGAAGACTAAAAGAACAGAAGTAGAAACATGGGATTAACTGTGAGCATCCCTCAGCATAAAAGAAGCAAAACATTTTAAACTTTTTTAAAAATAGATACCTTTCTTGTTCCTAAAGAAAAATTAAACAAGAGCTGGAGATCTGATGCTGCTCTAAGCCTCACTGCATTCCAGTTACCTCAAGTAGAAAATATACCAAGGGTAAAAATCCAAGAAAGCTGACTTTATTTCCTTTGAAAAGGGTTGAGGGGGAAAGGCAATTACATAGCAGAAATAATAAAATATGGATGTATGGTGATACAGACCATCACTGTAAAAAAAAAAAAAAATATACCCTTCAGAATTTCTAGGTGCTTTATTTATTAACTGCAGCCAAGACACAGTAAAGCAGCTTTCTGCCTATCCTTACAGGGAGCATGGCGAGTGCACAGAGGAAGGAGAAGGGATGTGGAACTGAAAAGCATATGCTAAATAGAGAACATACAAATTGTAAAAGTATACTTAGAACTACAAAGAAAAAAAGAAGGATGGTGGAAAAGAACAACATACCTTGGAGAAACAATAGCCTGGACTCTGCTGTTTCCAGGTAGCTGTGCACAGGTTAATCATGTTTTAGCATGATTAGAAAGATTTTTTTTTTGGCCTTATTGAGAGATATTTATTCCCATATCAGAGGTTATTCATCTTCTCTTCAAAAGTCCAGAAAGTTATCTATTGCCATTTCATTAGATTAATGTTCTCTGCTCAAGTGAACAATGTAAGCAACCACACAGGACAGACTAATACAGAGTATTATGGGAAAATATCCTGAAAAAGTGGAAGAGAGATTAAACGCTTTCTGATGTTATGAACACATTAATAAAGCCACTTTTCCTCACCTGTTGTCATCATTCAAAGGGAGGGAAGCAGGGTACAAAAAGAGCAGGGTGTTGAAATCAGGTTAAAAGGTGCCGCAGGATGAGGACTGTGTCCATACCTTAGGTGAGACAGCAAAGACAAGCTTGGAGACAACCTCGGCTCTGTAAGGGGACTGAAAAGCATGAGTGACTGATCGTTTCTGAAATGCGTTAATAGAGTCTCACAGGCTACCTGAATCATATTCAAGATGCCAGTCATCCTGTGGTGCCTATATCAATAGAAGTAGGTGACAAAAATAGAAAAATTTCAATGCTCAAATAAGCCAGAATTTTCTCTCCTCACCTCTCCTCTCTTCAGCTGCTTTAGTCCCAAGTTTCAAAGCCTTATTTGCATTCATACAAAAATCTGTTTGCCGGCAACTTCACTGCCATACTGGAGCTTCTCCCCGGACACCCCCAAGATACAAAGCAAAGCTGGCTAGGTGTCTCTAAACCACAGAGCCAGCTGCTCCAAAACAAGCTCACAGGAAATAGCAAGGAAAATATGCAGCATTTGACACATCTGGAATAGATTGCAGAGTCTTTGAAAATACTGTCCCAGTTCCCTTCCTCCTCCTGATGAGATTTCAGGCTTCCAAACTGATGCATCAACTATAGAGGATAAGATAATGTGTATATTTTTAACCCTGTATATTCTTTCTGACCAAATCAGAATTCTTCCAAGATAGTACACAAAGTACATGTAAGAAGTTTCCTATAAAATACACAGACCAAACAGAAGTGATTCTACCAGAAGTTGCTACTTAATATGGGAAAATTTATATAGTTGAAAAATAGTGCTAGTTGATTTTGGTAAGCACAGAAAATGAAGCAATATTGCCTGATTTGAATGGCTGCATTAACACCCTAAAAGAAATGTCCTCACAGTTTGTTGCCATGACATGAGATGAAAAAGAATGGAGAAGATTGGTTAGTACCTATTTTGCCAAGTAATTTGTCTGCAATTCCATGTTGACACAAATACTGCAGTATACATTTATCGACACAAAGTACTAATAAAAACAAAACCCAAAAAGCATTAAGTCTAAATTAGCAAAACAAAGCAATGCTTTATTATTTGCTTATTTTTCATCTGGACAATGAATGCAAAAGAACACAGAAACAAATAGAAGTTTAGAAGGAAATCCCAATAGGATATTGACCATAATACATAACTTTCTTCTTTCCATAAAAAGCTGAGAAGTAGAGGTGCCCCTAAAGTTTTAATTACTATCAGTTCTCTGAAAGATTAGGAAAATGAAAATGTTTACATATGTATATTTTAAACATTCATTATAGATACAAAACTCCATACAGCACTAGCTTAACACAACATAAACCTCACTGGTTTTAATGTTAGTAATAAAAAAGTAGAATTCTAATTAAAAAGAAAAATTGAGGAAACTATTTGTACTTTTTTCCTCAAAGGTGCAACCAACAGCCAATGTATTTTTGCAACTGAGATTCCAGTTGTACAAAGGACTGAGAGATGTCTCCTTCTATTTAGAGAAGAAGCATAAATTTCACAAACTTTAAAAGAAACTACACATGCATGAACTGTAGACAGTTCCCCTTAAAGAGATGATATTTATAAGAACATAGCGGTATACCTTAAATGAATAAAGGTAGAGGTAAAGCACATTTTCTACTTTCAGAGCTTTAATTTGTTTTTTCCTTCATAGATTACTTCCCAAATTACCTTGCAATTAAACTATTTTGTTCTTATGAAATTGCAATGTATTTATTCTAAACAAGCATCATAAAGTAGTTGTATGATTTTTGAGAAGCACTCAGTGTGGATGTTGTATTTATAGTGACCTCAAGAATTCAAACTTCCAAAAATTACATCTACTATTAGCTAATCCTTTAATAGCCAATTAACAAAAAATATGTATATAGCTCTAAGATTAAACAAAATTTAGAGAATATGCTGTTACAAAATATATTTTGACATATTTCCTAAGAAGCAATTAAAACAGTCATTTATGCAGAGTTATTTACAGGAGACTCAAAGTGTATCAGTTTTAGCACAAACCAGTATATTGGCTTGAATTCAATAAAATATTGGCGAATATAAGTTTGCGACAAGGAACTTTGGGGTTTAGTAAACTTAAAAATGTTCTATACAATCATTAGATGAATCTGAACTATATAAAAAAACCTGTCTGAACTGGTTAATCTGTATCATTTAATGCATTTCATTGTACTCAGAAATTCAGATCACCAAGTCTGTGGTACATACAAGCTGTGAAACAAGTTACCACTCAAATCTTTCAGATACAATAAGCACAGATTAACTGAGTCTCACTGTACCTAATCTATACTTACAGACAGTTTGTTCTTACTTCAATGCTATCTTTTTAACAAGCACATATACAAATGTGCTAAAACAAAAGGCAGCAATTATAAATATTTACTACAATGACCAGAACTGGTACTTGATCATAAACGATCCGGCCATTCATTTTCGAAGCCATATTTTCAATTATTTGTCTTCTGGTTTTAGTAGTCTTCTGTTTTATTAACTTGCAGGGTTACAGATCATCTGGAAGTTTCACACCAGCATAGGAAAGGAATGTCTGTTCGATGCAGTCTGGAGATAAAGCAGAAGTTGTACTTCAGTTCATCGCCATGACTTAACAGGAGCAGTGTTGCTAAGTGACCAGCAAACCTGGACAGCAACATCCCCACCCCCCATGTCAGAATGGGAGAAAAAAACCCACCAAAATTTACTGTTATTTTGTTATGATTTCAAAAGAATATCTGAGAATATTTTCTAACTGTAGGGTTATTATTTGTTATTTATCAAAACTAACAATCGGTGTAGAGGAGTCACTTTAGAGGAGTTTACTTGTCTATGCAAGAACAAGGACATTTAAATACGATGGCAATTAATTTGAACTTCTTGTTTCAGTACTTAAGACAAACATAAATATTATGTGCTCATCTCTCTAAACACTCCACAGACCTTATGAGCCCACAAGCCACATATCTCAGTGGTGCTTACAGGTAAAGAAAAGATGCAAAGCCACTGAACTCTGATAGGACAGCTCATTAATGCCAGTAAGTCCTGGGTTAAACAGTGTTTTGTCCCAATGCAGAATTTTAACTGCAGAAGACCAAGGAATCCCAGACTGCCTTATCCTATACTTTCACCATTCTCTTCTCACTACAGTTCTCAAATACCATTTAGTCCTAACAACTGTTTTTAAAACAGTATTTTTAAACATTACCACACTGAAAGCTAACAGATATTTTCAATCACGTCTACAAATTTCAGTGTTCTGAAGAGGTTACCACAACACTAAGAAAAGAAGCCATATCTAACTGTTGCAAAAAGGCAATGCTGCCGTGTAGCTACAACGCTGCCATGCCTGCCAACTTAGATTGGTTGCTAAAAGGCAATATACACCCCAATAAATTGACTTACTGCATTGTTTGGGACAGAAAAACCACATTTAAAAGAAATATTAAGTCACAGGTTAACAGGTGTTTTTCATAATCAAATGTGCACTTTTATCATTAGCTGTTTTTAAATGTTTATCACTGTCTCTTATAAAAAGAAACAGGGTTTTTTTTCCAGTCAAATACCGTCTCTGTTTTCAGGCTTCAAAAATGTGTTGTAAGTTAATTCAAATTGATTCTGTGATCAATCCTGGAGAAAATTTATAAAATACTTCATTTTTTTAATACAGCAAAAATAGCTTCTCACGTATGTCAAAATACAGTTTTTAAGCATTTTTTGTGAAGTGCAGAGCAATGAAAATGCGGCACTAATTAATTCTAGGCTTAAGCTAATCTTGTCCTGCAATTTCATAAAAATTGAATGCAAATAAAGACCCCTGGTTTAAGTTACATGGTAAAGTCCAATAAATCCACTTAACGGATAAATAGTATTAAAAAAAGTGGATGTGTGCCAGACTGATTAGTCAGCTACCTGAAGGATGCATAAAGCACATTGTCGCATACGCAATAATCATACTCGTACATGACTGTCTTAATCCAGTCATGTAAAGAGAGACAATACTCAACTATTGTTTGCATGTTCAGACCCATGTCAATCAGATTTAATATGCAAGCAGATTAGAGCTTCCTAAGTTGCTAAAAACAGGATCCAGTTTTCCAGCACAAAGGACAGTATCCTGACAGCAGCAGACACTGTTTCTTAGGTAAAACATGTTCCTCCTAATTTTCGTTGCTGAACATTAGTTCCAGGGAAGACTGGAGGCAATGAGGATGCATTATTTGCTTTCAAGTAAGAGACTTTACACATCTCCAAGTCCAAGAAGAATGTATATAAAATATTCACCACAGATGTTCAAAACCCATGCAATTCCTGCTTTGTGACAGAAGTTTGATTATTTATTTGTAATCATTCTTTCTTCTCCCTTTTCCTGGGAAAGATAACCTCCTCACTAAATTTGGCTTACCTTCAGTACAAGAAAAAAAATCTTGTTCTGTGAGCAGCTGCCATGCTTTCAGACATATTTCTGACTTTAAGATAATTAACAAAGCCTCGAAAGAACAGAAGGAGTCCTGAAAGTGTAGAAAACACACAAAATTAACTATATTACATAAATACACACTATCCCACATTATTCTTAGTAACATAATTTTTAAACTCTAGCCTACAAAGTAAATTGAAATCTTTATTTATCATTCAAAACTTCAACAAGCAAGTCAGCTTTCATCTTGTGATACAAGGATACAATTTCATGAAATATTTTTCACAAATTTTAGTGATTTTAAGTCCAAGTGTCATCTGCTAAAAAGACTGCATGAAAATACTTACAAAGAAAAAATCCTGGAAAGTAAAAGAATCTGATTTGCAAATTCAAGTAGAATTCTCAAAATAAATTACTAGTGTGTTAGAAGAGTACCTGGTTTACAAAATGTACTTTTCGCAATATGCACAATAAATGTACTGCCAGTCAAAAGACGAAAATAAAAGACAAGGTAAGGATTGCTCTAGCAAGAAGACAGCAATGAATTATAGTAGATTATGACTTGGGATGCAACCATCTATAAAAAAACACCAGTCAAAGAGGAGGAAGAATTGCCAAAGAAAATTACTCAACATATGTCAATATTACAGTTTTTGTCAGCTCCAAATTTCAAAATCTTTTAAATTATCTACATTTCACTGCATTTGAAAGAATATTTCAGCTAAGAGGGAAAAGAAGCACACAATAGTCACAGAGAAGTTACATTTGCAATAATGGCACCTTGAAGATACATGTTTCTGTGAATATACACACGTGCATTAAAACTCCAAAGGCTCAAATGAAAATCTAAACTGAGGTTTGAGAAGTTCAGCAAAGGATTTAATTATTTCATTTCCAACATGATGCACTTTTCTTCCTGCTGTCCTGGATGAGCGCTTGATTTTTTCCAATTATCATTTCTTTTCTAAATTATTTTTGTTTGTGATTTTTTAAGCTTTCCTTTTGCTTTTTTAAAACCAAAGCTTCATTAGGACATGCATGGAAGCAAAGAAAAAATGACAACAGAGAACGCTCTCCTAATTGGTAGAACTTCATCTAAGCCAGACAGATTTCTGTGATTAAGGCAAATTCTCCATAGAGAAGAAACCTGTAAGATCTTGACTGCAAATCTACTACAAAACCTGCTACCTAAAGGCTACCAGACATAGTCCCCCTTTCAACTGAAAAGAAGCTGAAACAGCAAAATGAGGGCAGGCAGCTCTTTGGATGTTTGATAAGGATATTTTCTGCATTATACACATTGGAAAACCAGTCCAAGCTCAACCCATATTTAACATTTCTCTGCTAAGAGAAGAAAGAAAAACCACCCCACTTTCCATTGCGTTCCTCAATAAGAAACATTGGCTAACATTAAAATTTAGAATTCTCTCTCAAATTTTTTCACTGCACATGACAGCTCCTTGGAAGTAGACCACTTTGCTTTTCTGTGACGCATAAATAGATTTTTCCAGATGTTGAAAAGAGGAAAAGTGAGCAGAAACAGATCAGTGAACACCAGAAGAGAAGAGATGGCAGTAGGTGAGCTGAAGGATGTCAAAGGGCTATGCATAAGAAAGACTCCAACTTATTCACTTCTAGAGAGATGCTGGACATACTACTTTGTGTGCTCTAACAAAAGGTTATCCAAAACAACAAAACACAGATCTGGTTTGCAGTGTTGCCATGATATGATAATACTCCTCCATGTTCTGATAAGTAGCTTTTTTAGGTAGAATCCTTCTATGGTGTTCTAGCAATACCATATAGCCACTTTATCAGTTTAAAAATACTGCTGACATATCTCATGCAAAACATACATCAGACAAGGGAATGCTGACTGTCAGATGCACACTGTATGCTTCAGAGTGCTTTTTATTCCAAGTCATATTAAAAACACTGTGATTTAAAGAAAAAATTTAAAAAATCTTAAAATACTTCAGACCAAAAATGAGGCTTTCCCAAATTAAAGTGAGCATCTTCCTGAATATGAACAAAAGACAAGTGAAAAGAAAATTGCAGCTTTTTCCATAGAAAAAGCAGGGGCAGGGGGAGCACTAGGGGAAGAACACTATTTTTATCCTAGAGAAAAAAGGTGCCAAACCTCAATCTCAGGCACCAGAGGGCTTGGTTTTAATTAAAGATTTAACTGAAGATGTTCATGCCTGCAAAGAGTTATTTCACCTACTTCAATACAATAACCTCAAACAATACAAAACATTCAAGGGACCGGTGCTGTGATGTGTTAAACATTTGCAGGTTTTATATATTCCAAGCAACCAAGCGCACATTAGCAAAGAGAGGTGGGCCTTAAAAAGTCTGATGAATGCCCCTGAGCACTTTTGAAAAGGCGGATAGAGAAATTTTTAAGAAATGTTGTGTAAGACTTTTTGTTATTTCTTGCAAGGTAAGTAGCAAGTCACAAACAGTGAAGATCTCGGAGTTTCTTCTTAACTTACTCAACACTACATTCTAACACTTGCTGTTAGCCACTTGAATCAATTGACTCAAAGGGAAGACTGCCACCTACTGAACCAGCAGCAGTTTACCATGCTTCCAGAACTGGAAACAGAAATTAAAATGCATAGCAGCATTCACTTCTGTAAAAGAAAATCATTCCAGAGTCCATATTTAAATTTAAAAATCCACAGTTGGATAAAAGTTATAGTGGTTGGGGTTTGGTATACCTTCATTAAAAACATCAGAAGAGCAGAATTTGATGTGCCTAAGACTTTAAACAGGAGCAGGCGGAGCTCTTAAGAGAAAGCTGACATCATGGGACCACTGTGATCAGCAAGCATGAAGCCATTCTCTCCTCCTACTGAGCAACTGCTGATGCAGTTTGCATTTCAAAGGACTCAAAAAGGACATTTTGTGACCTGTGCACAAGACAGCAGACTCCACCTTCCTGGGTTCAGTGACATTTCTTAAAATGTAATACTTGACATATAGGTTTATACATGTAAATACTACTTAGCACAAAAAGCCAAAGTTTCGTTCTGCACACAGTTCTGCACCCCTAGATCAGTAGAAGCAGCTTAAAAAATGCAAGTTAAAACTCTAAGTTTTAGACATAATCCCTTATGCAGAACAAAATTTTCTGAGCTGAAGGGTATTTGAACAGTCCACAGTTCACACAATAACACCACTATGGTAACCAATAGCCTCATTAATACTATATTAATACCAATATGGAAATAAAAACAACACACAAAACTATAAGCAGCTAAGGAAAAGCACATAGCTAAACATGTTACGAAACTCTTATTTACAGTATCATGATTCATCTTTTGAGTACTTCCACATCAAAACAGAAATTAATTCAACTGCCACTTACCAAGTACGAGAAATATCCACCAAAGCCAGTATTGTCCATTGAAATATCCAGTAAAATAATCTGAAAACTGAAATTCATACATGAGGCTTAGCTGCAGTAAGATAGATGACTAAGACATAGTTAATGCACTATGCAAATAGAGAAAGCATGGAGGAAAAAGCAAGTTAAAATAAAAGTAATGGATCCCACTAAAATGCAAAACTAGCATACGTACTGCAGTTTAATACACAAATAAAAAGCTTCTGTTGTCAGTAAGTTTGCAGCAAAGTAATTAAAAATCTCTAAAATATATATGTGTACCCATTAAAAAATACATATATGAAAAACACCCTTGTATTACTTGCCAGTAATGTGATGTTTTTTATTATAATGAATCACCACTTGTAGATTTTCCCTTTTTCCCCTCAGTGCCTGCCATCCCAAAACACATTACAGCAGCCTGCTGCTTTAGATATTAACACGAAAAGCCACATTAGTTTAATCTTATCAGACAGGGATGTTCTGCTGACCCCACAAAAGAAGAGCTTTTGACCTTCTGTATACCCCCTACTGTTAATCGCTGCCACAAATACCAGCCCCATAAAGACCCCCAACTCATTAAAGTCTTTTCATTTTCAAACCAGCATTCAGTTCCCAGCAGTGAGCTGAACGCAACTAAATGAACCTTGAAGTGCCATTTCAACTGTTCCTTCCAGTGACCATGGCAGACAGTTTTGTCCTCCCTGTGAAGTGGGAGGCAGCTGGAGGGCAGGGTGTGATCGTACTGGAGACAGGTATCTGTGCCTTTACCAGACTCCAGACTTCATGCTTCACTGATAAAAAGGCTAATCAAATGTCTCCAAAACCCACACAAAAAGTAGGAATGGGAGATGAGTGAAGAGTTGCCAGAAGGAGTAAAATAACCTACTTAGTAGCTCTGCACATTTTCCATGCACTTCTACCCTGCTATCATTTATTATGTTTACTGCATCCTAACTTTTGGGCTTAGTGCTTCCTGCTTGCCCTTCCTAGAACATTTCAGTATATCAACCAAGTAGTAATGGCAGGGAGGGAATAAAAAGCCCTGAACAAACAAAAGTAGCCCCCAGAAAAAACAAAACAATAACAACCAACCAAAAGACACTGGGCCACATATGCAACCAGATGAAAATCTAAGACATTTTAAAAACTCGAGATAAAGCTGGCTTTTTTCTTCAATTAATCCATATGTTTTCTTCAGAATAGTCAGATCATGTGAATTCTTTGAGGGTTTAATCTTATATATTCATTTCTATCATCAATCAGAGAAAAAAATAGCAAGAAGCAATTGTTATGTTGAATTAAAGAGTTGGTATTTACATTATCCCTATATAAATACTCACTTCCTAGGATTTTGACAACACATTGATCCTATCTCACTTGCTAGTGAGTATTTTCACTTCTCTAAACATTATATGTGTGTGCATATAAATATATACCTATATATACACACACGAACATATCAATATACTTTTCTAATAGTTACAATTTCATTTGATTGGAAAGAAAATTTATTAAAACCAACCAATCAAATACTTTCCCGTGTGCATTACTCTCCTCAACTACTCTCCTTAGGCAGAATCAGTCACGGCTGCAGAACTTCCCCTATAGTAAAATTGTGGTTTTGGTCCCCGCTGCTCTTCCTTCTCCCCAGTAAAAACTGATACAGAACAAGCATATATGAATTCAGGCTATTTAGACACTAAAGTTCCGTACTACTGACCCTGAGTGAAAAAGGGTGACACAAGCCTTTGGAAGATCTTGAAAGAAAGAAACAGAACAATTTGATGCACACAGGCCTGCTTGTGTGTTACCATATAAAATGACTGTGAGCACACATCTCAGGAGCTTTCTGCTCTTTTCTCTAGGAAGGGAGACAGCAGAGGAACACGATGATCTTCATTATGAAAAATCTCCCTCCAAGGTCTTGGAATTGGCCATCTAGTATTTTTTAATTAGTAATGGATTACATGCAATAATTTAATTATAGCCTAGAACACAGTAATTCTGCAAGGAAGTTCAGCATATATTAAATTTTATATTTGTTTTGAGCACGTTTTTCAGCAGAGAGGAATAATAAAATTGACATAATGAACAAGTTCTGCCCTCTGTTTAGTATGCCTTAAGGAAGCTGAAAACACCCCAAATGAACACATAGTTGAAAAATTTATGTCTTCTCTCTCCATTAAGATAAATTCCATCTCAGCCCCTGAATTCCAACAAATACACCAGTATTACATCTGGTCACAGCAGCATACCCCTGCTCTGAACAAGCAAAAAGGAAATTAAAAAACTCTAAGAAGGATGTAGTACATGTCCAGAAAGCACTATGCAATTTTTCTATATTTTTTTAATTATTGTGCTAAGACTAAATCAATACTAACACTCACACAGGGGAAGTGGGGAAGGAATTAAAAATTTGTGGCAGAATATGAAAGATATCCAGGTTATCCAACATCTTTTTCTTCAGTGAAAGGGATGGGATTTTAAATGTTGTGTCTCACAGATAAGCGGAATTCAAGTTCAGAAAGCAGCATTGCATTTCATCTAGCATCCACTTAGCTAAGTAACTTGCATTTGGCTGACATGCCTTTTGGAAAAGTATCTAGTTTTGCAGTGAAAACATCAAGAATCAAGCATTTAAGATTGCAAAAATGTGACTAACTTTATAATTAAGTTGGACTTGATCCTATATGTACCTTACAAGGAATAAAAGAAGTAAATAGAGGGAGGAAATGCTTTCTTATATTCCCTTCCCAACAGGCAAGACATCTTTTATACAGGACACTATAATGCCAGTGATATTTTAGGTACTTGCTCCACTTCTGTAGCGTTTTAAATACTTGTGCAAGGAATGAGTCATTTTGCATTTATTTTAGTGAAAATGTGAACATCAAATGTTATGTCAGGTAAAAAAAAAAAATATTGGTTTTCAATTCCCTTATTATATCCTTGAATAAATTATTATGGGTTTGTTCTACAGCGTTTGTAGAGCATGAATCAAGAAACATACCCGTACAATGAGAATCCATTTGATCAGGGAGAGACCAAATCCACAGATTGCACCATACCTTCCAGCTATGGTATTTGTTATACAGAAGGATAAACAAAATCCAATCCAGTTGAAAATAAATGCCACTATAAAATAAAAGAAACAGTAGCTTCTGTTAATCTATATAGCTAAGCAAACAGACTTAACAGTAATTTCACTTTTAAACTAAGGACGTGCTTACACAGTCAGTTAATTCCCTTCCGGTAATTCAGGCTTTCAGAGATTGACTTTGAACCCAGACATTCCCCATGGTATAGTCACTTAATGACAAAGCAAATGGTAAACAGGCTGGAACTACTAATTTACACAAGAGAAAACACCAATATAAAATAAAGTATTACACTGCAATAGACACCCAACCAGATTACACTGGACATGAAGTAAATTCACAAAAAGGACTATAACATACAAGATTTGGATTGAACAAAAGAAGAAAAACCCTTTCTACACTTTTATAACAAAAAAATAGTTATATGCACACATATGTGCAGTTATCAAGGGTGCATATTTAGCTGTATCTAATTTGGATCTAACAGAATAAAAGTATCCACTCTTGCTCCAAAAATTTAGTGTAGAAATGAAGGTAAGTTGAGAAGCTGATGTTTCATGGGTGTCTTTTAGAGCTATATTAATGCCTTCTCTTTAAGATCCATATTCATAAGACACAAGGAGCCTTGAAAGCTTTGCACAGAACTTAAAAAAATCACAAACAAAAAGGACATTGAGCATACTACCACTATTGCTTCAATTAATACCTGTACACAACCTCCAGTTCAATAAGTTAAAGTTTCATATCTGCATATGTATTTGGCTATCAACATCATCATCTGTATTAACTTCAGGTTGCATGCATTACATCAGAGTGTGAGGATTCACAATTAGGGGAATGGGCCAGCTTGGGAATCTGCGATGGCATCCAAAAATTTAACCACCAAACGGAAGAGCTGGAGCAACTGGTAGAAGAAGGCAACTTAGGAATTCTGGAGAGGACATGACAGTGGAAAATTGAAAACATTAGGGAAATCCACAGTAAACAAAAATGACAGAGGAGGGAAAGAGGGGAAGAAGGGCAGAGGGGAACAAAACCCCTGCCCACAAATCCAAAAACACAAAATTTAAAAAATCCTGTCAACTTTGAACAGATCCTGATCCAAACTGGCATATGCAGAGGAAACAAACAAAACCAGTCCAACCCCCACTAAAAAATGACCCTACAGAATAACACTGTGACCCTAACATTTACCTATCTTTCCAAGACACATTTACACTTGAGAGAGCCTAAATAAATTGTTTTGATTTCCCTATTTTAAGAAAGCTCTTCAAACCATCTTTTAACAGTAATCCATTTCAAAAGCTCCTTATTAAATGCATTCTCAGATCCTGTCTCAGTATGAGAGCTCATTGCTTTCTCCCCGCTACTCAAGCTAAAAGAATGACTTGGATCATGGTTAGGTATACCTAAAGACAGGTATCTTAAAAAGGTCACAGGATTCACATGTTTCTAATGGTTTATGAGGACTAGAGGAATTCTCAGAATATGTTCAATTTTAATAGATTTTTTTAGCTACCTTAAATAATTTGTAAATGCATTATAAAAATTAGAGATTTCCCCATCATAAATACAGGAGGGGAAAATTAGCTTTTATAATTAAAGAGGAGCGCTGACAATTTTACTTTCAACTTGAACTAAAGGAATATTCAAAAGCAAATCCACTGTCACTGCATAAGTATTTGATGGATATTTAACATCAAGGTATTTGCCCAGCTCTTGAAAGTAAAGGCATTAGCATGTCCCAGTCTTGTTCACAGTAAGGGTTTTTTTCTCTCCAATCAGTCTGCTGTCCCATCAAGTTACAAAAGCAGCTAATGAAACCTCCTAAGAGCTGTAAACTCTGCAAATTCACACATTCCAATAAAACTAAAGTACATACAGAAGAAAAATCTCATTATTTAAGTTTTTATCTGTAACCATTTGCTAGAAAACTTGTACAGTAAGGACCTAATAGAAAAATCCATCTTCAGCAGCACAAGGAACATGTTACTTCCACTCCCTAAAACTCAGGCAACCTACTAGGGAGATTCCCCCAACACTGCCTTGGTGTTGCATCATTTTAACAAACTTAAGGGCAGCAATAACATCTACATGCTTTCCATCTTGCCCATTGCTTCTCTCTTACATGCCATGTCCTACTACTACTTTGAAAAAAAAATAATCATTCTTCTTGTCTCATTCTGTTACAAAACACAGTATTTGCTTTCAGAAATGCATATCTAGCTTCTGAGCAGACTACAATTCCTGCCAATTGCTTTTCTCTACATCAAAATCAGTCTCATTTGCCTATCTGTGTATCTTTTTCCATCATGTGCATCATCTGTCTCTTCTGTCAGCTGTGCAAGCTCTGAGCTTTACAGCTACACTGCATCTGGTAAGAGTTACTGCAGTTTATTTCTGTATAATTCCTGTCCCAACTTATTATTGAAATGAAAGTTGTTTATAATTGTCATCCCTATGTTGCCATAGAGAAGCCACAGCACAAGCTCCCATCAAGCTGAGGGAGAAAACAGACCAGTTGGGGGAGTAACCAGTAAAAGGAAGCATGTGCTAATTTCTCTAGAATTACCAACTTCCTTCTCTATCTACTAGAGACAACTAAGTCGTTGTACAAGCTCCTTGCTGTAATAAATGCTATCCTCCACTATTTTTCTGCATCCATTCACTTTGTGAAATATAAATGACACTGCTCAGCTGTTCAAGAGGCAACTTCATTTTTCATATCACATCAGCTTCCTTGACAATCCTGCACAGACAATGTACCTGCCCATGACACTAATAAACATGCTTTCATAAGGAAAGCCGTTCCTAAAACTGAGAGGAAAAATCTGATGAGCTCCTACAACCACATCATAATTCTAAGTAAAAAAGAATTCTTAACTTCTGCTTGCCCATCTTCTTCATGCAGCCAAGTTCTGTGTGCATCCTGTAGATCTCCACTGCAAACCAAACCATGGTGCAACAAGAATTTTTTTCTATCCCAAAAGTGATTACATGCCTACTTGAGTCCAACTTTCAATTATTGTCAACTTTGTTAACAAATTTATGACATTTGGATCACCCTCATGCTGACTGCATTGGCATCATGATTTCAGTATCTACTTCTAATACTCTAGCACCATTCAGAAGTGGGACTGATAAAAGTTCGGGTTTTGAATTTTATAATTCCTGAGGTGATGACAAGAGGACAATGCCAATATAAATGTAATTCACATAAGAATACAAACATTAGCATTATCTCCTCATGACAATAAAACTCACCATAAAACACATAAGAAATTGATTTTTGGGAGGAGGAGGGTAGGAGACTAAAGGTCTTTTTTAATAAAGAGTGTTCATGATCCAAAGCAGTCCCTGCATTTATTCTGTATTCCTCCTTAGAGTTTTCAGTAAAATAATCCCAGCCAAAAACACAGTACAAGACTTTTGAGTTGTACATATTGAAATACATCAGATGAAACAATAATGACAAGCACATTACATTGTGATTTTTCCTCATATACTCCAGCACTTCACTTGCTGATCCTTTTTACATTAACCACTTGTTTTAAGTTTATAAGTATCATGAAAGGAAGACAGTAAAACTGATTGGAAGCCTTATGTTCCAAATTTTAGCCATGGCTCAAGTCTGTAAAAAGATTAAAATGGCAACTACATATACAAAAAGCAACTTATGCTCAGTTTTAGCCTTTATTCCACAATTTGTTTGTTTGCTGACTATTTTCACATATTCCAAACACCAAAGAGCTTCATGCTTTACACCTGGCCTAGAGTTAATAAGCATGATGCATTAATAAATAATCCTCTCCAGGTCTTCATGTACACTAGGAATCGTTCTCCCCACTCCGGGAAATTTTTCCAATCTTTAACTGGGATACGTATCTTTGCTCCATCTTGAGGCCTCTTTTATAGACCGATGATGGTCACAAGAAGTGCTGGCTGTTAAGCTTCCACAGAAAGCAGATTTTTTTTTCTTTAGCAATTAATGTTTAATAACATTCTTTGGTAATTTATTCCTACCTCTTAATTACTCTTGTTGCTATGTTTTTCTTACTACTCAACTAGAAGCTTCCTCATTCCAATTGTTTTGTATTATATCTAATGCAGTAAAACTATTTAAGTCAAATTGTTTCTGCAGTAAGAAAAGTTAGGTGATTGTGCATGAAGGTCAGTCAGCCTCCCCTAATAACCAGAGAGAAATAAGAACTCAAAATAGTTCCTTTATCTCCTAACATTTAAAATTTTAATGAAGTAACTTCCCCTCAGCTCCTCTTGCATGACTAAGGGAAACCTGCGTAATGTTTGTGATGTAGACACAGAAGTCAGGTTTCCTAAGGTTACACAGAGGAAGCCTCTCAAGGGAAATTCAACCATGCTTACCACTCCTCAGGAAGTATACACAAGGAGACTGTGCTCACTCCAAGCTTATGCTACAACTCTGCCTTCCAACTAAGGCCCCCTTGAAACCCCCAAAGTAGGTATCCGAGCTTGTGTGCAGTTAATTGACTGTTTGAGGAACTTAACAGCTTCGAAAACTGTATGAACATAAATTTACAAATCTTTGGTACGGTTATTTTCTGTTCCAACATACTGTCTAGGACACCATATACATTTTACATTTCCCTATAAAACGAGATTTTATTGCTGCGAGTTGTATACAGGGCTTAAATAGCTTAGATGTTCAAGAAGGTCAGATTTCTGTATGAGTATTCAAGCTTTGGTTGTACTACCAAATACTTTTCTCCCTTTTTATCTCCCTATTAACCTATCTGTGAGTTCATTTTTCCTATGTTGTAGTGACAATCCGAAACTCCTTTACATGGTTTCAAATAATTAAGATAAGCTTCACAACTCCTCTTGGGGCCCACAGGAAAAAAAGGTTGGTTCTAAAGCATTCCTTAAATATAAAGCAAAACCATATAAGCCTTTTAATAATGTCCAAAATACCTCCTTTAGATAACATACCAGTATGAGTTTATCAGACATAATTCAAAATATTTCCACTTCAGGCAGATTAAGCGTTAAAACCCAACTCTTTGCTCATGACAGTTATTTGCTCTATCCCAATTACACCTTGCTCAAAATGGAAAGATAGAGCTCAGAAATTCCTCCCTTTCGTTGTGCGTACAAAAAAAAAAAAAATACTGAGAAACTCACCTACTAAATTTCTCTGGCATTCAAGAAAATTTCTACTGTGCTG
>VRYO01002772.1:44145412-44170973 GCA_009812075.1 Sialia sialis | reverse complement strand
GAAGTGGTCTGATAGCAATTTTTTTTTCCATTTTGCCTCCATAGAAAAATGAATATATTCACACATATATTAATTTCCCTCAAAATAAGAAGCCAACAGACACCAGTCCCAAACATTAAAGAGCAGAATCTTAGCTCACCAAGATAATCACAGACTAAGGGAACACCAATTTCCTGAAACATTATTTTTACCATATATTAGAAATAAAATGTGTTGTTTTCCAAAGTCTTTCACCAAGTTTCTGGATCAAGGAAAAAAAAATACACCTCTTCATGCAAAGGACTTCACTTCTTTAATGTGCATTGTCTTATTCTGTTTAGTTATGCTAATCAGAGTAACATTTTATATCTTAGATGGGAAACAGGTCTGTAAACTGATATGCACCAGGCTCCTAAAAGAACCAAAATCATCCAAAAAACCAAATCTGGCCACTAGATGGCCTTGAGACAGCAATCTTATGCAACGCAGACAGCTACCACTAGATGGTGGCTACATATCACTAAGTGATTGCAATATGCAAGTAAGCTCAGCAAAAAAGTTAATTTTGCAACACTTCATTTGAATAAAATTAAGCAATGCTAAATTACTGTTATACTTAAAACACAGCTATCTGCCTCCACTTCCATACCCACGATCTTCCAAAGCTGTACTTGACAGTCAGGGAGGAGGTGGGAGAGCACATCTGGAACAAGCCATTTGTAAACTCTCCTTCACTAGAGAACAGTTCTGGATACAACTCTCTTACATTTTAACTACGTAAGGGAATTTATTTGAGGCTTTCTGTGATCTGCTACCTCTACTTGCAGCACTTAAAGATATCCCACTCTGGGGAAAAAAGCCCAAAAGCTAGCCTTTCTGTAAATTTCATTTTAATTGCTACTCTCCTAAATCTACATACATCAACTTTCTGGAGAGTTTTTTATCTCCTTGTTGAACAAACATGAATACATGACCACATATAAAATATATACCCTCATATGTTATGCTCATTTTTCATTTAATTTGCCAATTTCCTAGTAGAAAAACTACTAAAAAGTAACATTAAAGGTATATTACTATCTATAACTGTGTTTTTGGAAACACTTCTTACTATGAGCACACACAGCAAATAATGTCTATCAATTTCCTTATGTAACCGGTATCCATAAAAACCAACACATTCCAATTAAACACACACTTGCTTAAATACCTTACAATGTGTAAACACTAATTTTATGCATTTTCTTCATAGGTAAGCAAAGTTTGCAACAAAACAGTCTCATGAAAAATTATGATCTACAGAGTATTTTTGTCCAATGTGTAAGAGCACTGTCTGTGCAGTCAGACTCAGCTAAATACCTATTTGCAGAGAAGGTTGCCAGTTTATCCAAGTACATACTTGCACTCTTGAAGGTGGACACAAAGTTCTGGGAATGCAATTTTGGACATCTGTGACTTAAAGGACTTAAGACATATTAAAGCCAACAATCTTCTTGGCCTCCAAGTGCAGTGCTAATGAAGGCCTGAACCAGAATTTAAAAGGAATAACAAGTTCACACAATAAAGGATCTAAATAAGTTGAATACAAAAAGTTATAGAACATAGAAAAAGGAGACAAAAATAAATCGAAAGTCACACCTCCCTTTGCCCCCAAGAATATACTTCTTCTATGCTGCAACTGTAGAAAGAGGTCAGACTACAAAATTCACTTTGCTACTCTATAAATGTCTTTACAGATTTGCTTTGTGAGGCAGACATATATTTTTATCCCAGGATGCAAACACCACATCATTCACCAATATGGAAAAACCTTCTGGTAAAGCATTGTAACCTGCATCTGCAACAGTTAAAGAGACTGCAAAAAACATTACAGAAGAAAGAACTACTACAAAATCTAGGCTGAAAGACATAATGGAGACTTTAGTGGATAATCCATCAGCTTTAATCCTGATGAATTCTCAGCAGAACAGATATATCCTCAACACCAAACTTCTATCCAGGTTGCTAAACACATTTATTTCAGAAAGGAAAAAACTACAGGAGGGCTGGTTGAAATCAGAGGTTACCTGAAGACCATGCATTTTTATGTAACAGTGGTTAGTTTAACCTGAAAATGAGTGCAGTTGGATTTGTTCCATAAATCAACCCATGGGTGTTTAATTCACTACACTAACATCAGCAACATCGTCTCTCGCAAATTTTTTCTAGTAAAAAAATCAATTGCCAGATTCCTGTGATCTAGGCCTTAGGTCCAACTAGAAGATGATAGAATTTCCAGTGCTAAACCTTCAAGCATTTACTATGATTTTGCTTTGTCCCCTTATCTGTGACAGATGCCACCAAAAAAAAGGGCAACATATTTGCCATATCTGGAACAGAAAGTGTTTGTAATTTGTGCACAGGCAGAAAAATCTGTTCATTACAGTACATTAATGCAATTTATCACAGCTCTCTTTTATATTTCATAAGAAAAAGGTATACCTCAGTAGGTCTGGGATACAAGATAACTTACTGAAAAATGCCAACATGAAGATGCCATCATTGCCCACTCTAAGCTGATCTGCATCACTGAAATCATCCCGTGGTGGATACTCTTCTTCCTGGATTTACAGGTTAGTGATAATTTAGTGAAAAGTTTAGAATAACTATCTAAAGGATAAAGTAATAATCATGTTTCTAAAGCTAGAAGAAAATAGACATTTCTGTAACATGTCCACATAAAGGAATTTTTTTTAAAAATGAACTATAAAACAAGTATTATTTGTTGCTTATATTGACAGAGCCCAAATTTTCTGTAAAAGTTTCTGTAGAAGATATATACATACTGTCTAATAATCTTAAATGAAACTAGACTACTTCATATTAGTAATTTGACAATCAAAACCAACATACTTTTTTTACTGTAACTATCTTGATATGCAGCCAAGCTACTAAATATTTTTTTGAAAAGTCATCACACAGTATGCGCTATATTTTTCCTGCTGGAAAGGTCTTCTAATAATTTCCTTAATAAGAAATAAAAGTTATAGAATAAGGTTAGTATCTTAAAATCAAGAGTTGATGCAACAGCACTACACTAACCAATTTTATAACACAGAGCAAAACATAAGCAAGGCAAAGAACACCTCCAGGGTCACTAGAGGGCGCGAGCACATTAGAAGTGTCTAAAAGGCCTCCAAAACGCAAAAAGCACAGCACTTGAAGTTAAACAAAAGCAAACAGAGACATTAGTCAAGACGATCCAAAGATTTCTTCCATTGTGTCAAAATGCTGGACCTTAAAATACTGAGAGTTGCTTTGTTTCTCAGCACTTGATTTTCACCAGAACTTGGCAGATATTATATATGCACAGTCCTAAGCACAGGTGAAACATTGGCATTGTAGACTAGCAAACACAAAAGTTTTCACAATGAATGACAGCACTTACTAAAGATCCTTATGAAAACTAAAACCAATTAAACAGCATTTTTATACTTAAACGAGTAACATGAAAACAGTGCAGGATGACACAAGTTAAATAATGCTGGCAGTAGCAGCAGTAAAATGGTCTAACATAAGGACAGATAACATTCTTATCCTAATTCTTCCTCCTATTACCACAATGTATTGAAACTGACAGAAGAAATTACCAATAAAAAACAAATGAAATTAAGAGACATCAAGAGAAATTTACTTGGCCGTTTCACCTACAAGCACTTACTACAGAAATAATGTTTATGACTAAAAGGGCATTAAACAAGCACAGTGATCTAAAGCTCTGTCATACATTCCCCTTTGTCAATAGAACAAAATAATTCACCAGGGTATGGCAATTAGGTAAAAATGTGCTCAAACAACTGCTATATCAACTCAGAGCAGTCACCTTCACCCTTAGTAATACAGCCATGAAATTCCAGCTGTGCTCTGTATTTCAGATTAATTAACCAAGACACTGTATCAGGTAACTTATTTAAAAAACACTGCTATTCACACAGACAATTCCAACGGAAGCACAAAAACCCAATTAAACAACAATCCTTGGGGACTGTAATTCAACTCCACATCATTTCAGGTGTTCCTAAATGGTCATCTTAAGTGACTAAAAGCATCAGTTTGTTAAGCTCAACTTTGCTGCAGCTACAAGACTGATGGAGAAGAAGGGAATGGGAGGGAAGGAAGGGCTGAAAAGGCATTTTAAAAAGAGCTGCATTTGAAATGTGTTTATCTCCAAAATGCATGCCAACTTCCACTTTCAAGTCAGGACAAAAAAAATGTATTTTCAATTTTAATTTCTCAAAACGCCATATATCATAATTTTGGACTTTTTAAAAATTATCTGCTAACTACTATACCTCATACTGGAATTTCCAAAACATTTAGAGAATTATACCCCACTTAAAGTTGCCTCAGAAAAAAGAATTTTGCTCAATGACCGTAACAAATTTAGCAGAGGCTTCTCTGAGGCTTACACATATGATAAACACAGGTCAATAAATACAGCTCAGGAACATGAGAGCAGGTATTTCCAAGAAGCACTGTTCTATTAAATATAAACAAGTATTCATTTATCACACTCCATGTCAAAAAGGAAGATGAAACAGAGTTCTGTGTAATGTCTCCAAAAAGCAGCATACAAAAACTATGAGCGTTTAAGAAATTAAATACTTGGAATACTAAGAAATTTAATGAGCCTATATCTACATCATTTAGGATCATGAGGTTTTATGAGCAGTCCTGCAGACAGAAAACACTAATTGACCACTGCTCAAGTCTCACTAATGCTAGCTGTCTTTCAGGGCTCTCATTTGATCTGGTTGGTGTCAATTGCCCTAGTCTTTCTTTGAAATGTAATTGTTTGCCACCATGTAGTGAGGAATAAAAATTGGCAATGAAGAACAATTGTCCTCTATGCTGATGCTTAGAGCTAAACATATTTTCACAAAATATTTCTGTTAGATAAGGACATTTTTATCAATGAGATATATATTTTATTTATATTTTTCTTTTTAATGAGAACAATGTAATACAACACATGCAAATCTAAAAGACATCTAACGCTGTTTCAGTATGTCTCTGATTTTTGACAAATTTAGCCAAGTTAAGGAAGATGGATAGCATTTCTTGCTTTCTAAACAAGCTGACATCTGTAGAAACAGAAAACTTACTGCTGTTATGACCAGAGAAACATCTGAATAGCAAATTATATTATCAACATAAACAGCATGTCACACAGTAATTTCTCTAAACAAAAGAACATCAAATGGTACACAGCATCTATTGAATCTATTAAATCCCCATAAACTACAGTGCTTTCTGTAATATTCTGAAAGAGGAGGACTGGTTTTTCTCCTCAGTGTTTTTTAGCTTTCTTTCAAACTGAAATCTAGCATGGCATACAAGGAGACAACCACCTTATTGAAGTTAAGAACCACTAAACTGATGTAAATCTTCCCAATGCAGTGTTTACAGAGAAAAACTTCTGAGGAAAGGGTCAAATTACTTCATAAACCCCATAAATTATACCTTCAGCATACAAATCAATAGGGAGAAATTAGTTGTTGGGGGGAAAAGCACAAATAACCCCAGAAGCATTTGTTTGCCAGCAGGAAAATTCATACCAAAGTCTAAACTAGAGAGAACTATACCATACCTCTGGATGACTGAGGAATATTTCATCAAACAGACTCCTAGATTCCCTAAACTGGGCGTGCTAAGCATGTAAAAACAGAAAAACGTAAGACAAATGCAACTGAAAAGCATTAAGTAAAAGCCATTCATTGCAACATACAAAGTTATTAAACTGTTAGCAGTATTTTTGTCCATTTAAATTGCCCTTTCAAAACTGATCTTGAAATTTTAAGAAGAGCAAAGCCAGGGTAACTAATGCTATCACTACTGATGACACAGGACTAGTACAATTTCTTTGATTAAATGAGATATCTGGGAGCATTTGAAAGGAATACATGTTTATATACAATCTATTCCTGAAAGACAAGGTACCCAAAGAATTATAAAATTATTAAAAGTTTCTGTAAACGTTTAGATTGTTCATAATATCTGTAAACACAGGGCCTATGATAAAGTATTTAATATGATCACATTAAGGATCTTTTTAAGTGGCCTACATGATTTGGGGGAAAAAAAATACGGAAGCTGAATAATAAATGTGCTGCCCTTCCATGTAATTTTCCTCTCTTTTGCTTAATGAATAGATTTGAACTTTTGCCGCACACTTTGGAGTGTGCCATGAAAATGATCAGCTTTACATATCGCTCAAGGTAGCATAAGGACATTTAACTGTTCACATTATTGCTGTAAAGAGGCAATATATCCTCATTTACAAGGAAGAAACCAGAAGCTCAGAACACAGCAGAGTTAACATTTGTAAGAGCATTAATTTCATAAGGCTGAAAATAAAAACTGAAAAAAATCTACACATTATATAATTTGTCTATGTTTTGCAAAGTGTGTAACATGCAGGTCAGATAATGTCTGCAGCTGTCACGTGTGAAAGTGAGAAAACAATTGAACTTTGCACTACTGTTACATAATTAAGTTACTTATCTGTTCTTCCACAGGTATTCAGAGCTAAATCCTTCCCCTAAAGATGGCAAACCACCACTCAAACTGTAACAGGAGCCTTCTTTCTTATTCTGGCCATCTGCCACATTAGTCTATCTCAGTGTAAGTCCAGAGGTATTAAATAAGATAGGGATTTTGTGGCAGCATCACATGGTAAGTTAATTAAAACAGGAGTAATTAAAACTGCACTGGCACATAATTTTAATATCATCTACAAAACTGAAACTCAGCTTCAGCGTTTCTTACTTTTTCCCCAACTTGGCAACCTTAATGTTGTTTCTTTAATACAGCTTGTGTGTGTGTACACATTTTCTGAAAAAAAAACCAGAATTAAAACCAGAAGCAAACTGAACAGAATTACTGTCAAACTTGAGCACTTCAGCAGTCAGCAAGAATGTGACTTTCAGATACATTTCTGATACTGACTTAGTACTGCCATAAGTCTAGAATCTTTTAGTCAATCTCTGCTTTGGGGGAATGATAGTGTGTTCCTACTGATTTTTCCATAAGTGAAATTCTTGTGGCATCAGCACATCGGTCTTGAATTTCAAGCTGTGCTGTATGTTCTAGCAAAGCAGACTGTGAAAAAGTTGATTTATCACTTCATTACTGCATCCAACTCTCTTGTCTCTTACCTCCAGCTTCCTTTTCCCTCCCTGGTCTTTTCTCACACAGCTTCAGTTCCTTTCCCAGGACTACATTTTGTCCCCACTTGGGTTCCTTTGTCCACCAATCTCAGCTAATCATTTTCCCCATCTGTTTCTCATTTAAGTCTTTCTACTCTGTCCATACCACTGCCCTCCATTCATCCTTGCGTTTTCTTATTTTGACTTAGACCCATCCTCTTTAATCCTTGCTAGAACCAGTTACCTCTCTGCTAAATCAAAACCAGACTGCACTTCCCACAACATGTAAGGTTCAGAGGCCCAGCCAATGTCCTTCTTCCCTCTACCCACCACTGAAGAATGCTCAATCCAGTGCCTTTCCCTTTCCCTTCTAACTGAAGGCAAAGAAAAATAAAACTGCTTCAGGGCACACCAAAATTAGTATTTCTCAGGTCCAATGTTTTCACCAAAAGCAGTCAAGAGCAGCCATAAGGTGTATCTACTTTTAGTTTTGTAATTCTACTCTGATATAGAATATTTGAGAATGTTCTCTGGGAACAGCACATCTGAAGTCTCATCCCTTCAGAGCAGCCTCAACTTTTTCATGCATGACCATCTCCATGCATTAACAAAATTTGAAGCTGTATATATCAACTGAGGAAACTAAGTTTTCAAAAATTTGTCATTTGACCAAAACCAGGCAGACTGTTTGAGAAAGGGCAAAAGAATTTTCTGTCACAGTGACTTGAACTTGCAATAAAGAGTAAATAAAAGTTTAAAATTACAAGACAAAAAATACTTCTTCTGTTTTGGGGTTTTATTTGTTTGGCTTAGCTTTATTCTGGAATTTGGCTGAACCTCAGGCTGAGTTCTCAAGGGAGATTGCTTGCATGTCTGAAATCTGCACTTCATAGGGTTCTAAATGTAAGAACGAGAATCTTGTGTAAGCTGCACCTCCTGTCTGCAATGTCACAAGTACTCTACAAGTCAAGGTTTGGGCTGTTAATGCTCCAAATTTGTAGCTTAAGAATGAGGGTTTGATTCAGACCAGTATTTCAGCAAAAGTTTTACTAATGTGAAAAGCAGTAAGGATAAACTACAAAGAATCCAGTTGGAGCAGATAAAATGTGACAATGGAGATCATCCCCTCACTGTCAAAACTTGGCAAGTCAAAGCTCCATGGTTTCCTACTGAAATCAGTCAGATAGATTTGTGTGATGCTGTCACTGGATGTTACACAAACCCACTTTAACATGAGCTGTGCATACCTTAAAGTGAGTGCACTTTGAGCACTGTGCAGCAGTCAAGGAAAGACCTGCCTCCTGCTGGGTGAGTAAAGGTTTTTTCCAGTCACAAGCACACCGCAGCCAGTAAGATTTTAAACCTATATCAAGTGTAATCACATTTGATCTCAAGGAGGAGATTTTTAGTGAAAGCACCGGATGCCTTTTTTGGGTAAAGTATATTATAGTCAATACTACCAAGCAGAATATTCACGTGCCAAAACTTCAGAGAAAAGAACCTTGCTTACAAAACTAACATTTATCACTAACTGCAGATATTAATCTTCTATTTCAAAGACTGTACTCTTCATAAGGTTAATTCTTACAAAACTAGAAACACTGAATATAGCCTATGAATTGTTTACCACAACTCATGTAATGGCTCTAAATACTTGGAATATTTCTTTGAGCTTCAGTATTCAAATTTCCATAGATCAAACAACAGGAACCTTTCCTTTTAAAAAGCAACTACATGATTTGGGGTCATGACCCTTCCAGACTGTTGAAATTTTCCCTTCCTCTCTAAAGGTCTTCAGTGATTCTTTTGGTTTTACATCCAAAACAGTACACATTAGTGATAACTCTACAAAATAACATTAGTAGGTGATACCTAAATAAAAGTTGACCAAATACTGGATAAACTATTAAAACAGGGCAAAATTTGGTTTATAAAGCTGTTTAGACAGCTATCTTTCAAAAGACTGAATATTATGTGCTTTTTACAGTATTTACAACTCATTTAACATTATCTATATAAATGTAAATATTAAAATATTTAAATCATCAGCCCACCATTATTATAGTAGTGGTTCATAATATGGGCCTAATTGTTATAAATAACTAGCCAAACACATTTCATAAAACTGAAATACAGGAGAAGTGTATCACTTACTCGCTGGGCAACTTCAGCAGCAGCAGCTGCCATGGCTGCAGCTTTGGCCTTCTCTGCTTCATCATAAGTAGGAAGAGAGGTAGCTACACTGTATGGAGGTGGTACAGGATAAAACTCATTGTGTGTGTCTGTTCAAAATAAAGAAGTTATTAATTTTTAAACCAGAAAAACGCCAAGAATATTAACCTTCACATGCACATAATTATTTACCCTTAAATTATTTTTTTACAAAGGCTGCAACTGAGCATATTTGCATTTTTAAGTTCTTATAAATATTTTTTTAAAAATAACTTTTAACAGCTTGATGGTACTTTGAGCTGCTACCAAGGCAGAAACCTTAACATACTGGCAAGGAATCAACAAATTTTTGAAGAAAAAAAATCATATTTGGTTAGTTATATTCCCAGACATTTAAACTAAATGCTTTTTATCCAATCATACAAAAGATTTACACACAATAGTCTTTAACAAAACAAAGGTTTTAAATATCAGTATCAATCTGCTACTTCAGTCTGCTAACAGCCATGCTGTATTCTTATTAGTGTGGCCTCATTGCTAACTCCAGTTGCTTTCTCAAAATCAGTTTTTCAAGACTTCAGTTTCAACACATTCTTTTAAAAGATTTTCCTTCCATCAAACTGGACCACAGATTTCATTCTTCTGTGTTGTAACAGTAAGACATCACCATATAGAATAGAATTATTAACAATATTAATTAAAAGTACTTAAAATATGTCTTGAACTTCCTCCATTAGCCAGCAGTAGCTCATTAAAAGGCTGTTTACATGGTAAAGATTTGTCAGCACAGATCACATGGTAAACAGATTTGTCAGCATGCCAACACAAGGATGTCATATATAGGGATAATTCCACACAGCTATGTATTATACTTGCAAATACTGTCTCCAAGAACAGGAACAGGAAACTGTTCTTTTAACAAACATTAAAAAAATTAGGTTGGCAGTTACTCTTAAAATATTTATTTGTCACATGGGAGACACAAATCCATGTAACTTTACTTAAACAGGAACTTCGATGTTGCCTGTTGTTAAGTCTCCCATATCCCCAAGTCACAACCACCTAAGAAAGGGAGCAGTGAATAAATAGAGACCCATTACTCATTTTTCATGACAAGTTTTATCAAGAGCCTTTAAAGTAAAATTAACCTTTTCATGACAATATTTTCACCAAACCATGTAACACACTAAAGAAGTCTGAAGAGTTTTTTTATAAAGACCAATGAAAATTGCTAATGAGGTCGAATAATGGAGCACTACTCAAAAATTTAGATTAAATGTGGAAATTAATAGTCTACTACAGTAGACTTAAATAAAACCTATTAAACTAATTAATGAACATCCATTTAGTCTAGCAATTTGGAACAATCAGCGCAATTTACAAGTGTGTTTCTTCTGAACAAACCAAAGGGCTGCACAAAGGACAGCTTTTTACTGCAATTGTGTGCACGGAAAAAAATACATGGCAGCATCAGACCACTTTGAACCAATGATGATTCATAATGCTTGTCCCTGACAAGCTGCTGTTTGAGAGAAATACCTGAGGTTGCAGCTGCTTCCACAGCTATGCTACAGTAAGGAGGAGGGGAAGTGTCTGCCTCAGGTAAGGCTGCTGTCTGTGCAGGCTGCGGAGACTCTGCAGACGTGGAAGGCTGAGTCGAAGGCTGCTCAGCCGCTGAAGACTCTGGGGGGTCATCCTCATTGTGAAGCTTAGGAGAAAAACACACACAGTTCAGAGGCATTCAGGGAATACTTCCCATGACAACCCAACACTTGCAGAGACACGTTCAAAGGGAAACAAGATTACTATCATCAACAAAACAAATTATTTACAAAACTGCATGTGACCACTTCAAGTAGTCCAGATAAATTCTTTTAAGCAATCACCTTAAACTTTATCTTAACTGCCTTGCCTTTTCTTTTTTTCCCCAGGAATGGTTTTCTTCTCGGGGATTTTCAGGGAGTCTCAAAATATGGAGTTTTCCATGTTTACCTTATGGCAAAATACTATTATAAGAATATTTTATTACCATTACATTTTTGTTCTTATGTACCATCATAAAATGCATTAACCTATTTTAAAACTCATCAGGTCAGAAATGTGATTGTTTATTGTATTTATCTAGAAGAAAAAGTATTAAGACATTTCTACTTCTGTAACTAGGACTTCCAGTCTCTTGCATTTGTCGAAGAGCTCCGCCATGCAAATTCTAAGACTTCTTAAAATATTCTGCTTTTCTTTACACTCTGGAAACAATCCTTTCCATACAAAACTTCAAAGTTGCCGGTTTGTTGTGGGTTTTTTTTGTTTTTTTTTTTTTTTTTTTGATTGAGATATAGTTTTAAAAAGACATGTCCAGTAAAGCATATACAGAAATAAGAATATGTATAAGGAAGAATGCTGATTAAAACTATGGAATTCAGATCCAGCAGCTAATATCTTTTCTTAGAGAAGACATTTTTAAATATTTCAGCTAACTTGATAGTTCTTAGAATATATCAAGCTTTTAAAAAGAAAGACTACTAGAATTAAAATGTGCTGGTTCCCAGTAGTGTGAACTACAAGATAAGATGCCTAGAAGGCAACAAGTGAAGCACCAGGTGTAAAACCCAGACCAAAACAAAGATTTAATAAATAGATCTAAAAGAAGAATTCTATAACCTCAAATTGGTACTTTTATAAACACCCTACAGAAAAATATAATTTCAGTAACAAATATTAAGTATGTAACTACAATTACTTCCCATTAGGCAAAGTACAAACAGACTACTGGAAAAAGTACCTTCTGAGAAGAAGGCTAAACTTCTTACTAAGCAGTGTAACACTCACACCTAAGTTGCTTTAATGTGCAGATGATATCAAAGTTCACAGAATGGTTGAGGTTGAAAGGGATCTCTGAACCCATCCAGTTTAACCTCTCTGCTCAAGGAGAAGCACCTACAGCTGGATGTATGAAAACACATCCAAACACCTTTTGAATACCTTCAAGGATTAGAGACTATATGGGCTATGCAGAAAACCTGTTTCACTGCTCAGTCACCTTCACATTACTAAAAATAAGGGGAAAAAAATTTTCCTAATGTTCGGAGGTCACCTTCAACAGAAATGATAGGTGGTTTTGAGGGTTTCTGGGTCCTGAGCAATCAGGTCATTTAATGTCTAATCAGTGATCCAGAAGTAGCAGTAATATAAGAAATATTTTTAGCCATTTCGAGTAGTTAAATCCAAAGAAAACAAAAGCACTTCAAAACAACCTAATAGATTCTGGGATACAGAAAGCAAGTGAGAAAACAAACCACTCAACTCTAAAAAGGTCAGTAAGATCAGAAAAGCAAGCTGAGAGCTAAAAACATGGTTCTAAATTAAGTACAATAATTCACAAGAAAAATCTAGTATTGCAATGGATATAGCCAAAAAAGCCCATTCTCAAATAAAATTAATTTGATTTACTGAGGTATAACGAACAAAACACTGCTGGCATAGTTCTTACACTAATGGCTGGTACACTCACCCTCATTTGGGATGTGTGCGCAGTTCTGACTACCCCACCAAAACAACTTGGTCTTTGGGGAGGAGAAAAAGTAAAGCAAACTTAAGTGGATCTCTGTTACTTCCATTCTTCCTCACCTGCCCTCCCCCTCTTCAACCACTGCAACTTTTTTTCCCTACCACACCACAGTAAATGCTGTCACTATTCTGAAGATACTGAGATCCACAAGTGGATCAAAGAGCACATTATTCCTAAAAAAAAAAAACAAAAAACGTTGCCATTCCCTAGAAATATAGTTTTATGCCTTCGACATGTTTTCTTGAAAGTAGTTTTACTCCAAATTATCTGTAATATACTAACAGTGGAGTAATTTAGTAGATGATGTGGAGTTAACATGAAGATCAGACAAGAACATATACATGAGACTTCTTGACTTCAAAGACAAAGCTAATGAGTCATTCAATGGTTATAGCAACTGCAATTAGGAAATAGAAAAATTCCATCCTAAGGGTTCCATACAACAGAGCCCCATTATACCCTTTAGTGACACTCAAAGTGCCTTTATTTTGTAAAACTTGTATTTAGGAACCAATATTATCCTCTCTTCTGTAATTCCAAATTCCTCCCAAATTCTAAAAAGCACCAAGGTTATCCTAATGCAGCAACTTAAAAGAAAAAATCTTCACCCATTTTATTTTAAAAAAGAAGTCAAAAATAAACAACCCCACAATAACAGGATTAAGTAGTTTCAGTGTTTACAGCTAGGATAATAAACACAAGTTGTTCCATGAGCACAAACTAGCTTTTGTTAGCTCTTGTTCAAGTGTCCCATATCCTACCCTATCCTCAAGGCAGTAACTTCAGCTCCTTTCAGAGGACTACATTGCTGGGTTAAAAAAACAACAACAAAAAACAAACAAAAAACCCCCAACTGCAGCAGAACTTGCCCCAGTAAACTGGAAATTTTGCCCACATCAGCAGGGTATACAGCAGTGGTTGTATCATTTTGTCTTGTAGAAACTCTGCCTTGCCTTCCCAGAGCACTGACTCTCCTTTTTCGGAACCAGCAGCTTGCTTTAAACCAGTAGGAATCTGACTACCTTTGAGCCTCCCCCTTAACGTTTAATTTTGGCTTTTACTGGCGGTAAATTTAGAAGTTATTTTTGGAGACAGGGGCCTGACACTCTTCATAGGATTCATTGCCATAGAAACCAAGCTAAAAACATCCAGAAAGGAAGAGAAAATGTCTGTTTCAAGGCATTACTTATGCTATGTGCTTAAATGTTACCTGAAGCAGCATTTAACATTGAAAGTATATTAATAGTAGCCAAGACTTTCTTTTTCCAATAGCAAGAATGTTTTACCTGATTTTTAATTTCAGGATTAAGTAGAAATCACAGTTCATCATCTCAGCCCCTCTCAAGCCTCCAATGAACCATTATTTGGTAGTAGGCAATATAGTTGCTTTTGTCAAGATTACGGTCAAAACAATTACCAAGACCTATTAAACCACAGACAACTCTAAATTAGTACCTTCTCCTATTCCCTCCCTCATATTTTAAAAGTGGGTGACACTGAAATTTTTTTCCTTCATGTTTTAGTCTGTATTTGGGATATTTGGCTGACTATATGGAGCTTCACCATAGAAAGAAAAAGTGAGTACTTTGCTAGTAGACACATTACTCTTACAGTGTTCATGCCGGTTTTTCAATCCCTGCTTTTGCAGCCCTCGAACTACAGTACACAACAGGCTCATATACTCAAAAAGTATCTATGCTAAGACAGGTAAAATTCAAAGATCAGTTGAGGAGCAATGGCTGTTCTGCCAACAATGACTCAGTCTCATGGTAACTACAAAAGCGTGAACAGCACAGGAAAACACAATCATTTCCTTCATATGATTTTTACCCTATTCTATCATCAGTTTCCTTCCGAGAAAAGATCTACAAAAGAGTGATTCACTATTTCATTTCAGAAGTTAAAATCAATGCCAGATCTTTCAGCCCCAAAATGTTGTATAAAATACAGCTATTTTTATTTTCTACTTCTACATTAATATTTCTTTCAAAAAGAAATTATTCTTATACAATGTACACAAATATTCCTTCTACAACTGATTTCCTTAAGTCTGTTATTTGGTATAATTGTTTCTAAACTAATCAGATGCAATATCTGAAATCAGCTGACAGATTACAGAGAAACATGATCCACGAGAAAGTGCTTAGAACAGAAGCTTTTACTGAGGGGACGGATGCAGATACTTTAAATGTTGAGGCTTATCAAAATGAAAGCTAAAAGTGGAAGATCCCATTCTCTACTTAACACTTTTTATCTATCTGCAGACAGTAACTTTATCTGACCTACAGATGTTTGCTTTTCTGGCTAAACGGAGTTTGCTTCATTTCTGATGAACTGATTTTACAAGAGTGGCAATATAAGCAAGTTATCCAATTATGCCATTAAAAAAAAATCAGGGGAAAGGATATAATAAGATATCTGTTGTCACCTGTACCAAAAATATGTAAGATTAGAATGATGCTCTCTGATAAAGTGCATTGAAGTAGCACATGCTAATTCTAGTAATAGTGTACAAACACCACTCAATTTCTGTTACCTGATTTTACATTTCAAAAGCTGCTCTTTACTCCTTTCATAAAATACAATTTATGGAAACCAATACATTATAAAATTATTGCAACACAATTAACTTCAACAGCATACTGCACATTTTTTTAAAATCCTTTTTTTATAAACATGTTTTTTTTTCACCCTGCTTTCTTTAGTGTAGCACAAAACAATGCAGGGTATACTGCCATACAAGTTAAAAACAAAACAGAACCCCAAACAATTAGCGAGCTTTCTTTTCCTGTTTCTTTTAATACCTTTATTACCAGTTCATCTTGTCAAAATATGACTTTTAGGTAAATTTTGGCAGTGATGGTTCTGTCTGGGGCACCACAGAGCTACACAAAATTCTCATTAGCAACCATAAATTACAAGAGTCTTTTAACATGTCCTTCTTTGTACCTTTCAAATGAAACCACATTTCTGAAGATGCTTTGACTCTTCCAGTTTTGCCTTACACTTACAAGTTTATGGGTTCCTCCAAATTGTATTAAAACTAATACAATACACAGAAATTCCATGACACTGGGCCTAATACTTTGCTTCAAGTAAAACTGTAGAGACAACCAAGAAGAACATACAAGTTCAACCTCTGTATGCATAACAGTCCATTGATACACTTCCTTCACAAAAAGCAACACTCTTGGCAACTGAGATTTATCTTCTTACTTGGTAGAAGACCAAAGTAACTTCTATTATCAAATTTGCAGATTATGACAAAAGGTCAACCAAAAATATTCTTTTATTGCAGCTTCTAGCATTGGAGGGAAAGGCATGACAGACTCAAGACTGTCAATGCAGTGCAGAAAAAACTCTGACATTTCTGCATCAGATTCATGACATCTTCCACACTAGTACGCACATATTAATTCCACAGAAATCACAACATTTAAAATAGGAGAGGTGCAACAAACAATGGGTTAGGAAAAAAGCTATCCTCTTAAAAAAGCTAACAGTTTTTCAAATCTGTGTTTCACCGGATGCTTTCATTTGCTGAAAAATTCAAGTCCTTTTACACTTGCCTACTGATAGTGATTTGTAAGTCTACAATAGACTGCTCTTTACAAATGAGGTATGAAAGCAGAGATCTCTTGCTACATAAAAATAACTTCAACAAATACAGGCTGTAAATTTAATGCTTCTTTTGTAACCACACATTGCATTTTCTAGCTTTATTAGTCTAAAAATAAGATTTATTTATCTGTAAATTTATTTATCTGTAAATCTTGGGAGTTTCAAGGCAAAAAGAAAAAATCTTGAAACAAAATTTGATTCTGAACCTGTTAGAAAAACACTTCATGTTTTTTTTTTTCTTAATGCTACCTAATATAGCATCAACAGCTTATACTACAGAGTTTTTTTATTTTTAGAAAAACACATAAAACCTATATCATTTAAACAATCTCCATTAACAGAATCACAGAATGGTCTGTGTTGAAGATAACAGTGTTCCAATCTCCATACCACAGACAAGGACATCTTCTACTAGACCAGGTTGCTCAATGCCCCCTCCAGCCTGGCCCTGAACACTTTCTCAGATGGGATGCTCACAGCTTCTCTGCACATGTTCCAATGCCTCACATCCATCACAGGAAACAATTTCATCCTATATTTAATACACACCTCCTCTCCTCTCCTCTCCTCCAATTTGAAGCCATTCTCCCTTGTTCTATCACTGCATGTCCCCCCTGGCTTTCTTGCACAACCCCTTTAGGCACTGGAAGGCCGCCATGAGGGCTCCACAGAGCCTTCTCTTCTACGGACTAAGCCATCCCAATTCCTACAGCCTTTCCTCATAGGAGAGGTGCTCCAGCCCCTCTAATCATGCTGGAGACCCTCCTGTGGATTGTCTCCAGCAGCTCCATGTCCTTCCCATGTGCTGGGACCCCAGGCTGGATGCAGCCCTGCAGGTGGGGTCTCACAGAGCAGAGCAGAGGGGCAGAATCCCCTCCCTGGCCCTTGGTTTCTGGGCTGTGAGTGCCCATGGCTGGGCCATGTCCAGCTCTTCCACCAGCACCCCCAAGCCCTCCTCAGCAGGGCTGCTCTCCATCTGTTCATTCTCCAACCTGTGTTTATTCTTGGGATTGCCCCAGCCCAGGCCCTTATACACACTGGGCCTTCATGAAATTTGTGATGTTTGCACCCGCCCACCTCTCAAGCTTGGCAAGGTCCTTCAGGGTGGCATCCCCTTCCTCCAGCATGTCAACCACATCACACAGCTTGGTGTCATCGGCAAACTTGCTGAAGGCAAGTGATAAGATCAATCAACTCTGACTTAGGTCACTAGTAGCCACTGAAAAATCAAAACTAAACCAATAATCTGCAATTGTACTTAGAGAATAATTTTAAGAGCAGAAGAGTGAAATAAATCTTTCTGCAAAAAAATGTTTTCACTTTCTTGTTTGCTCAGAAAAAAACCACATCCACAACAGTTTTTGAAAGAGATATTCCACAATTTTCTAGAATGCAAGGATTCTTGAGAAAATATACCAAACAAACCACACTATATTTCAACTTACTAGTTTTCTCCTCAGTATCAGTTTTTTATCCTCCACATATAATGTAGTTTACAACATGCCTTTTTCTTCAAATGTGTGTTTTAACACCAAATCTCCCATGAGCCAAGTAAGACCAGCTAGCAGGAAGGCAACTATTTTCAGTTTTCTACCAAATGCATGCGTGCCCTGCTACAATACAGTTGTGGCCACAGCTACAGTGCTCCAGAGAAACACCATCCTCTAAAGACTAATGAACCTTCAGACTATTAAAGACTGAACCACTAAGCAATTAAGCCTATAAGGCACTTCAGTAAAATGCAGAAGCATAGAATTTTTCAGCTACATTTTGCTTTTATGTATTCAAAACTATATGAGCAAATCTGATTAGAATTCCTGACTGCACAGAACAGATGCACATCATTTGCTTCTCCTTACCATCCCATCACTTGGCAAGCATCAACTATCCAACACCCAGATTTAGCAATGTCCCTTCATGATAACAAAGTGGGTTGGTTTGCTCTTTTCTGTTTTTCTTTCATGAGGCATCTCTCAGAAAGTTTTCAAAAGTAGTTAATATGTCAGAAGCAGGAAAGCTGAACAGAAGTCCATTGCTGCTATTCCACAGCTGTGTAGAAATGCCAAGTGTGTCTGTTAAACAGGGATTAGATACCATGGAAACCCAGAACCTCTGGAAGCAAACTCCAACTGAAAAGAATCCAGAGATTTATACTGAATGCTGTTGAAAAATAAGTTGCCAAAAGAATGACTTTTCTACCACAGTGAATTTCCTTATGCAAAAATAATCTGTAGCAAGTGAGTGTTTCAAATGAATTTAAGTGATACTTAAATTATCTTAGTTCTCTTTTAGCTAGGGATCGTCAGGCTATTGAAGTTTTCAATGTTTTTTAAAAGAATCTTATAAATCTGATTTTTAAAAATGGTGCTCAGGACTTTGTGAAAGAAAAGAGAATAAAAACATTATAATGTATGTGTAGATAGATCTTTATGGATGTGTCTCTGTCCATCCCAACAACTACCTCACATATAATATTTCACATACTCTTTCATTTTACATGGATTATAATTCAGATTTAACCATTTAATTACACATTTAGTGGCACAATATACACATCCATTCCCTATGGCATCTATTGAGATGTATTCCTTCTAATCCCTCCCACTACCAGTAAAAGTAGAGGTATTAGTGAATATGAAAATATATCTGGTGTAAATGTGTGAACTCTTCTCGAAAAGTAACTATTCTAAGACTAATGATACTAGAAGTACAGTCTTATTCTTCAAAGTATATCCATTTAACTTCCTCTTTTCTCAAAGGTTTCTTGTCTGCTAAAGAATTATGCCTCAATTTTGAATATTGGAATTATGATCCAAATAAATACATGCTTCATATTTTTTGTAAAATTATAAATTGAACATTGCTTCCTAGGGTTCTTCCTATTGCATAGTCATAGGAATTAACAGAGAAATTTGCCAACAAAAAATTGATGTCTCTAAATACTGACAACAACAATGGCTGGGACCAACACTTTCAAATCTTCATAAGAGTATAAAAAAATTCTAGGAAAAAAAACACTGTTGAAAGCTTACTCTAAAGATTGGTACATAATGAGACATTGCAACTCTGATCTACTCCAGGATGTAGAAGTTACTAAAAACATTATCACCTACCCTATAGCCTTCGGCTTGTCAAATAGTAACTTGAACAGCTTGAGGAATTGATTTAAATTCTATAAACAAAGTATAAAATGAGGTTTTCCTCCTTGAACACTTTCCAGATAGAAGAAACTCAGTAACAAAATAGAAGCACATGACCAAGACTAGAGGTCAGTATAAGGGCATGTTCTGCCTCCGACACAATCATCAGCACAGGAGTCTTAATCACTTCTTTGACATCCATTTTCCTCAGACTCGCCAGTATGAACAGCAGCTCCATCACAGCTGGTAAAGTGTACATCTCTGCCTGTTCCACTAGCATCTGTTTCAGATTTGATACGTGTGAGTTCGTTTTCTTGAATGTGCTGATATAATCTACCTGTATAACCTTGCGTATTGACAAACTGCGTATGTTTGCCTCTCCTTGTGTACTTTCTATGCTAAATCAAATCTCAGTGAGCACTCTACAATTTTATATTGCACAATTTGGTGAATAATAGCTTCACAACTGCTTTTCCCACTGTCTCTGTAAGTGTTGGTGACTTCCAACTCGCACCACCTATTTCAGACCCCTTTTAAGAAGTCCACTTCCCCTTCCTTTCTGCAGCTCCCCCATGAGCAACCAAAACTGTGGACAGTACCTAACACACAGGCAGGTCCTGTGCTTCACACAATAATATTTCATGTTCATTCTCACAACATTCCCTAATGACAGACAATGTTGCATCAGGTTTTGTTGGCAGCTGCCAATAATAGCTTCAGTCACAGGTCATGTCTTTATTCAGAACAGCTTTATAAAAATCAGTACAGAAAGCAGATACTGGCTACTCTTAAGTCACACAGAACACACACAACACGTAAATTCTAAAAGTAGAGGGAACAGGAAAGCCTGTAAAATCAGGAAATGTCACCAAGAGCAGACACAATATTCAACTATTAGTTCCAGTTTCCATTTTACTCTGCATTCATTTGGGCTGCAAAATTCAATGTTGATTGAAAAAGCTGAATATTACTGTCAATGTTATACACATTTTAGTTAAAGTACAATGGGAAAGCTCAAGCACAACAACTTTTTAAAGACAATGCAGGAGGATGCTAAAATGATAAATTTATTTTACAAAGAAAAATAACAAAAGATGAAGAAGAGTTTCTTCCTGGAAATGTATTATGGAAGCTGAACTGCAGAAGCAGCATGCAGTTTCACCTCAAACTCCTGATTTTAAAGAAGTAGGAAAAAAAATTCAAGTTTGTGCCTCCTACACCATGCATGTGTCATTGAAAATTCTTCAGAAAAACTATGACAAACTTTAAAAGTCTTAAGTTTATCAACAACCCAGGAATTTTATGGCATATGTGCTTAAACAAAGCATCCCCAGCAGAACAGTTTCCTACTCAACAATATCACTCAGTGGCCCAAAATGAAACCATTAAATAAAATACAAATCAGAAGATACTATTAATCACTAAGAGCAAATTCTATTCTTATTAGCAGGTCAGTCATGCTTGACTTTTTCAGTATAATCCATTTTCTTAGTAACTGCAAATGGAGTAGTTGAGCTTATTGTGAATCACAAGAACAAGCTCTAGTGAAAAGATTTTTGTTTTGATTTGCAACTCACACAGCACTTAAAAATATTCAAGTTCCTTCCTTTAAAAGAGGCATGTTTGGGTCTCAAGAGGTAGCTGAGAATTTCTTCAAAGCTACTGTTAAAGGGTGCTGACTGAACATTTTAAAGCAATCCTACAAAATATGTGGCACAAAGGACAATTCTCGGACTTCTCAATTGCCAGCAAGATGATGCACACATCTGAAAGCAGGCACTTTCCAGCAGGCTGGTTGATTATAAGGCATATCTACAAAACAAAAGCAGCAGTCCAGGAAGATCACCTCTTTGGAAGACAGCAGAATATAACCAAATCAGTGCTGCCACTAAATCACCATAAGTATTCTCAGGAGGAAAATAGTAGATATTAAGGCACATAAGAAAGAAACATAAGTCACACTGCTCAACATCAGCCGTGGCTCAGCACTGCAGAGCTTCAGTAGCCAGCTTCTTTATTTGAATTATGCACTCATTCTAGAATTTGGAACAGAGTTTAAAGAGCAAACAGCTTGTGCAAGTCTTTCCTAACCATTTATTTGATGCAAATCAATTTTATGACCACAACTCTGAAGATTCAATTAAGAGCCTTAATGCTTCAGTACATTTCTTGGAAAATACCTTAAGGACTGTTTCTGTTAAATTTCAAGATATAACAATTGATTCATAAGTACAATGATTAAAATGAACAATTGGCCTCAGTATCACCCAAGAACTCTATCTCAACTGTCTGATGCTTTACTAAAGGCATCACTTATTCCTCAAAGATGACAAATGTTAATTACACTAACCATTACCAAAGCAATTTTTAACCACAAGCTTGCACCACTTAAAACGAACTCTAAACTTCTTTCCTGCAGGAAGGAAACAACTGCTACTAAATATTCTCTTTTCAATAACCTTTCCTCAAGGCTGCTATACATAACCTTCTCAGATTAATCAGGGAAAAGCAAAAGCATATTCAATAGCTCAAGTTACATATACATCTTTACCAAGGACATGATTCTGACCTCCCCTACAAGAGCAATCAGTGAACATTTATAAAATTACTTTCAACAGGTAAAATATTGTTCAAAGCTAAAATGGACAAACGATGTTTGTGAATATGTTAAGTTACCCTGCAAGAGTAGACCAACTTTTTCTTCATTTTTTTTCAGGAAATCCACATTTTACAAGTAAAAAGGTGACAAATCTCTGCCAAGCGCCTAGTAATTAAAGAAAAAGAAAGATAGGTTTATAAAGAAAAATAGAGCAATACACAGCTTATTGCAGATTTTATTGTGTCTACACCACTCAAAGTTCAGACGACTTTTTTGTAATTGTTCTGTGCATTCCAAACACAGCTGGAAGCACAACCATGGGTGATATTGGGGGGCATGACTCATTATCTAATGTTTTGGCTATGGAGTGGTTGAGGAGTAAGTTAGACTATCTCAGTTTTAGGCTAATCTTAGCCTACGAAAATGGAAACAATACTTAAGTGGAATAAACAGTTATATGTTGAAATGGAAATATATTTTTCACTCTCACTGTCAATCAGACATGCTCCAAGTGCGGGCTGGGCCTGACAAGACTTAAGCACAAACCAGAAAAAGTTAGTCACACTCATTAAAATACACAGCTGGTGAAGGGGGTGCCCAATTTACTAAAATCAGCTACTTGTGACAGTACTTGCCCAGGAAGTGGGAGACCTAAGCCTGAGGCAGCTGAAACCCACAGTCTTGGCTCTGCAGTAGTTCAGTTTCAGTAGGAAGAGTTGGCAGTGCCTCTCAAACCTAACAAGGTTTTTTTCATTCTTTTTTTTTTTTACTCAATCTCTTAGGATTGCTTTTCTTCTTCACTTGAAAATGGCTTCCCTGATTTGAGTGGCCTGGTATATTTTCATTCCTCCTTTCCAAACAGCTAGAAATCTAGATGAAAATTTGAGGCTGTGAAACTTTAGAAAATACTGAAATCCATGACGGTAAGTTGAACATTGAAGTCCCACAAAGTTAGGTGTGATGACATCACCAGTTGCCACATCTTCCTTGTTTGTCAACATTGTCACAAGGAAGAAAGTTTCAAAACAGGTCATTTGTCAAAAGTAACTCGCTTCCTCCATCTAGAAGACTACTACTAACATTTTGTATTAATGCAGTGCTTGATTTCTGAGATTATCCTGATAGGGTCCCTATACATTTTTCAGATACAAACAAGCCAAGAGAAGGCTTACAGTTTCTCCTTTTTAAAGTACCACAGAAAGAATATCGAGTTTGGCCACAACACAGCTGACTCCTGCTCAGAACCCTGCTATTTGAAGTAATTTTATGCGTGTTATTGAACTTTCCTGATAGGATTAGAAGACTTATTAATGTGACACGCATGGCACAGCCTGAAGTAGCCTTGTTACATTACATTACTTCATGTCACTGCACAGATCAGGTACATCTTTCTTCAGGATTCACGCATCTTCCAAGAACCTAAAAATCCACTGGTTTCACAAGGTAGGCTCAGCCACACCAAGACCTCACTGAAACTAGAAAGGCCAGCCCTGTTCACAACCTCTCCTCCTGTACTACCTCTGCACAGATGCAACCTCAGATTCCAGCCTACCAAAACCTTTGGTGAAAAACCTGAGTGAAGCAACCCAGGTATATTTTACTGGTTTTACTTTTTTTGTGTGTGTGAGTCTGTGTAAAATCGCTTAGGTCATTCTGTGTCCACACCAAAATAGAAAGGAAACTGCCCACATAAAACCCCATAAGGTTTACTGTAACCACTGCTACTCCTGAGGTACCAGTCAGCCAGGGTTTCCTCCTATGAATCAGCTGCAGAGCAGGGTATTATGTCTGGCCCTCCAAGAGATTCAAAAATCAGATAGTAATGGCAACACACAGTTAAACAACTCTACTTTAAATTTATACAAAATATTGTACCTGTCCAGTACCTCAGCACCTTTACTTAGGAGCAACATATAGAGAGATTTGTTTATTTCCTTGTTGAGAAAAAATGAGAAAGTACTTAGAAACTTAAATAAAAAGTAGAAAAAAAAGTAAAATTAAGTTCTCTAAGTATTAACTGTATCTTTACTGTATCTGCAAACATCTCAGCTGTTATTTTTCTTGTTTGTAGCAGGATTCTTCATTAAAATAGAAAAAAAATTTTATTAAAATATTAAAGCTATTCCTTCAAGAGAGAAACTATTGCTTAATAGAGAAATTTGTCACTGGTTAAGTGCTACAAAAATAAACTAAAATCTTTAAATGGCATATATTACAGTTGAAAAAACAACTAAAATGCAAGGACAGATCAAATGATGCCTGAAGACATAATTTACCTCCTTTCAGGAGATCCTCATTTGGTGTTCTAAGCCATTAAAAGTCTAAACTTGGTGTTTCATGTGCAAAAAGTCTTCTTATGATTGAGAGTCCCACCACTAAAATTATCTTTGCAACTGTCATAAGCAAACAACTCTAACACTTATCAGTTAATGCATCTTTCCTCAGTACTTTTCAATATTATAAACTTAGTCCTCCAGACACAGAATTTTATCTTCCAGTTACAACAGCATCCTCTATTTGTGGAAAGCAACAGAATTTCCCTAAGCTAGCTGGAACTGTTCAGTAACAACAAATACATAAAAAGTTTTCCTAAGACAATAAATACTGTAGAAAATACAGTAGATATATAGATATAAGCTAGTGGGCCTGCATCAAAGCCATAGCATTACCTACATTTGGGAGTTTATATGCCAATCACTATTAGGCTCAGCCCCTGGAAAAGAGAGAAGGATGAGATTTTTCTTTGTTCACTTTTCCTGTGCAGGTTGACTTTAATGAGAGTTCAAAGACAACTTGACTTTGAGCAAGATTTTTAACAAAGTAACATTGAGAGCATAAAGTGTCAACAACAATGGAGATAACAGTACAGAAAAGCGTTATCTGAGTTTGTTTTGCTATAGTGTTTACAGAACAAATTTTCATCTCTTAGCCCCATTTCTATAAGCATGCACAACTTACACAAGACACACAGCCCTTTTGAAAACCACAATTTCTTTATCCCTGTATAGTGTCGTACAACAGCCGGCTGCCATCAGAGTCTTGCCTCAACTATCACTTACAAACCCCACCAAAACCAAGTGCTACAGTGCCATGGCAAGTTCAGTCACAGCTGAACTGACATCCCTGTGGAGAGCTGCGTTTGGCTCCACCCAAATCGGTTTGTTACCTTCCCATTTTACCATTTACAGTAGTTTCACGAATATAAGCCGCACCTTTTTCATTGAAGAATCCAGCCTACCCCCGTGGTGCGGCTTATATTCAGGTGCGGCTTATCTATGGACAAATCCCAGCGAAA
>VRYO01002772.1:44113823-44135788 GCA_009812075.1 Sialia sialis | reverse complement strand
GCCAGAATTTGTCCATAAATAGGCCACACCTGGTGATTAGCTGCACTTCCAGGATCTGCTCAATTCTTCAGTGAAATAGGTGCGGCTTATCAGTGTGAAATTACTGTACATTGTGATCATCTATGTTCAGTGTGTACATATATGTGTACAGTCTTGCAAACCTGGCCTTTGGATATGTTCAAATACGATGCAGATGTGTCTGAATCAGGTTTAAAAGTCATTACTGCAACACAGAGCTCAGGCTGGGAAATATCTCAAATATTTGCCTTGGTCTCTGACAGATTTTGCAGCCTGCATAGGTCTCTTTGCTGCTGCAACTATTTCCTGATAAGTCACGGAGCAGTTCTGAACTAGCTCAGATATATTCTGACAAGCTCCTCACAGCTTGTGGATGGCACAGCTGTAGTTTGTCTATACTGGTAGCATGGTTAGATCCCTATATCTCTGTTGTCTCCCTTACTACCTACATTAATTACCTTTGCTGACTGGAAACAGTTCAAGCAGGACACCACAGAAGTGAAGCAACATCATCTTTTAAAAAGGCTTCAGACAGGTTTAGGGAGCCAACGCTCTCATTAGCAGCAGTACAGCTTCTTCAGTACAGCTCAATGGTTTTGCAAGGAGAAAAAAGAGAGCATAATGAGCTGCCACTGCAAGACGATTGCTTAGCCAGTTCTGTGCAGTGAGCTATGAGTCTGGAGCAAATGGTACAGAGTCCATAAATAAAGGCTGAGGCAGTGTTTGCTTGTCTCTCAGTAGAGTCTTCTCAAAAGTCATATTTCCATATAACGTGACAGACTGAGAAGGAAGAATGAATGTAAAGGCTGCTGGTGTTTCACACAGGTGACAGAAGAGGGTCTAACACTGAGTAAAAAAGATCTGCCAAGTCCTACCTTTTTGGAGAGGCACAAGTACTTAAGAAGTCAGTTTAAAACAGAAGAATCACAGGAGTAGACACGTGTGTGTGTGCCAGTTTGAAGTTGTTGCTTTTAAAACTAGATTCTGTCTTAAAAATCTGTGAGTTTCTAACTATTTAAAGAAAAATCCCTTGTAATAAAATATCATAATTTAAATATTTGTATGAACACTGATGGTAAACACTTCCTAAACACACCACAAATGTCAAAAGCTGAGAAGTAACTAGAATTTTTTAAAATTTATATGGCCTAGCTTTTCAGTGTGTTTTTAGCTACAGACCTGTTGATAAAAACCTGATGTTGACAGTTGCCAACATGTGCTGTTATGTAAATATACAATGTTTAACAAACAAAAAAAATCCCCCTGTGGCTTTGAAGTTTTCATTTTACAAGTGAGGCTGAATGGAATGCGCAGAAGTCAGTCAGAGTTGATAAAATCAATGACAGTAAATTTGAAATACAGAATAAAGAATTTAAATATACATCAAACTGTGAAGGAATGTGGGAAATATGTGAGAAAATACCTCCAGCTGGAAAATAATGAAGAACAAAACAGTCCCCAAACCCTCAAAATCTGCTGGGGAAAAGAATGGAGGAAATTGTAGAAAATACAGACGTCTGTAGGCCTAGTGCATCAGTAGTCAATACAGATGCAAGCTACAAGAAGAAATCCAATGCTGTTATGAAGTCTTATTTGGACAAGATATTTCTAGTCTAGTCTTGGCAATACTTGTTATTTTTGCAATATTGATAAGGCATGATTAAACAGAAAACAGTTTTAGCATGGCCCTTAGGAAAAAGATTATTCAAATATTTGTTATTCCATTTATCTGAAAGCTACCTTGATATTAAATTGGGGGTATGAAAAACATAATCCTGAAAATAATTTTCTTATACAAGTGGAAGAGGAAAGCAATAGGTACACAAGTACCATGCTCTTGGAGTGTCAACATTGCTGTAAGTATTAACTACAAAGCATAGTCTCTGTCCTAAAGGAACAGAAATAAGCTAGATATATATTCACAATAATTTACTGCTAGATCAGTAAGTCTGAAGTGTTGGCAGTTCTTCTAATGCTTATAACACAGTATAAAAATCTATTTGGAGGAGCTATAAAATGAAAATTATCTTTTCAGTTATTTAAATGATGCTGATAATTTGAATCAGACATGTTGTGACACTGCCCTGCACAGTACTTTAGTGGGTTTTTCTAAATAACTTTCAGTCTGTTCCTCATTGTATACATTCCCCATATATGCAGCTCTAGAGCAGGCTTTATGCCCTAATTGAATTTCTTCTACATAAAATAAAGCTCTGCATAATTTATAAACCTCTTTTATTATGAATCCCCCCTTTTATTCTCTGTTTGTAATGCAACTGCATTAAAAACCACACAGTGGTTAGAAAGCTGTTGAGCTGTTAAAGTGGCTCCTTGTAATGCCAGCTTAGTCTCCCGTGAACATAAGGCAGAATACAAACAGAAATAGAGCAGAATATAACAGAAATGTTGTTAACCACCAGATCATCAGCCAGACCTAGCCAGCTGCAGTGCTAACTCAGCCTAAATTATGGCTAAGGCCCCATGCCTCAAGTTTCCTATTGAGTAAGCATTCCGTTTCTTGGTTCAAATGACTCTTCAAATGACTTTCAGAGGATTTCTGATGTGCATAGATTTTACCTGTTAGCTAGCCACATAAGCTTAGGTAGCACGTGAATATGACCATTTATCTCAACAGATAATTTCCTAAACATGGAGAAGAATGTTCTTTTTCATTGGTCCAGCCTGCTAACAGTCAAAGAACATTGTGTTCCATTGTCAGAATACACTCTGCTGTTTCAGATAGAAGCAGTTGCCTAAATTTTATCCAGTCACTGCTCAGGAACTAGTAATATGCAAACACATAAAAGTTTTTCAGGTATTTTGCATACTCTTGATTTGAAAAGTATGTATCTCTCTGGAAAAAAATGCCTCCTTCGGTGAATCTGAGTGGAAGTGCTCATCAACATCTGATCTAACCCAGGGCTGCAGTGGTAAAAAAGGAAAAACAAACATTGAGAAACAATCTTCAGTGGAGATTTCCACTGAAGCTAGCTTTTGTTCCATTGTATGGTATGTGTAGGTAGCTTCAGGCATGATATTTCAGCATTCCTGTCAGCTTGGAGGCAAAGAAAACAGCACTGAGTTTGAAAGTCTTAAATGCTACTGGCAATATGCAGAAGAGGTCTAAACCAAGCAGTCCAGTAAGAGTTTGATCCTGCACATTCTTGGGTGAGTTCAGCTAATCTAAAGGAGGAAGACTTGTCTTGAAATATTAGTCAGCTGTGTTGCTCCAATTTATTCTACTACAGAGCAGTTAGCTCACCTAAATTTAGATGTTTCTGTCACAGATGTCTGCATTGGATCCAGATATCTGGGTAGTTTTTATAGTGAGTGGAGAAAAAAGGCACTTTCATGATGCAATTCATCTCATTCTAAGATACATGCTCCTGATCTTTTCTCTGGGCACCACTGAAAAATCTGTGGCGACCTTTTCTTCATTCCCTCCCTGCAGGTATTTATAAACATGGATAGGATTCCCCTTAGCCTCCCTTCTCCATGCCCAACTCTCTCAGCCTCCTCAATGAGCCAACAATGAGAGGAGCTTTCCTGGACTTGACAGTTACAAACCAGAAATAATTCGTCAGGGATATGAAAGTTGGAGCTGCCTTGGCTGCAGTGGCCATAAAACCACTGGGATTAAAGGATCCAGAAGGATACAGGGAGAAGAATATCCAGAGAGGAGGCTGCAGGGCAAAAGTCAGGACCACAGGCCTGCATTTTGGGAGCTCTGACTCCAACTTCTTTGGAGAACCTCTTGGAATAATCCCATAGGATATGACTCTTGACTCCAGAAAGAAGAAGGTTCCAGGAGAGCTGGTTTATATTCTAACATCACCTCCTTCAAGTTTAAGAAAGTTGCATCCCAACAAGTAAGAGATCAAACAAAGGCAGCAGGAATCCTGCATGGGTGATATAAAAAAGTGCATGAGATGAGGGAAATGACAGGTGACCCACAGGGTGTGGTATCTTTAATAAGGGCATGTTTCTCAAAAAAATAGCAGAAGGTACTTTATCTTTGTTTTATGTTATGTTATTTTATTTTATTTTATTTTATTTTATTTTATTTTATTTTATTTTAATATCTCATTTGATTAGCCCTTTCTACCTGGGAAGTTGAGGGAAAGCATATTTAAGGGCTGATTTTTCTTACTACAAGGGAGAAAAGGTGTAAGAGGGAAAAGGCATTCAAGAATTTGAATAGGAGATAAGTTTCCTGTGCTTCTGGAAATGTGTTCACATGCCACCCATATTATTTTGGAGATGAAAACCTTGTGGGCATCAACCATCATGCTAGTTCTGTAATGTGGCCAAAGCAGAAATTAAGAAAAAAACCCCAAACCACAAACCAGGTACATATCTCAGGAAAGAGAATGAGTGACTGGAGATCAGGACCATGGCATGCTCCAGCCATAAGTCTACAAGTACACTGAGTAACAATTAAGTGAGATTATTTCCATGTAATTTGGGAAACTCTTCAGTGAGATCTTCCAGAAGTGCTGGGTCATGTGCTGACAATACTGCTATTAAGATGGTGAAAATGGAAGCCTCTGTAAAATCTTCGGGCAATATTCTGTCTCAGAAAGGAGAGTAGGCACCTGACAAGAAGAAAAAGGTAAAAAATAATTTGCAAAATCTTTGGAAACATGGAAACCAACAAATGGGAGAAAACATATTGCCTAAGATGCTGCTGATTCATTAAGAGAGTTTGACTACAACTAAGAAAGAGTCCTTTGCACCTGATACTTAGAGATCTAAAACAGCTTTCCTAGGTCCAGTTTCCCTTGACCATATCCCAACTCCATTTGAGAGACATACTCAGGCATGCATTATACCAAATTCCTTAGCCTTTGATATTTAACCTACCATGTTTTAATAGAAACAAAGCAGGAATTGTGAGATGAATGGTGTTTTACAGCATCTTATTTTCAACTGGAATTATGCCAGAATCCCAGTAAAAGTGAAACTGCATGTAGCAGCTGTAGTTAGGACTCAGGAGGTGCTACAAGAACAGGGCTTCAACTCAGGTGTCAACACACAACACAGAATGTTGCTCAACTCAGCACACAAATGTGCACTTGGCAGGATGTGCTGGTCTCAACTTCTTTCACGCTGTGACAGTTGTCCCAGTCAGGAAGGAAGTAGGGCATTTTTTTGGCTCATTAGGACATCAAACTTATGAGTGATAGAAAACTTGGTTCCAAATGCAGAATATACCGTTTTTTTTGATGTATGAGCTCTTGCTGAGGTAAAGCATGGTATTTGCATATCAAAACAGTTTTGCCAAGCATGTGCCTTTCAGGATAGGTTTTAGAAACATTATTTTATCTTAACACTATCAGAACTAGGGAAAGTAAATGTTAATAATTCACTCTCCTTGAAGATCAAAGAATGCATTGCAAGGATTCCAAACCTGTCCAGGACATTGTAGGCAGGACTGGATGCCTCAAATGGAGGTATCTGCTACAGAGTGAGCTATTTGTCCAGATTCTTCAGTATTACAGCCCAGCACATAGAGTACCAATATGAGTAGCAGGCTGCAGGCTCTGTATGTTTTAAGTTAAGACAATTGTTAAGACATATCAGGATTCATCTGGATTTGCCTTGACCTGCCTGAAGGTTGAGGTTAGTTTGTTTAACTATAACAGCTGTTGTCTGATAACCAGCTGGCAGTTACCTGATTTGTTTCAGCTTTTGCTTAGCTTTGTACAGTTGAATTGTATAAGGCTTATTGCAATATATATTTTTATAAGCAGTAAATACAACACGCAATTTTTTCTTTCTCTAGTGACCTATGATAATGCTACAATAAAAATACAGGATAGAGAGGTACAGGCATCAGATGATAACTGGAGCTTTAACAGTGGAGACAGGTTGATAAGAGACCTTTGGTTGTAAACAACTTGGCAGCAGCCAATTACTGGCTGCCAAGGCACTACTACCTTGGCAGATGGGCAAAAAAATTTAGGGGTGACAAAAAGAGGGAAAACCAGGTATGTGGTATATGTTAAAACATGCTGTACAGAGTAGATTTTGCTATAATATGGAATTGTGAACCAATGACTAAGGAGCAAGCAAATCATGTTAGGAAGTACATAATAATGACATAAGAAGACCCAAGAGCGAGGAGGAAACCATCAATACAAACATCATATTTCAGTAAAAAGAAGAAAGAAACCCTCCACATCACACCTCTTCCATGGCTGTCTTGCCATGACACACCCAGATCCCCCAGACAGAAGCCATCAACTTTAGGACAGGATCTCTGCTAAGAGTGACACTGGAAGGGTGAGCATAATACAGGGGACAATTACTATAAAATTTGAGTATTTTGATTTTTACCCTATGATTATGGATGAGCCATAATGTTTGGATAATTGGAATTGATAGTACCACTATGTTCAGACTAATAAAAATTCTTTGATTAGGCTATCGAGACATGAATTAGGCTAGCACTAAATTCCCAGTTCTGAGTAAAATTTAAGTGACCCACATAAACTGCAGAAGTTCTATTACACCGAATTGGCAGGGATGACCTAAGATGTAATTTAAATGCAACAAATCAGTACTAAGTTTGTGGAGGACCTAGTTTGTGGGCCTCGACTCTTAAAACTTTATGTAGCTACCAACTTTACTGATTTGATTTCCACAGACTGTAATGGGAGGTGGGGTGTCACGCTCATATACAGGCATCTAGCTATATCCTGTGTGCCTTCAGAAAGATACTGAATGTATGTTTTGACATTCTCATTGTACAACTGGAGAGATGCCAGGTGCTAGCAGTCAGTTCACGGAGGCTACACACAACAATCAGAGCCACAGAATCATGTAGCTTGTATGAGACATGCTTGGCCAATTCTGCACAAAGCAGGCCCAGTAAGGTCAGGCTGCTCAGGCCTTGCCCAGTCAAATTTTGGATAACTCCCAGCATGGAGAAGCTGTTTCAGCCGTAAAACTTTAATTCTGTTCTCTAGGTTGGCTATAAGAAGGGCTTCTCTGGGATTGATGAAATACTGAGCAACTCAATGTAAAATCACAGTCAAATATGTAATTGCGGATTGGTGTCATGGAGAAGATGCTGTTCTAAATGTTTGTGGGGGGGGAGGGTTTGTCTGATTCAGTCTAGTTATAATGTTTTTATACAACCTCAATTTTCTTCCTTCTTCAGCAGTTTTTTGGAGATACAGTCATAATTCTGAGCAAGCTCTCACAGGCAGGAAAGTTCCTCTTGTAAAAACTCCTCATATATTTTTTAGTGAAGCCAATGGACACCAAAAAAAATGGAATCATACCAAGGCATGAATATTTTTAGCACCAGATGTCTGAATTAACTAGAAGACCCTTAATTACATCTGAACCAGATGTCCATAAGAACAGAGCTAAGAAGGGAAAAAACACAGCTTTTCAGGATTTTTTTTCCTCTTTTTTTTTTCCCTGCCAGAACAAAAGGTACTGCTTAAACAGGAATTTTTTTTCCATGAGAGTTTAGGCATCTGTCACATAGTTAACCTCTACTAGTTCTATGAAGGGTCTTATCACTAGGGTACAAAGTTCGGATTTAACAAAGGACAAAGCAGTATGGATCTCTGCTGTAACTTGCTACTCTGCTGTTTCTAAACATTATACCTGTCATGTGCTACTGAAAAGTATAGTGATTCATATGTCAGAGAGAATAACAGTGAAGCAATTCAGGAAATCAGTGCCAGTATCCTCACATGCATTTTTCCAGATAAAGAGGCTATTTTGTTGAACTCTGGCTGGTAAATTAATATATCAAATAGATCAAGATGCTAATTCATTTCACTAGTAAGTACTATTGCCACAAAAAGCGCATAATTATATTTAGTGTCTCTATTTGTAAACCCTATTAGAATTGGTTTATGTGATCATCCTGTCACAGCCTGGCTATAAGAGCTCGTAAATTTGAAAAACTTAGATTTAATACCTCTATCAGGAAAAAAAATACAGTCTGTACAGAAACAAATGACTAAGGCAAAAAAGGCAATGAGTCAGTCCATGGATGGCCCCAGCAGTTAGTGACTGGCTTCCTTCCCAACAGCATGAGTAAGGAAAAAACCAAACCCCTGTGTGGTGTTTCGGCTTCTTTCATTCTTCCTATTTTCAGTACAGAAGTCTGTCAAGACTTAGGACACAAACACAATCCCATGGACATTGCTAACTAGAATATGTCTTAAATATGTGCACTATGTACACCACAGCTAGAATATTCACAGACAAGTGTTCCAACTTGGTTCTTCAGAAAAATAAATAACCGTATGTTGACTTAGTGTTGAATGTCATGCAGAGCTCAGGATTTGGAGTACCTGCCTCCAGGCTGTGACGTATTTATGTCCATTACCAGGATTACCAGAAAAAGCTGCAGATCTTAAACACCTTTGTTTTCACAAGGTGAAGCGTGCAAGAATGAGTGTACTTCTGTGACTTTTGAATAGTTTCTTTATGATTCACTGTCTCTCGTAGATTCTAAAATCTGGTACAATTTCCTCTTCATTTTACTTCGAAGTTAAAGGTGCAATCTAATTTTCTTTCACAGTAACACACAGTCAGTGATACAAACTAACCAATATCCCACTATGAGAGCAAAACATCTAGCAGCATCAAAGCAGCATCTAATGTGCAACCCCCCAGCACCAGTTATCTCCTCAAGAGCTTGGCAATGGATTCAAAAGGACATACATTTGTTCGGTGTTTTATAAAAACACATAGAGTTACTTTACTAAGGCCACAGGAGGCTCTTAAATGGCTGTCACCATAAAAGACAAATAAAAACAGGTAGTTGAGGCAATGAGAGTTTAAGGTTATTTCTGAATTGCAGGTAAATGTAGTGAAATTGCTGTTGCTGTAAATCTTGCTATAGAAAATTCATAAATGCACAGGAATGATCTCTTCCTGAAGGACCACTTCCTTCCTGTAAATTTCTATGGAACAAAAGCAGATTTCCTGCAAAAGCACTCATTCATACAGCTAACTGTAAGGGAAACTATGTTTTCCCTGGCTACCTCAGAGAGCTACTGCATTGTCTGGCATGCCCCTGAAGCAGTGTCCTTGTCTGTACAGAGGCTGGATGAAAGGTCTTGCATTGCACTTTATCAGAGGGAGGCACAAATGCTGAAGATATTGTGCCAAAGTACACACTGGAATTTGATTTTTTTAAAATGCCACTGTGTCCAAAGTTAAGGAACAAATACAATTTTATATTTTCCTGTATATTAGTACAGTAACATTGTCACTTCAGTGAATTATGAATAATTGACTCAGTGAGTCACTACAATTTATTTTAAAATAGGTCTGGAATAAAATAATACTGCCTTTTGCACTAGCAGTCAGTACCACAATAGTAGAACTTCCTACGTCTAAAATAAGCAAAGGCTTATTTGCACTGTGAGGACCAGATAATTTGCATGTCCTTAACTGCTATCATATGCTCAAAGGAAGGAAGTAGCTTTTAAAAAATGATTAATTAATCCCGATGAAATAAACTCAGGTGTCATCAAACTACTATATTGTTCCAAATTATTATTTTTTTTTAATATTATTTTCTGGGATAGAGTTGCTTTCCCATGGAACAGAACACAGGCCAATGGATTTTCAAAAAGCATAGCCATGAAATAACTTGTGGCAGTGATTAGATTTGCCCCAGTTCCTGGGAAAGTAAGGCTGGATGACTGCAATTATTTCCTTTCATTGTTTCCCTTTGCTTAGTTGTGCTACACAAGTTACCAAATCAACTGGAAATGCTAGATTAAAAACACACAAAAAAGCAAAAAAGCACTCCCACTCCCACCCTTTTCCCATCATTTGAGGCTCTAGGTGAGGCTCATCTGAAATTCCCTGGGATAATCAAGACATCCTTATAGGCTGGCCAAACCTAGGAGATACCTCAGCTTTCTGAGGTGTCTGAAGGCATCTGCCTCAGGATCCAGAGGGCCTGTGAAATAGCAACTGAAAGTTAAAGCAACCAAACCAATCTTTAGTATTTTTTCTGCCTGATTATTTTCCTTCTCCCCACTCTGCTCAGTAAACCCACACAGCAGCCTCATAAGAAATGAAGATATTCATAGTAGCAGTTCATTTTTTTTTTATTTGAAACATTTTCTTTCTGAAATAAATTTTTTAAAGTTCTCAAAGTTTAAAAACAGATAGACTGGTTTAAATTTTCACAGAAACAAATCATTAGCAAGTGAAACAGAAATATGCTGACAGAAAAGGCACAGCAGATAAGTAAAAAACTGTATTGATCCACAACTATATCCATTAACAATGTGCTATTATTACAAGAAAAATGTCCAGAAAAAATAATGAGGATTTTAAATTATGCAGCTATTAGATAAAGGAGGAAAAATGTGTAGAGAGAAACTATCCTGAAAAAACCCCACAGTAATCCCTGCCTTTTTTCCAGATCTAGCAGTTATCTATTACATTAAAGTCCTTCTCCCACAGGTCTTGCCTCATTTCTGTTTTTGGATGGACTGTCATGAAAGTCTTAACACTATTTCCACACATATTTTATAAATGAAACAAGCAGTAAACTTTGGAGAAGGCAGAGCAAAAGTTCAAGAATATTGAGAACAACCAGGACTTGAGCTGTCAGAGTCTCTTTTCTAGCCATTATCTGACTATGTTGGAAAATAGGGATTTTCTTGGTTTTTGTTCATTTGTTTTTTGGATAATGAAGTATCACAGAAACATAGAATGGTTTTGGTTGAAGGGACCTTAAAGATAACATAGTTCCAAACCACTTGCCCTGAGCAGGGACACCTTCCATTAGAACTAATTGCTCAGAGCTCCATCCAACCTGTCCTTGAACACTTGCACAGATGGGATGCCCATAGCTTCTCTGCATATGTTTCAGTGTCTCTCCACCCTCACAATAAACCATTTCTTCCAAACACCTAACTTAAACCTTCCCTCTTTAATTTTGAAGCCATTCTCCCTTGTTCTGTCACTGCATGTCCTTGTAAAAAGACCCTCTCCAGCCTTCTTTTAGGGCCCCTGTAGGCACTGGAAGGCTGCCATAAGGTACCTGCAGAGCTTTCTCTTCTCCAGGCTGAGCAATCCCAATTCCTACAGTCTTTCTTCATGGGAAAAGTGCTCCATCCCTCTCATCATCTTGATGGCCTCCCCTGGACTCTCTCCAGCAGCTCCATGTCCTTCCTGTGCTGGGACCCCAGGCTGGATGCAGCCCTGCAGGTGGGGTCTCAGAGCAGAGGGGCAGAATCCCCTCCCTGGCCCTGCTGCCCACGCTGCTTTGGATGCAGCTCAGGACACGTTTGGTTTCTGGGTTGGGAGTGCACAGTGCTGGGTCATGTCCAGCCTCTCACACACCAGCACCCCCAAGCTCTTCCCAGCAGGACTGGTCTTCATCCAGGGCTGCTCTCCATCAGCTCATCCCCAGCCTGTGTTGATGCCAGAGGCTGCCCTGATTCAGGTGCAACACCCTGCACTTGGTGTATAATAATCTTGCATTTGGTTCTATAATATTCCTTCCCGGAATCTGACTGGATTGCAATTCAATATTGATGAGAAGTAAAAACTATGGATAGTAATTACACTAGTGTAATAGCCTCTACCTCCCAAGCATTTAATATTTGAGGGGTATCTGTAACTTGTATTACACATATTGACTTTTTTTTTTCTATATCAGATATGTAGAATTAATAGATATGCTTTACATATTCTAAATGATGAGTTAATAAGATGCTTTGAAAAATTATGATGTCAGGTAGCGGCCACTTAGCTTTTGTCTGTCAGCATACTAGTAAGGGAAGTTGACTCCTTCGATATATTGGTTCATTGCTTTTTGACATTTTAATTTTCCAGTGCCACACACGGCCAAAACTTCTACATTATGTGAAGAAGTATTTCGTCTTCTGGTTTTTTTTGGTGGTTTTTTTTTTTTCCTAATCTCACCCTCACCAACTTTATTTGATACCCCTAATTTACTGGGTTTTTTTTCAAAAAGAATCAGCAGTTGATTTCTACCCATATGCTTTACCCTACTTATGTAGACTGCTTCCTTCTCCATTTTAGACCTCCAAACCAGGGAAGAGGTGATGGTAGAAGCACTGGCTATATAGCTCAGAAGGAGATGGAACAGGGCAGAGGGAAATATGGAAGATATTATCACTGGAGAAGATCTGATTAAGAATGAAAATGGGTATCTTTTTATTTCCAAGAAGGCAGTTACAGAAAAATTGAGAGAATATTTGAGTAAGCTTCTTAATTATCTCATATGCAAACAGCTTTTTCTGGAAACTGATATGGCAGAAATATTTTTTTTAATGACAAGAGGAAATCAGACTACTTGGGAACAGCAAAATCACATATGGTAAATCTCTTGATTAATTATAAAATGCAAAAGATAACAAAAAGACTTAACAAGCTGAGTTTAGTAGTTGTAAGATATCTCAGTTAAACAGATGAACACTTAGACATAAAAACTTTGGAAAAAATATGATTAGATTGATTTGAAAGACTAACTTGGCATCTCTATAATTAATGCCATCTTTATGACACAATCCCAAAACCAAAGGACATAAGAAGGCAAAATCAATAGCAGATTCTAAATAAAGCCACTCTTTGGGGATCAAATATTTTATATTTGTCAGCTACTCAAGAAAACCATGAAAAATACTGTCAAATATATGGATTTTATAAAATTGGTGTCTGGGGGGGAGGCATAATGTGACTTCCTGTAAAATAGCCTTGAGTTCTGATGAAAAATTAGGAATCTCAAAATACTTGAATGATAAAATCAGGTGCTGGACACTGCAAAATGTACTATGTAGATGAAGAAGGAAATCTCTTCAGTATATCAATTTAGGAGTACTGCTTCTTTAAAGTGACTATTGAAAAAATGGTTTAATAAGAAGATAAAATTTTGAGAATATCACAACTACGGAAAAGTTCCACCATCTTTTTACATATGCTAATAATTTGGTTATGAAATAAGATACATAAGTTTTGGGATAAAAAAGGTGTTATTGGATTTGGACAAAAGAATCAACAACAACAAGAGTCTTATTGTTAGCTGACAAATTATATTAGCCACCAGCCTGTAAACATAAACATTAGTAAGTTAAATCAATTGAAATTACTACAAGCATTAACTAAGAATTATTTGAGGACAGAGTAAATTAAGTCCTGGGGGCAAAGATGGAATGCTTGTAATTACTCTTCAGATTATTTCAGTACCAAAAATTGTGAAATACTTTCTCACATAAAAGATTCTTAACAGGTTTTTTTGTTGTTGCTGTTGTTGTTTTTATAGATGGAAAATTTGAGTAAAAAAGAAAATTCAATATATTATAAAATTAAGTACTAATTTTTTATTTGGGTCAGTGAGTTTCATTTTTCATAAATTTATGGAACATTATTTTCCCTTAAATTTTCCATGCCTTTTTTTGAGAATACCTTGAAAGAATAAATAGATTCAAAAGGAAGGATACACTCGTGTTATTTTCATGTCAAATAGGCTGATTTTTTCACTTTCTCTGAAAAGTTTTTCACTTTGTGTTTTTAAAGGACCACCACCTCACAAGGACCACTGAAAATTCTGTGCTCCTCAACAGAACATTTGAGACAGTCACACCAACAGAAAAAAAAAAAAAAAAAAAGCTGAAACGTGTAATGCATTGCTGTACATGCTGATACCACTGTTTTTCTTAGTAAAGCAATCTAAAGACTGATGAACATCAAAATACTGAGTTGTTAGTTATCCCTTTGATATTTCCATGGTTTGTTGAAGCCAAAAGAATATGTGCACTTCAAAGAGTGAAGTGTCTGTGCAGCGTCTTTTTTTTTCCATCTTTCAGCATTTAACGTGAGGATATATTTTACATATTTGCAGCCTGAAAGTTGTTAGTTTATCAATTAGTTTTTAGACAAGACTTGCTGGAAAATGCATTGCTGTAGCAAAGAAGGAAAAGGAATATGAGCAAACCAAATCTAGTCATTACCATTGCTGTTTTATTTACAACTACTTGCTGATCATAACCTAAGCAATTTTGTGTGCCTAAATTACCACAAATGGGCAATGGAAGGAGCATTTCTGGGCATTTACTGAGCAACCAGAGGAAGGGAAAGCCAACATAGTGCTCAGAAGGAGTGATCCAGCTGGCGAGTGGCATCTGGCATGTCTCCTAGCCATCAAGTTCCTTCCCGCATTATGGAAGAACTCTTTGCCCTGTACTCATTCAGTTATTCAGGCCAATGCATTTTTTAAAACAGGTATATAATTAGGCCCTAAATCCATACCTTTAACTTAAGCAATTGAACTTTCTAAATTATCAGGCACCTGGAAATTTCTACATCAGCTGGCTGGGCTATATTAAGAAATCAAATGTACCAAAGACTGTTTGCTCGCACTAAAAGCGATTGGCAGGGAGCAGCCCTCACCCCCATAGCTATGTGACTAGGCTGTCCTCAACAGGGTGGCCTGACCTAAACTGCCTGTTGGGAAAGGTCCCTTGCACATGCTGTTACCCACACCATGCCTAGGAACTGTTGGGAAGCTGGGCAAAGCCGAGACTTCTCCTCGGGATCATACTTGAAGTTTAATGGTACAAAGCATTAAATGTAAGTGCCTGAGGATTCTCTCCAGTATTTTGAAATTGTTAGCACAGTCATGGCTAGTAAGTACTCCCAGGTGCTCAGGATTTCCAAAACAGAGCTTCTTTGGTAGGGATTTCTACTATTTCACTGTTCCTGTTTGCTACAGATTAGCCTAATCCACTTTGTTCATTTATAATAATACCAGTGAGAAGACCTTCCCACTATATCCTTCCCACAAGATGTTTCCCACTAGACTAGGATGTTCTTTCTACCTTTTCAGCACCTCACTTTCTCAGTTATGGTGTTAACACACTAACCTGTGAAAGTTAGACTTTTATTGTGCAGTCTTATTCCTTGCACTGTATTTTTTAGGCAGACCATAATCCTCTTTCTTGTATTAAAAAGTATCTTACTCTGAGTAGTCCACTGGCATTAGTGTGATTACTTCTGCTGGAAATAAATAACAGTGGTAAAAAAACCACTGGTATATATAGCTCTTGGGAGTCAGTCCCCATCTTATTTTCCATGAGCCTGGGATTTTTTTCTGATCTCTGTCAGACAGTAGATGAAACTGGAGCTTCCACAAGATAGTAAATCAATTTTAAAAAAAGGAAAAAAATATTGTGGTGCTGGTTTAAAAGTAAAGAATGGAATATGTTCATGGTAAGAACAAAGCTATTTAAAAAGGAAGAAAGATTAGACAAGTATTTGCACTTCTTCTTGCTTATTTATGCTTTCTAGCACACACACACAAAGTAGTTATTTGGTTTGAAAGGCAAAACATAATGAACTTTTCATAGACAACTCTTACAAAGAGTTGTTGTTTCACTGTTTAGCAGAAATACGTCCTTAGTTCCTCAAATATCTGCAGGCACTGCCTGGCCTGAGTGGGTGGCATGAGATACACCGTGTCATGGAAGGACAGAAGGACTAATCAGAAGGGAGCTGTCATCAGGATTATACGAAAGGAAACTTAGAGACAGGAAAATTCCATTATCCAGTGGGCATTAAAGAGCTGCAGCAGAGTTTAATCGCATGTTTTAAGAAAACAATACTCTTTCGGACCTCAGATTGCTTTGACATTCCTCCTATTTAATATTTAGAAAGACTGAGAAAGACAACAGTGGTCTACCTTACGTTAGTCTACCACAGCCTTAAAGTGGCAATGAGAACATGACTAATTATGTGATAGTTGACAACAGCGGTCTGAAAATTGATTCAAACTGAAATCAATAATTTAAAATCAAAAATTAATTAGGGAGATTTCATATCTTCTATTTGAATGACAACCACCAGGATTCATAAGAGGAGCTCCTATTCCTCCTGGAATTAAAAGAAAAAAAGCTATTAAAAATGTGTTTTGTCTAAAATGTTTACTTCTGGTATGATTTAAGGAGAGAATTATCTTTACATGAGATGTTGAAACTATATTTTTGGGTTCTACTGTAAAAAGAGCAGCTAAACAGTAACAAAAGATAAGATTATGGCATGAGTTTTCTCCATAAGAAAAAAGGCACTGCTTCCCATTGAGAAAGCCTTAAGATCTCCCAGAGAAAGGAAGAAAAAAAATCTTAACAAAACATTGAGGAGAAGCTTTTAAGCATCTGGTACAGTGGCTGCCTATTGTGCTTACATCTCCAGCTGAATTGCCTCAATACATCAGCTGTACAAACACAGATAGAAAAGGAGCTGGAAAATATTTACTATTTTTTCTCCTTTCTTCAGAGACACTTTTAGTCTTTTTTCTTTTTTCTTTTTTTTTTCTTTTTTTTTTAACTTTTTCTTTATTTTTTTCTTTTTTTTTTGCCCTGAGATGACATGCAGGGGAAAATTCATCCTATGCCAGTGAAATAAGCAGAACTGAATCAGAGATTATTCTTCCCAAAGCATATAAATGTCTAATTTGTATATGTTATATAGTTTATATTAATTATATTGGAAAGTTCCTTATAGGTTATACTGTGGTCAATCAGCGTAATGAAGATATTTCATGTAATAAGAACTACAGAAATCTTGATTGTCATTTTTTCCATCCTCATGGTCAGGCTGTGCAAAGGACTTTACATGGATTTTGAGACTCCAAATTCCATTTGAAATATTATGTAATATTAAAAATGCATATTACTATTACTGACACTAATAACATAATTCCAAAAAGAGCAAGACCTAGCAAAGTAGAAAGGTATTACAAATAGGGTGTAAAATGTATGTATTCTCATATAACCATATGTTTTTTTCAGACTCATCAAAACACAAAATGAAATATTAAGTGGCAAATACAGTCACCAGAATTTGTTTTCCTAAAAATGAAACACAAGAATATAATATGGGAGTTTTTTTATTCTTCATGGACACACAAAAAATCCTAGCTAATTACTCCAGCTTACTGTTCATCAAGTCTTTAGCAAAGCTGAAATTTGTGTTTCCAAACATCTTTTCTCTCTGAAATAGTCACAGGCATTCAAGTGACAGTGTCTTAATCAAGGGTCACTTTCTATTTTGTCACAGCATGTTTTTTACATATGAGGTATGGGCATAATTGCTTGCATATTTGAGCAATACCTTCTTTAATAAATGGACATGAATAACAGTTTTAACAATCAGACCTTTAATGAAAAACATAGACGGCTCATATGAAAGCACATTTTAATAGCATTTATTTTAATTTCTGCCATTCAAGTAAGTGATCGTTCAACATATATTCACAAAAAAGTACTGAGAGGTTCAATTTCATGGAAAGAGAAACTGCAGAGTTCCTCTAGAGGCTGCTCAAAATAAGTAATTGGACTGAAAACCAGTACAAGTAATGAATAAAGACAACAGAACATTGACATGTAAGTCTTGACCTTTTTTCAGCAAATGACTACTGGAAATACATTCAGTTATTTAACCTCCCACAGTTGTAAGAAAAATACAAAAGAGGAAGAGAAATCTTTTAATCGTAAATGGATAATCATGACACCATCAGCATAAAAAAAAGTAAATTTAGGCTAGCAAGATCTGTCCTAGGCCAATCGTGGTCAAGAACCAATATTTGAAAGAAAAATTGTGGTGACATAATGATAATTGATTTTACTGAGTGATAACTACAGTTCCTAAAGAGAAAATGTGACTCTTCTGCAGTGGCCCTCAAGCAAATAACTGAAGCATTTTAGCAAAGAAAGATTCCTGTGTACAGCAGATGTTCCAATGAAGACCTTGCAACAGCATTAATGCTGTCAAGTAACAATAATAAAAAAGATTAGATTAAGTTAGAGTTTTCTATAATAGACTAGTACAAAATAAATCTATCAATATGAGTGAAGTCTACAGTTTGCAATAATTACGGGAACAAAATGTACATGTCTGTGAGTGAGATGCCAAAATAAAAGAATGGTAGCCAATCCTTATTTCTGTGCTCAGAAATCCTGACTTGCACCCTGTGGTGAATTAGCAATGCAAACAAACTTCAAAAGGAATTACACATTCCCAAGGCTCAGTCACACATGTGCCTCAGGGTGCCAATGTTTGAAGACAAAATACACCACATAGAAGGAGGAGTTGTGTCAGGAAGGTATACATTTTCGAATCATATTCTTGCTTTGAATTATTATGAGCAAAGATGATGTTGCTTGGATCACAAAGGAAAACAGTAATAACATACAAAGTGATAGAAGAAAAGTAACATGACATGCCTTGGTGTAATGAATATACATGAAAAATCAAAGGTCATAAAGCACAGAACAATAAGAAGGAATTAAAAAACTTGTGTATTATTAAGCTAAAGGCATAGTTTTGAGAAGCCTAGAAATCAGAGTGGTATTGACACTCCATTGAATTATGGACTCTTTGTAATAAAAATAGGCAAGGATGGCAAGACTACTTCCAGCAAGATAACTTTGGGATATTTTTCTCCTGTATAGTAGATCCATACATTGAAATGGATGGAAAACTACTGACCTTTTTCATACAAATAACCTGAATTTTTCAAGGGAAAAATAACCAGTATTATCCCTATGATAATTTACTGATGTACTTAATTGTAATTTTTGTTGCCAACACATTATTAGTAACATAAATAAACTTGCCACTGGTTTTTAAGTCTATATAAAGCCACAAAATGTATTAAAGAGTTCATGCTGAGTTACTATCACAGTGATAAAAAGAACAAGTTGCTGTGGTAGCATGAATGTTATTTCTTTAGCCCATTGACAAATTACATTAAGAAAGATATTTTTAAATAATTTAATTTAAAAATCAGACTGTGTCCCTTTGCCATAAACCAAAGTCCCAGCAGAAGCACTAAATCAGCTATTTATAATTTTTCTGGTGCCAATAGAAGCTAGGTTTAGCAGCAGCCATACCATTCCCTGAAGAACAGAGCTGGCCCTGTGTTTGGTTCAGGAAAAAGCCATGCATCCATGGAAGATAGGGGCAGAGAACACAGCCTTGTGCAAGGTGTAAGGGGCCAGAGAAGGAAAAGGGGGAAAACATCAGATAGAATTAACAGAGAGATGCGTAATTTTGTGTTCTACACATTTCTCAGTTTGGTATCAAAGAGGTCTTGGATCAAAAGATCCGATTTCAGGTATCTTTCTTTTGGAGAAAGTGTTTTAACTGCTCTAATGCTGTACAGAAGTAACTCCATCCTTCCCTCCCTGAAATCTAAATGTGCCCTTCAGGGAGTACATACACCCAGATGGGACCCACCTGACCTAGTTTTGGATACTTAACATCTTGGTAATTAGATCTGAGTTCGCTGTCTGAACATAGTGAAGAAACAGCTGTATAGCACCATTCCTCTCAGTTAAAATAAACACTCATAATGAATAGGTTCCTAGAAATGTTGTTAATTATAAAGGGAGAGCAAGGTGACTAACAGAGACACAGATCACAAACACACAGCATAATTCAGGCTACAAATGACCTCAATAAGTCTCCAGTCCAACCTCCTGCTCACTGAAGTCAGACCAGATTGCTCAGTGTTGTGTCCATTCAAGTCTTGACCACCTTCAAGGCCAGAGATGGCAAAACCTCCCTGGACAGCCTGCTTCCCTGCCTGGCTGTCCTTGTGTGGAAAACATTCTTTCTTCTATGCAGTCTGTCTCACTTTGTGCTTGTCACTTCTTCTCATCTCACCCTGCACTACTGGGAAGAACAAGGCTTCATCTCCTTGCTCATCTCCCCACAGGCACTGTTAGGTGAGGGGCTTCTATTAGCTGTCACCAAATCCATGACTTCTTCAGGCTAAACAAGCTCTTGTCCACAGCATCTTCTCACAGGCTTCAACCACTCTGACAGTTTTCCACTGAACTCATCTCAATTTCCTGTACCAGGGAGTCCAAAACTGAATGCAGCATTTTCACAACCAAAGGATGTTTTGAGTCGGAAGGGACTTTTAAAGACCATCTGGATCAACTCCCCCTGCTGTGGGCATGGACACCTTTCACTGATCATGTTGCTCAAAGCCCCATCAAGCCTGGCTTTGAACTCTTCTGGGGATGGGACATCATAAAACCTCTGTGTAGCCCACCAACCAGTGTGTGCAGCAGGAAGGGGCTAAACATAGGAAAAAACAAGGGACTCGAGGATTAAGTGGTAGCAGGAAAAGCCTCAGATCAAAAACTGTTTCTGTTTAGGACAAGATCTAAACAGCCATGTAAGTCTCTGTGTCTATGTCTAGCCTGACCTGCTGGGGTCATGGTGTGCAGTCCTGAACCCCAGACAGAACAGACATGGAGCCACCGTGGGTCTCTGTGTTTTGTCTAGTCTCAGTGGCCCTTTCTTTCCCTCACAAATGAATAGGAAATTAATGACACAAGCTGCCTATTCCTTGTACCTGGCTGTGCATCTTCTGTGAGAAATATGAAAATATTCCTGGGTTTGGTAATGCAAACACTGTCATTGTGGTCACACACTACTGAAGTAGTGAAAATGGTTCACCCAGCTTGGTCAGAGGAGAGAAATCCCCTAGTTCTGACTCCAGTTCTGTGTCATGGCCACTTCCAGATAGGAACACTAGTGAACTGCTTGCCACAACCAGGAACCTGGACCACTCATCAGTCAAATGATAGACAGAAGACTATGGAAAATGGGCCTAATACTGCTATTTCCTGTTCAGCATTTAAACTTTTCTACTACAATCTTTTGCTAAGCATTGACATTCTGACTTTTCAGAATCAGCTGCAATTTGTAGGTATTTCCAAAAATAGGAACAGTCAAGTAGAAAAACAGCAACGTAGCATTTGGCCATGTTGCTGGCAACAACAGTGTTTCAGTATTCAAGATGAAATGCTGACTATCATGCAGTATATCATTATTTTAGATGGTTGCAAGAATCTTTTCCCGATCCACTTGTCCATTATCCCAGAACTATGACCTTGGATTTGCCTCAGCACTACAGGCTTGCCTGGAGATCACTGGATGGTGGCTGACCTTGACACTTGTCACAGACACAATCCTCACACACTGATCTGCCTTCCCTTGACACCAGACCTGCTTCATTCCCATGGACATGTCTAGTTACCCGGATGGCTGGCTGACCTGGTTCCCATTCCCACCTCTCCTCTTTTCCCCTTGTTTAGGTAATGGGAATTGCTGCTCTGCCAGCCCCTCCATCCCTCCCAGCTGCCAGCACCACTGGCCTTGTAGAGTATTCCAGGATTGCTGCTCCCTGACAGAGCCTAGCTGAAAAGCAGACACAGCTGTATATTGAGCACCAGGAGACGCAGATGGATAATCTTATTGTAGGTTGTACTACTGATATTCATGGAAGTGCTTGCCATGTTATGAACCAATTAATGCTTCTTCCTCATCTAACTCTCCTTACAACACCCTATCTCTCTTCCTCCTCAATGATCCTGTGCTTTACTGCTTTGTGCATGTCTCAAAGTATGGGTAGCTAATGTTTTGGATAATGTTTAGGCATGAACACAGCTACTTTCTATGTATTTGCACAAACACAAACATTCATTTGAAGATCAGTAAATGACAGAAATATGACCTCTACCAACTAGAAGATGCCAGAATTACAGTGTAAAAAGGCCAAGTACAGACAGTATATCTGGCCAATAACTTTTTTATTGTCTAATATGAAAGTCTTTTGTCTTTTCTTCCTGTTCATTATCCTGTAGTAGAACAATTATCCAGTATATTGGATTATTTTGGCTACATAGATATTGAGCTATATATAGCCCAAATAATCTTGGGCTATAACCTTGAGAAAATCAATAGAAAATGTCTGCAGGGTTTTGTTTTTTTTAAATGCTAAGATGTTACTTCTTTTATTTCACTTATTAAAATAGTTTTTGTGTGGGGAGATTAATTATACTCTACCTAAGTTATAGTTTATTAACCTTTTAACTTTTGACAGAGAAAAGCCACGCTGGCTGTCACAG
>VRYO01002772.1:44092634-44112823 GCA_009812075.1 Sialia sialis | reverse complement strand
GATCAACATGGAAACATAAAAAGGATATAGAAAACAAATAAATTATTCTTTATAAAATGCTCTCACATCTCTAATTCCATGGCCTAAATTTTAAAATGCAATCAGTTATTTTGAATGGGTTTTTGGGAACCTCACCTGAATTATAAATGTGCCTGGTTTAGGTAAAATGCCACATTTAGAAAACTAAGCATTCACCCTCTGAATATCTGTTCCTTTTCAAGTATCTCAGATGGAAAATTTAAGTACCTGAAACCACAGTCTGTAGATTTGTAGATATAAGATAAATATAGAAGATATCCCGTTACTCTTCAAATTCTTCCTGAAATTGATCGACTTACATAGGGACAGTCGTGTACAAGTTCTTAAAGTAATAGCTGCTCAACAAACCAGCAACTTTTTTGTTGCTTTTTTGTTGCTTTTTTGTTTTTAATCAAGGCATAATATTAAGGAGTTTATCTCGCAGTTTCCCTTGAACTTCTTTTTTTTTCATCCTACTTCCCCCATTCAAAGCTCTGTCCGTTGGTTTGTTTACATATAATTCATTAGATTAAACTAATCCATGTGTATCTTAGTATATTTATAGCATATATCATTCGCTCATGGATACCCTTTGCTGGTGACGGTGATTTCTATTTTTAGTTGAACAACATATTTACTGAGTGCTGGTGCGAGTGCTTGGCTTCAGATTTGTAACACGGTCAAGGTTTATTGAGCCAACAATTTTGTGTACATATTAATATGGCTAACAATGAAGATGCACATACTTGTGTACAAATTATGTTCATTCTTACATTTCTAATAATTATATATCTAAAATTTTGTCAGCTTCACTCTTCAGCATGTGTATGGGATCGTTTTGATTTTATTTAATTAAATCCCAGCAAATACAAACCTACATAATAAAACAAAAAAACCAAAACAACAACAAACCAACCAAACAAACAAAAACCAAAAAAAAAGGGAAGAAGAGCAAATACCAATATCCACTTCTTTTTTTTTTTCTTTTTTTAAACCTGTCAGAAATTTAATTTCATTACATTTTAATACATTTCGTTAAATGCAGTTTCATTGCAGAGCATCCTTTACCATTAGACGAGAACATTACTAAAAGATTTATTTAGAGTAGAGGAGTCTCAGTCAGTGGAACGGTCTCGCGTGAGTATTTTGGGAGAGCCCTCCCTCTAGCGGGAAAAGAGGAGAGTTTTTGGAAGAGGTGTTTTTCTATCATACTACATGACAGATATATACAATAGGTAGATGTTGCAATATGGGAAAGGTAAGAAAAAAAAAAGGCATTTAGCTAAGAAGTTAGATGCAGGGAAAAAAACACTGTGGACCAGTTTGGAGTGTTTTTATGAAACTATAAATAGTGATTGTCATCTTCTGCCTTCCCTAAAGGGGAAAAAAACCCTGAAACAACAAAAAACCAACAAAAAATTCCATACAAAACTAGTTTTCTTATCTCAGAAGTGCTGCATCTTTTATATAAAAATATATCTGAAAATCCTTCAGAACTTTGCACAAACAACAGGTAGAAAATCCTTGCATACTTATTGATCATTCTAGAAATTAGTCCAGCTTCAGATTAGCTTCTGAGAAAATTCTGTGTTCTTGTTATATCTGCATTTAACATAACTGCCTACTCTTTATCCACTGTGATTCGTCAGTTCTGATAAGCTTCATCCATTTTGATAAGCTTTACCTTCCACAGAGGCTGCAGTAGAAAATGTAAACATACTGTGGAAAAAGTATTAAAAATGGGAAACGTTTATTTCCTTTGTATTGCTATACCCCCCGTTCACTACAACACTTTGAGCCCTGTCATTCAGCCAGTTCTTCACACAGTGCACCATGTCCTGCTTATCCCACAACTGCACAACTTGTCCAGAAGGATGCTGCGAGGGTCAGTATCCAAAGCCTTACTAAAATCCAGAACTCTGCATCCACTGCATTTTCTTCATCCATGAGGTGGATGACCTTAGTTAAATAGGAATTTCTCTTTGTGAGCCCATGTAGATTGTGACTGATGCTTACATTATTCTTTAAATGCCTTTCAGTAGTACCCAGTATAATATTCTACAGTGCTTTTTACAGAAACTGAGGGTAGAATAAAATGTCTCTAATTTCCTGGGTCTTCCTTTGCTCTTTTTGTCGATGGGAATAACACTGGCCAATTTCCAGACATCTAAGACCTCTGGCAGATGGTCAAGAGTGGTCCTGCCATAACACCCACCAGCACCTTCAGAACTCAGGGATAAATCCCATCAGGCCCCATGGACTTATGAACACTCTGCTGATACACCTGGCTCCTTAAAATTCTGGTGTCCACAAATGGAGAACCACTGTTTCTGCAGCCCTGTGACTCAGTGACTCAGCACCTCAAGGCTTATCAGTAATATTAAAGTCTGACTCAGAAAAAACATTCAATGCCTCTGCCTTTTCTTCATCACCATTTGTCAGGTGACCAGATTCATCAGGTATTGGATCAGTATTTTCTTTAAACCTCTTCTTGCTATGAACATAATTTTAAAAGCCCTTTCTATTGTCTTGACACAGCACTGATCAGTTTCAACTTTTCACCTTTTGCATTTTCTCCCTATACATGAGAACTACAGCTCTGTGATCTTGCGAAGTCTCACCCTGCTTCCAGAGAAAACACAATTTCTTCTTCCATCCAAGTGGCAAAAAGAGTTCCCAGTTCAACTCAAACGGCGTACTGTGCCACGTGCTCAACTTACAACACCATGGCTTGCCTGCTCCTGGGCTTGCAGAAGGTGGTTCTTCAAAACCGACTGTCTCTCCCAAAAAGCTCCAAGTCCTCAAAAGGCAGGCCACTGTAAACTGGCTCCCTCAGCAACTTAAAGCTTTCTCTCTCCTAGTCCAGGGTATTGACTTCACTTACCTTTTTTTCTCATTACACCGCAAATTTTAAACTCCATTATTTTGTGATCAGTGTGGCCAAATGATTATCATTTGTACTATTACACCTACCATCTCCTCTCCTATGAGTCCTCTATATACAGATATGAGGTGATAAGGTTTTATCTGTTGAGGATTTGAGGAGACATGGGGAGACACACAGAGCTATGAACTGACCTGACACGTTGCCTCATGCAGTCTGAGTGAGAAGACAGCCTCCTGCTCCCTCAGCACCTGGCATAGAGAGCCTGTGGCCCTGGATGACAGGGCTGGCCATCAGGACAACTGGCAGCCTTCACTTGGGCATTGCCTGACTTGTAAGCTGTCATCTTTGTAATGCCGTCAATGCTCTTTGGACACACATCTCAAACCAAAGACATGAGTGAACATTTTTTCAGTACTACAAAGCCATCTCACAGATCATACATTTTTATTTTATTCAGGGAATTCTTATAAAAGCTTCACCCAAGTCCTGCTGCAGGAAACCAGTGCAATTCTCTATCAATTTATTAAGTAGTAGAAATTATTATCTGAGTGAAATAAGGCACTTTTGGTTTTCTCTCTAAAGTCAGTAATATCTAAGTGGTACGAGAAATTATAACTGAGAAAATTATGACAGAAGTGAGACACGCGAAGTTCTAACAATTGCCATTAAAAACTTAGAATTTATGTAGCCTTTGTATCTTTAAAATAATGTTTTTAATACCTCAAAACTACTGAGTAAACATATGATATGAATTAGACCAAAACTATCAAAACACACTGAAAGTCACTTTTTAATATTAGACTGTAGTGATTCAAGTCTTTCTCCCATATTTGGATTCTGGTAAACTTCACCTTCCTCAGTGCCTGCAGAAGAAAATGCAAACATACTCTTTAAAACTTTCTAAAATGTTAAAGTACTATACCAGCTATTCATAAAATTGCAGGGATTTTTTTGTTGTGTTGTTTTTTTTCTTTTGCGGGAGCGGGGTGTGTTTTGTTTTTGTTTCTGTTTTTTTTCTTCATAGAAGACCTTTTTTTGCTTTATAGGATGAAAATATTCCATTTTTAATTTCTCCCAATTAAATATTATTCAAAAACTTGGGAGAAAAAATTAAAGAGCAGAAAAAGAGGATTCCATAATGCTTCCTTTAAAAACATGTTTAGTGATTTTCCTCTGGAAACCATCCAAGTTGCTTCTAAAATCATGATCAAGAAGTGGCAATGTCTGTGCTCCCTCTCCTGGCTCTGCAGCAACATTGACCTAGGCAAATCCTAACCAGGATAACATCAGGGCTGAAGCTTGTGCAAAATAGAAGCAACAAAAATGTGAAGCACTGACTGTTTCAGCTTCCTCAGTGAGGAAAACTAAAAGTTGCTTCAAATGGAAATTAAAATTATTAAAAAAAATATTTTATTTCCAAGCTTCTTGGAAGTTTTTTTTCAAGATCTGACAATAAAAAAATATAAAAATGCCTTGCAAAAGGGACAACAGCAGTTTTCTCAACAGTTGTAATACTGCAGGTAATTTTTAGGAACAGTTAGTTACAGATCTCTATGGTGGGCAATCTGAAATCTTTAAAACAACAGTTTATCTAATAAATTGTTCACAAAGAAGATTTAAATAACCTTTTTAATGATAAAATTAGATCCTTTTTAATTGTGTAATTGTAAACCCAGTAGCTTTCCAAAACTAAACATTACTAGAAATAAAAAGTAGCTCTCGGGACCAATTTATTTGTATATTTCTACAGGAAGAACTCATAGAACCAAGACTTTATTGCATCACCATACATGATTATGTGTTGTCTGGTATGAAGAAGAACAAGTGGTGTGAATGATACAACTTCCACCTCAAATATGACAGAAGGTATCCTTTAAAATTCTTTGCACTGGTTCTGCTACATTCAACACAGAGCTCTTACATCTGCAGGATGAAGCCATCCTTGCTGGATTAGTCATGTGGCTTCTCAGGAGTCTTTACTAATGGCTGGTTATTTCAGTCTTACCTAAGAAAATATATTTATTTATAATTAAAAATAACTCAGTGGTTTCACAATAAATGGATAAAGTACATTCTGGCACTTGAGATTACTTTTTCATTTTTTATTTATTTCATTTATTATTAATTTTATTATTCATTTGTTATTATTTATTTTACTGTAATAAATCTTAAATCTGTGCTCTTAGATAGCTGAGCCATCTCAGGGGCAATGAGGTTCATACTGTGACTCGGGAACGCCTTCTCTCCAGTGTGGTGCACCCTACACAAAAACTTGGAAAAACAAATTTCCTCTACTCTTGTTCAATTTAATACAAAGGTGGATGGGCATGAGGGGTACAGGAAAGGACAAAATAAAGATCCTGCTTGTTTCTTCCTGTATTTTTTGTATTATTAATATCTGAAATGGAAAGCATACCACATCGCAAAGCACACTAGACAGCATTTAAGCAAAAATCTGCCACTCCAGGAATCAACTGTCCACAATACTGTGTAGTGTGACTCAAACCTGAGACATACCATTAAGTGATGTCTAAGACACACTGTAGGCAAGATTTTGAAAATAACATCTGGGATGGACCAAGTTAATTACTAGGGAGGCAGCCTCTCTTCCCTAGCAGTAAATCCCAAACACAGCATATGTTCTTCATGACATGACACCCGAGACCACAGCACCATCAGCAGCATCACAGTTGCCTTCAGCCTCGACTCCTCCTTCACAGCAGTTTGCCCAAGGAAATTGGGGAATGTGGGCAGCCTCTTTCCCCACATGCAGGCATAAATTCAGGTGTGGGCTCTGCCCCGTAATCATGTGCTCTTGCAAACCAGAATGACATAGTAGCTTTAAGAAGAAGCCATTATGAAGATTTCTGGAAGAAGAAGTTCTGCTGGTTGGTGTCACAGGGGCAGAGTTATGAGCTATGTTTTTCCTTTCCTGCTACTCTGCAACTTGTGAAGAAAAGGAAGGAGGTATTAATTACACCCTGGCCCTTTTTTCAGTCATCCTTCCCATAAGCACAAGCAGTGGCTAAGCTTTATTTTGTTGCCATTGGCAAAGTGGAGCAATCCTGCATCTGTGCTGGTACAAGCTAATGAGCAAGTCCACAACAAGCTATCCCTGCATTAGTACAGACTAACGAGGTTCTAAAACACCAGCATCTTGACTTACAAACTAAAACTTCCTACTTTTCAAAATACAAGGCCATTTATAGATATACAATGCACACTTTGCATAGTGTGAACTTCAAAAGTGTGATATATTCTGCTAAATAACAACTAAACCTCCCACTTTTGGTCTCTGTATTTAAACAATAATTAAACCCACAGAATTTTTAGATTTGACTTCTGATGGTAGCAATTTGTTGCAACCTTGGCTTTCAAGAAAACCTGTTGAACAACTGTTAGGTCACTTCGAAAAAGCAATGCTCTATTCCATGACTTGCAATCTCAAGCTAAGTGTTACATGCACCAGCTATGAATACCTCAAACACTTGTGGCTTTGGGACACTGCACAAAGTCTTTCATAGAACTGCAAGGTAGTTTAGGCTGGAAGGCACTTCTGGAGTCCTCGCCTGCTCAGTAGGGTCATGTAGATCCTTTTTCTCCAACTATGTCACCTAGCTGCTTCCTGCAGCAAGAGAAAGAAAGAGAGATATATAATCCCAAAGTTTAGAGCTGCTGTAAAAAAAAAAGATTATGAACAAGGAAGCTGTCTAATGTCTAGAGCTTATTTAATAATTAAATTTTTGGTTTCAAGGTTAGAAGAAGACATTTACAACTTACAGGCCATCTGCTCTGAGAGCTTCTACAGGCCCTGCTTTTCCAGTAGCAATGACTTTGTTTGGTTAAATTCCCTTTGCACGAGTCAATAGTAAAAAAGGACTAGACATTCTTATAAACATTGATCTTTTTGGATCACAAGTAAGAGTATTACAAAGCTGACCTGCTTTGTTATACCTATGGAAGCACCGGTAGGTGTATTCATAGGGAAAGGCAAAAGTGTCTCAGCTTTCAGATGATCAAGAACTGTTAAATATCTGCTGTTTGTGAAGGATGGAAGCAGGTCTGGATCAATCCCGTGACATGATTTTCAAAACTCATATTGACACCCCCTGAAATGAAAGTCGCTATAGACAAGGAGTATCAGGAGGAATATCATTTGACCCTTTTATACAGAGTAAAGGCAGTACATGTACAGATACACATCTAGATAGCAACCAATGGCAAGCCCCCAAACTCAATGACAAAAACAAAAAATCTGAACAATATACAAAATGGTTTAGCTCCATCAACCCATCTTGATGCCATCCAGTTTCAGCAGACCTGCTTTTTAGCCTGTGTGTTGACACTAGGGACTGCAATAAACTGCAGGGACATGGAACCCTTGATCTCTAGGTCATCCAGTCTGATACATCTGAGGTCTATAATGCTGAAATGCTTTTTCTGGGAGACACTATGAGCTCAAGTCTGGTGTGTTATACCCATTACGCAAAATCAGAATCACATTTAACACTAGAAAAAAATCTCCAGTCAGAGATGAATGTTTAAATATAATTCCAAATGCAATCACATTTTCCTAAATAAAAAGGTGAAATCTTAGAAGGATAGATTGAAGAATTTTTAAATGACACAGACCAATCTTATCTTCAAAAGAAAATTAAATTCAATTAAAAAACAAAAGATCCAAGCCAAACAAAAACAACCAAACCGTAGACAAACAGATAAAAAAGAAGAATGACGTAACTATTTTTTTCCTATGTGACTAATGACAGCAGTATAGGTTTGGCAAAAAGATGGAAGATGTGCCTAGAAGTTATTCTCTTCTACAGCTGCCTTTTGTATTTAAAAAAAAGGATAAATCTGAGTTAAAAAGACATCTATGGAAAGTTAAGAAAATGTCAGCTCTCAAAAAAAAATCTTTAACGCATAAAAATTGCAGCTTTACACACTGACAAAGATTGCTTTCGAGCACAAGTTCAATGGCTTTGGAGAGGAGTCAGCTAAAATAAAATCTCAAGAAATATCAGGAAGGATCAATCCTTCTTAACTTCATTGGCCGCATTAAGCTCTCATGTTAGCAGGCGGTCCAATAAAAACGTGAATAAAACAACCCATTGTTTTTAGACATCAAAGGTCACTACAGTATATGAGATAAGATTACTGCGAACTAAGGGCACACCAAACCTATGAACTTCGGGAGTTATTATATGTGAAAATGTCTGTACTACTCTGAAAAACTTAACAAAGGTTTCAAAAAGGCTGTTAGGATGCATTAGCAAGTAAGAGAATTAGATTTATATTACTTTATTTTCATAACAGTTTATATTTTGAGTTTGTTGATGTTAAAATGCAACATTTATATTAATACACAGAATATATTTGTCAATTTTCAAAGTTTTGAAATTATTACTTAGTTACCTAGTTCCTATTAAATGTTTGGTACCCATAGGTCATATACATGATACAGAATATCACTGTCATGAATCAGCTGTAACTAATTTCTTAAATGAAAGTGTTAAATTGTTGAAACCTAAGGACAGCTGTTCAACGTGTTCTTTTTTTCCTTCTTATCCTCTTCAGGGCTTTTTTGTACAGGTAGGGATGAAATTTAGGGTATGGGGTTTTTTTCCCTTTAACAGTTTGTGAATTTTGTATGGAACAGCTGCAGGAGAAATAAAAACTTACTTGTCTTACAGAATTATGACATTGTAGAAGTTAATTATTACTTTGACCCTTTGTACAGATTCTTATGTTGCCTTAAATGAAACATGATCTTTATGATTTTTGTTTTAGTTGAAGTACTGGGCTTACATGTGAATGAAGTTTGAGTTAAGTAAAAACTACTCCTTTTTTTTTGTGTGTGTGTGTTTTAAAAGTTGCTATCAAGAATCTAAAGGTATTGTATCTTAAATAGGAACCACCTTATGTGTAGAAGACACTTTATATTTCTGGGGAAATTATTTCCTCTGATCTAATAAATAGTTTTATTTTATACTCCTGTAATTCCAGCAGTGAAATGAAATTAACATTGCCTAAAAGATGCTACAAAACATTACAGTCACTTCTGAGGATGTGGGATGTAAATATTTATAAGGCTTTTAAGATTTTAAGTCTGCAGACTCTAGAAGTGGGAATGTCAGCAGAGTTTATTTATTTATTTATTACAGTTACTCTGAATATCACCACAGAAGTGTGGTAGCAGCATACTTCTATAAACACAGAAATGTTCAAAAACTACCACATGCAGACAAGTCTTATCCAGTGCATAAAATGCACTTGTGAAAACCTCTGTGTGATCACTAATTTAATTTACTTCCAGCATTGTGCTTCCAAATGACTGAAACAGCAGTTTAGAAAATGAAATATCAGGAAAGTTGCTATTGTGATTATATCCATACATTTATGTGAGGAAGCCTTAGAGGCTGTGTTTTTATGCTGGCTGTTGTATATCCAAGGATCAAAGGTAGTTGCAGCACTTGTCTAAACTATTTTCTCTAGACACTGGCTTTTGCAAATGATTGAGGGACAGATCCAAAACCAAATTAAGATTCTTATCACAATGCCTACTCTCTGTGCCTGTCTCTTCAGAGATCCATCAGAATCCCAAGGTTAGTGACCTTTTTTTACGTGTTCATGGGAAGTTAATGTACAAGTTGGTTACTGTGAGTCAAGGACTTTTTATATGTTTATAGAACAGTCTCCAGAAAATTTCAGGCTCTGGTGATTTTCTGTCTATGCTGTTCATTCTCCACTATGCAGGGAAACCAAAGTGTATCTGGTAATTGGAAAGTCCTCACCAACTAAGCTGGCAGTTTATTCAGTTGCCTTGCCACACTCTCTGGTCTTCAACAAACTTTCAAGGATGATAATCAAGTCACAAATAATTGTGTGCAGGCAGCCTTCGCCTCCCCCAGCTCTCATTTAGCTGTCTTGGTGACAGCAAATTACCTGAAGTTCCCTTCCCTCTGAGAACACCAGGCAGGCAGCTCAGCAGTCACTCGAGAAAGGCAGAGTGAATGATTTCCATTAAACACTTGCCTTTGTGCACTGCCTGTGCAGAACGCCTGGCTCAGGAGCTCAGGTGGGATGTTGATCTTTCGAAAGCACAGATCAATCTGACTGAGGGACATCGAGCGGGGATATTTTCTTTCAGTGCTTGGGTACTAGAGAAAGCAGCACATATGTAACTTTCTGTGAGAAGGTGCCACACGGTGGGCATGGGGGTGCAGGGAGTTGTCCCATGTGCTCCCACCACCGCTGTCCATGGGGATGTCCAAGCAGTGGTCTGTAGGCTGGGCTGCCCTGCCAGGTGCACCCTGAGGGGCTGGGACCCCCTGCCTCAGGAGCACACAGAACTTTGCTGCCAACTCCCATGTCTTCAAACACGTTTTTTTGGTCCCATCTCTTCTTAAACAAAAAAAGTGTATATGTATATTTGGATGCTTTTTCCTTTTCCTGTCAGTTGCAAACATTTTATCGGAGTTTGCGTGTGGGGAGCCAAGGGAGTACCAGCGGTGCCTCCCTTCCTGCTTGTCCAGGGTGCAGTTCCTTGTTGCAGCAACTCCCGGCTGCCAGGGACATTGGGGGGCTGCTCTCCAGTAGGAGGCTGGAGACAGCAGCAACTGTGTCCAGTCATGGGCTTATAACAGGGAATAATCCTGAGCACCAGTACAGACCGAGGGTGACCTGCTGGAAAGCAGGTCTGCTGAGGAAGACCTAGGGTTCCTAATGGACAACAAGCTGTCCATAAGCCAGCAGTGTGCCCTGGTGGCCAAGAAGGCCAATGGTATCCTGGGGTGCATCAGGAAAAGCATTGCCAGTAGGCTGTGGGAGATGATTCTGCCCCTCTGCTCAGCCCTGACGAGGCCAGATCAGGAGTGCTGTGTCCAGTTCTGAACTCCTCAGTCCAAGAGAGCCAGGAAGCTCCTGGAGCAGGTCCAGATGCTATGGAGATGAGTGAGGAGCTGGAATGTATCTTTTACAAGGAAAGATTGAGGGAGCTGGGCCTGTTCAATCTCAAGAAGAAACAACTGAGAGGGGATTTCATAAATAATTATCTGAAGAGAGGTTGCCAAGAGCATGGAGCCTTGCTCTCTTCGGTGGTGATGAGCAACAAGAGGCCATGGGCAGAAACTGATGCACAGGAAGTTCCACCTGAACCTGAGGAAGAACTTCTTGACTGAGCACAAGAACAGATTGTCCAGAGAGGTTGAGTGTCTCGAAGGAGTTACTCAAGAACGATCTAGAAGCAAACCTGTTCAGTGTGTTCTAGGATGACCCTGCCAGAGCAGGGAGGATGGGCCAAGTGATCCAATATGGTCCCTTCCAACCTCACCCGTTCTGTGATTCTACGATCATATTAGGCAAAGCCACCAGCGTTTCCAGGAAACAAAGCAAGTACATGCGCAATTCAAACACTAGTCGGGATACACAATGGTATTTCTTTTTCCCCTAGAGCACTATTCCATCCAGCCACAGCACCAGCGAACCTACAGGCCCCGAAGGGTCTCCAAGCAGCCCCACATCCTTCCCCGAGCCCTGCACCGCAGCCTCCCCGCCCGGCCCCGCCTCCCGGCAGCCCCCGCGCGCCGCCCGTCCTCGCGAGACTCTGCGCTCTCGCGACAGCGGGGCGCCGCCATCTTACCCGCTCGTTCGGGCGCTCGCTCCGTCGGGCGCTGCGGTTCAGGGCGGCGGGGGGGGCCGCCCGTCCCGGACCGCGCCGCAGCCACACTCGGCCGCGCCGCCCTCCGGCGGGGGGGACCCGGGCAGCGCCTGGGACGCGCTTCCCGATAGAGGAGCGGCGAGAGCAGGGCCCGCGGGAAGCAGCCGCTGCTCGACTGGTTCCGCCCCCTCCGTATCATTGGGCCTCCGGCCCCTGCCCGGCGGCCTCTGTCGAGCCGGGAGGCGGCGGAGGCTGCGGGGAGGCGCGGCGGGAGCCGGGCTGCCGGCCGGCGGGGACCCCGCCGCCGGGGCTGCTGCTGCTGCTGTTGCTGCTGGCGGGGAGGCGGGGGGCTCGGGCCGCTCTGGATGGTGGTTAAAATGATCATAGAAAACTTCGAGGCGCTGAAATCCTGGCTCAGCAAAACCTTGGAGCCCATGTGAGTAACTGCGACCCTTCCTTACCCTCTCGCTCCCTCGAAATAAACCTTCCCCTTGCAGAAGATGGAGATCCGCAGGGGCGGGAAACGCGGTGCCGGCGAGTCCCGGGAGGGCATCCCGGGAGATGCCCTCTCAGCGCCCTTCTTCCGCGGCTTCCGCGGGGCCGCGTCGTTCTCCCGCTCTCCCCTTGCCGTCCTCGGCCGGGAGGTAGGACCATCTCCCTCCGGAGGATGCAGCTTCCCCCCCTAGCGACCGCGTTCCTCTTCCCTTTGTAGCCCAGGGAGAGCGGGAGACGCTGTGTGTGCGTGTGCAGCTCGCTGTGCCCCGCGCTCAGCCCCCGGAGAGGCCACGTTAATGAGCACGGCCCGCCGCCCTGTGCAGGGACCTTCTCCGGGAGAGCTCAGGTGCCACTGGGACGTCTTGCGGGATCCTGGCGTCTTCCCAGGAGCATTTTCTACAGACCAGTCGCACATCATTATTGGTTGTTTTGAATATCTGACGCTGTCTTGTTTCCCTTTCCCCAAAGAAAAATTTAATCTGTGGAGGGCTTGGGAGTAGGAGCCCCAGAGAATAATTTGTCTGTTTGTGAATACGTGCGTGGCCTCTAAGCATAACATTCATGTGAGTAAGTGGAGCTCTTCTGCAAATGCGTCTTCCTTCTCTGAATGGTATTTTAGTTGAACTGAAGTGTGAACTTAGTTTTAAAGGTTTATCTTATGAAAGTGTTGTTGTCATTCTGAACCACATGTTTTAACATGCCTAAGTTGAGTTGTTGGAGTTTGAATTGAGTTAAATGAACTAGAACACCTGAATTCAGTCTGGTGTTAACTTTTTTGTCGAGGTGTTTGCTCACTGTAGGTTTTACTATTGATGAGTTCCGATGGGGGGAAAAGAGGAATAAAATTTGCTTTATGGCTTCCATAGCCATTATTTAAGTATATGTTATGCTGAAATAACCTGAAAAAGTTATAAAATGTTTGGACATTTTCAGGAGAGCTTCTCTTTCTTGGGTTGTTGTTTTATTTGTTTAGGGCTTTTTTTTTTTTTTTTTTTTTTTTGAGGTGGTGAGGGAGCGGGGTAGTGGTTCGCCTTTATTCCATAGGGTCTAATCCAGACCACACTGAAATAGATGAACTATAAATTTATTTTCAGTAGACTTTGAATTAGGCCTGCAGCAAATTACACTGAGTGTCTTTGTTATAAAAGGTTTGACTTAAAAGGTGTTTATTTTGTGGGGAGAAAAGGGCATCATCTTGTAAAGTTGTAGTTTGGGGAAGGTGAGTTACTTTTTCTCTTGGTTCAGTATAACGCAATATATTGTGTTCTGGGGTGATAGACTTCCCTAGTCCTCTGCTACACAACTTTACTATTAGTTTCTGGATACTTTCTTGTGTGGTAATTTTGTTAATGGCAGTCAGCAGCTTGATATAAGTATTTTAGAGCGTGCTGATTAAGAGGCTTGGAACAGACTCAGATTGGTCCATGTTTCTTTGTTTGAATATTAGACCATGAGCTCTCTTAGCAACAGTCAGCAGCTAAAGGGTGGAATTGAGATTTGCAGCTTTTGTGATCAGTGCCATTTTCTGCTTTTTTCTACTAAGAAGACCAGCATGTGTCTGTTAGGTTAAATGTGGTATGTGAGCAGATCAGATGTGGTTGTTGTTTTGGAAAATGATGGAGAGCTAGGGAGATGCTGGTCTGGAGGATGATGAGATTTCTCTGAATTTTTAGCTTTGGGAGGAAACAAACCAGTGGTGACTGTCAGTTTTCTGCAGTGTCCTGCATTGTTGAATAAATGCTAGAATTGGTCAAGATGCATTGTCCTTTCCTAGCAGTCAAATACTCTTGGCAGTGCTTTTGTACTCAGCTATCTGAAGTGTATGACTACAGCTGCAGCTTCTGGCTGTATGAAAATTTCAGTATGCAGCTACTTCTAAAGAAGTAACTGTTGCACTACTAGTACAATACTAGTACAGGAAGGCACTAACGACTGATCCTCTGCTGCCACCCAAACATGATTTTTGACTTTTCCTGTTAATGAAACAAAAGTGTTTTTGTCTAGTGACTTTTTCAGAAACCTTTAGCTGCAAGATTTGTAGCTTATCCTCCTAACTACACTAAGAAAGACACCACTGTATTAGGTCATTATGGAAGTGGTGTCTTGGTGGTTGCAAGGGTAGAAGTGCATTTAAGAAGAAACATAAATAAATGTTATACAAACATGTCTAGATCTATATTTATGTGCTAGCTACCCAGAATTGCGTAGATAGAACATGCTGCACTTTGCAAGTTGCCTTTTCCAAAGAGCTGGCATTTTTTATCAGGATGTATAACTTAGTCCAAAGGCCATAATGCATAAACATAATGTTTCAGAATTAAAATATAGCAATAGTCACAAAAATTCTCATTTTATCTTTAAACAGTTCTAAAAATGCTGACTTCTTAATACAATGAGACAAGTGTGTTATGTAATTATATGGAGTGGACATGGTTTGGTTGTTGGACTACTTTTACGTGTAGTCTCTAGGAAACACTGTTCATAGACAGGAACGTTGAGGGAGAGAAATGGTGGAGGATTTAAGTTCTGGAATTTTTGTTAGTGCTAGGTTGTTGGGGTTGTTTGTTTGTTTTGGACTACTCTGATGCCTTTGGCAAAGCCTTGGTGATCATCCATACAAAAAGGCCTTATCTGAGTTTTGTCTTGTTGCAGTGAGGCAGAAACTGCAATAATGCTGCCATGCTGGAGCATTTGCACAGTCCAGCTCCGTTTGAGGGGTAATAGGTCTCTAGGAGCTTTCTACAGTTCTTCAAGAAGAGGCTGCTTTTCTGGTTTTGGAAATAACTCTTCATACAGCTCTGTGTGGTGTACAGATAATTGCTAAATATACACAGAATCATTGCAGATACATCCACGTAAATGTAGTACCAGCGCAAATAAAGTGGCAAGAGGCTTTTTGTGCTGTGGCTACTCTGTGTTTGACTAGAATTGTCTTGTATGTTCAACTCCAGTCAGCTCTGTAACGAAGGCGTTTGTTACCAGACACCTTGTTGCTTCCAGACAGCAATGAGCTAAGTTTCTAGCATTACACACTTTCTTGTCCATGGCATGATTTCTGTCAAGTGTTGGAAGATAATGTTAAACTTGGAATATAACTGTACACCTGTCACTTCTGATTTCTATACTAATAAGGCACTCACTGAGCCTGTCAATTTGATGGGTTTCTTTTCTGCAAGTACATTCCAGATACTCTATAATCTGTGTGTATAGTCCTTGCTGGAATATCAGGATCTGGCTTGGCAAAGTTCAGGCTAGAGATTTCTTTAATTTATGTTTCTTGAATTTGTTTCATTCTCTACTCGTGAAAAAGCTAGCTTTTTGTACTAATGCTACACTCTAAATTTAGCTTTTAAGCCATTGTAATGTTCTCCCCCATGCCCTAATTCTCTACACTGGAAAGTTTCCTTGGTTTTAATTACTTTGTGTAAAATAAATTAAATTGAAATATTTCTGTGGCCTACTGAATTTTACTTTTGATTTGATTAAGGCTCCTATATCTAGTTTTTTCCACTTCAGTGTATTTACACATTTGTAGTGGTTTGTTCTTGTACTAAATCAAACTTGAAAAAAAGATGAAATCCTACAACAACATTTATGCAGCATTTAGGCATACCTTATTGAAATGGAAAGGTATTTTGCATTGGTGAATTCTGTAAGTGAATATGGTATTGTAACGGCTTACATCAGATGAAATAAAATTTAAATTGTTTAAAGAATATTTGCAGTATATTAATCGTTGGAATATTTTATGTTAAGTGTTTTATGAGGGTGTTTTGTCCCCACTATTCTTTGTCAACCTTTTCAACCTTTTTTTTTTTTTTTTGTCTTCACGTTACTGACAAAAGGTACCACATAAAAAAGGTTTAACAGTGGTATAAGGAATATGCTAATGAGTCAGGACATTGAAAGCATAGAAATAAAATTAAAAACCTTGTCATTCCCTTCATGTGGCACATCATCCTACCAATAACACTCGTTAGCCCACCATAACATTTCTGTCATTTTCCATGAAACTTCCTAAGATATTCAGAAGCAATAAGCATTCTCTTCATTTCAATTTGTAAACACTTTGCATGAAGCTGTTTGTAACTAAGATAAATAAAGCACAAATGCACACCAGTGATATGTCATTTTTAACACTAGTTACTTTCCACATCTGTTATGAAACTTGATAGTCTGTTCACCTGGCTCACAGAGAGCTACTGTATTTGAGAAGTCAAGGCTCCTAGCTTAGAGTGCTGATATTGCTAAGCTTCTGTGTAAAAATATTAAGTTAGTATAAAAAGAGTGGTATTATTAGGTATAGTTAAAATCAGAAAATAAAAAGGAGAAAATCACTTTTTAAACAAACCTTTTTAGTTCTGACAGTGAATATCAGCAGTGAAGTGAAACCTCTTTGACTGTATTGCAAGTCACAGAGACATCTGTTGAGTTTTGCTTTCTGTGTTGAATGGGTGTTGGGGAGCCAGCAAGCTGACAGCTGTTCTGCCTCATGAGAGCTGTCTTGAATCTAGGGGTGGCATTCTAGGCTGCCAGTTACTGGTTGCAGCTGTATGAACATGTCAGATCTGGGTATCATAATAATTCAGAACTGATTTAATGGCATCATTAGCTTGAATAGCAGCTCTGGAGGCTGTGGCGTTCCTCAATGTGTTTCTATTGCTTTAAGTACTGTTAGTTAATGAAATTGAGTTTCATAAGAGTGGTCCTTCTCAGCCACGATAGTGTCTCAAGATAAAGCTTGGATCTTGCTGAATGAGTTTGTTGTTCATTTTACTTATTAAACACCACAGCTTTTTGTAGATTTTTTTTTTTTTTAGTAGTAGTATGAGCAGAGTGGTGCAACTGCCTGAATTAGGCTGGCTGCACTGCCCAGTATGCAGTGTACAGCTTTCTGCACCCACTCAGCCCTGCAAGTACAAAGCATTTCTCTCAGGCTTCAAACACAACCACGTCCACTTTGGTTAATGTCAAGAACTGAGCAGTATTTTAGCAATCAGTCTTCAGGCAACAAAACTAGACTCTGAAATTTAGGTTATTAACTCTCAGGATCAGAGCACGACAAATAGCATGCACCTACATGTTATTTCCTTTACAGCAACACCATTTGTTGCCTGGAGGACTACAGACGTGCTTTTGAGGTTTCAGTGTGTTGTGGTAGTTTAAATTTGTCAAGGAACTAGTTTCAGGATTTGCAGCGTCAATTTGGTTTGTATATTCATTTTAAAGCTGAGGAAAAAAGTCCCTTTCTGTAGTTTCTTTATGTCTTAAAAAGTAGTGTGTACATGCAAAGTTAGCTATGTACTTATAAGGGCTTTTGAACATACAGCTACGCCAGTAATGTGTTTTTGCAAACACCTTTAATATCTATGCCACATATACTGTGTTTCTCAGTTGAGGCTAACATATATAGTTGCCTGGTGATTAAAAAAGTCAAAGTGGGTTCTCAGAACGTAGTGGAATGGATAGGTTAAAAAGTGTTTAATGAATTGCAGAGCATTCAAGTAAGAAGAAAAAACTGTATTGAGAGGTGACTCAGCCAAATTACTTTTCCTTTTTCAAGCATTATTTACAACAAAAAAATTTAAGGCTTATATTTACACTGACAGCTTCAGCTTTTCTGGTTTACAGTTATTTGAAAGAGTAGTTTCAAATAATGACCGCAGAAACAGGTGAGGTCAGAAACATAGGTTTTTGAAATTTCCTGTGACCTTTGTTGAACTGTTCCTTCTGTGATTGAAGCAAATTATTTGATTGAGAGTTACTTTTCTTTTTGAAGCTTTTGTCTATTACATAGTAATTGGAGGTATCTGTATAATTCTCAGAAGAGCATGTAGAGATCTAGCAAGAGAATTCTTCCATCTGCCTATATATTCAATGCTATTTGTTAAAGCAGATTACATGAGCAGCCTTCTTTGTTTAATATAGAGGAGTAGGCACTGTGTGTTTTCTGACAGTATAGACTGCAGGAAAGTATTACAAGAGGTAAAAACATTTAACATTGCTAGGAACAGTGAAAGATCTTCAGAAACTGGATGTATAAAACATGCTATGGTGTTTAATGGTAGCACGCCCTGGGATGTATTTGCTGCAGTGGAAATGAATTCAGATTACTTGTACCAGCTAGTGTTTGTTTGTTTGTTTGTTTGTTAAAGAAAACACAAAATCAGAAAGAAAAATTTGTGATTACAGTTGTGTATTAGTGCTTACAGCACATGCCTACAAAATGTTGAAGGGATGGAGATAGGGAAATCGGAGTTGAGAAATGTTTTTCTACCTGCTTGGATGCATTGTGACCATTTTTCTAGTAGCCAGGCATTATTGTAAGAGTTAATTTATGTATGAAGTTTTGTCACACTTGTAATGCACAGATTATGGTTAGGACTGATGTGCCACACCATATTCAAGTTTAGCTAAGGATTCAAACCTGTATTTAATAACTGAAAATGTATATAATTCACTAAGCACTAGAATAATAGTATAAAGTTTTTGTTCATTTTTAGAGCAACTTAGAGTATTTGAAATGTGTTGGTGGTGCTCTCATTTTTCTGAGATTAAGAATCTTTCTCTATTTTCTTTGAATCTGCAAGAACATAGCAGGATACATACATTGTATGATAAATCCTTGTGCTACACAGTATATTTGCTGCCACCAGCATGGATGCCTTTCCTTTTTTCTTTATTCTCACATTACTTGTTAAAAATACCAAAGTCGATTATAAGAGCATAAAATGCAAAACAAAGAGGTTTGGAAAAACTGACAAAGCTAGCTCAAAATCGGTGAATGCACAACATCGGTATGCACAACAAGGACAGAGCAAGCATATTGCATATTATTTGCGAACAAAGGCTGCTATTCTCTTAAGAAAATACTGTTAAGCTAGAGAACATAAGATCTTGTTCATCAGAAAAACTCAAGACCCCGTAATCCAAACCAGCGGATTTTGACTAAACCAGTGGATGGAGAATTTGTACAGAGCATTTCAGAATTAAGTTTGAGTGAAAAAGTCAAAATGAATTGCTTTTTAAAAAAGCAACCCCCCAAACAAAATGAATAAAGATGATGTCTAGAACTCTTGATAGCTATAAAGAAATTTTCAGGCAGACTTCCTTAATTCACAGTTTTGTAGACTTTAAATTTATTTTTTACTTCATGAGATCAGTTGGTCTTCTTTTCCACCATTTGAGGTTGCTAACAATTTAATTTTAGCATCATCTTAAAAAAAAGGCATTTTACAAGAGTTTGAAGAGCAATAAAAGATCAAATTAGAAACGTGTTAGATCTATTTAAGATGCAGTCTACAGAAACAGTCTTCACAGTAGTGTGGAGACAATAGATAAATTGCTTGTAGGTTTTCTTTCAAGCTTTGAACAGATACAGGAGACTTCTGTTTCAAGTCAGTACTTAAAAAAGGACATCAGCCTCTGTGTAAAGATCATTTGCAGTTTATTTTAAAAAAATTAAAAGAACACATAAAATCTTAATGTTGATTTACAAAAGCATTTCTCACTGTACCACAAAGCTCACTATATTCGTTATTGCTTAAGTAGTGTCAATTTGACATAATTTGCCTGTTAGTATTTATTTTTTAAATATTGTTGGTTAAGTAGTCAAAATTGAAAGCATGTATATTGTTATTGTAGAAGTTCCCCTGTACGCACTGAATAACAATAGTAGAATTCAGTACGATTGTTTTGCATTGTTGATAGGTGGCCTTACAGAGTGACAAATGTTGAAACGTGCATGAGTGCACAGCAGAAAGTGATCCTGTGTTTTGAAAATTAAAAGTACATTTTCATTGAAAATGTGTTCATAAGCGTTATCTGTTGGGTGGATGAGTTCAAGTCCTGGGGTTGGACAGGATTGAAAAGATACCTGAAGTCATCATGGCAGGGAGGATGAAAGCATTAACTGTTCATTAGTTTTAAACATCTTCTGTTTGTTTGGATTTTGGGGTTTTGTTTGTTGGTTTTGTGTGGTTTTGTGGGGTTTTTGGTTTGTTTTTTGGTGGACAGTTTATGGTTTGTTTATTTTGTTGCAGTCTAGGTGGTTTTCCAGAGATGATTTTCAAGTTTTTATCCTGCTCATGAAAGGGGAATTGCTGAATATGAGGTTGTTGTATAGTCAGT
>VRYO01002772.1:44066069-44092424 GCA_009812075.1 Sialia sialis | reverse complement strand
TTGAATGATGAGAGCTGACTGTTCTTATTATCAAATTAGAACCAAATCTATGGAAATTGAAATTAAAAAAGAAAAACCGAGGAGGATAATGTGAAAATTGTCTGCTCCCCACCTGTCATGATGAAAACTGCACGTTAATTTTCCGTGGCACAATTCAGCTTGAAACTGGGAAGTATTGAAAATCTAAAATGCCATTGAAGTTGCGTGAAGAAACAATGAAAAAAAGTTAATAACTTCGCAAATTCAAGGATTGAAAGGTTATGAAATGGTGGTCTTAGGGCCTGCTGAAGGCTGAGAGAGAACCCTCATTGCAGCCTGTGATGAGTACTGTTCGACACTGGGCTTTTAGATAATCTGCTTTGCTGATGTGCTCAGGTGCTTGCAGCATTAAAGTGTCCTACTGCTCGCACTGTAGGAGGTTGTGTCAGGTTGTGCGCTGACTTGGTGTTTGGACAGTATTTTTATCTGGATGAAGAATTGTTAGACCTATGTGGGGCAAACTAGATGTGAAAAATTTCTGAAGAATTTTCAGTCAGTTTGCAGTCTGTTTCTTGATTCACAGTATATATTTTCATTTTGTTCATTTAGTGTGTGTGAATTCTTTTGGAATGTAGACTGCTCATGAACTCCTGTTTCCTTTATCTATAAATTAATGGAGACTAACGTGGAACACAGTGGTACATCCACTAGCAGTCCATACTGCTTTTTCAGCATGAAATTTTACTACTGCCTGCTTTCTAAAGGATGTTGGGTTACATTTGAAGCTCTGACCTTTAGCTTCAGGGCTCTGTGTGTTGGGCACAGGCTATCCATATGTGATGCTGACAGATCAACTTCCTTTGCTTAGTGGATATGTTTGCATGGGGATGTTGCTTGCTGAGCAGGAGATAAGTTTCTCTGGTGAGAGGAATTAGGTGGTGTGGTATGTTCGTTTAGGGATTTGGGGTTTTTTTTGCCCAGTGTCCGAAATAATGCCATTTCGGTGATCAACATTTAGATTAATAATTAAGCTTCACCATTTGTATCTTACTCATTGTGGAAGGGATTTCAAACTTCTTATTCCTTTATTATGACTGTTGGACCTCTATGCTAGAGTAGGATTTGTGTAATGTTCATACTGAGTGCAAATCTCTAACCACAGATTAATTTTTCTTATTGGTTAGTTTTGCTAGAAAGCATGTACAGGTAGGATCCATCAATGCAGTTTTTTTCTAGTTGTCGTTCTTTAAAACAATAGTGCAAACTTTATGACCACCCAAATAAGCTGTCTGTATCACATGACCAGTACGCATCCATTCAATTCTGCGTTATTTTGTGGGGCCTGAAGTCTTCCTTTGGTATGTGCTAAATAAGGAGATTGTTGTTTAAGATCAGTGTCTCACCATTTCATGAGTTACTCTTTTTGAAACATTAATTGTTTTGTGCAGCAGTCTCACTTGCTTTGGCAGGCTTTACAACACTACCACAAAGTTCATTGTGGATTCCTATTTGTGAATCATTGTAAAAATAATATGCCACTTATATTAGATCATGTCCTACCAAATGTGGATACTTGGCTTTCTTCATTCTTTAATTGTATTTTCTTGAATTCTGTACTCAGATGTCAAATGAATAATGATCGCCTAAATTTCTCTCCATTTTCAGTGTACCTCTTATGGAAATGTTGTTACAATATATGAATTTAGGCTTTTGAAGCCAAGTTTGACACTGAAAAAATAATTTTCAGTTTTCATGGTGTTCATATGTAAGAAGTAATAAGAATGTTCAGAAGTGTATTTAAGAGAATACTCAAAGGTCTGATAATTTTATTTAATTTTTTGACTGTAGCATAGATCACTTCTACAGTATCACTGTATTAATTTGCAATTGGATAGACTGACTTTTCTCAGATAACAGTTACTCAGTGTTACATTCATAACTATTGATTCCATCTTTGGGGAGTTAGGGAAGTATTTGTCTTTGTTTTTAATACAAAACAGGTTTGCACTGGTGTTCTTTGTCCAGTATTAGGAAATATTCTAGGCAATTGTTCTTTTGAAAAGGAAAGTGATACTTAGAAATGTTATGTATCTGGACTCTGTTTTGAAAAATACACCCGAGTGTTGCTTTGGTAGGAAATGGTTTTGTCCTATGTATGTATTGGTCATACCAGTTTTGGGCATGAATTACTGTAACTAAATTGCTTCTTTTTTCCCTAACTTATCTATTTGCAGATGTGATGCAGATCCGTCTGCCCTAGCTAAATATGTTCTGGCTTTGGTAAAGAAGGATAAAAGTGAAAAGGAACTGAAGGCACTGTGTGTTGATCAGCTGGATGTATTTCTTCAGAAAGGTAATGGGCTTTGTTGTAACAATTAAGATTGAGTGAAAATCCTCTCCTGTTCAATTTATTCAAGTAATCATTTACCATAGAGTTTGGCTTTGATGTCTTTATTAGCTGTGTTACTTTGTAGAATGTAATTCAGTTTCCATAAAGTAATTTTAAAAAGCCCAGGTATATAGGTTAGCATGCATATATTAGGTATATGTTTTGTTAGTATTCACAGAGGCATAGAATGATAGAATGGTTTGTGTTGAAAGAGACTGTAAAGATCCTTTAGTTCCAGCCCCTTGTCCTGGGTAGAGACACCTCGCACGAGACTAGGTTTATCAGGACCTTGTCTGACCTGGTCTTTAAATGCTTCCAGGGCTGGGGCATCCACAACTTCCCTGGGCAAGTATTGAACCTCTGTATATATATATGCCAGAAATATTTTTTCAGATGCTTTATTAAGAGACATTAAATATTCAAGAATTGAAAGCTTTTGTGAAACATTGTTCATTGATATGCTTTTTGACTCTGTAATTGAGCTTTTAAAATATAAATTAGGAACATAGTATTTAAAAAAAAAACTCTTCACTGTTTCAACTTTTTGCTCAATGCTGGTTTTCATTGCTTGTCTGGGTTTCTTGGTTTTATTTATTTATTAATAGTAGTTATGTATAATGGATATTTGTACACTCTTTACTTTTAGAAACTCAGATATTTGTGGAAAAACTGTTTGATGCTGTGAATACAAAAAGCTACCTACCTCCACCAGAGCAGCCATCATCAGGAAGCCTGAAAGTAGAATTTTTTCAGCACCAAGAAAAAGAGACTAAAAAAGAAGAGGTGAGAATTGATTTTCATTTACATGTGCATCTTTTTCCTCATTCATGTAATTTGCTTATGTGTTTAACATCATCGTTTTTATTAGTAATAGTTATTAGTAATGCATGTCAATATTAATTTATGTTTATTAATAGTAATAAGCACATGTTAGCATTAAAATAACAGAAGATTTGTGCTTGGCATGTTGAGCACTGCTGCATGATTTTTCTAACCCAAGTGGGTGTTTCAAAGGCAAACCAAAGTGGTTTTGCCATGGCAAAGGTAAATGAAGTTAATGAATGGTGTAAGAGCTGCAGTACAACCTGCATTAGTTTTCTGGTCAAAACAGTTGGAGTTGTTTTGCACTTTAATTCTTCATAAATCCATTCTAAATGGCAATTGTCATTCCTTCAGCTGCTTGATCCAGATTAACATCCTTTTGTCACAAGTGTTTATGTTGTTCATTAAGCCAGAAGAGTAAGTTTGTGATTTTCAGTAGCAGCCCAGGTTTGCTTGAATGAAAGTGTTTTTAAGTGTGACCTGAACTAGATAACCTGCTGATGGAAAAAAAAAAAAAAAAAGACTTTGGTGTTGGTTGTTGAATATCCATGCCTTTTAAAATCTTCCCACAGCCTTAATATAGTTTTTTGTCTACCCACAGTAAAAGCAGCTGGATTTTCAGGGCAGCACTATAAAGACTGATTGTTTTATTTTCTCTCAATCAGGGCTTTGAATATTCCTAGAAATAGAAATTAACATGTTATGTAGATTCTCTGATTATGTTAGAGACTGAAATATTTAATTTCAGTATTACTGCTGATTGCTCGGTGTTTGGAGTTGTTGGTTTTATTTGGTTATGCAGAAGTCTGCATTTTGGTATACTCCTGTTTCGATCTAAAATATATCTTTGAATTCAGATAGTTAAAGAGGAAGAGCGAGAGAAAAAGTTCTCTAGAAGATTAAATCACAGCCCTCCTCAGTCAAGTTCTCGCTACAGAGACACCAGGTAAAAATTTTTGCTTAAGCCCTTGTATTATATCAGTAATCAGATGGATTTGGATTTTTTGCCGACTTAAATACTTTGCTTCTGTGTTGTCATCTAATAAGCCTAAAAAGGCGACTTCTATTGCTTTTACATATATGTAGTTAAGTGGCAAGTGTGTGTCAGTGTAACCTGTCTCTTGAGTTCTGCACAGCTATCAGCGTTGGAGTTTTAGGAGTAATTCTGGTGTTAGATTTGTGGTTTATATTGCCTGATACTGAGTTTGAATTTTGATTTTGAAGCGCTCCCTTCAATAACCAAAGTTATTGTTTGTTTCCAGCTTGGGAAATATGCAGTATTGTGCAGAAGCAGAATTTTATATTTCTTCTAAAATCTTAGGTATGGTAAAAATAAAGCAAATAAGTGAAATTAATTTTAAAATCCTTCTGAGAGGAAAGGAGTAGCTATAAGTTACATACAATTTGTATCTCTTTCTAGTTTTCCATTGACATTTCTTAAAGTTTTTAAGTAGTTAAGATTCCAAATTGCAGCCTCATAATTTTTGTAACTAACCTCTAATATTTCATTTATAGAAGTCGCGATGAAAGGAAGAAAGATGAACGTTCTAGGAAGAGGGATTATGATCGAAATCCTCCCAGGAGAGATTCCTATAGGGATCGATACAACAGACGGAGAGGGAGGAGTCGGAGCTACAGTAGGAGTCGAAGTAGGAGTTGGAGCAAGGAGAGGTTGCGGGACCGTGATCGAGACCGGAGCAGAAGCCGGAGCAGAACGCGAAGCAGAGGTACCAACAGTTGGTCTCTAAAATACGGTGAATGTTTTCTACAAAATTTAGAAACTAAACTTGAAAACTGTGTTCAAAATGTACTAGAATTTCCTCTATTGTTCTTGTTCCTTTATTCAAATTTAGCTTTGTTTTCTGTGGAAATGAGGCTTCTGTGATTGTGTTGTCAATGCTTGTTTTTCTCTCTTATGCTCTGTTTTTTTTTAATGCGTTTGTATTGAGGTGTCTTTGCTGGCCACTTTTAAGCACTTTTTGTTGTAAGAGAGGCAGAAAAATACAACTTATTTCCATTTCATTAAATTTTTGGAAACTGAGAATCTGATTTAGGGAGATACAGAAATTAATACTCTTCTACCAAAGTGGAAATGACAGAAGCTGCCTGTTTGGCAGTAAATGACTTGACAAGCAGAACAGTACGGCTCAAGACTTTCGGTCTTGTTTCCTCTTCAGTGTCATAGGTGAAGGGCTGAAATCATTACAGAAAATGTTTGTGTTTGTGCACATATCTGTAGGACTTAAGGCTTCAGTACAATAGTTCGTAGAATTAAACTTCTTTATAAAGAGAGGTTGCTCTATCAGCTGAAAAGAGTGCTTTTTCCCTCTGTAGGTTTTAATGGTAAGTTGGAAAATAGCAGTGAAAGTAATTTTATATCTTTGTTCTGTCTTAGATAATGTACAGGTAAAAAAAGTCTGGTAGAACTCTCCAGTGTATTACGTTTCTGTAAAACAAGCCTTGGTAACCCAGCTGTAAAACTAGGGATGCAGATTTCTGAAAATATGAGGGCAGTTATTTTCCAAACGACTTATTAACAAGCAAATTAAATAACATGCAGAGTTTAACTAAAAGATTACAACATGATTTAGTGTTAATCTAAGAATTATTTATATATGCTGAAATGATAGTGCCTTATGGACACTATTTTATAGTGAAAGCTTTGTTTCTTTTTCTTAGAACATGAAGAAAAGTCTGTTTTATCCATACTAATGAGCCATCTTTTAAGATATTTCATAATGTTCCTCTAATGTGGAGTTATTTAAGTCTATTAACTAATGTCATGACATAACTGTTCTGTCTGAATTGGGATATTTTCTGCTTTTTGGTGGTAATACTAGAAAATGAAGAGAATAGTTTATATGTATTTGGAATAAAAGGTCATTTTACTTGCTATATTTGCCCAGGAGTGTTCCACACCTGTCAAGCATTATTATTTCACCTATTACAGCAAAGCTTTGCATGCAATAAATACATGCGTTTGAGGGGAACTGAAAATGAACATCAACAGAGTGAAGAAATAGCAATAACGTTGTCTTGAAACATTACAAATTTGTAACTTTTGTAGCATTTTCAAGCGATGGTTACCCTTTTCTTGCCATTGCTTCCCTTTATTAAAAAAAAACTTTCCATCAGAAGTTCTTAAAATATGTGCATCACTAAAGGAGATGTACTCTGCCTGAAGTTAAATAGAGTATCTGCTCTAATGTGGATATAGTTGTTACTAAAATAGCCCAGGGTCTGACTATGTACTTCACAGATTATTATTTTTCTGGTTAAACATTTGGAATGTAGCATCATGGAGTAGTTGAGGTTAGAGGAGACCTCTGAAGGTGGTGTAGTCTTAACACGCTTTATCAAAGCAAATAAACTGAATCAGATTGCTTAGGACCAGCTAAATTATTAATTATTATTATTTATTAATCTTGAATTATAAATAACTCCAAGGGTGGAGGCTCCACAGACACTTTGGGTAACCTGTAAAACATTTCAATTATCTTGTATGTGTATTGAGTTGATGTGCAGTAAAGATACTTAGAGAGTAGTGGCTGCTTCTGGTGAAAAGGTAGATAAGAAATTACCCAATATAATTTTTATTGTTATTTTTTTGTTACAGAAAGGGATTTGGGGAAGCCAAAATATGACATGGATAGAACAGATCCATTAGAGAACAATTATACTCCAGTTTCTTCTGTGACGAATATTTCATCTGGCCACTATCCTGTCCCTACACTGAGCAGTACCATTACTGTTATTGCTCCTGCTCATCATGGAAATAACACTACTGAAAGTTGGTCAGAGTTCCATGAAGAGCAGCTGGACCACAACTCCTATGGAAGACCTCCACTGCCAAAGAAACGCTGTAGAGATTATGATGGTAAGTACATTTTAATTTTTTTATTGCTTCCTACAGCTATGACTGTCCCCTTTTTTTTAAAAGATTGAGTAATTCAACCTTCTTTTTCTGATCTTTTCTAGTATAGTGGGGCTTTTCTATTGCACAATATTGATTGCAAATTTTGTACCACTTATTAGTGACTTTAGACAGCTTGATCTTTTAGCGTTTGTATATTTTTTTTACTTGCTAGGACTATTTACTGTAAATGAAAAAAAGTGTAATTAAAATCTATTAAAAAAATCAGTTTTACCTAGGTTTCCTGTCTTATGTTCCAACCACATACTGTATTTGATGGTTTTGACAATGATAGTAGCACCTTACTGGCCTAATCCTACTTCATTCTATCCTATCTAGGAGACAATTTTTAACTAGAACGGTCTAGAGCTGAAACTTCCCTTGCTCATGTTAGACCATCTTTTCTTTCTGTGTAGGTGTTTCTTAAAACTGGCTAGGTTTTTGCTTATCTCTGTCTTAAGCTTTCATTTTAAATGTCTTGTGCCAAAATCCACACAAAGAAGCTGATGCAGCTGGCAGTGCCTTAACTAAATTCAGTTGGTCAACCTGCAGGCTCAGGAGAGTTGAAATCTCCTCATAAAGTTGCTTCTGAGGGATTTTGTTGTTATTGTTGTGAACCACAATGAGGAGTTGAAGTTCTAAGCCAGTTTGCATTCACAACTCTGACTAGAATTTTTTTTTTTAAGTAAAGAAAACAGGAAACTGAGCTTTCAAGTATTTCAGAGTTATACTTTTAAAGAATAGCTTTGCCAGTGCTATGCTGTGAAGCAAGTGGAATTGTGAATGTGTCATTTTGTTTTAAAGTTTTCTCTCTTCAGTGGCTGCATGGTTCCATCATACTGGTCTTCCTATCTGCACTTTCAAATTTTCAGCTTTACCCTCTGCTAAACTTCTGTTTTTGTTTAACATTTCAATTTAATGTGCTCTATTACTCTTCCTGAAGATGAGGTAGTATGTACAGCTTCCCCACATCATGTTTTGAGGAAGTGGGCGGTCCTCTTCCTTCCTATTTTACCAGAAGGTGTTTTACCCTGTATTGCATTGACTGGTATTTTGGTGGTGGTTGTTGTTGTGGACATTGTTGCTAAATAGATAATAATAAAACAGTTCGGGCTAGAAGGGCCTTAAAAAACTCATCCAGTCTAGGATCCCTACAGTGAGCATGGTCATCTTCAATAAGATCTTGTTGCTCAGAGCCCAGAACAACAAGATCTTGAATGTTTCCAGAAATGGGGCATCCAGTACTTTTTCTGGGCAACCTCTTCCACTGTTTCACCACCCTCAGTATGATAATTCATTTTTCTTATATTTGCTTTGAATCCACAGTGTTTTAAAACTATGACCCCTGGTCCTATAACTTCAGGTCCCACCAAAATGTTTGAAGTACTTAAAGGCTGCAGTGAGTACTTAAATTTACTGCTCCGAGCCTTCTTACCTCTAGTCTGAACAGCCTAGCTCTCTCAGCCCTTCCTCGTAAGAGAGGTGCTTCAGATGCCTGGTAATTTTTGTGGCTCTCCTGATCCACTTCTGTTTGACTTGTGTGTAAAAGAAAAGAAGTAAATGCATATTCATTTTTATTTGTATATATCTAATATTTACAAATGCATGTCATATGTAAATAACAAATTTTGCTCCTACGTAATCACATTAAACTATGCCAGATGTTTAAAATTCTTCCTGACATAATTACAAAAGAGGAAAAAAATGAGTGAATTTGCTCATGTTGGAATTTTGTAATATTAACTTCTAACTTTTAATCGGGGTTTCTCAATCCTAGCATCTGCACTTTCTGCTTAGAAACAAATTGATTTTGTTAATGTGATGACATCTAGATTTCATTTTTTGCTTTCAGCATTTGTTATAATTTAGTGCAGAATTAGTTCTTCAAGAGCAGTTGAACACTTTCATGCTACCAAGTTTCTACAATGTCCATGTGTGTTGACTGTTAAGAATAAAATTAAAGGGTCAATTTAATTTTGTAATCTAAACTTCTGCTGGTATGTGGAGCTCTTTATAAACTGCCACATTACACATTGAATGTCTCGTATCTACTCTGAATAGAGCTACATCTGTTGAATACTAATACCAGTTCTTTTTGATATTTCAGAGAAGGGTTTCTGTATGAGAGGAGACATGTGCCCTTTTGATCATGGAAGCGATCCAGTAGTGGTAGAAGATGTGAATCTTCCTGGCATTCTACCTTTTCCAGCACAACCCCCTGTTGTCGAAGGACCACCTCCTCCTGGACTTCCTCCCCCTCCACCAATTCTGAGTCCTCCTCCTGTTAACCTTAGACCTCCAGTACCACCACCAGGCCCCTTACCACCTAGCCTTCCACCTGTAACAGGTAACTAAAGAAGATTAAATTCCGCTTTTTAGTAGAAAAGTCTGGGTCTTACTTGAATTGCACACAGTGCAAAAAGCTGTTTTGAAGACTCACAGCTGTATTACATTATAGAAGGTTGAACTGTGCTCTACTATGGCATAGCTTATCTCAAAATTATTCTTTTTGATGATAAATGTTGCACAGTTGGTCGTTGTAAAATATTGCACGCTAAATGTGACTCTTTAGTATGGAATAATATTTTCATTGTATTCAAACAGAAACATGGCATCACAAAATTAAATTCCTTGAGTGTTTCAGAGAAGCTGTCCAAAATTGACTCCAGTTAAAGCATGGAAAATCTTGGAAACAACAGATCCTTACTGTTTCATTTATATTAATAGAAATAATTCATGACCACATCAAATTTATACCTGAAAATATAATTTGGGATTAATTATAAAACTAAACTTGTAAAGTAACTAAGAAAAATTCTCCACTTTGTTTACCATTTCACTGGAAAAGTACTTCGGCTGAAGCACTAAAAATTGCATGAAAACTGAATGTGGCTGGCTGTCATTTATAAAGTGGCCAAAGTTTAGTGCTCAGTTGCCTTGTTTGCTTTTCTCTCTTTTTTTATTAATTTAGGTGTCCCACTTGGTCAAATTATTCAGGATTGATTTATATTTGATATTGCTTAGAAATTTCTTAAATGGTTTTAATTTTTGATTGATGGTATATTTAAGAAAGATATGAATGAATGTATTTATTTCAATTTATATAGGGTGTAGTCTCATCTGGGTTGGTCAGTTCCACCTTACAATTCTATTTCCAAATCTGCTTCACAAGTTCAGATATATCACTTTATAACTTCTTCCAAAACCTTCTCTTCTCGATGATTAAACTGAAGATTCGGCTTGACTGCTTAGCTTTGAGGATGTTATGTAACCTGTTGTAATAAAAGCCCAGTCGCTGCCCAGGTCCCGACAGGGAGTTCCTTCAGGAAATTTATACAAACCACCACACCAACCAACTTAGAACCCCTCAGTTTTTAGAATAGTTCCATCAGAGTTAAAAGTTTCTTCTTGTGTATTTGGAAAATTAATTTCAGTCAAATTAGTTATTGTTATCATGGAATATTTTTTATTTTAAAAACAGGATTTGTTTCTTTGATCAGCTTTTGCTGAGCTTTAAAATACTTCTGTTAGTAAAGATGAATACTGGACTAGCAATTAAATTTTGCTTGTAGAGAGAAGGTGTTTGGAGAAATGTTAAATGATTCAAATGCTTTTCTCTCTAATCCAAGTTCTGAGTCATTTGCTGTTGGGGGTGGTTTGTGAATTTATGGTACAGCATGAAGTGTGCAGATGTGTCTTCTCAGGCTCCTTTTTTCTTAAATAGCCTTAATTGTTTCAGATCAGTTTCCTTTTGAGTGGAATGCAATGAAAATATAGTGGATAATAAATGAATGTAGTGTTTTCCTTTGTTTCTGACAGGACCACCCCCTCCCCTTCCACCATTGCAGCCTGCTGGCATGGATGCCCCCCCAAACTCAGCAACCAGCTCAGTTCCTACTGTTGTTACCACGGGTATTCATCACCAGCCGCCTCCTGCTCCACCCTCTCTTTTTACAGCAGGTGTAGTACTGAGGCTTTGCCCACAAGGTTTGCTAAATAGAATAACATTGATTCATATTATAGTGTACTTTATAGCGATTTTAATGTCATAGTTTGTGAGAATAAGTTTGTATCGTATAGTCTGTGACAGTAAATTAACATTCTTCTTTTCAGACTTAACTCAAGATGAAAGTAAAATTTGCATCTAAAGTGTGAATTTTGACTGGAGCGTAGTATTTTCATTGTGTTTTAGCAGAAAATTTGGCACGATGGTTTTTTATGATAGTGGTTATACAACTCTTCTATTGTAATAACTCTATCTTGTAATTAAATTAAATATTGTATTTGAAACCTTAGGGGTTTTAACTGCAATTTATTTTAATTAGACAATTTCTTTGTTACCAGAAACGTATGACACAGATGGCTATAATCCAGAAGCTCCAAGTATAACAAATACTTCAAGACCTATGTATAGACATAGAGTACATGCCCAAAGACCAAATTTGATAGGACTCACATCAGGTGATATGGATCTACCACCCAGAGGTATGCTCTCAAAGCTATGCTTAGTTAGTTTAGCTGATTATGTTACATTAATGGAGGTTGAGGAACTTTCCAGAGAATACTGGAAAATATTGCATTTTCATAAAATCTTCTGAAATTAATAGATGTTTAGCTGAATAGGAAACTATGTGTATAATTGCTTTGTTTGTGCATTTTTACAGGTAAAATGAAATTTCTTGTTAGAGTATTGCACAGTTTACCCTTAGCGGTAGTAACTGGTCGCTTTGTGTATCTTTTGTACAGAAAAATGTTAATATTTCTGTAGTAGAATCTCAGGATGATTTTTGCTGCAGAGAGGAGGGAGTCATTTTTACCTGGTAGCAGTTTTATGCTTGAATAATCTTAACCTCGCAGTTCCTGTGGCCCTGAGAAGAAGCAACAGCACGCAAAATAAGAATGGGAAAGGGATAAAACCATTTTGAATGTGGTTTTAATTTGCATTTGTATGTATTTCTATTTAATCTTACTATGTTTCTGTTGGTGTATTTTCAGTGAGGAGTCCCCCAGTGTGATTCCTGTTCTTCAGCAAAAGTGACTCCTTTCCCAGTTCATCCATAAATCTTGCTCCTAGGTGTTAGTGTCCTGGAGTACTGTGCATTTCTCATCATGCCCATTTTTGTGTGTGCCATCTGATAGTAGAATGAAGGTGTTAGCTGGAGTGGTGTGAGCCTCAGAGTATTGCATGGGACATTGTGAATCATTGTGAATCAGAGTGCAGTCATCTCAAGGCAGATGCCTTCTGTCACACCTCTTTTGTTTTCTGTATGTGTGATGTTACTGTGACAAAAAGAGTGCTATTAGCTATTTTGATCTGTCACAACATCTGTTGATAGCTAAGAAGTCTGTGGCCAAGGTTTGATTCAGTCAGAACAAGAATCATAGTAATTTCAAAATAAACAGTTGTGCTTTTCAGCAGAATACTTTTTTACAATCAAATGCACAGAAAATAAATTTTAAAAAAGTAAAATGTTCTCATCTGTTTACAGAAAAACCTCCTAATAAAAGTAGTATGAGAATAGTGGTAGATGCTGAATCCAGGAAAAGAACAATTGGTGCAGGGGATGGTGGAGTTCCTACAAAGAAGACTTGGTTTGACAAGTGAGTGACTGTTTAACACAGTGTTGGGTTAAGAGTTTGAATTTCATGAACCTCTTTACTGTAATCTGAAACATATGTATACCTCTATAAATTGCAAGAAGTGAAACTGTGAGTACACTGATGGTACTAAAGTAAATCATACTATAATGTGATCCATATTTCATTGTCTTCTATCAAAGGTAGTAGACAGATAGATGAAGTTGCTTTGGGTAATACTAAGATCTGTTCTTTCAAAGTTGATGTGATCTAAGAAACAGGGAAACTGCAGTGCAGTGGTTGTTAGAGATGACTGACTTTAGTTGTGAAATGTGAATTTTATCACTGTTATTTTGATTTGAGTTGCTACAGAGGGTGCAAGGTTGGAAGAGATTTTAAGAGATTGCTGGAAGTGAGGAGGGCCTTGAAGTAATAGTTAGGTGAAACAGTAGCAGGGAAATTTCATGGAATAGCTAAGAAACAGTTTTTTGGAGAGAGGTAATATGTAAGTCAGGAATTACTGACATGAGCAAATAAATGTGAGTTATCTCACAGATTTGTGTGCTAGGGTATGCTGAGAATATCAGTGGGGAAGATGGCAAGTATATGGGTGTGTGTCCTGTACTCCTCTTCACTTTTCTACAATAGCATTATTTTTTAAGTCTGCTTATCTTTGTGTCTCATACACACATGCTTCATGTAAGCATATACAATTTGACATTGTGTTTGCTAGTTTGCTATGGATTTCTGGCTTGATTTTTTTTTTGTTGCAGGCAAAATTTTAACAGAACAAATAGTCCAGGTTTCCAGAAGAAAGTGCAGTTTGGAAATGAAAATACAAAACTTGAATTGAGAAAAGTTCCCCCAGAACTTAACAACATCAGCAAACTTAATGAGCACTTCAGTAAGTTTGGAAACTTAGTCAACTTGCAGGTAAGAGTCAACAAAGAGAAAGCACTATGCTTTGATATAAAGGTAGTGGTAGTTGCTAAAACTTGGTTGTTGCCAGGTTTTTCCTGGTTCCCTGAAACTCTTTTGTATTTTCCTAGCTTGTTTCTGTAAAAAGATATCATTTTTTTTTTCTCATTGAAGAAGCAGAAATGACATGTTCTAGCCATCTTTTGAACAAATGTGTTCCTCAGGGACAAGACTTTTAAGAGACATTGTTTAAAGTAATGAAAATTTTGAGGTTTTCTCACCCATTTTCTCAAGTTTGAATCTGCTATCCTAAGCACTCTGTATATTCATAGATAAATGTAAATACAGAAAACCTGTATTTCTCATCCAGTAAGCAGTCCCTGTGACATAATTGTTTTCTAGTTCCATGGTAATGATGGTTTGTCCCTTAAAATTACTTTATGGCTTATTGGAGTCACCCAATATACAGTTGAAGAAAGAAGAAAGCAGTGAAAGAACTAGAGCCTCATGTAGGCTGATGTTACGTATTGCAGTCTGCATGTGTAATGTCAGTATTTCATGCCCAGTCTCTGAGCTACTTCATGTGACCTTTCACCATGCTTCATGATCAATAGGTTTCAGATGCTACCTTGTATTTTTCTAAACCCTTTCTTGTTTGCACTGTGGGCTGGAATGAAGAGGCGCAGCAATATTTTTGTACCTACTTCCACAGTACAGAATGCACCTTCTCTGCCTGTCTGAACATTGGAGGGATTTTACATCTCTCTTAATTGCTATTAAATAGTTCTTAAGGCTTTTGTATATTTTACCTGAGGATATGGGTGTATTAGCAGGCAATATTATTCATTAAGCCAAGTAAAATATGGATGTGTATGGAGAGACAGATATGTATATGGACATTGCAAGCTGTGCTCCTCTTGCAAAGAGTATAATCTTGGCATTTGAAGCAAAATAATGTTTTAATGCTCAAAGGAGGAAAATCAAGGTGAGCTTTGCTGTCTAGCTCTGATATTAGGACATCTACTATTTGACCCCTGCATATTTTATGGTAGTTTTCTTTACTTTGCTGATACTTCCTTTTGTCTTTTAAACAACTAGTCATATTTGCAAACAGAAATACTGGTTGACTAGGCGTTTTGCTTTACTTTGTTTTTTTTTGAGGTTTTTTAACTATTCTTAAAGTTTATTAATGTAAACTCAAGGTTGATTTTGACACATGCCTTTCTAATGGGGTCATGAATGGGAAGTATTTATGTAATGGCACATACTTGGGTGTAAATTTTTGTAAGCTTCTAAATCTAAGAGCTAATGATTTAATGATAATTTAGACACAAATGAGAATCCTCTGTGTGGTAAGTTTTGTTCTTTTGTTTTCAATCTTAGGTTGCATATCAAGGTGATCCAGAAGGTGCCCTTATTCAGTTTGCCACACATGAGGAAGCAAAGAAAGCTATATCAAGTACAGAAGCAGTATTAAATAATCGTTTTATTAAAGTTTATTGGCATCGAGAAGGCAGTGCACCGCAAATCCAGACTACCACACAGAAGGTAGAGAATCTAAGTCTCTTCTAGCATATTACGAAAATAGAATCTGCAAAACATTTTTAAGAGAATGTTTATATCAAGCAAATTAAGTCCTTTTGAAATAGTGACTACTTCATGTAATTACAGTAATTTCGCAATTATAAGCCACACCTGATTACAAGCTGCACATTACAAGCCGGGTAGACCACGGAATTTGTCCATATATAAGCCGCACCTGGATATAAGACGCATTTTTTTTTTGCTAAAAGCATGGATCCATGTGCGACAAAGTAATGAGTTAGTAACAGAATCCCACCAGCGCGGGGTTTGGTGTCAGGTGCTCAAGTTGCAAACAGTTTTCATAGACCAGTGAAGCCTTTTAAGGCAGCCCCAGGCACCCTTCCTGGCCGGCTCTCACTTCCGGGTTGGCATTTCGCTGGGATTTGTGCATAAATAAGCTGTACCCGATGATTAGCCGCGCCACTGGGGTAGGCTGGATTCTTCAATGAAAAAGGTGTGGCTTACAATCGTGAAATTACTGTAATTTCCAAAAGTCACTCTTCATTTGTAAATTCTTTGACTTCATTTACAACGTCCAGCAGTTGATTAGCAAGATGAGACTGAAGGTATTTAAAGAAAGCTCTCAGTGATTTTTAGTGTATTCCACTCTGTTACCACTGTTATCATCTCAAGCAAGGTTTGATGCAGCTCTCTCCTAAATAAGATCTATTTTGCTTTAATTAGTATGGCTTTTTTGTTTCTTCTGTGGTGCATAAGAAAGGCAGTAGAGTTAGATTTCTTTTCATGTAAGATGATCTCCATTTTCTTCCAAGAGGTTTTGGTTTTCCCTCTTTTCGATTTCCTTTTCTTTCCTGTTGAGCATGCATATTGTTGTACAAAGTAGCAGAAGAATTTGTTTTACATAGAGGCACCTATGTGTATACACAGGTATGCACACATAGGTCTAAGGTCTTGCAAACAACAGTGGAAGAGAAGAACTGCCTTAGAGATACTAACTTTTTAGGAAGGGTTCATTGACATTTTTAAGTAGGGAGGTAGTTGCTGATCTCTGATATCCAGGGCCAGAATTGCCTGGGAATGGATTGGAGGTGTATCACACTGAATACAAAGCATTTCTTTACTGAGAGAGTGGTCAGATAATGAAACGAGTTTTCTAGAGGTGACTGATGGCCCCAAGCCTTTCAGTGTTAAAGAGGAATTTTGACAGTGTCCTTAACAATATGCTTTAACTTCTGGTCAATGCTGAATTGACTGGGCAGTTGGACTAGATTGTTGCAGGTCCCTTACAACTGAAATACTCTAATCTATATTTTTAAAATTGAATTGCAGAGGAACACCTTTTGGAAGTAGTCATGTTCATAGAAGCATTGCCAACATACAAACAAAAAACCAAAACTGCAGTTACTGTTGTGAAGGGTAGATATGTAACCTGTGTCAAACCTGTGTCAAATCAGACTTGTCAGCAGTACAGCAGGGGCTGTACTCAAAGAGTACAGGGTTCTCCCTGGCTCTGTGAGCTACTGAGTAGAGCCTTTTCAGTCAGCGGCTGGTGTAGCAAGTCCTTCAAAATGTATGTGTAGCCTGTTTTATTGGATTTGCCATCAGTGTGGATCAGCACATTCTGAGCTTCAAAAATATGAGAGAGGCTCTGTAGAAGTGGTCAGTTAATTATATATGCTGATATAATACTTGAATGATTTGTTAGAGGATTTTTTCAATTGCTGCTCTGAGTTGAGAATTTCTACATTCTCTTGATGGTTTGTGTCATCATCATTCAGAATCAGTGACCTGGTTTTCCATGGCAATCCTTCTGTACAGCATTTTAAATTTCCTTTCTCTCATTCGTTTTAAGAAACACACTGATTTTTATCATCTGTCTTACTATCTTCCCTGTTTTTATCCTTTCAGTTTTATCAGTATCCTTAATGCTTTGTCTAAAGTAGTGCTGCTCAAAATATATATTTTCTAAGCTTGATTTTCATCTCAGCCAGAAGAGGGCAGTGGAGTACGTTATTTGCATTCCTAGATCTATTCCCTCTTACTCAAAGGACAGCTTGGGCTGCGCTGTTAGCTTGTTTGCTGATTATGCTATTCAGAGTGTTACTGGAATATTAACTCTATATTTCCAAACAAACATTCAATCTATATATTTGTTATTTTTAGTAATCCCATAATTTTAAGTGGTGTTAACAGCTTCCAATAACACCATCTTTAACAAGTTAACTTTGCTGGTTTGAGAATGAATTCCCCTTAGTCCTGGAGATAGTATTAAATATTCCTGCCTCACCAAGACCAGCCATTCAGCACATGTCAGCAGACTGCATTTTGAAGTCTGTTATTAGCAACAGAAGGCACACAGTAACAAGAAAAAACTTCGTACAGGAAATAAAAATTTTAATTGCAGTGCTTCTATATTCTTCTCTCTTCTACCTCAAGATATAACATTTAAAAAATTGTTGAGTCAGTAAACAGGTATTTTTTGTTCATAAGCCTTTCAGGAGCATGAATGTTTACTTCTCATTGAAATTAATATTTAGTATCATATCTATGAGTAGTATGGAAACTTTATACTCTTCATGTACTATAAATATTTGCATTTTGTCAAGATTTCTGTTACTTTAATTAATTATGGGTTAATTAATTTCACTTGTATTTGTAATGTCTTTCAACCAGATTTTGTCTGTGAGGCACCAAAGACAGGCTTTTGTATTTTCCTCAGTGTAAAGTCAGTTGACTTTTAAAATGTCCCTTCAGTAGTATCTGGTCCAGCACAATTTCTTAGTCATTGCTATTTTATCAGCAGGATTACTTTGGAAAATTTTTGCTGTAGAATTTCTGAGAGTGCTGGAAGTACTTAGGTAAAGATGGTGGGAGTCAACTATAATAAATCATCAAATAAAAGGCTTCTGCCAGGAAACAGAAAATAATATGCTTTCCACATCTGAGGTAGATAAAACAGGAAGTTGTGAGCTTAAAAGGCAGCACAAAAAGATTTAGGTTAAATATTAAGAAAACGTTTTCTAATGCCAAAGCTTACTGAAGCGCTTTTATCTAGAGAGGTGACAGGACCTGTTTCATTGGAAATCTGTAAGAGCAAGATAGATAGTTACAGTAATGGCATAACTGACTTTGCCCTACAGTGGAGAAATGGATTAGGTGACCTTCTGAGAGCTAGAAATATGACAATAAACTTGCTTGGAAGCATATTTTTTGGTCTTAACTGTTGAATGTTGTTGTCCAAGAAAAAAAAAAAAGAAAGGTGTTAGCTGTCAGGGTATTATATCCATGGTAGATTCAAAGATTATGTGCTCTTTTTGACTTCAGTCCCATGACTGCATGTTTCTATATCCTTTCTTTTCTGTTTTGTCCAAGTTAATCACATAGGAGATGAAAAGTGACATATCACTGTAAGAAGTGAGAATCTCTGTGATACAAGTTTGTATTATTTTTTCATAACTAAATGGTTGATGGTTAAAGAGTTGTGAGAGGAATCAGGAGACTTCTTTATTATGTTTTATTTTGTTCTAACAGGTAGAATTTAAGTTAGCTGAGTAAATGTAATTAATAGAAATAAATCATAGCTGTTTGGTCAGTTCTGTAAGCTGCAAATGGAAACTGGATGTTATTGCCACTCACGCTACACAAATATTCAGTATAACATAATAAATCTCCTGAAGTGGTTGTTTATCTGATCAGTTGAAAAAGCCATTGAATGATGGAAGGGCAGAAGGGTAAACATAAATTCCATTGTAATTTCATTGTATACTGACTGAATGATGTGTAGCAGCCTTTTGTGTTAATCTTACGCTGTGCCTTTTGGGGTCTGGGGCGATGTTCCAGGTGATCCAGCCCTTAGTGCCACAGCCCACTTTGCCTGTAGTGAAGCAGTCAGTGAAGGAGCGGCTGGGCCCAGTACCTGCGAGTAATATTGAACCTGCAGAAGCACAGGGTGCCAACACAGAAGTTGCTCAGGTTTGTATTGTAGGGAGCAATTCAGTTGTCTGTTCTTTCTGAAATAGGTTCTGTAGTGTATGAATGTACCTGATACTGCTGTAGTGCAAGTACACATTTACTACTTCAGAGTGCATCTGCTTACATTGTTAGTGATGTTTTCCTATTAAAGTTTTCCTCAACGCAATGATATTTGGCTTTTTTATTGGATCACGGTACTTAATTTTTTAGTATTGTATCTTTTTACATAGTTTAAAAAGAAAAACTTAAAGGCTTTCAAACGGTTTCAGGATTGTTGTGTTATAGTGCTGGTGTCAGATTTCAAAATAAAGTGAGTCTCTAGACAAAGAACTAACAGCTAATTTTAAAAACAGATATATATACAGTAATTTCACACTCATAAGCTGCACCTGGTTATAAGCTGCTCTTCTGGGTAGCTGGGAAGACCGTGGAATTTGTCCATGAATAAGCTGCACTGGGTGATAAGCCGCACTTTATTTTTTTTAAGCGAGGATCCATGTACAACAAAGTAAGGAGTTAGTAACAGAATTGCACGATCGTGGGCTTTGTTATCAGATGCTTAATTTGAAAACAGTTTTCACAGACTGGCAAAGCCTTTAAACGCAGCCCCCAGGGCCCTCCTCGTGCTGTGGGCCCCGGCACTCACACCGCTGGCGCTGGCTGCCATGTCTCCCCACACCGCTCAAAAGTGGCGGCTCAGCGGGCTGGCCACGCGAAAGCTGGAAGTGGCTGCTTGGCGGGCTTGGCTTTGCGCAAAGTTAGCAGCGGCAAGCGGCAGCTCCCTCCCCAGCCGGCTCGCACTTCCAGGTTGGCATTTCGCTGGAATTTGTCCATAAATAAGCTGCACCTGGTGATTAGCCGCACTTCCGGGATTCTTCATTGAAATAGGTGTGGCTTATCAGTGTGAAATGACTATATATATTACCTGTTAAACACCTAAAATGACTAGAGAATGAAGCTCTGTATCTAGAAGAATTTTCAGAATTTGTACATCACCCCTAATAAAAAGAAGAATGTAACCACAGTATCAGTGTGAATAATGACAGAATCTTACTTGCATTAGAAATAGTCTTTAATGTTTTATTGTATTTGCAGTATTTTATTACTAGCATTATGCCATTGCTTTGGTTTACTTCTGGAGACCAGCAGAAATCAGAACACATTTGTAGTTTAAATTCAAACAGCTTTCTGCATTTCATGCACATGTAATCTGCAAATAGCAGATTATAGAACACAAGAACAGTGGTGTATTTAAAAGGGCCTGTGCAGATAATCCTCTGCCAGCTAGCATGTCTTGGAGTTCTTGCCAAAAATATGTAGGATAAGCTTTGATTCCAAATTTGGCTTCGTATTTGTCTTACACAGTTACAGACTGTTGGGAGTTGGTGGGTTTTTTTTTGTTTGTTTGTTTTTTAATACACACATATATTAACTGCAAAATCAAATATCTAAAATTGATTTTATCAACTGTTTGAATATTTTTATTTTGTTGCTTAAAAGTCTGTGTTTATATTAAATATTTTTTTCTAAATTGCTAATGCATGTATTGTACATTTGAACTATAATTTTGCTTTGTGTTCTTAGAATGTGACTAAATTATCTGTGAAGGATAGACTGGGTTTTATGTCAAAGCCCGTTACACCAACAACTGAAAAGGTAAGAAAATGTCTGATATTCTCTTCTCTCATATTTATTTTCAGAAGAATTAATTTTTTAATGAAGCCCCTTGTGTCCATGTTATTTCATAACTGTGAATAAAATAATTTGTGAAGGATTCATTTTAGGAATCATAATAAACCAAAACTCAGCAGATGGCTAAATGATTCTAAGAAGGACAAAAGCTGCTGTTTTGTGGATTTTGTTTAATCTGTCAGGTTCCTTTTATTCAGTCATAAAAAGAACTTGGTATGTTCCATAATCCTGAGTTCTGTAGATGTATGCAAAAATAAATTTTAAAAATAAATAAACTCTGCCATTGCACATAACATTCTAGGAAGCAGTTCTCTAAAAATGTTTCTGGACTTCTGTGCCCCTTAAAAGGTGATGCTGTAAATGTCTGCTGTTTTATTTGGCTTTACAATTTGCAGTACTTGTGAGAAGATAAAGGTGCAAATTAATCAGTATAGAAAGGACAAAGAGAGGTAACGAGGGAAAGGTGCATCTGAATTGTGGTTATGAGCTATGTATTTTGGCCAGTGGTTCCAGTTTTCAGAATATGAAGTGGTTGATGTGTTTACTATAGTAGCAAATTTTGTAATGCATGTTTCCAGATCTGTTTAGCCCTTTAAGGGACAGGCTTCCCCCAATGTTTTGAACATTTGAGAAAACTTGTAGTAGAAAGACAGCAAGTTTTACCCTGTAACCTGATTCCTCTGCCTAGGTATATATCTTTTCTATTGGGAGTGAGTTTGACCTGAAATAGATGAAGCATACGCTGTATTTCCCCGCACACCTGTATTTCCCTCTCACCCCCTTTCAGTAGGGCAGTTGATGGATTAAGTGGATCTAATTGGTAGAATTCACTCCAGAGATTCTTATCATAGAAAGGTAACAATACTTGAAGTTGATAATATTAGTTGTAATATTAGAGAATGTGTCTTTGATTCATTTCAAGCTGAGCCGTCTCTCCCTACCTGTATTTTGTTGTTAGCTTGATTAGTTCCATTTTTGCTACTCTAAATTAGTTGCAGATAAATATCTTGCTGCATATTTCTGAACTACATTTTACATACATAATGGATGCTTATTTTAGAAATAGGAAGTCTGCTTCAGCCTGCATCTTGAATGGAAATACTTTTTTTTCCTTATTGTGTAAGAGTTTGAGCTATCCTGAAACACTTTCCTACAAAGAATAAATTTAATGTTAGAGTGTTTTTTTCTTCTGTTGTCTTATAGTACAGATGTGATTTTGCTGAGTAGCTGGGCTGTTCACCGGATTTGCTGTGAAACAGCATTTTCCTTTCACATTTTTTGTAGTATTCTGAAACTTGATTTGACTTATTTTTACCTACTTCTGCCTCTCTAACAAGGAAATACCTTGCTTAGTTTGCAGTCCTTGTTTTCTGTAACCATTAGAAAATGATTGACATCCATCAGAAAACAGAGGTGTCATGTCCTAGATGGTTTTTTGCTCCTGATGGAGTGCACGTTTGACAAGAACTTTGCATTGAGAAAGGAGGTGGCTATTCTTCCCAAAGAGCAGGAGGAAAAGGTGATAAAAAAGTAATTGTGAGACCTTGTAAGATCTGTATAGGGACTTAAAATTTCTAGACTTGTGAAGAGATTAATGCTATTCACACTATTCCTTCTCTTGAATAGTATTAAGCAATTTAGAATACCTTGGTGTTGCTTTTGACTTGTCTGTGTCGGTATTGTGGCATCTGTCCTTACATCTCCTACATAGAAGAGCTGAGGAGGTGTGGTTCGCAGTTCAGGGTGAAAGGAATGTGTCAGTTTTTGTCTTTGCTTGATCCTCTGTTTGTCTTGTAACCTGTCCTAAATCTACTGTGTAATTGAAACTGTGTGACTGATATGTGCATACTTTAATGTTCTTTAATAGATTTATAAAAAAATCTTTAATCTTTGTAATGGTCTGCTTAGACCATTTTGTACCACCTTCTATAGTACCCCATAACGTGTTGATTTCTTTTTGCTGTTGTTTTCCATGCACTGTGTACTCTTGAAAACACTTTACTGTGGGAAGCAATAGTATAAATACCACACCGAAGTGCAAAGGGTTTATATGAACTGTTCCTGTTGTAAATTCTTCTAATCTCTTGGTCTTTTCTCTCTTTCTATTTCTTGTCTATCTTTTTTCTTTTCTTCTTGTTGGTGGGCATTTTGTCTATTTTATTGAGTGCATGGTGAACAATAGAATCTGCATGCATCTTTTAATTTTCCACATATAAAATATTTTTAAGCTCTTGGAAATCACACCAATTGCATAATTTCTTCTATTTGCTAACAAGGTGGACAAGATCATTCCGATATTATCTCTAGTATTTAGCTGTGGATTTTTCAGTATTAGCATGCCCAAAAAACTCTTTAAGAAACATGCTAAGAAAACAGAACAGTTCTTCAGGTATTGTGGGGATGTGCAGAGTATGTTTTAGAGATATTGTAAAGCAGTCATCAGTGTTCTCAGTAAGTCATTGAGGAATTTCATACCTCATTACAAATGTAGTAAAGAGACTAGAGATACATAGGAGTCTCTTCCTTCGCTGTATAATGTTGAAGACTTCCTTGTACTTTGAGTTACTTCTTGCTGATTGTGCAAGTTTTACTTTGCACCAACTGCATATGGAAAGAAACCGTTGTCTCTACATTGGACCTTAGTCTCTAGAATTATGTTGAACTTTGGCTTGGAAAATTCATACAGCCATGAAATATTGTATTTTAGACTTCAAAACACAAAAACAAAAGTTACTCTTGCAGAAATCTCAATCTTCTGTTTCCTTAGTTATGCTCAAAGACGTAAATATTTATGTGTTTGAAACTTGGAAGTACATACAAAATCTCAGTGGAGAGGATTTATAAGCTGATGTTGATAGCTTATATATCTGATGTGGTGCTGCTTCTTCAGAAATTGTTTGACTTCAACAACTCAAAATATAATTGCTACACCAAATTTTTATATTCATATCATCAAAGGAGACAAAATACACTTATATTTTTAAGCACTCATGTGGGTTTTTTAAAAGATTGAAATTCGCTGGCAAAAAAAAATAAAATGATTTCCTCCTATAGGTTTTATCTACTTCTACTGGCTTGACAAAAACTGTGTACAACCCTGCTGCTTTGAAGGCAGCACAGAAATCTTTGCCTGTTGTTTCCACTTCCGTGCTAGACTCTAATGAAGCACAGAAGAAAAAACAGGTAAATTAAATATGCTTCTTTTTAAAATGGACCTAGGTTGGGAACTTGTGACCTAGAAGTAGACCACTATGTATATTCATCTCAAGAACGTAGATGAAACTTGTTGCAAGATTAAATTCACTACAATGTTTTATTTCTCCCCCCTAAATATTACCAGAAAATTCAGCATTGTTTTGTTATTTTTCAGTGTATGTTCAGGCAGTGTAAGCAGGTTTAAAACTGTAGAAATTCAAAATGTGAAACACTTTTTCCTGGAATCAGAATCTACACGTTGAGGTATGAATTGTCTATTGTGAGTGAAAGGGAGTATACTCACTGTTCTTCTCTCTTAAACTATTTTGGAACTGGCCTCTATTTTCATGGTATTTTGTACATGTGACCAAAATTGTTTCTTCGAGACAACTGAGAATTTTATGACTCTGCATTTTGTTGTTTCCAAACTATAGTTCTTCTGCACCCACTTTTATTTGTATGTAGTGCTAGGCTTTCTTTTATTTATATTTGAAAGGAAATGCAACAAAAATGTATTTGGCCTTAATAGGTCACTCTGTTACAGTTTAGCTTGCTTAGAATTTTCAAGAGAGCACAGCAAAGCTCCTTCTTCAGGTTTATTCTTATCATTTAGAGAAACTAAATACAAGATCTTGTGTGCCTTACTGTTTTTTTAACCACAAATTATGAACACAATGCTATTGTATAAGTTACATCCAAACATAAGTGTTGAAATCATTATAATTGGTGAACAAAGATTTTGGTCAAATACTGCTGAATTTCAGAAGCTTATGTCTAATGTAATTTGAACTAGCAGTTTGTAGCTGCACGTGATTTTTGCCATTGGTCCAGAATTTAAAGAAAGCAATTCTGATTTATAAATTTCATTTCATGTTTGGCCCTTAATATATGTTTGTAGAATTAGAGCTTTTACTTTTCAAGTTAAGATGCTAAATACCTGTAAAATGGCAAAGATCTTGTAATAACATTACTGACTCATCATAACAGCTGTAGAGGTTTTTTTGAGAGAGGACATTGAAATTGTGCCTAAGTGATTGGCTCTTTATTAATGTGATCTTGTGCTCCTTCCTGCCTTCAGAGATTTCTGTTACAATATACTAGTAACTCGTGGAAAAACATGATTTTGTGGGACTTACTACCTTCTTTTCCTCCTGTCTCCCCAGCTTTTTTCACATTCATCCCCTTATCTTACCTTCCCATTCCCTTCAGAAAAATGACTGCACACTGTATTGAAAAACTAACATTTCATGCAGCAGAATTTGTCAGTATTTGGGAAAACAAACAGAAACTTGACTACTATTCTTTTTCTATGGTTGTTGTGCATTTACTGTCTTGTGTAAGATACTGCACTTGCAGTTGATCCCAGCTGATCATCTTCTGCCTCTCCTCTACAATTCCATTAAATATGTTGATACCAAAGCTCTTAAGGGTTTTCTGCTGTCTAAAACTTCTATATACAGAACAAGAAGCAACAGCTTTCTTACAAGCACCATTAGTAGGCACTGAGCACAGCAGGGTGGCATCTCCTGCGCTTCTCATTGGAGTGCAATATTGTCTCTTACTTATCAGTTTCAGTTCATTTCAGTTTGCCTATTGCCTGGTCAAGTTCTGTTGTTGGCAGATGGAGTAGCTGTTTTTGTCTCTTCCCAGTTATAGTGCTCAGATACAAAAGAGGTGCTTTTCTTTGGGTGACACTTAAAGGTTAGAAAATAGAATGTGTTTTCTTTTTTAACTTGTAGCATTTCTGGAGACTGTGTTTTAATTGATGGACTTGATTTACAGTTGCTTTCAAGATAATTGTGCTCACACATTTAAATACTTGCATGCTATACCTCTTGAGGTAGTGTGATGTGTTGCCTCAGCTTTCAGTGGACATGTGTAAGATGTTACTGTATATGTGAGCAATAATAAAGTCTTCCCAGCACAGATCTAACTAAAAAAGACAATTAGATCTTTGTTTAATTTGGTGATGGGCTGTATTCGAAAGCATAGTTGGAAATATCAGTACCTTGCATTTCCTGTTACTAATTTTTTCTCTGTTATTTTAAGTTACTACTGTGTAGTTGCCAGGTATAGTATATTATTCTGGCATTATGCTTCAAAGTCTAGAAATTTTCTGTAATCTTTTTATGCTTCTAGGAAGCATTGCGACTTCAACAAGATGTGAGGAAAAAGAAGCAAGAAATCTTGGAGAAGCACATTGAAACACAGAAGGTAAAATATTAGCATTAAAGATAGTCACCAATTCAGTTATAAAATCTCAGTTCAGTGTAAAATATTTCAGAATCTTTAAGAATGAACAAAAAAAGGCCTATAAAATAAGCATTCTCTTAGAATGGCATTATCATACTAT
>VRYO01002772.1:44050144-44065069 GCA_009812075.1 Sialia sialis | reverse complement strand
TTTTTTTTTTTTTTTTATCTGGACAGATGCTGATTTCAAAGCTGGAGAAGAATAAAGCCATGAAGTCAGAAGACAAAGCAGAAATCATGAAAACACTGGAAATTTTGACTAATAGCATTACCAAGTTAAAGGATGAATTAAAAGGTGTATCACCAGGAGGAGGGACTCCTTTAAAAAGCATGAAAACTAAAACTCAGGTACTCAAGTTTTGATCAGCTTTTTAATAGATGAATTCACATGTTTGTTTCAGGAGAATAAAAATGAGTAGTCCCATCAGCAGTATTTAAAACCCTAACTGTCTTAGTTTGGAAGTCCTCTTTTAAGTGAGATTTGTTTTGCCTTCTTATCAAAGCAACATAGTTTATTTTAAAACCATGCTGTTGTCTAAAAGCTGTATCTGCTGTTACACAGATACTGCATCATCTAAAAGATTAAAGGTCCTTCTTTTACTTTATCCAATGCTTTATGTATAGTCTGTTGCTTTCTTAAATTTGTAGTAGAAGTTATGAAAGTAGTATTTCTTATCTGAAAAGACTATAGTTAGGCTGCACAAATATCTTCTGGTCAGGCTTAATACAGAAAACAAACTGTACTGCTGCGTAATTTCCTGTGACTTTCTGTGTCACAAAAATTTGTGAATATATTAACCTTTTAAGATTGAAGATTATACTGGTCGGTTTTCCTTTGATCTAGATGTCCATATTTGAATTTTACCTGTGAGAAGCACTTTTTCCGTTGCTACCATTCTTGTTGCTAAGTGGCTGTTACCAGTTTCCCAGCTGCCTAAAGATGCAATTATGTTACCTTTTAAAAATGCAGTATTTTGCTTTTTATAGAAGCATTTGTTCGTAAATAGATCATAGCCTTGACAAGAAATACCAGAAAGAAATACTGAAATTACCTCTATGTTCTCAACTATAGCTTCTTATATAGTTTGTCAGGAAAAAGTTGAAGCAACATTTATTTATAGATTGCTAGGGTGGTCAGACAATGGAATAGGTTGCTGAGAGAGGTGTTGGAGTTATCATCCCTGTGGTGTTTAAGGTGCTTCAGGTGTCTGCATCAGGAGTTGGGTGATGTGGTTTAGGGGTTGCAGTGGTAGTGCTGGCTTGATGGTTGGACTTAATGATCTTATCCAACCCTGATTCTTGCTCCAGGCCTTTCCAGTCTCAGGATATGGGATTGATAAAAGCAAGTCTTTCCAGTACGAACTGAGGAGTAGGAAGGATTGAGTGCCTCCACTGTTCTCATGTCCTTTGTTGCCAGGTCCTCTTTAATGTCCAACAGTCAGACCACATTTTCACAGCATAGTGTTTCTCTTGCTGCTGATTGATGTGTTGAAGCCCTTCTTGTTCCTCACCTCCTTGCCAGATTCAAAGCCCTCGGTGGACTTCAGCTTTCCAAGCCAGTACCAGCATGCTCAAGACGATTTCACTGTGTTCCTTTTGTGCTCCACCTCTTGTACAACTTGGGTTTGAATATAGGTTCTTCTAGAATCATCATGTTCATCCAGGCAAGCATCCTGCCAACTTTATTTCCTACATCTTCTGGAACTTGGAGGATGTAACTCTTGGAAATCATCCTGCCTTTCTAGCAATTACCCAGACCCATTGTATTGAAATAGGAGGCTTTTTCCAGCTGTCTGAAGAAGGCCTCATCTACTTTTACATGTCTAGATAGTGTGTGGTACACACGTACTGCAATATCACCTGCCATATAGGTCTGCCATTGGTCCTGACTCCAACTTTCAGATGGCTATCACCTGTCCCCAGGCAGAGTTCTGTGTGTTCATACTGCACTCTCTAATGAAGACCAACTCCTCACTCCTTGCCATCCTGATTCATCCTTCCTTAAGAGACTGTCTGTCTACTGTACCACTCCATTGTCTTGTTTTTCTGTGATGTTTCTGTAGTCCCAGAGAGATTGTAGCCCTGTAACTGCAGACAGACATCCAGACATCTCTGTTTCACAAGTTTTTTTTATTAGTGTATAGGCTATTTTGAGAGGCACTGATATCCCAGAAAAGGAAGGAGATCTTGCCCCCGTGATGCTGTTGTTTAGGCCCTCCCTCATTTTTATGAGTGGTAAGTTTATGTTTGAGGTGGTTCTTCAACCCAGTTATTTTTATCTGGAGATCTCTTCTGCCCACATCACCCTTTGCTTGGTAACGTGATCTGCCACTTCCTTGTGTGATAGTTGTTTATACTAAGAAAAAGTGAGGCAATATACTTACATTGAAGTTTTAATGAAGTTTTTTAGCTGCTTTTCCATTTCCTTTGTAGTATGGAAAATGAAGAAAGATTTTAACTAAACCCACTTCATAGTGGACAAAGTACCCATTATCTGTGTGCAGTTTTGTTACCATTTGAAACAGCAAAAACGACCAGTTCCATCTGACTTTTGTAAAAGTGAGAGTTTTACTGAGCCTTTGATTGAAATTTACAACTTTAACTGAAAGACTTTGATCTTGGTTCTCTTGCATTTTGAAACTGTTGAAGAACTGGACAGCTCTGAAGAAGACCCTGGAGATATGGAAGATGAGGTCCACATGGCTGTGCCATTGTCTTCACCTATTTTTGCTTCTTCCAGTTCATTCAGATTACGAAAGACTCATCCCCCTTAAGTGAGAAACCTTTGCTGCCTTTCGGTGTGTCTTGAGGGAGGTATTTTCTTCTTCAGACTTGGCACAGCTCTGTGACAGGGAAGTCTTCATTAAGACCACTAATAATAAACCTCAAAAGTCTTCATTACACCAGTGTCACTGGCTGCTCTGTGTGTGCTAACTGCTGAAACGCTTCTTTGCCATGTCATTGATGTATTGTAACACAGTGGAATTTGAGAGAAACACTGGTTCCAATGTTGGAAATTTGTAAAACCATTATACAGGAGATAATGGATTTTTTTCATCTGGTTGCAGTAGATAATCAGAAAATGGGGCTGGATGCCAGTGGAATAATCCAATTTCTTTTCCTTTTAAAGATTCCAGGGGTGGTGGGGAAAGAAATCACCTTTCTTTTATCAGTGGTGATGCTTGGTTTCCAACTGCCACAAGCTCAAAACATTCATGTCTTAACATCCAGCCTTTCCAAACATTCCATGCTATTGTTTTGCATCAACATGTGTAAACATAAAGTGTTTCACAATCCTTCATAGCTAGTTTTTATAGTTAGCCTTTATCTGGGATGTCACTGAAATGTGTGTGTCCTGCTTCTTCCATGAAAAAAGAGGACAGAAAAGCTTCACTTTGGATCAGAACTTCAAATTAAGTTTTCATGGACACATAAATCTTTCCCTGCACCTCAGTGGTTGCAGTGAACATGTCCTAATTGGGGTTCAGAGGTACCTTTATGTTTCATATATGTTTTCTGAACTTTAATAATTCTTTTTAAGATACTGTGTCCTGGAAGGTAACTTTGAGTGCATCAGAGTCCAGTCTTCTGTTTGCAAAGGTCTTGTTACTTCCTGCATTTTTTCACTGTTGTCTGAACTACCATTTGTGCTTTTATTTTGTGACATCGTAATAAACTTAGATGCTTTTTCTCAGTACTGATCATATATTTTGTATTCATTCATAACTGTACTGCCTTTTTTTTTGGGTTCATCTTATCACCATAAACTTAAAATCTTGGATTCTTATTGTATGTATCTTTAGAAAAAAATCCATTAGGTTTGGCTTTGCTTGGTAGTCTAAAAGGTTTGACATCACAAACTTCAAATGCAAGTTTGACTTAACCACAAAGGCTCCTAAGCTTGTGCTTGGTTTGTTTTTGAAGGTGGAAACCCAGTGTAATAAGCAGTATACCTGCAAAGTTACAGCTTTTTATTGAACAGTTGTTTCCTTAGTAGAGAATGTCAACTGTGGAACTAATAATTTACTGTAACAATTTCTTAGATGCAGAAGGAGTTACTAGATACTGAACTGGATTTATACAAGAAGATGCAAGCTGGGGAAGAAGTTACTGAATTAAGACGAAAATATACAGAACTGCAGCTGGAAGTATGTTTGTATCTTCTTTTATAGCAATTAACTTTTAATAAAATATTTTCCTTTTTGTCTATTAGTGTGCGTATTGTATCATGAATTATTTTTATCCAGAGTGCAGTGTTAAGTTACATGTAGATGGAGACATTTATCAGTAATATTTTAAAAGACCACTTTCTCTACTGCAGCAGAATTCAGAAATAGTATTGTCATTAATTGCAGTTGCTAATCTGTTTAAATTCTATAACTATTTAGATGACTTGATGTTTTATAGATTTGTGATAGTAATGCTTTCTTGACAATGTGGAGTGTTTTTAAATTGTTGCCTGAAGGTTGTTTTGTGTCTGACACAGAAAAGTTAAGAAACACTGCTTAATCTTTTGTTCTTAAGACACAGAAAAGTTAAGAAACACTGCTTAATCTTTTGTTCTTCAGTGTTACAATCCTTTTAATGAGATTTATCAAAAAGCCAAAGGTGCAAAAAGTAATAATATTGCAGTGTCAGTTTCAAGAGGAGAACTTAACAAAAGCAGTGTTTAAAGAAGTAATTCAATCTGTAGAAACACAGTTTTTTCTTCAAGTACTTGCTTTGAAAAAGAATTGAGATGGTAGTACGAAGTTCTTCATGTGTGTCTAATTGAGAAATTATGAATGCTGTGGCTGTTATTCTGTGTTATATTGCACTTTCTTGCCTGTATGATTGTGTAATATCTACTTGAATCACTTGATAATCTTATTTCTTTTACTGTTAAGCAGGGCTGCTGTGTCACTTAAATTACTTTTGTCTTAATGAAGTTTGGTCACGTCTTCTGTATTATTGCATAGGAATACAGCGCACATACGTGCGGCGAAGTTGCATTAAAACCTTACTTTAAAACTTGTTATGCAGCTTTGGTAATTGTGAAAATAGTTTTGCTAATAAACCAAGCCAATTGAATAGAGATGACACAAAAGCTTATGTTAACAATGAGTTTTCTGATGGTGAGTAATACTGGATAAGTGTACTGAAGGCTTGTTTATAAATTCTGTATCTCAGAAAGTATGTGAATTGAATGACGTATAAAATAGGAAAAGTAGGTGTACATTCAAGATAAAGTTACATCATAGCTGAGTGCGCTAATCCTACCTCATTAAGTTATCATCTCTCATTAAGTTTGTATTTTGAGTTAGATAAAAAAGAGCTCTTTCAGGACAGTAATATTTAAAGGAATTTTCTGAAGCCTTTAGCAAATACCAAGAGAAGTAGATGAAGAAAAACAGGGTCATCAGTGATGCACGCTTACATATTTCAGGGAACAGCATGAAATATATCCCTTGTACAGATTACAAGAGGGTTTTTCCCCCCCTTGATGTTTGTTTGATCCTTCAATATTCTTAAAAATTATTTTAAAAACTTCTATTCACGTGTTGTGTTTGAGGCTTTGACTCCCACAATATGTAATGTGTTGTGTCTTCGACTCGTAACCTGTTTTTCTGTTCCAGGTGAGCCTGGCTTTACTGAAAGAAAATCCAAATAGTTTACAGCTTGTTTCTTGAGTCAGCATGCCCCAAATTACTCATTTAAACATTTTAAGATGTTTAAAAAAAACCCAAACAAGAACAAAGTTAAAAAAAAACCCAAATGCCTCAGCATTCTGTTTATAAAAAACTAAAAAGGAAACTAGATACTATTGTAAAATTATCTGAATAATTTAATTAATAAAGCCATAAGAAAATTATCTCTCATGGGTGGTATCACATTGCTTTTTCCTATGAGGAGTTAATCCTCACAGGTAAGGGCTCTTTTGATACCTGGTTCATGTTTCCTATTTCCATCGCATTATTGGTCTGCTAATAATTAACCGTTGGTTAATTAGCTTTTGCATGTTATTTAAGTGTTCACCTTATGTTGTTTTAAGACCTTCTAGCTGGTCTTTCTGGGGCTTTCTCGGCATGTGTTTTTAGGAGAGGTCAGAACATGTGTTTGCTAATTCTGTCTAAATATGTAGATGTGAATTTTAATCTCCTGGTACATTATGTGTAAACATCTTAGGCTGCCAAGCGAGGGATTCTCTCTTCAGTTCGTGGTAGAGGGGTTCACGCCAGAGGCCGGGGTGCATCGCGTAGCAGAGGCAGAGGAATACGGGGCCGGGGCAGAGGCAGAGGGCTTCCTGTGCACGCTGTGGTGGATCATCGGCCCAGGGCACTGGAAATCTCTGCGTTTACCGAAAGCGACAGAGAAGATCTTCTGCCTCATTTTGCGGTATGGCACAACTGTACTTCTTTCTTCACTTTTGATAACATCCTTCCATTGAATGACATGTTTTCTCCTGATTCACTTCATCTGGAAATATTACGTAGGAATGTATCTTTAGCACATGGTGTGCAGAGGATGCATTAGGAAAAGGTAAAACAGGAGAAATACACTATTGCTTCAGGTAGTTATAGCTGTATAGCATTTACAAGATTTTTTTTTTTTTTTTCCTTACAAAATAAAATGGCTTGTAATATTTTTTTGCTCAGGACATATGTAATTATTTTACAATTTTTTAGGTAGAGAAAGGTAAAATAATTGAAGGGATGGTGAGAACAAAGATTGATTTATCGCCAGACTTTCAGTACCTGAAGTTTGTTTGTCTTTGTTGAAGTATTTTATCAAGTTCTTAATGAAAATTTTATTCGAATATTTTCAGTGCTTTTGCCCAACTTTCTGAATTTAAGAGTCTCAGTGAAAATTATGCAATCGTATGTAGGTCTTGAAAAGTCATCCAGATATTTCTGTCTAATCATGTACTTAAGCTTAAGAAGTCATTTTACTTACTTTTTCTATTTTCAGTCTGAAAAATGATAAATTGACATACATAATTTTTAGCAAATTTTTCTTTGCAAATATAATAGTGAAGAATCAACATGAATTTATAAAAACACTTATCCTCCATTTAAAGAAAGAGTATAATAAAAGCAAATTTGTTTATTTTCTGGAATAAATGCTAAGAATATAATGTCAATCTCCATGCCACCCTCCCCTTTCTTTGGGTTTTTTTTCCCAACATCTAATTGCAGTGATTGTGTCTGACAGGAGAAGTCCAGGAGCCAGTTAGTCCACTAAATTTTACTCCAGTCAATGTACTTAATATTTCCTGTCAGGCAGTCATATAAGAAGCTTTTAAAAAAACCAAAAAAATCAAACAATGAGCTGTCTGTCTTTTTATAGGGACCTTACTATCTTTAATAAGCCAAAATAATAATCAAAAAGAAACTTAGGAACATGAACAAATAAAATTCTCTTCACAGTGTTAATAAGCTAACACTGAGTAAAAAATTAATCATTGAATTTTGCAGGTTGCAAGTTTGTTGTTCTAAGCTTGCTTCAAATTCCATTGGAAATGTTCGGTTTCTGTGATACTATACCACAACCCTGTGCACATCAGCAGTGCAGTCCACTTGCACAGATGTGGTATTTTGTTGATCTTCAGAGCTTACAGTGATGGCAGCATCAAAGCTAGTGGTATCATCATGGCCATTACAAGTCATGTTATTAAGAAGCTGAAATACAGTTAAGTTTTCAAACTTTTTCTACAGCTCCTGACTACCAAGAAATATAACCTTGGAAGAGTTTCATAATAGGCTAATGCAATAATTTCAAGATTCCTTATTACTAATCAGAAGAGAAATACTGAAGCAGAACAGCCTATTTCTATCACAGTTTTACCTCATACCTATAGTACTTGGGAAATCCAGTGATGAGAGCACTTTGGTGTTCTACTAGTGCAAGTACAAGCAACTCTGTTCTTGGCTAGGACAAATACTCTGGCATTAAGACTGTGAAATATACACTGTTATAATTTTCTACTTTTTTTGGAGGGCATTTGATTTAGGACTGCATTTTTAGAGGTGGGAGAGCTATTTTACTAAACTTTTTTTTTTTGTTTATTTATGGTGAATAAATAAATAAACAGCAATATGGTGAAATTGAAGATTGCCAGATAGATGACTCTTCTCTCCATGCGGTGATTACTTTCAAAACAAGAGCAGAAGCTGAAGCTGTGAGTACAATCTTTCTTGAAAATACACTGCAGCATTTAAATACTTTCTGCTTATGTCACAATACTGTATTTGATTAAATGCAATACTGCTAGCTATTCTTAAACTATTGACACAAAAGTTTAAAATGTCAGAACTGGTTATTATTGAAATACTTATGAAATTAAGTTTATAGCAAAGTGAAGGATGTAAGAGGGAAATTAAGATAAACAATTAGGAATTGATATTTAGATGTCTTGATTTATCTTCGTTTAATTGCCAGGTTTTTTCACCTGAAGACTTGGTACCCTTATAGAATATCTGGAATTTCACTGACATTCTACAGAGTCAACCCGTATATTTACTTTGGGATGTAGAAGATTTACTTTGGTAGTGTAATGAGATTTGATCTGATACTTTTTTTCCCCTTTTTAGCATATTTTTTAGAAATCTATAAAATTACAGAAGCATAGAATTGCAGAAGTAACTTTCAGAAACTAAAATCCAGAGTCTCATTACTTGTGGGTCGTTAGAACTTTATACACTTCGCTCAGCAGGACTCCTGCCTTACTTGGTCCATGGTATAGGCATATAATATAGGTATATTATGTGTTCCTCAAGAAATTAATGAATGTAATTTTTCTGCAAATGACTTTATTTCTTTAAAATCCTTGTGTCACTGTTGAGGTACTGTATTCCTGAAAACAGTGGGGACTGTAGGAAGAATGGATTTATATTTGCAGTATGGTTGTATGGAAAGATTTCATTTTATGTTTATATTTTGCACAAATTTAATCTTGTGGAGTATACCTGAACACCTGATCAGGCTATTTTCTTTTTCGTCTTGAGATGCCAATGAGGTGGTTGACAGAAATAACTGCTATTTACAATGTAGATTAACTGCTGAGGACAATAGTTTTGAATACTTAAAGTATCATTTGTAGTTAGTTAGTTATTTTGGTATCCATATGCCAAAGATGTTTTACAAAAACATAGAATTCGTTTTGTTTGGGAAACTCTTAGCTGTAGCAATGTTGAGTACCAACTGTATGGAGATAGTGTTTATCCTATAAAAAAGGAGGTACAGTTAATGGTGCATGAGGTATACTGTCTGATATGGGAAAAACAGTATTGCACAGCTATATTGAAGGAACACAGTTCAGCAGTGAACAAAAGTTCTGTTTGAAGAGAAAAGCTTCTGTAATTAGTATATTCATAAATAAATTGAATTAAAGTTGGGATTTTAATTTTGGTGCTTCCTGATGTTGGGTACTTCCTTTTGCAGTTTCATATTCTTTGACATTGTAGTTTACATAAGAAATACTCTTAAGTGTAGAAAGAAAGTTCTGCTTTCCTGAAAAAAAAAATAGTTCACTAGAACAATAATCTGTTTTTGTGGACTATCCAAAAATGCCTTTACTTCTCCTAGATGGCATATGATTCACTGCAAGGATCAGGATTCATGATCAATGTTTGAGATGTCCAGGTTCTGATGATCATTAAAATATTTAATAGTCAACTTTGTGTTTGATTACATTTTGTGTCTAATTTCACCACCATTTTTAAATGGAGATTGTATGAAAACTGTGTTCAATCAAATCTAGGAAAATTTGAATTTTCTTTAAGTTATTCTTACCTATTAAATACATTTCTGTTGGAATGTCTTTGTTTACAAGTAAAGCATTGAGGCTGGCAGTTTGAGAAGATGTAGAAAGTAATCATAAAACACGTCTGCTGAGGCAAATTGGGAAGTAAATGCAGCTAATATTTTACCTTCTTAAATGAAAGTAGGCCTAGGCTTTATGATCATATATGTTCTAGCCTAGAAGGAAGTGGAAGATTCTCTATTGTAAAATGTTGCATTTTTATGTAGTAGTAATTTCTTCCAAAGATTACAAGTTATTTCTGGACCTAAATGTCACATATAAGTACTTCTAAAAATTCTAGTTGTGTGACATTGTGATGAGACCATGGACAAAAAGCTCCTGAGCTGCATTTTAATAAGCACAGAATCTTTTAAATTTATCATAAATTTATATGTACAGATTTAAAATTTATACCTGGGGACTTTAATATCACACAATTCATGTTCAGATGTCATTGAACATGTAATTGTTTCTACATTTCACATTATGCTGTACTTTCAGATTGTGCTATAAATCTTTTGTGGCCATGATGGTTATTTCGGAATGTTGCTAACGCTGATTTATGCTCATTCATGTTACTTTAATTTGAACATACTATTTCCAAAGCAGCCACTTAATGTAGCTGGTACTTAGAAAGACATGAATATCCCATAAGTTAAAATTTTCTACATTTCAATTACAACAGCTTTACAGGAAGTGGAACATTTTCCAGTAGATTAAATTGTAATCACGGAGGGGCTTTTTTCAGTTGTTTGGTTGTTGGGTTTTTAAAAATATGTTAAAGCATTTGTGAGATGTCTTACTTGTTCTAGTAAGTTAAGCAATAACAGTTTTGTGTCTGTCTTTGAAAGGTGAGGAACTCAACAAAATAATACTAAAAAACAGGAAGGTGTTGGTTAAGTATGTTACCCACATTACTGAATGATTTGCCGTTTTCCGCACTTGTTTTCTTCTGAATGTATTTTCATCCTTTTCCTCAAAGGATGTATGAATTCCATGTGCAGTGAATGAAGTTGTTTCATTTAGCCTAGTAGCAGTATGCACATATCACAATACAGACTTTCTTATGTAAAGTCACATGTAACTAAGATAGTTGAACTTGTTTTAGGCTGCAATTCATGGATCTCGTTTCAAAGGACAAGAGCTAAAGTTAGCGTGGAACAAGCCTGTTGCTAGTATGTCAGCCGTTGAAACAGAAGAAGCTGAACCTGATGAAGAAGAAGTAAGCTTGCTTTTTCTTTATTTTTTATTTTAATTTTTCTTTTTTTAAGATGAAATAATATGTCTTTTTGAAAAAGAAAATTCATCTGTGGATTCATACTTGTATTTTTTTCTCTAACTCATATTTTGATATCAGAATGTAATTTCTACATATTTCTTGGAGTTTAGGGTGTTGAAAGTCTAGATACTTTGCATTACCTTGCAGAAATATTTCCCATATAACAAAAAACTTCAGAGGATATATATAACTTAAGAGAAAATGGAAGACACAAGTTTGAATTTGCATGAGAGAGATAGGGGATTTTGTCCAAAACGTGGGTTTGTGCCATCTGCTTTTGGCGCTAATTTCTTAGCAGATGATATTTCAGACTCTAATTTTCCTTTATAGATATGACTCAGAGGATACAGGTGAAGGAATAATTCAGAGCATTTTCTGACTTCATTTAGACATCTAAGGTACCCTTGCTGAGTGTTAGTCTTCATCATGGTCCGTGAGAGATACTAAAGCCTTGTCCAAATAATCATGATTGGTTAATGTAGGAATAGTGGGGCAGTATGTATTAATGCCATCTAATTCATTACACTCAAAATACCTATGCTTTTGAATTCAGGAAGGTAATTGTCACCTGGGGATAAAGTCAAGCAGTCTTTTACCAAATTTATTGACTGTTAGTTAACTGTCTCCACATAATTGGCATAGAAAAGTTGAAGTGCACCTTGACTTACTCGATGACAATGTTTTGTCTGCATCTTTTTCCTCTGGATTTTTGTCGAGTCTACCACAGTAGCAGCTTCACAAGTTTGCTTTGATACAACCAATTTAGTTAGTTTTCTTACACTTGGTGGTGTTCACTTTCTATTTTTTTTTCCTGAAGAAAGCTACTTTGTGTGTTGCCTTCCTGTCTCCAAAAATGCTAATTTTTTTTTTTGTGTGCCAGTTGAAGATAGACATATTAGACATCTGTGCATTCTAATTTACTGAGTGCTGCTTTTCCTCATATACACAAACCTCAAGCGTTGTCAGATGGTCATGAGCTGTGATTGACCTGAGAGACTGTGTTATAGAATCTTGAGAGCATCTTAGGTATTTTGTCACATCTGCTTCAGGGAAGTATTGCCTGGGAAGATCAACAGCAGTGTGTTGATGCAATGAGTCTGCATTATTGAGAGGTCTCCTTGAATAACCACTTCACTGAGACTTTTTGTGTAATGATGGAAGGGCATGCAGGGATATGCAAACATTTCAGCAAAGTAAAGGAAGGAAAACACAGATTCATTGGTAGGTGAACTAGAGAGAGATCCACCTTTTAACTGCCTTAACTAATTATTCCTGTGGAAAATACCTAGGAGTTGAACTTGATCAAAACCCTTAGCTGTTCATTGATTTTTGTCTGCTTGCTATTTACTTAATTTGTTTTATAGTGGCTATTGTAAACACATGAGAAAGGTTTTCTTCAATTATTCCATATCTCTACTGCCATGTTAGTTCAGCTGAGTACTATGATAGAGAAGGTATAGGCTTAATGAATGACTTGAATGAAACTGAATACTTTGTCTCAAAAAAATTTAAAAAAAGGAGCTATATAATTCAGCCCAGTGAGATTTTTAATAATGCAACAGGGTTCCCCATTCCATTTATGAAAATAAGAAAAAAGTCTTTTGGACTTGAGCACTTGAGAAAATCCTTGGTGAGTAGCCAGCTAATTTAAAAAGCATCTGGTCTTCCTATATGACTTCATGTTCTACACCTGGGTGTCTAACTAAAAAGTTGACTCTGCTGAGTCAACAACTGAACCCCAGGAAGAGTATGAAATGTGTAGATGTAAGTAGATACAAGGTTGTAATTATAAAGAGTTGCAGTTCAGGGACCTCTTGAGTCAGAGATGTGGTGTCTTTGTAGTTGAAAGACCATGACATGTATTTTGGTATTAATTTATCTGGTTTCTTTGGAATCTGCATAATGTCCTGTAATAGGGAATTCTACTGTTCAGCTGTGTCTAGCCTGAGTAAGTACCTTTTCTGTTGGATCTGCCACCTACATGTTCTCTCTTCACTTTCTTAAAGATACTTAATATACAGGGGCACTGTCATACTTCCCCTCAGGTATTTTCTCTCCCTTTAGTTGTTCCCCTGTATGGAAGCTTGGCTTTTTGATCATCTCTACTACCCCTCAGTCTTGTGCTCTGTAGTGTTCTGCACTCTGCACTGCTCAAGACTCCTCCTCTTGGACTGTTGCACTGTTGTATTTTAGCTCACTGAACATCAGGGAATACCAGGAAAGAATCTAAGTCCTCAGAAAGCTTCTGTGTTTTAGTCAGGATCAGACTACACAGGCATACATTGACAGATGGGTCAGGTGTCAGTAGAGCTCCTTTTGAAGCTGTGCTTTTCATATGCAAGAGTAATGAAGACAGTAGTTTCTCCCTCTTGTAAAAGAGCCTACTGGAAAGAGAGAACGCTTAGTTCTAGGCTTTCTTTAGCCCAGAGTCTCTTCTCTTTCAGAAGACTTTTTAATTTTGCAAATCAATCTTTACACCTCTTGCTGAATTTGAAAATACTGTAGCAAAAAACCTACAATTTCTTAGATACAAAGAATAAGCAAGAAAGAACGCAGCTGCTATCTAATAACTGGGCAGTTTTGCTGGGGAAAGACATCCTTGTGTTTTAGTCCTTCCTTTAGCTATGGCAGAGTTTGCTGTGTTAGGTGTGATTGTCAAAAAATTCCCAAGACAGGGTAGTTTATATACACCCCTGTGCCTGTATGTAGATAGAAATTAAAGCAACTTATATTTAAAGGCTTCGAAGTCTGTTATTGTGTTGTTATGGAACGGAATTGAAAATACACAGTTTGTTTGAATTTCTCTTAATACCTGTTGCCCTGTGTCAATCGTTTAAATTTTTATATTAATTTAAGTCTTGATTAAACTGTCAAAAAAAACCATAAATTCCCAGATTCAACCTTTTTGGTACTGTGGAACAGGGTTAGAAGCTCTTGGATGAAAACAGACATAGATACTGTGAGCATGCAAAAACCATTAGCTTTCAGTATAGAATATTAAGTTTCATGGGAACAGCAGCTTGGACATGACATATGCTGAAGAATCAGAAGAGCTGTTTAAGGATGAGGTGCATGGTCATCCTGAATTCTGTTGAAAAGAAAAAAGTTTCATTTGCTATTTAGTAATATATGTATATAAGATACATATATCCACTGTACTTTCTTGAAAGCATTAATGTTTGCCTATTCACAACCAAATTTTTTTCTTTATTAAAGTGCAAGTGTCTGGGATTTGTATTTTTCCTTTTGATTTTTAACATTTTCTGATATAGCACTTAACATATTTTTCTCTTGAAGTTTCAGGAAGAGTCTTTGGTGGATGACTCACTCCTTCAAGATGATGATGAAGAGGAAGAGGAGAATGAATCTCGTTCATGGAGAAGATGATTCAACTGATCAACGACAATGCTAGAACTGCACCTGTGTTGCATTAGTATTACCTAATGTACTTCTGCATCTTTGTATTAAAAGGGGTTTTGTGATGAAGTTGGATTCCGATATAGATTAAAAAGCAGCTGGTCAGTTAAACATTTTGAGAGATTGATGTTTGAGTTACATTTCAGTAAATGATTGCTAAAGACATCATACTAGGAACATATGCAATGTTTTTATTACATAGTTCTACAGAAAGTTACAGAATTCTTTGGGTTCTTTGTAATTTACTGAATTGGTCAAGCACAAATGACCAAAAGTTGTTATAACATAGATAATTTTTGTTCTATTCCAGATACGGAATGAAAATTTGCATTTAAAATCTTTGTGAATGTTTTCAGAAATGAATAGATAACAGTACTAAACTGAAGTCTCTAAAGTTATGTATTCATAATATTGCATAGTAGTATGCTTAGGCTTTACTATGTACTAGCCTTTTGTTGGATTTGTGTACGTATTTTACCTATGGGTTTTAATGATAAAGTGTATGACTGCTTTGCATATAAGTCCTTATGACTTTAAGATGTTAAAAAAATAAAGAAATGGAATGGTCTTAAAAAAAAAAAAAGAAAAAAAAAAAAAAA
>VRYO01002772.1:43998546-44050108 GCA_009812075.1 Sialia sialis | reverse complement strand
AAAAAAAAAAAAAAGAAAAAAAAAAAAAGAAAAGACCATTCCAAATGGCAACCCCCACCCCCATGTTCACAAAAGGAGCTTGAATCACTATCACTTACACTAAAATAATACTGAGTATATAAAATCAATCTCAGTCGTGTTTTATCTGCATTAACACATGGTGTATACTGCATAATTATTTCTGGGTGTTCTGAATTTAAAGTGGTGCAAGTCAAATTTTAAATAGAATAATACTCCAGCAATAAGGAATTTTTTAATATCTCTGCACTGTGCAACTCTAGAAGAAACTGATGCCACAAAAATAACATGCAGTGCTGAAAAATAATTTAGAAAAAGATGTGAGGAGAATTGGAATAGTTAGTAGGTAGCATTCTAAAAATTTGAGCACACAACTAATGCATTTTTATGCTTGCACTTGTTCATTTCAAAAGGAACACTTGGAAAATCTTAAGTTCACGCTACAGCACATATTCACCATTAGAAAATACATGAAATATTAGTGATATTAGTGTACTCCACAGAAAATCTTCATTGGCTCTTTCTAGCAAGTCTTTCTGATAAGTGAGGTCTGAAGTTGCTGCTTAGGAAGGGGAACTGCCTACTCCTTTGCAGTAAAAGACCTCTCAGAAAGACTTGTTTTTATTTCCATTTAGTGGCATTTTGCTGGACTGGTTTCAAAAGGAAACTAATTTGTTAAGTGTTAAAATCTTGGTTTTATTTTTTTTTTTGTTTTTTTTCTGAAGGGAGTGGGTGAGGTGTTGTTTTGATTTAATATTTTCTTTCGCCTCCATTAGTTCATTAATAAGTGCATGATAAAACCAGTCTTATTTATCAGATAGGTGGAAATGAGCCTGTACTGCCATTCACTTAATTGTTTGACTCATTGATCCTTATGGGTCCCTTCCAGCTTGAAATATTCTGTGATTTTGTGATAGTACTTCAGTTAATAGGGTGTTTTCTTTAGTCCATGTTTTTGCCTTTTGCTGGAAAAAGGGGGAGAACTGGTATGAGTCATATCCCTGTCATTTTTTTTTCAATTCCAAAGTAGGAATGGAGCAAAGTTGAAGTAGTAGCATTCTATTGAGAAGAGCTCCAGCTATAGAATTTTTATTTGTGCTTTTCAATTATTTGAAGAGATTTTAAGAACTAGATCCTGGTTTGGGGTTTTTTTTTGTTGAGCTTTTGGTTGGTTTTGGTTTTCCCCTCTGTCCTGATGTGTTTGCATATCTTGTTGCAAAAAACATGCACTTAAATTTTTGTACAGTCCTAGTTTCACATTGAAATGTCACAATTGACTGCCATGCCTGTTACACTAAGTTCTAAATTTTGCCATAAGAAATTGTATTTGGGAAATGGATTTCCTTTTACACCAAATTTCAGGCAAAATAAAATATTCTAAGAACCTTTTTATCCAGCGCTCTGAATGAGCTGTTCTGATTGGTGCCATATTGACAGTCCATAAGGTGGAGATTTTTTGAGTGTTGTCTTACAGAACAGGTACGGCACAGGAAAACACTGTCCATGCTCCATAAAGTGTGTGGCATGCTTTGCTGCTGCTGAAACCTGCCTTTTCACTGCAGTCATTCAACACAAGCTAACGGCAACTATAGGCGTAGTTTTTTACATGGATGCTTCTTAAAAATCATCTGAAATTGCTGTATTGTATAATTTGAAAACTTGGGATCCAAACTTGCCTGCTTGTTTTGAATTCAGCCTGGTAATGTATCCATCCTGGGTTCATTTCATTGAAACTTTGCACCCTGCTCTATTGGTAAGGGGAGGAAACCTTCTAAAATTCTTTCTGTCACCTTCCTTCTGCAAACTTTGTGCTGGTGTGTATTTTGTTCCCTGCTGTTATCTTGTGACATTCTGAATGGCTGAAAAGCATCTGGATCAGAATGGCTTGGTTTATTCTCACTTTAAAACCAACCCCAGTCAAAACCAATCTTGTTTGTTTTATGTCATTCAACATAAGAAAACAGTGTCCTAGTTGCAGTCTGAATGGATTCTATACAGATTTCTGTCATTATCATATTATTTTCTTAATTTGATTTTTTGTTGGCTCTGCTCTTTCCTCCATCATTTTGCTACTACCTTAGCCAATGTTTGTCACTTCAGTTCAGTCAGATCCTTATTAACATAGCTTGCAGTGAAATCTTTTGTCACCCGGAGCAGCATTCTTGTTTCAATCAACAAACCAAACATCCTGCTGGCTTGGTTTTCCTCAAGAAAGCTTTTCAAAATTTCCATGGAATAAAAGGTAACATTTAAGAAGGTATTTATTTTCTACTTGGATGCTAAAGGTCTTGAGTAAGATGTGAGCTGACGTGCAGTTCAATGTCAGTGTTGTTTAAAACTACATTTGGTTGAAATACAAAACATTTGAAGTGAAGAAAATCAGTAATTTAGACTATACTGCAATCTCTACAAAACAGTAAATGAAAAAACATCTCTCTGAAGCAATGCTTATGGCCACTACTCTTGATATGTTTCCTTCTCGTAAGACCAGTGATACACTACAGTTGTACAAATTACAAAGTAATATAAAGGGATAAAGACCTTCAATGGAACACCTCATTTACTCTAATTAAACTTTGATTTCTTTATGTTGCAACTAATGAAGATATAGTCAGATTTAGCCCTGTATTACTTTTATTACTACTAGGAGAGTAAGTTAAAATGAAAAAAATTAAGATTAGAGTTAACTAGAACAAATAACAGAAATTAGAGGGGATTCTGGGAAAATAAGTAAAATTTGGAAACATTTTATTGATCATCATACTGTACTGAATGGAACTGTATCTTACTGTATTGATGTTATACTTGGTTACTTTCAAATGAACCTCTTAAGTCAAAGTTCTTGATCAAGATAAAAAAGCTTCATCTTTCCCAGATTAGCCAATATAGCTGTAAATTTATCCTTGGGGAAAGATGAACCTTAAGTTCCAGTGTAAAGAGATCAGCATAGACCTTTATAAATGTGCTAGTGTGATTGTTACACAGGTATGTAAATACTGTAGTCTTATAAAATAATTATTTTTTATTTAAATATGCCTCTGCATGTTTTATTCTGAACCATGTTTTAACTCTGAGAACAACAAAAATACTTTAGTGATTTCAATCTTTATTTGAATTTTCTTGAGATCTAATGGGAACTCTAACGAGAAGGATTTCAAGAACATACCACCTATAGCACCCATACTATCTATTTCTTCCTAATAGACAATTATTTTTAAAATCTTCTATATGTGTTAATGCTAAAACTTACCTGAATGATTGTACTATATTCTTGGTTAAAAGATTAACAGTTTTTTTCTTCTCCTTGCAGTAAGCTTGTAATCGTGAAACCAGTTGATGTCTTTGAAAATCATCTCATCTGACCCTGTGGTATATTGTAGTAATTTTTATATGATAGTTTAAATTCCTGAATTCCACGATCCTTCCTGTTAGCAAAACAGACTGATTCAGTTTCTCATCTCTCTGCCAAAGACTGGAATATCATATTTAGCAACTCTGGCTAGTTGATGAACTGAATTTTAGTATTTCCTTATCAGAAAATGAAAGAAAAAGTTTTGAGACCTACTCTCTTCAAAATTAATTTTTCTGTAAAACATATGCAGTATATCTGTTTGTTTCATTTTGGCCTCTTGGATACTGAGAGGATAGAATAGTCTTTTTGCTCTTTTACACTATTTTATTTTTCTGCATTGCAGATGCACATACATTTTTTGGTAGTAATTTGTTGGGTAGAAATTTTCTTTTAAAAAATCAGCTCTTTTAATATCATCTAGCATCTACTCTTTTATTTGCAAAAAAAGGGGAGAGAAGTAATTGCGTTAGAGTTCCTCCTGTCAAGCTGTAAAGATTACTGAAAATTAGAAATGTTGTTTAGAGGCGTCAGAGCTTCCACAGTGCAGATGTTCTTTTCCTAGTTGCTGAAGAATGACTTATATTTCTTAAACCTAGTGTTCTTTTTGAATGCAAAAGGAAAAGAAACAACTAGCTTTTCAAAAATGTTTTTGTGATAGTCTGCAGACAGACAGGATATGTCCCAGCTCTAAGGCATATGAACTCTTCTCTAACCAATAATTTGCTGTCTAGGGAAATGGCAAAAGTTTCTTCAGTTTTAAATGTCATAATTTATTCTTTGTCTTGAACAAAATTTTGTGCAAAAAAAGCCAAAGAGGAAAAAAACAGACTTCACAAAAATGTATGTTGATGATCTATGCATGTAAAAGTCTACATCTTTTGCTAAAGTAAGATGCATGTTGCTAATGCATGTATAGTGTAGCTGAGGTCTGCTGAAAACAGAAATACCTTTAGGTTAAAACCCCCCATTTTTATAGAGCTTCCCAGTTCTGCAGAGCTCTGTGGCATAAAAGCCAAGAGAAATGTCCTTTCCATTAAAGTACCTTGTTTTAACCTAAAGAAATGTTCTTCCTCTCATTTGCAAACTGTCCTTTCTCTGCTTTAAAAAAACCGAACAACAAGACCAAGACACTTCTGATTTTGTGTTTTTTTCTTTTTTTTTTCTAGAGATAAAGTCTTGTATTTTCTCTTTCGACTGCTAGAGGGCACTATGGCTACACAAGTGAAACACAAAAGCTAGGAAATGCTCCCATTTTAACACTTCAGTGATATTTCTTCTGTTTCAGTTCTCATGCTAATATTTGCATTTCTTGCAAAAACCTGTATACATCTCTACTCTGTCAGCAGAAATTCTATTGGTGTGAACTGAAACAAAGTATCTCTCTGGATTTAGATACCAGTGATAAAGCATGACTCCAGGTATTTAAATCTGAATAAAACAGAAGAAAATTTCTGTGTTGCAAGAGGCATGTGTCTGTTGCTTTTTCTGCTCTGGGAGTTGAGTTAGGTTTGATAGATTACACTTGAACTTACAGAAAACTTCAGATAGTTTCATCCTGTATGTCAAAGCTTTTGTAAGAATTAATATTTTAAAAATGTATTTGTGCTCTGGAATAGGGAAAGCTAGAGCTTTTTGCTGGAAAGTGGACATGGACAGAAATGGGACACAACATTGGGTTTTCATACAAGCTACAAAAGAAATCACCAGTCTAACATAGTTTGAACAAATTTCACCACTGCAACCGGTTATATTTGGTTTATGGTAGACTCATCTTAAATACATCAAATAATTACTACTGTAGCTCCACCAACTGGTGCACTGCAATTACACAAAACGATTTTTCAGCTATGATGTGCAAAACTTGCTCATGCTTGTACACCCATTCACTGTCTTGTCTCTTTGCTGCTGCTGGCCCATGCAGTGGAGCACTGAGAGTGCAGTGGAGCAGTTGGAACTCTGAAAATGCAATGCATGTACACACAAATCATATCTAGGCAAACACCATACAGGACACGTATGTGACCCATTCTGTGTTTTCTATTCCCTTTCAGTCATTAGTGGAATGTCAAAAAGTGCTGAGGCACCACAGATTTCATTACACTCCTCCTAACTCTCAAAATCAGTTATGTGGAGATGATTGTATGCTCTCATTTTTTCTTCAAGGGGGCCGCTTTATCAGCACCTGTGGATAAGCATCACAAAATGCTGCAAGACTTCCAAGGAGTCAGTGTCTTTGAATTCACCTAAAGATGAAAACCTTAACAGAAGTGTGAGAAGAGGAATTCTGATTGTAAAAATTACTTGGTTTTATTTATCATTATTTCTTTGCATTCAGATCTGATGGATTATTAACATTTATCCACTGCTGCTCTTAGAGAGATATTAGGTAATGTTTAAAATTATACATTCCCCATGTGGTTTCTACTCATTAAATAGGAAATCAAAGAGTATTTTAATACTGTTTTTAATTATATTTTTCCGTCTACTTTGTCTGTGGTAATACTTTACCTTAGAAAACAGAGAAGAATGTTTGGATACTATTTATTTATTCGCACTGTTATACAATCTTCAGCTTTTTCATTCATGCTATTTTCAAAACTCTCCTATTGGTTGTACCATCCTTTACTTATTGGGCAAAAAAAAAAAAAAGTTGTGTAAGGTTAAGTAAAATTAGAATTTTTATCAAGAGCACAAAAATAGAAATATCCAGTGAGCAGCAAGTGAGCAGGCTTAGAAAATTTACCTGGAGCAAGATTTTGTATAGATGTTCAGAAAGGTGGACTTTCTGTACCCAAGTAATTAAAATCTTGATCATCTTTCAAACAAAATTTTATATTGAAGGCAAATGTTACCTGCTCATACTTGGAAACTTTGCTTATGTTCATTGTTCTAGTAGCAAAATGAACCTGGATATGGAATCATAACTGTTTATGTACTTGAACACATTTTAAATGGGATAATCTTTCTATAGAAAGAGTAAAAATCTGATTTTGCATCCACATCCAAGAGTACATATTTAATATCTGTGGGGTACTTTGTCTACTTTAAAAATACTAAGTCAATAATTGGTGAATATCCTGTATTCAGAAACTTGATCTCTGGTGGTCCTACAATCGACTTCTGTTGGATTTTTTCTTTGTTTTGTTCTTTTGTTGGTTTTTTTGGTGTTTTTGTTTGTTCATTTTTTCTTGGCTTGGTTTCAGGTTGCGGGAGGGAGTGCTTGTGGTTTTGTTTGGGTTTTTTTTCCAGTTTTCCGATTTCATCAGTTCCTTTGCAAAACTAGCTTTTCTTGTTTAGGTTTTGTAATTCATTGTTCCCAGAAGCAACATCCTATGTATTGTGTATTTAGATGTATTAATGTTAGGTAGCCAAATTCATCTGTAAGAGTATTCTGTTACTGAAAAACGTGGGATTAAAGAGCAAAAAGCAATAGCTGTAGCCTTTATGGTGGGATAAGTAAAGTGCTGGTCAGCAGACTTACTGACCTGAATTACAAAATAAGTTTTCTGTTAGAAGTAATGGCAGGATATTGGTAGTACAACAGAATGATATAGTGCACTTTTGCTGTCAATGTATAATGAAAAATTAAGGAATGTAAGTTGTATTAGATTTTGTTAAGTTTCAATAGGTTAGTACACTCTGTATGTGCAGTTTTTTATTAGTGAATTCCCACAATATTGTTTGCATGTCTTGACTAAATTTATGTTCTAATACCTTGAATATTGAAATAATTTAAAATATATTTATTTCTTCAGTTTCTGTGTTGAACTGTCTCCAAATACCATTTCAAGTGAAGTTAAAGTAAGTACTATTTCTTTTCCATCCTTGTTTTCTGTAATTCTTTACTAAAAATACTGAGGTCTTTGTTCTTTACTGGCTCTTCTCTGCAAATCTACTATATATTGAATTTTTTGAAGACAGCTTACCAGGAAAACAGAGAATAAATAAAGAATAAGTTACAGTAATTGGAATCTAAAAGTAACTAAAAGATTAAGCAGGAGTATTCATTTTTGAGATGGCAGTATATCATGCTACAATGCTATCTTTAGATAAGCTTTTGTTAAACTTTTAAAGTAATTTGAGTAGGTAATTACTAGTGTGTTAGTAGTCTAAAGCAAGATTGATGGCGCCTTGATTGGCTGTAGCAGTTACTAAAGTTCACATTTTATGACCTCCTTAAAAATATTAATCTAGAAGCCTATGAATTACTCTCTGGAGTCACCCTGAATTAACAAATACTGAGCTAGTTTTTAGCGTTTGAACCTTTCTGTGAAATAATTTCTGCCCACTGTTGAACTTTATAGTGTTTTTCAAGAATTCATTTTCTAGATAAAGCAGCATTAACTTTTTGATGGCCAGGACTAAGTTGTGAAAAATGTTCTCATAAATAGTCTTGTTCTGTGAGAGCATCAGAGGAGGGCCCTGGCTGGTCCATCCTCTGTGCTTGACACAGTAGGTATTTGAGTGATAATGTAATAATTGTGGAACTGGGGTAAGCTTTAAAAATGGGATAGCACAAATGAGTTACCTTCCTAATCTACCAGATGACTGAAAATATGTTACTAGTGGGGGATGATGAGACAGGAGTGAGTGACATCACTAGACCGCTTAATCCAGTGATTGTGTTCCAAGCTATGCTACATTCAATGAAGAAACCCGCACCACTGTGCTCTTCTTGTTTGCATATGTTCGGCTTCAACTCTTGGTTTGTCTCTTCTCTTCCCCTGATTTACAGGAGTCAGGACAAAATATTTAATAAAAACTTCAGTGAGCAGAATGTGGAAGCTGAATTGCTTCCACAGAAGTTCAGAAGAGCAGTTGAGAACAGAAGCCTTGCACTTCGCACAGGACTCAGGACAAGCGCAGAACATGCTGTTCTTCAGGTGTGACCCACTAAATTGAAAGCTGCATGGCCCTGCATTTGAGCTGAATCTCTGGACCCATTAATGTCCTCACAAACAGGAACTTTGCTGTAGGTTCTGTGACTCCTTTTGACATATCCCTCAGGTTCTCATGGGAGGAAGACAGTCTCAGATCAGTCGAAGATCACCTCCAAAAGAGGTGAGAAATCTTGAAAGATTTTTGTGTGACACTTAGGACCTTCATCTAGCTTATTGTGAGTATTATAGCTTTGTGTCAAAGGCTGCATGACTCATATGTTAGTGCAGTGCTAATGCAGCAGCAGCAGGGTTTCCTCCTCTACTCACTATTGTGCAACAGAGCCACTGTGCTTGCACTTCCTAGGAGAACTCAGCTTTGCCAGCAGGTTGAAGCAGCCCTTAAGCTAGGTTGGAGTAGGAAGAGACCGTTTTCTCTAATGGAACTGTGTAGAAAAGCCAAACCATTGGCAGGGTACAGAGGCAATTCTGACAGCATTTAGGGTCATTAGTCAGAGAACCCAGCAGGTGGGAAGAAAACAGTAAGTGTAGGTATGTACCATGCACTCTAGGACTTGAAATTAGGTTAGATGGTAGAAAGGCTGGCTTTGCTTAAATTTGTTGGGTGTTGGTGAAATAAACTATCAATATTAAAATTCTAGAAGGGGGTGCTGAGGCAGATGGAAGCTGTGTTTTCAAGTTCTTGGCCAAACAATTATTTATGTGCAGGTTTCCTTTCCTGTAATATAGCCTGTCTGCCATGCCTGTGGGTAGCCTAGTTTGTTGCATACAAGTCATGATGTATAAGATTTGGAAAATACTACTGAATCCAGAGAATTGGGCCAGGAAATAATGATTCTGCCTAGTAATTTCACAGAGGCTTCCATCTGGAACTTTAGACTATCATCCAAGATACCTGGAAATAAAGAGAAGCCTCACTTCAGTGATTACTTCTGCATGAATTAGTGATTGCAGAATTTAGTGTTCCTTGTTATGAGTCCCTGTGGAGTATGTTGTGTCAGCTGTCACTCTTTTGAAAGACTACTTTTTCAGTCAGTGAGTGTTTGTGTGTTCAAACCTCTTCATCCAAGTTTGGTAGAATAACATCAACAAGTCAGGTGATGGAACTTTCCTGGTTTTTAACCTGCTGTTTAACCTGAGTGAACAAATTAGGAAGCAGTTATACAAGCAACTTAATGGGCAGCTCATAATATCAGATGGGGAATTGCATGATGTTGAGTTATTGTCATGGAACAAGGGAATCCTCTTTTCATTATCATGGCTGCAGAGTAGGATAAAAGGTACTGGTCTAAACTCTTATGGTTACATTAATGGAGTTTGTGTCGTTTAAACCTTTGAAGTGGACATTTCTGCAGTGCAAAACTCCTTTCAGATAGCTCTTCAGCTGCACAAAGAATCAATGGTCTTGTCATGACAGTCTTTCTCTGAACTGATTTGTAACTGTTTTGAACCTTAAAAGTGTTAGGAGTCATATCTAGTACTTTCTTATCTAAGAGGTTGTGTATGCTTTGAAGTCTGCTTTCTAAAATCAGATAATCAAAACCATTCAGAATTTAAATATTTACATGAAAGGAAAGGCAAACTGTAATCTTCAGTCTTTATTGGAGTCCCAAAATCACAATAAAAGTGATTTTCTACTTTAATCTCCATGGATCCACATGTAAATCTCTAAAATATACCCAAATACCATATATACTGTTACTTGCAAGAAGAAGAAGAACTCAGCATTTTGTTTGTTTTCCTCCAAATGCCTGAACAAAGAATGAATAATATTCTCTAATCACTCTGTTTAGAATTGGTTAGTGGTTATGGGAACAATGTGTTAGGAACCCTCTGCATAAATTTTAAGTGGTATTTTAGATTGAGTGGGTATCTTAGGACCTTCTGAATTTTTCTTCCACACCAACAACCAAATGAATGGTGAGAAGAGCCCATGAATGTAATTGTTACACCAATTTCTGCCTGTAGCAACTTGCCTAAAGATCTTGGTGGTAGACTCTGATGGCTTCCAAAAAACTTTGTGTTGTGCAGTAATGCTGTGGTTTAGTTGCTGCATACCCAGCACTATTGCATTTCAGCATGTCTTCATAGCTTTTGTTTTTAGTAGAACTCACTAGAGACGTAGGTTATTTCCCCGTTGTAATGTTGGTACTCAGCCTCCTGGTCTACATAAATTCTAGTAAATTAAACATGGCTGGAACTGTTCTCTGATGCTGAGACCAGCTGGCATGGAACAAGTCTCACACACACTGTTAGGCTTCAAAGCAGGACAACCATGTCCACATTCTCTACTGGAAATAGTCTGTCTTGATCTGAGTGTCTGAGGTGCTATGGCCTAACAACAAAATAGTTGTGGAACCCACAGTAGGGTTCCAGTGCCTGTGATAAATGCTGGACCTATTTGTTTCACTAATTAAGATGTGTCTGAATTGTCAAGCTTAATCCAACAGCAGGTAATATGATTTGTTTCTGCTGGCAGATGAAGGGGCCATAAAGAAAATCTGTTGTTTTCAAAAGCAGTGACAATTGTCAACAATATTCTGCAAGGAATCCATCCTCTCTAAATGTAAGTGTCACAAACTGAGAGAAGGAATGGGTACTAAAAATATAAAAATCCTAGTACTTTAAGTAATGGGCAAATAAATGGCAATTAACAATTAAAATTTTGTAGATCGTAGTAACTACTGGATTTAATGAAATGTGTAAAATACATGGTGGTCTTCTGAGATACAGAGTTAGAAGAAACACATAGTAATCTTCCAGCTGAAATTCAAGTAGGCAATTTTATTCAAACTTTCCTATCATAAGTAAGGTCTGGAGGTCTCCTGTACAGTCTCTGAGTATTACCAACAGTCTTAAAAATTAACCTAGCAATAACACAGTGGTGTAGTCGAAGGGGCAAGCTGTGATACTTTTCTGGTGTGCCTTCCTCTAGAATTTCAGTTTCCTGCAAACTGGCAAAGGAGCAGCTCTACACAGATAATTTATCCTTTAGCCCTTCATATGTTAGTATGCTTTTAGCACAATACATCACCTTAAGCGTTACATCTTCTGCAGTAGGATAGAATTCTCTGACCTGATAATTTTTGCTACCAAATTACTTGCAAGTACATTGTGAAAGTATTTTCTCTGTTTGTGCATGTATTTCATCAGCCATGCTCCCATCTGTCAAAGTAGATTGAATGATTTAATTGCCTAATCAGTTTTCCAAGTCTCCCATGCATGCACAAAAACATCACAGGGAGTTGTAGAGTTACAAGGTTGGTGTATAAGCAATTATTAGAGAATACCTATTAGAGTTTTCCCAAGTTCCTTGTTGTAGTAGGCAACAAGCATATTGGATTTAGCTAGATCATAAGTATGGTTATTTACTAGCAGAAGCTGATGTTTTTCTCTCCTTTATTTTTACATTTGAGAATAAAATACAATTTATATTCTGGGCATCATGTTGTGGAAGTTCTAAATCACTTCATGAGGCTTTCAGCCCGGGTTATGTCATTTATCCATCAGCACTCAGTCCATTTAATCCAGACCTCTCAGCTGTACAGACCTAGCTCCTGTTGTGAATGATCGGCCTGCTTGAGTGCTCCCAGCTTCTCCTGTCACATCACATTTGCATAAAAGAGGACAGATAACCAAATTTGAGCACACAAATGAAAATGCTAAGCGCTGAACCTGTCACAGTTGTTGTTCAACTAATTGTGAAAAATTTGATTTGCTGGCTTTTCACTGTTTATCATGTGGACCCCCTTCTCAAATTTGCCTTGGCTTCTGCTTCTGTACATGTAGCTTTTAAACTCTCTACACAAGCAGCCCACTCTGGGGAATACTTACCTCTCCTACCAGCTTTTAATGTTGGCTCATCTACTTGACTAAATTAGGCCACCATGGCAAACAAACACATAATTAAAAACCTGGGAAAGGCAACTGCAGTTGCACTTCTTAAATTGATTTTGCAGTGTATTACTGGTATATGCCTTTCCATTTTACCATTTTTATCTTGTCCTTCTGTAAACCCAGCAAATGTCTTTGCTTTTGATTGTATATAGGAAGGAGATATATTATTTCAAAATGAAAGCTAGTATTTTCTGAAAATTCAAATAGTAAATAAAAACACGTTCTTATTTCTGGGTATTTTATGGCAGCTTATGCAGAGGTGCTGTATTCATTTGAAATTAATACCCATTTTTGAACTGGCATGAAAGATCATGGATTAAGTATTGTTCAAATTATTGTGATTTTTCAAAATTCTGGGGTTTGACTTTGCTTTCCAAATGTACATACAACTGCTGTTGTATTTCTAATTCAGAATACTTTCTTTTTACTTAGTTGTAAATGCTTTTTATTATTTATACCAAGAAATCAACAATTAAACAGTTGCATATCACATTGCCTTTTGTGAGGGGAGAGGAGGTTCAGCCAAACGATTATATATTAAGAAAACAATAGAATCATCTACAAATCCAAATCATCCATCCCTTTGGTATTGTCATTGGTTGGTTATACTCTGAATGCCCATAGCTATCATCATTTAAGAAAGTGGATGATGACGTGGGCATAGTGAATATAAATCTGTCAAGACCATTGAAGGCTTCTAAAAACAACTTCATAAGAAAAATCGGTATTTAGATGTATAACAAAAAATCTGTATTTTTCTAGGAGTTCTAAAATACCAAAACAATTGTTTTCAAATGAAAAAAGTATTCATCAGCAGCTGAAATATTGTTGAAAAAAATTGCAATTATTTTGTTTAAAATCCTTTAAAAATTCATTTTATTGTGTCTGTGAAGGAGTAGAAGTCCCTAAAGTGACTTTCATGTCAGGTGAAGTTCACTGAAAACAGTTGTACTAGTAGGATATAATCTATTTTGTAAACTGATCAAGGACATATCTTAAAACTATGGGATATTTCCATCTGTTTCTCTGGTGAGCTTGTACCAAAAAACTCCCCAAAACAAACAGAAAACAACCAAACACCACCCCCACCCCCATATTTTCTTTTCATTTATGTAATTTATAGCCTAAAATGACTTTCATCCAAGTTGTCTGTAATTAGACGTCCTTTGTTTGAATGGCTTTTCTCCCTTCATGATGTTTACTTCCTTGATTTGTTTGTCAAAAGATGTCCTGTTGTAGTAGCCTTCATTTCACAAGGCTAAATGGACTGAACTCCTAAAGGCCTTTGATGAAGCCTGGTGTGTTTAACTGCAGCAATATCAGATTGTATCATTCACAAATCACTATGTTGGAGAACACTGTCCTCATTTTTGAATCTGAATTCTACTGTAATTGAAAATGCACCTGGAGAAATAACTCTGTGCTCCTACCCTTGGCTTGTGATCTCTAGAATATTATCAGTTTCTTTTTTCTCATCCTTCCTTCACATCATACTACTTTATCTCCTTCCTCATTAACAGCTTTTTAATGCTGACCTCCTTTCCTGCCCTCTTTTTCAAGTTTGCCAATGAGTTACACTAAATACATAAATCATATTTGCAAAATAAAATGTTTGGAAAAGAGGGATACAGATGTTTGGAAGAGACTGTTCATTAGCATATCAAGCCCACAGCGTCAAACTGAGAAGCAGCAAAAATTCAAGAAATTGTTAATTAAAAAAAACTTCATTCTGTGCTTGAAAAACTGCAACTGTTGTGCCAGTAGATTTGATTCTGAAAATCGATGAAGTAGCAGCTCCTGATTCAGAACAAAAAGATCACTTGCAAATTTCAGAATGTTGTTACATCTTTTAAGTTACTCTGAGTAACCTTCAACAAGATATTCCAGAGTGACTCTAATATGCCGTCCCGGCTTCTCCCATTTACAAAATACTTCTCAATAGCTGAAATACCCTGAGATATCTTTTTGACCAAAGAGGCAGAAGAAGATTTTTCTACTCAAGGAAATAGGTGGTGTTTTCAAAATAAATTGTTTTCACACAAAGAAAAGAACAGCAGGGCTCATGTTTATTGCTAAACTATTATCTCATCTCACCATGCAATGATTTTATCTGAAAATCCCATAGATATGTTAAAACTAGTAGAACTCAATTAAGTATCTGGGCTTATACGTCATATCAGTCTTAGAAAAAAACTGTGCTTATGGATAGGATTATTTTCTCAGATTTTAACCACAAAAAATACAAAATAATGCCTTGCTTTGGTTCTGACTTCTTGAAGCATTAATATTTTATTGTTAAATCCTGGAATTCTTGCATTGATTAAAAAAATAATCCTTATCCCTTGTTTTACCTCCTTTGCATTTTTCTGAACTTAGTTATGTGTATTGTTATAATCAGTCTGAAGTGAGAAACAGAGAATGGAAGAGCAAATTAAGCAGCTGGAAAACAAAATGTCAGGTCTGAGAGTGAGTTTTGCTGTCAAAATACCTGTGACAGTAGGGCTTAAAGAGAAGTTAAGTTCTGAACTTTCTTCATTAGGTTAACCTGTCTCCTAAGTAAAAGGAAATATGCAGGTCTCCAAACTTAGTTCTTGATGTAAATGTCCAGTCTATAATTTCAGAAGCTAATTTGCAGGATTCTGTTAAGTTCTGTATCCTTTGATATCCATAAAATGTTTTGCTAGGCAAGTGAGAGAAACGTGAAAGAGTGAGAGCAATAAATGTGTTTAAAATTTTCAGCAAGTACTAGTGAAAAATGTTTTGCCACATTCCCTCAGCTGTAATAAAATGTGCACTTTTCATTTATTCTTCTACTACATATCTATTGATGTTTGATTAAAAACAGTCTCCACTGCTTTTGTAAGTACCTTCATGTAATTCATGGGGATTTTCTCATTTTCCCAGGTCTGCTTGGGTAAATAAAGGTCTCTCCTTGGCTCAGTCTCTTAGGTTGGATGTTAGAATAAACAAATTTCCATTAACTTTCTTTTTGTTTTGCTTTAGATTGCAAGTAACTTCATCTGCATGTAAGAGAGACAAGTGCTCCATCTTTCCCTATATATTTTATTATACAAGGATGACCTCCTTCCCATGAGCTTCACTCTTGACTAAATGCAAAAGAATAAGCATACACAGACATGATTAGCAGGTTACACTACACATCTCTGTGGTCTGAGGTATGTACAAGGAAAGACATATATTAAATTGCCTGTATTTTTTACATAAAAAAGTAAACTTACTTACCCTATGGGTAAAATGTGTGGTGACCTACTGCATTACAGTATAAACATGAACAAGGTTACTTTTCCCCCCTTTCTGCTAAATAATAAGGCAACTCATGCTGAGGGTGCACTTAAACTAGACCTATAACTCTTTGAAATTCATAGATCGTAAGGCCAAATGGGACCATTATGATCATCTTGCCTGACCTCCTCTATAGCACAAGCCATAAGGTTTTGACAACATAACAGTATTTGTAATTTCATATCCATTAGAGTGCTATTTATAGGATATATATTGTATTGAAATGGCAGAATATTCATTGCTCTGAAATTCTGCTGGATAATTTTACTACTGTAGTGTTTTCTACAGGGTTCTCTATTGATACATATAAATAACAGAAAAAATCATACAAAATTTCAAGCAATTTGCTAAAAATGTGACCTCATCCAATAAATGAATTGCTTGTCACAACAGCTACAAAGCTATATATTTAATGTAAAAACAAAGGTTAAATAAAATAATCCAAACCATTTATTAATTGCCAAGTATTGTAGAATCTGAAGTCTAATTAAGAAAAGAAAAATAATGGCGTACTGGTCCATTGCACCAACTGAAATATTTTAGCAAAAAATAGAGAAAACTAAGCCTAAATCTGTATAGGCTTTTCACAAGGCCTCTCTTGTCCTTTGTTAAAGGTCTTTTTTCTTTGGATTGATATCAAGAACTGTGGTGCATAATTTTCATTTTCATGGAGCCCCTTCTGTAAAATGGTACAAATGAAATCTGATTTTAAATGGTGAGTAGGCCAGAAGTAGGCACTGGACTGTTACACATGTAAAGCAAAAGGAACTAAATTTCCTGCCTTGCTTTGTAGAACTATGATCATGACCTCTCAGTTTCATTTCCTTTCTATCTGAAAAATGAGGAAATGTTTTCTGCCTTTTCTACAGGAGTCTGTTATGAAACGTACTACACTGAGCAGTCCTAGAGGTCCTCAGCAAACCAAACCAGCTTCATTGCTCAAATCTTTGAAACAGGTAATAGGCCTTACTTTAAAAGACAAGAATCCAGATATCAACCAGACTTGTATTTGCTGCTGGGAAGAGAGTAATGCAAGAGCAATTAGGATTTCTTCTGATCATTGTTAAAATTATTTAACCGAATTTTAGCAAAATAGTAGAGGCTTTTGAAGTAATTATATAAATTTGTTAAATGCTAAGAATGATGAGATAAAACAGCTTGGATGCTATTGGTCAAAGATGTTTATCTGTGTGTATTAAAGGATTTTAAACATTATCTTCTAGAAAAGCCTATGCCATTTGGATCAGTCCCTCCCCCTCCCAGTCTTCTCTAAAATGATACAAATTTAAAGGCATACAAACAAATATGCTGTAGAAAATCAGGTAGATTACTAAATGTATAAACTTAACAGAAACTCCAGAAGTTCGGTAAAATAATCAGTAAAATACTAGTAAAATAACCAGATTTTATAAAATCTGAAATGCCTTGTTCAGAGTCTCCTTACTATGCTGGAGCTTTGAAAAACTCTCATGACAAGTGCAGTAAGACTGTGTCTCAAGGTTTGCATTTTGATCTGTTCACTAGTAAATTCTCCTAAAGCATAGATAATGACAACATTTAGCTAACAAAGGTTAGTTTAAAAGCAATTTTAGAAGATATTTCAATGGAGGGAAAGAGAGAAGGGATGAAGAGACCAATTAACCAATTTTTCTTGGCCTTTCTCTCACATGCAGACACATTCTGTACAAACTCCTGTTTTGATGTATTATTTTAATTAATCCCAGTCTTTTGATTTCTACAAAAAAGAAGGTTAGCAAATGTAACAATGCTCGAGAGTTTCTTTATCGTAAAAGACACATAATTTCAAGCATTTAATAAGGTAGATTTATTCTGGGTAGTTTAGTTTGCACATTCACTCAAACAGCCCTCCCCAAAGACAACATTAAAAATGTGATTAGTTAGCTGCCATCAATAACACAAAATAGGAAAACACTCTCTGAAGGGACAGCTTTGTGGAGGGCACTGCACAGTGTGTAGTAAAAATATATGGCCTAATAAGTTTACATTTGCAGGCTCATTTGTTAAAACTCTTGAATTTCTAATTTGTGTCGGAAAGATAAATGGATGGGGCCTCAGTAAAGTGTGAGATTAATACTGATGGATGGGGATTCAGATTTTTGCTAGCCTCTTACTTCTGTACAACCCAGTAGGCAGTTTATGGGGAAAACCAAATGTAAATAAAAAAGAGGACATTATTTACCTTGGTCAAGGCCAATTACCAGTTATATTGTTCTTTTCAACTTTATTGTTTGGATGTAAATTATCCTTATCTAATTATTGTTTAATGCATTTTGGTAATCAAGCCCTTACAAAGTGTAATTAGATGCTAAAAAGGACAGGCGCCCCATGGTTACTTTGAAACACTGCAAATAGTCAAATGGTAGAAATGGAGACCTCTGGGACCTTTCAGGGTGTAAGGGTGGAAGAATAATAATAAAACATATTATATAATAAAAATTGCTTTATACCTGAGTCAAAATGCTCACATAAAATTAAAATGAACCGAGGTTAATATGAATAATAAAATAGGTGGGATCTCTGTATACTGTACACAGCTGATTTCAACAGCTTTCCTTCCACATGCAGTGCCACCACTGAGCTGCGAAGAGACAGACACCAGAAGTGACAACAGCGTTTCTTACATGTCTGGAGAAGATATCTCTGAACTTGGATGAGCTTTATGAACACAGAGAAAGGAGGTCTTCTAACAAAGTAAGTTGACAGATACCGTTTCAAAGTCAAAAGCATAAATATGGCAGAAGGGCATGCATTAGTAAAGGGGTAAATGAAAAGGAACCCTTAAGCGTGAACAAAACAAAGATCACTGCTGCTATGCTTCTGTATGTGTAGTATCTTCAAATCAAAGTTAATCTAGAAGTCTTCAATATTTGTAAAATGTGTCAAAATGTCAGTAGAGGTTCATAGAAGTTTCCAGATCTGACGTGTCCAAAGAGAAATAACTTCAGGAGTCCATCTCTGACCAGTGATGAGGCTGGAATGTATTCCCAGTAGAAAAATGCACAAATGCACAAATGTGTATCTACAGTACATGTGTGTAAATAATCATATCTGTCCTACAACACAGATCAATGGCAGGCAGACACACATGAACACAAATGGCACTCGTGGTTTCATCCTGTTCCCTGGCTGTTGAAGATGAAGGGTTGCTGGTAGGAAAGATATGTATGTAAGATACAGATATGTATGTAACAATGATATCTCCGGTAGCTGGGCTTGGACATGCCAGTAAATTGCCCCTGGTTCCTCTTTGTGTGTCATGCACACCCACATTCCCAGTCAGCCCACAAGATCTGTCCAGCAGTTGGCAGGACTCTTGTGGTGCTCCCAGCCGGCAGCTTTTCCCATGGTCTTATCGTTAGATATCCCCTGGCTCCTGGGCCACTTTGCCTACTCACCATCTAGTTCCTACCCTGACTGTCCCACAGCAGGTCCTGTGAAATCCCAAACCACTCTTCCTTTGCATCCCATAGCATGTCCTGTGTCCCTAGGAAGTGATCTCCCTCAGTCCAGAAAGTGTTCTGGGGATCTGCTTCCCTTGACTGGTGGTGATGGGCTTCACCCTTGGGGCCACCGTCTCTTCTGTGATGGGGCTGGAGATTGCTAGGCAGGACTTTAGTTTGATTATCCCTGTTACTGTTGCTCATTTATGCACATCTGTGCCTGCAGAGATGAGATTTTTATCACATAACCTAGCACAGAGTAGCACCTTGATGAGCCGTGTACTTAAGGAATTTGAACCGAATTTTTAAGGAAACAGGCAGAGGTAGAGGCAGGACTTATAGGTAAAATGCGGTGTCCCTTCCCCCCGCAAAAAAAAGACATAAAAGAGCAAAGTTGTCTTAAAACCAACTTAAAATGTAGTTGTAATCAGAAAAGTGGTTTATATTTTTTTTTCCTCTACTGAGGTGTAATGGAATAGACGTTTTCTTGATTTATACACTTCCTCCAATACCCCCCAATGGATTGGAGGGGTGTTTGTTGACTACATGATGTCATGCTGTAAAAACCACATGCTTAGCAATGAAACTGGGGAGTAGTTCAAGGTTGCTCAGAGGCTGGCTGAGCATGGATCTGCTGATTGAAGGTGATTGCCTTTGCATCACTTATATTGTGATTTTTTTCTTTCACTTATTAAACTGTCTTTATTTCTACCCTTGATTGTCCTTTAGTTTTTGCTTTCCCAATTCTCTCCCCCATCTCTCTGCAGAACAAGTGAGTGAGCAGCTGGTGGATGCCTAGTAGTAGATATGGCATATGCAATATGTGTGTATATATATAATTTACTGCCAAAATAAGATAAAACTGAGGAATATATCCTAATGGAGATATGTAAGTAGTTCTTAATTTAGTTTTTTAAAGAAAGATGAGGCAGTGACTTAACTCTTCAAACTGTGGGGGGCAAATTTTAACAACGCATATTTAGACTGTGATATGGCATTCTTAAATTAAGATCTGATGTTTTCTTAAGAACAAGGCTGAGCCTGTTGTCTGTCGAGTGAATGTCTATGTCCATGCTTCTCTCTTGCATGCAGGCATTTTCAGCTCCTGAGCCTGCAGCTTTGGAACAACCTGCCTCACTGCCTGTTTTGCATTAAGAATATGGAAGGGAAGGATGTATCCTCTTCCTGCAAGTCTTTCCTAAGTGCTGTGCTCTAATTCAACCATAAATTACTATGCATGATGCAGTAACTGCTGACTGAAATTCTATAGCTGGTGTTAATATAGAGGTCAGAATAGATATGCTCATGCCACTCCTTAGTAGCTTTGCAAACTCTGAATTTGTTAAAATGGATATTTACGTCTCATACGCAAATAATAACTGAAGAAAACTGATGGCTATTATTACTATACAAGTTTAGCTCAAGTTTCTCTATTACTCATGCATTCATATGAGTGCATGTTTAAATGCATGTTTATTTGAAAAGGTCACACAATAATCATAGTACTAATGCCAGAACAGCCCTCTTGCTGTGAATAAAGATATTGCCTTATTTGTAACTGGTTCCAGCTCTACATTCTGTCTAGACAAAGAATCCATTTCTGTACAGAAACTCATGGCCTGAAATTTGAAATTCCTCACTGGAAGCAATTACAGTATCAGTGCAGTCCTTCCACGTAAATCCCTCATTTAATAATTTAATTAAAAACAAGTAGTACCATGAGCACCAGAACTAATGAAGCTTAGGTTCCAATAGAACTATGTCATGTAGTTGATTGACTTTTAGCTGAGCTGTGAGGAAGCTTCTGTGTGAGTTCCTCTTCTGTTTCCATAATTCAGGAAAATTTCCTTTTTCTAGTTCCACACCATTAAACGCTTTGTATGCCTATTGCTGCTGACATAATTCAGCATTGTAGGAAGGAAGCAAGTTTGGCTGGGGCAGCTATAGCAGGAAGAGAATTCTCTGAACTGAGAACACAAAACCCAAACAACCACTGCTTCAAGTATAGCAAGCTTGCTTCCTTCTTGCAACTCTGAACCATGGGTTCTGTACAATGTAAGCCTGGGCAAGAAAACCAGTAACAGAGTAATTAAAAAATTCCATTTAGAAGTAACTATTTTTCCAGAGCCCATATGCTGGGCTGCATATTCCCAGAGTTCAATAGTTTCCCAGCACTTGTGTACACAGAATTGGTGAGCATATACTTGCCTTATTTGTAAGGCTCTCTGGCTGCAGAAGCCCAGCTCTTTTAGAGGACTCAAACATAGCTCTAGGAAACTTGGGTTAGAACCCTGCTTTAAAAATGTATTACCTTGCAAAGCTTCATAGCTGTATTAGAAATGTAACACAAAAGAAATTGAACTGCTGAGATGAGTCCAGAAAAGGCTGCTAAGTTGATCAGAAGGCTGGAGCACCTTATCTGTGAAGACAGGCTGAGAGAGTTGGGACTTTTCAACCTGGAAAAGAGAGGTCTTCAGGGAGACCTTGAAGCTTGTTCCAGTACCTGAATGTGGCTTACAAGAAGGCTGGAGAGGGTCTTTTCACAAGGGCATGTAGCATCAGGACAAGAGGGATTGGAAAGTGAAAGAGAGTGGGTTTAGATTATATATTGGGAAGAAATTCTTTACTGTGAGGGTGATGAGATTCTAAAACAAGTTTTCCAAAGAACCTGTGGATGCCCCATCCCTGGAGGTGTTTGTTCAAGGCCATGTTGGATGGGGCTTGGAGCAATCTGGTCTAGTGGATGGTATCCCTGCCCATGTCAAGGGGATTGAACTAGATGAACTTTAGAGTCCCCTCCAACTCAAAACTTTTTATGATTCTATGATTCTAAGTGTGAGATAATGGCTGTATGCTAAAAAGTTTCAGCAGCAAAAGGGTCAGGAGAAAGCAGGTACAATGACCCTAGCTTTACTGCACACCTGAATGAACGTTAGCTAAAAAAATGCATATTCCTCTCAAAAGTTAAACCAATTGAGTAGCAGAAGTGGGGCTGGCTGGTAACACTGTTCTTCATAAATTTTATGCAGAACAGGTATAAATTCTGTAGTGAATCCATGGGCAATTGCTTTCAACTTTTCTCCAAGCTTATGACAGTTCATCCACCTTTGCAGCTCAGATGGATCACTATGTTTGACATTTCAAAGACTAAAAATGATCTGAAAAATAAACACACTGCAATAATTTTGAAGACTGATCAGCCTTTTAATGTGGTGTCAGTTAGTTGACTGTTATTTTGTAAATTAGGCAGCGATTTGATTCTTTATCAATTTTTAGTGGTGTTTAACATCTCCTAACTCATGAAGAAGGCAGCACTGGTAGCCTGAAATGTAATGAAGCTTTAATCTACTTGAGAAACAATGACAAGTCTTTTAAAAATTTGGGATGACTTAAGAACTCATGAAAGAGATGCTAACACAGATACCATGCTAGGGTACCTTGTGAGCTTCCAGGCAGTGCTCTGACAAGTCCTTTCCATCTGCCAGCAGGAATTTTAGTAAGGAGTATCTGCTTGAGCAGTGAATCTTGTTGAAAAAGGGGGAATTCAAACCCAAAGAGGTGATATAGATACAGTTTCCCTGGATTTCGGACTTGTTTCATGTCTCCAGCGATGGAAAGTACACTCCCAAAACACTTAACAGAGAACTGGCTTTGGTGGTTTCAGTAGAGGGGAACTCCTTAAGCCTCACTTTTGAGGAATTACTATATTTTTATTAATATTACTCAGCCAATGTTATGGTAATCGGGTGTTGTTTCAGGTTTTTTTGGGGGGAGGGTTTGAAGCTTTATACATGCCACAGACTTTTAGAGGATTTTTATATTTTATTTTTGAGGGGTTCCAGATCCTAGCACAAAAACATAAGAGGCATCATGCTGTAGGATACATATACATATACATATACATATACGACTCTTCTGGGTTGCAGTGCTGGAGCAATGGCTTGCTCATTGTGTGTGCAGCTCCTAAAAGTGAAAGCTAATAGTTTCAAATGTACTCTCTCTTTAAAACGGGGAAATAATTACCTGTGGGTAGTGACTATTAGGAAGTATATGAGCAGCAAATAATTTACTACTGGCATTATCTAATAATTATCTCTAGATGAAATTGCAAGACTGCAGTGGGTTTAGAGCCCATTTGTGACCCATAAAATATGGGTTAAAACCTCACATTCCACCACTTGCTTTTGCAATTATTACTGCAAATGGTGGAAAAGTACAAAGCAATCTCCAGTAGAAGAGATCTTGTAACTACTATCATTTCTAAAACTATTAAAAAAGATAGAACTTACCCAAAATCTTGATAGCTGATCTCATTATATTCACCAGTGAGACAACATAAATGTAAGTTGTAGTATTAGTTTAGATAACTTTCCATATAAATCTTCTTCTAAGTGATTATATAATTTTTCTGTCATACGAGGCAATTAGACAGTCTAAGCCTACATTTAGAATGGAAATTAAGGCAGTAAAGCAAGGTCCAGAAGCCTATCAGGCCACTTATGAGGGAAATTACAGAGTTTCAACCATGTCATAAAATAAGTTTTTCTCATAATGAATGTTCGTGAGAGATGACAATAGTTTCTTCTGTTGATTACAGCAACAATAAGACAGCTTTCCTACGTGAAAAATGAGGAGCAGTTTTAATGTAGAGTTTGTCAAATTCGTGACAGAGACACTATGTTCTACCCAGTCATCATCAATAATATTGAATTGGCGTTCTAAATTTTTGTAATGAAAATAAAACCTTCAGTCGGTGAATATTATGCAAGGGAAGCCTGATCACTAGCAGTGCCTCCTGCAAGGGATATTCATGCTCTTGGGAAGATCACACAATGTAAAATTTAGAGAATGTAGCTTGGGACTCAAGATACAATCAAGAAAAACTTGGGAGCCCAGTTCTTGTGCCCTAGTTCTGAGGCTAATTTTCATTTTGTTAGATCAGATTCAACAAACTACATCTCAGGACTGGAGACAACTTTAAATACAGAATAGGCTGCAGGCAAAGCATGAGAGAGATATGTCTGGAACGTTGAAGAGGATGTGTAAATATACAAGTGAAAACGCTTTAACCTTGGAGGCATACTGACTACAACCAGTAATAACCTTATAAACTCTAATGACTGGAAGCAAAAAGTTATTTCCAAACTATCTGTTTAAAAAACCAAACCGAATCCAGTTGAAACCAAAGCACATTGCTGTGCTCCGGCCCCCAGCAGAGTGAAAATAAATGAGCTGGTTTATGGCAGATGTCTGCCCTTTCATGGAATCTGGATTCCTCTCCCCTCACCATGCTGCATCCCTATCACTGAGTGGCACTGTAAAGGAGATCCACAGGCACACCACAAGGATGTGCTTGCAAAGCCCCATAATCCAAAATGGTTACATGACAATGTCGACTTTCCCTGACTCCACAGAAAAATACTGACCTATTGATGTAAGAAAAAGTTTCCTATGTCTCTACCTCTTGAGATCAAAAGTATTTAGAAGAAACTGGCTATGAAGCACAGTGACTTCACAAATGAATTCACACTTCTTTCTTTTTTTTCACATGAAATTTTGGAAGAGGTGTAACTGGGAAGACTGAAACAGTAAAAGCATTGAAATTACTTACTGGAAATAACTGTAACTCATGCTGACCTCACTGGGAGCGTATTTTATGATAGCATCCCTAGCTACTCAGGTAGGATGACTCAGGCAGACTCAGCAAGGACCAACATAATCTGTGTAGCTGTGGCTTCTGCAGAAGAGTGTTGGGCCAGCCCATGGTAGAAACCATCTCCTCCAGAGTCTGAAGAAAACCTGTCTTTAGCGCACAGCCACTGTTTCACTGGGGAAGTGTATAGAGATAGGTACAAGCTGAGTCACACACTATGAATTTGGATTTTTAATTTTTTTTTCTGGATGGTATTTTACCCAATCTATTAACAAAGGAGCCCAGTTCTAATTGAGACATTCTTGAGTTCTCCACAATTTCTCATTTGATCATTGTTGCTACATTCTTAAAGCTCTTTGGTTTGAGCCCTAGCTCAAAGGAAAGGTGCTTTTGTTATACAGTGCCCATCTGTAGCACTAGATACCAGAAACAGTGGATGCAGTGTCTTCAACAAGGAATTTTGCTAGGCAGCAAGGAAGAGGGAAGCAGAAAGGAGGAGGAAGGAATTGGATTCCCACAGTTTTGTCTGAGCCATTGATGAATCATGAGCAGGAATCTCAGGCATGCCACCTGCAGCATCACACATGCTTTTACAAAGATCCATGTTGGGATAGACCTGTCCAAAACACACTACAGTAGATGCTGTCTCTAGTGTCATCAATCACTCCATTACTCTTAAAAACATAAAAGGATTGATATTCCCTACTTTAATTCAAAAGAGAGTGACATGAGGTCAGGTATCCCTTATGACTGACACTGTGGTGATGAGTGCAATGAAAACACAGTATCACTGTCAATGCACTGTTGTCCTTGTCCTCAAAAGAATTTGTGGTGCCTCAGGCTTTAAAAATTACTTCCTAGTGGCAATTTGCTAGCATTTTTGAATTTTCCTATCCATAGGTTCAATAAGATAGGGAAAACTCCCAATTAAGCTTTGTGACTAAAACATAAATGTTTAAAAGCAACACAACCCAAGCACTGCTGAAACCTGAAACAGTGCAACACAAGACAAAATTGATGCTCTCTTAGCAAGTGAAAGTGACACTTGACTAAACATGTTTCCATGAGGGAGAGAGGGAGGAGGAACTGACCCTGACACGTATAACAGCGGCTTAATAGTCACCTGTTCCACCCTTATCTCCTGCAATGCTTTTTTTGTTGTTCCCTGTCCAATCTAGCTCTCACAGGAAGGAATGCGTTCTAGGATCTCCCTAACAGTTTCAACAGCTCCCACAGCTATCAGGTACACATTCCCACAGATGCTTTTTGTCTCCACACTCACTTTGGGGAGGGGAAATGGGGAAAATCCTTTCCCCAGAAATGATGCTGTCTTGTCCATCTAATTGAGAGGATAGTGGAAGACTGCATCACCCGCTTCTCTGACATAAAGGCATCCTGATCTCCCAGAGACTCTTTAGTGCCACAGCTTGGAATGGGAGAGACAAAATACTGTCTAGAAACCTGCATCCATAGATAAGGTTCTTCAGCTTTTTTGGGTTTTTTTTTGGTTTTTGTTTGTTTGTTTGTTTTTTTGGGGTTTTTTTTGTTTTAATTTTTTTTGTTGTTTTTTGTTTGTTTTTTGTAAGGGAGGGTTTGGGGTGTGTGTTTTTTCAGATTTACATTTAATTTTTACACTGGAGTTTTGGAGTGGGCTGAGAATACAAAGCTGGCAATACTAAGGTAGTCTTGCAAATACTTGGGAGCAAAAAATGTCTCAAAATATTAAAATATTTAGTTAATTTCCAAAATTCTTCATTTAGTACAATCTTATTGCTATTTTTCAAACAGCTAGAACTCTTAGCCTTTCAAATCAACAAACATAATTACTTTCTTTGGAATGAAATACAATTCATCTGGTTTCCAAAGGATATGAAACTCACATGATTGTGCTTTGTCATCATTTGTGTATGTACATATTGTCAGACATGGATGCATACCTATCTACACTCCTCATGATAATAGTTACAAATATGTTACCGAATTTTAATATTGTGTGATAAGTTGCAGCATTTTTACAAGTGTTGTAGAACGAAGTGGTTATAGAAATCACAGGAGTTTTATTCCTTCCCCAGAGGAGTCATAGGCTACAATGCAAGTACTGACACTACAGGTAATTCACACAGGAGCTGAGCCTGAAGATGTAAATTCTTAACAAATGAGATATTATTTACTCTACTGGTTTTGGAACGACAAGAAAAGCAATTGATAACTTCTTTGAGAAACAAGTCTCTGCTATAAGGTAATTGAGACCATTTTGTCTTTTTTGAACATGGCCATCTTTCCCATCCAGAACCCTGAATGACACTTGGGTTTGGCTTCCTTTTGGAACTAGTAACACATACTTTAACACAGAACAACAAAAAAAAAAAAAATCCCATCAATAATCCTGAAGAGCTCACACCTTCCATATTCCCCTAAGACTCTGTCTCTTATTCCAGCTCAACTCCCAGATGAACTTCTTACAAGGTGGGATTATTAATTTTCTGAATGCTAGTATCAGAGAATAATTGATATTCCTGCTGGAGTTCTGTGCTGGAGCTCTGCCTCATACTTCAGTTTCCCCTTTATCTGTAGTGTTGGTTTAAATGTGCCTTCTTGATAGCAGTATTTCCACACTGTGCATGAACATGAGCATCACAACATTGACTGTATTTTTCTGTGGCCGTATCTCAGCTGCAAGCAGCTGATGCTCGAAAGTAGGGAGTCCTTGAGGGCAGAAAGGAGATTTGTGGTACTGAAATAAAGAGTTTATTTGGGGGTTGAGGGACAGCGTTGACCACAGATCTCTGTCTGAAAGATTTCAGCACACTGCCTAGAGAGAGAAATTTTCTTCCCTTCTATTTCTGACATTTCTGCCAATTCCTTTACTTCATGTGTTGTTCTCACCTTCCAACTGTTGACCTTTTCTCTTCCCATTCACCTCCCTGTTTAACAAGTCTCTCTCCTTCACTTTTGCCATTGAAGGATGTACTGCCACTTGGCAAACTGCTTGACATCAAACCTGTGCATGTGACTTAGGGAGGTCTGATTTCTGGCTCCATTAGGTCAGCACAGATCCATTCAATATTCTTCTGATACCAAGCTGGCTCACTGTTCTGCATAGAGCTGGCAAAGAAATGTTCCCTCCCTCTCCTCTTCATTTTATGTGCACATTAAAAGTATCCATGACCAAATCAAAAATTGTGCAGCTGTTTCAATAGCTGCAAAACTGCTTAGAACAGAGAGCCCAGAGCATAGAGAAAGAGACCTTTGTGAATTGAACGCTCTCTGAACTAACTTGTTTGTGAAAACCCATGTATAATTAAAGCCTCTCTTGTTAGTGAACAGAGCCATACTTAAATACACACAATGTATATCTTTATTTCCAGCTCAGATTTTTTTATGGGACATTTTCCAGCAATGTGTATTATGTGGCTTTGGCAACTGCAGTGCATCATCATCATCATCATTCAAACAGTAGAGCTCCCTGCTTCATTATGAGCATCTTTCCCCTAAAATACTTTTTGATGGACTGCAGTATAGGCAGTCTAGACCTGAACTGCATAACAAATGGATGCTATGATTCCTCTAATGGCAAGGTCCTTTCTCCCACTGCAAATGGAGATGTAATTCAGATGCACAGTATCTCACCCTTTGCATGCTGAGTGAAAAAATAAACAGCAGCATTCATTTGTCTGTTTCCATTTCCCTTACCAAAAAGTCAACTTCCAAAGAAAATGTTTACCAAAACATTTCCCTGAACAATCTGAATAATATTTTAATGGACCACTTACTTAGTTAGTATCTAATTAAATTTTGCATCATGAAGAGCATAGTCAAGTCACTGTGGTATTGTGAATAAGGTTTCCATAAAAAATGCAGAATAAAAGAACTCTGCAAAATAACCACCATTAAACTAATGAGTAAAAATTCAGCAGCTATAATAAAATCCACCAGAGAACAAATAAACTGCAAACAACTGTATTACCAAACAATATTAGTCAGGTTTCATCTTGTTCCCTCATGCATCCCAGCACAGAACAGGAAAAAAAAGAAATACTCGTAGGAGAACATTTTGATAGAAGGGCCAAACACACATACACACAGAGAGATGCAGTAAACACTAGCAGCTGCATGGCTTAAGGTACAAAATAGTATAACATCTCTTATTAAAAAATGAATTAACTATTGTGAGTATATTTCTCTTGACAAAGCACATTTTCTCTTCTGTATAATGTAATTGTTAACACATTTAAAAAACAAACTCAGTTATTTTGATAGTCGCACTTGTAATGCAAGGGCATAAAATTAAGGAAGCAAGCTATCAGTCTTCCTCTTTCACTTGAACTTGGGTTTATCTCACCCCGACTGGATCCTATAAATATTTTCCCTAAAGGTTGCTCAGTTTCTCCACCTCTCCACAATCTAATTCAGCAACAGACATCCATAATACTAAGCTTGAGCTGTGACAATCAAATCGATCCTCACGTGCCTTAGTGCTTAGCTGTGAAGGGGGCTGCTATAAGACCATTGCCCTGTCACTCCACGTAGAGTGATTTCCCTGCTGTGCAGTATAACTCTGTTAATGTAATCTGTTCAGTGCTCCAAATAAATACTTCCATTGGAACATTCACCTAGGGCTTATTTGTGATGTGTGTGAATGTTATTTATTAGAAAATTTAAACATTATTGCAGCCAATTAGAAAAGCACTTTTTATTACTTGCAGCCTTTGCTGCTGCCAGTGCCCTACATCCTCCCCTTTGACACCACCATTATATACTGGCTCACTTAAAAGGCACAGCTAGTAAGTGTGCCCAGCTCTGCAAAGGACTTCTGTCACCTGAGCCCCAGGCTGATTTCAGCAGTGCTACTGATGCTTAAAATCAAGCAGGCAAGAGCACAAGTATTTGCAGAATCCAAATTTCTACAGATTCATAAATTAGGAGTTCAACCACCATGAGAGAGGTGTTTCCTCCTCTGAGCTGTAGTTCCAAATACAGAACATATTTCTGAAAGAGTGACGTCCTGTACTCCATGCACCCAATTTTTAGGATGCTTTCTGGTCCACTTCCTCTTAGCTCGTGTTTGAGCAAAATCCAAACTACAGATATCAGAAACCCCTCTGCAGGTAAGGCAGTACTTCCTGAAGAATTTAACTTTTATTGCTGTTTGCCCAAGCTTTCTTTAAATTTCTGCTCGTTTTGGAGGTAGGGGAGGCTGTCAGTTTGTAAAAGCACTGTTGCAAAGTCCCATAAAGAGCAGCAGATCAACCCTATAATTTAAATTTAAATACACAAAACTTTTTTTTTTTTTTGCAGAGACATCCTTAGTTGTATAAACAAAGAGTTTATTTCTGAGAAAACTTCTCAAAATCAAGTAATTTGGATGAACGTTTGACCTAAAGAAGATTATTCCATCTTCATGCGTATTTATAGTCTTCTCTGAAAGGTACTGTGATAGCAAAAATGCAGACAGCTTTGACTCCAGCTGTCAGCCGACAAAATCAGACATAATTATATGGTAAAATTGTGTATATTTATATCCCAATCTCTACTGCAGAAGCTGTTGAAACAAAATATTAAAAAGAATCTGTTTAAAATGGACACTTAACTTTGCCTGAAACCATAGTATGAGTGGTTTAATCCTACAGCCATTGTGGCTTCATTCTCAGTAATGTCAGTGGAAGGGTGGAGATGTTTTGAAAGGATCCCAAAGCAAAGAACCTTAAATTTGTCTAAGTTTGAACATTATCTCCTGCTTTTTGAGACCTTGCTATACACCCATTACTTTCCACCAAGGAAACAATGCACCTAATTGCTCCAACAGACTGGGAACAGCTACCTCATTTAAGGGAACTGCTTTCTCAGCACCTTGCAATTAAGTCAAAGTGAGTTCTGCCTCAGGAGCTGAGTTAGGTTCTGAGCAGTTTGCTCCTGTTTGGTTTTAAAATCTCTGTGTCTGGAACTGACCAAGGAGTCACATCTAGTTTAGGGAGGTAGAAAGTAGGAAAAGGATTTCTGTGGGTACACTAAAACCAATTGATCACATCTGTTTGTTTGTAAGTCTAAATATGTACATTAATTTGTTGTTCATTAACAATTCTGCTTGAGAACACAGAACAGAATATGCTGCAGATAAGAGAAAGACATTATAACTAAAAATATTTTCCATTGGTGAAAAACTTATAAAGGAAAATAAACATAGCTGAAAGCATATATATGCCATAAAATACATAGAAATATATACATATAGGTACACGTTTATATAAAAGAATGCTTGTCATTCTTAAATTCTGAATTAGTACTGCCTTTAGTTATTTTGCCTATATTATGTCTGGTTGGGTTTTTTGAGAGATTTATTTAAATTTTGCTGAGAGCTTTCCAACTCTTTTAAACTCATTTCCATGAAACATACAGTACTAATTTGAATCCCAGTGGTGTTATTATTGTTGTAGTATGTTTACACACCTTTGAAACCACTCTCTAGCAGTACTGAGCAATGGCAGAGGCAATGCTACAAAGCTTGTATATTATTTTTCATTAATTGTCAGATGTGTAGGTTGTCTTCTTCAAGCATTCTCCTGACCTGTTACCATGCAGTAAACAAGAGTGAAGAAAGAAAGTAGAGGTGGTAAACTCTGGTAGGATATATCAGCAGAAAAGATGCTCCTCCTTTACTCAGTAACCTGACATTTAGCACCTGCCAGGGTATAAGAGCCCAAGATTCAACTCACTCTTCAGTGTGGCAATATTTGACTGTCAGTCTCCCATTGCCTCAGGGTCTGTTCTTGCTGCTGCAATCGTGCCAGGTTCTTAATTTCTCTTCAGCTTCTTTTTCCTTCTGTATAATTATTAAATATTAATGGAGGAGGCACTGGTGTCCAGATCTTTCACACTCTGGATGCATGCCCTAATCAATAGGTTACCACAAAAAAGGACAGACTCTTTCTCTGCAAATGTATCTTTTCATGTCCTTGTTTTTCTCCTAAGCTCCTGAAATCAAGTTACTTTATTGTATTCAGCATAAAATTGAGTTCTTACACTTTTCTTTAATGGAAAACTTAAATTAAACTTCAAGATTAGTTTAATTTAAACTTTTATTCTTGCCACCACAAAGAACCTCACCTTCTCCTGTACCTCAAATCAGGGTCAGCTCAAGACTAGAGAGTTGACACAAGCAGAATGGGAAATGAGAGGCAGCAGCATAAATGAAGCAGACATGAACAGAGCTCCTGCCCAGACTTGTGTCTGCATATATGATATTTCCTAATTAAAAAGTAGAGTTTTTATCATCTCTGCCCCTCATAGTAAGAGAAATATTACACTGCCATTGGTTTAACAGGGGCTAACAGGAGAAGGGTTGCTGTCACTGTCACAAGAGCCATGCTTCCTTTGAGAACTTCTACAGCCTCAGCTGAATACTCTTCTCAAGTAAACTCTGCTCCCAGGCTGCAATATACCCCTTTTTCAACACGGCTGTTCCACTTTAATAAAAACAACACATATTTACTCTTCAAACCAAAATCAAGCACAAATAGTATCTGCCATAAACAGGAGGAAAGAGTCATAGGCAACAGTAAAAGAAGCAGAACTGCCACCAAACTAACTTTTCCATAATCATGTTAGATTTTCTATATGCATGTATAACTGTTAGATTAGTGATTCTCTCTGGGTTATTTCTTTATTTGTGATTTCATATGTCAGCTAAAGAATTTTTCCACGAGGTATGCCCTTCAGCATATCACCTACCTGGTAGCTACACAGTCCAATCCAGTATCTCACCAATACTGAAATTGGCAAGAAAGGTATTTGGGGCCCTTTTCTGCCCTAGTCCAGGTTTTGAAGGCTTAGAATATATTCATCCCTGGCTGAAGATGTTTTGGCAATAATTTCAAATCATATAAAGTTTTATTTGCAATGTAAGTTGATATAATACATGAGCAACTGCCATTTTTGCTTAATACAATTTTTAGGGACATGTATATGAACTGTTTCTTCAGAAACATGTTTCAGTGGGAAGACGAAAAGTGTAGTGGATCTGTATGAGCCCTTACAGTTTCTCTCATGCAAGGAAAGAGAAAGAATCTCAGTTTTAATGTGCATCAACACAAACTCCTGCTTTTCATTTCCACTCAGCAACCATATTACAGTAATTTCACGAATATAAGCCGCACCTTTTTCATTGAAGAATCCAGCCTACCCCAGTGGTGCGGCTTATATTCAGGTGCGGCTTATTTATGGACAAATCCCAGCGAAACGCCAACCCAGAAGTGAGAGCCGGCCAAGGAGAGTGGCAAGTGTGCGGGCCGGCCCCTGTGCCGCCGGCAGCGTGGGACCGCCAGGAACGAGGGCTGGAAATGTGTGGAGCGGCCCCTGTGCCATCGGCAGCCGGTGGCAGCGTGGGACCGCCAGGAACGGGGTGCCGCTGGGAAGCCGGGCTGTGTGGGGCTGGGCCGGAGCGCCCCGCCCCCTCTGCCGTGTGGAGTTAAAAAAAAAAAAAAAAAGCGCGGCTTATATTCGGGTGCGGCTTATATATGGACAAATCCCGTGGTCTTCCCAGCTACCCAGAAGTGCGGCTTATATTCAGGTGCAGCTTATAATCGTGAAATTACTGTATATTTAGAATGATGTAAAATCCTAACAGACAGAAAAAGAGAGCTTGCCATTTTCACATACTAGCAGATAAAATCTTTTTGGAATATGACCAATTTATCTCAAAGACCAGAGAAGCTGAGATCTTATCCCAAAGAAATAATTTACATATTCTAATTTACATATTCTTATAGAGTTGAAAAAAATTTAACTTGTGTTGACCAGTCATGGATTTGCATTGCTTCACACAGAAGAAAAGAGCACTAAGAATTTGTTTCCCCACTTGAAACATTTTCTGTCCTAGTCACAGAAGAGAGCTAGTAGCACTGAATAAGCAAAATTGTATTAAGACCAATTGATGGAAATGCTTACTTTCTGTTTTTGAAAATATACTAATATCCATCCACAGTAAACCCTGTTTTATGCTATATGTGCTCAACCAATACATTTTTGTAGCCCAAATGACATGTACATGCTTTGCAGCATTTAATTTGAAATATTCTCACCCTAATGATGGGAAGAAGGCTGTAATTTATAGAAGGAGCTCCAGGGGGTATTTGAATGTTCAGATGAAGAAGCAAATTCAACTACCAACTGCTATAGAAGGAACCTTAAAATATTGAATTGATTAGAAAAAAATGGAACCACCTATAAAATGGTATTTACCTATGCAAAGAAAAATTCTGGCAACTTAAAAAGAAATACTGAAATACTCATGAGTTACAATGTTTTATTTTAAAATTGCTCTTCATAAGATTTGATACTGTATCAGACTATTTAATTCTGCAACTATTTTAACATTAAATATCTCTCTCATATACATACACACAAATCAGCAAACATACTAAACTGCTGAATTATTGCCTACTTGATAAGACCCAATATTTCTCCCTTCCTAACCATCCTTTGTTCTTTATAAGTAATGGCAATATTGGAAAGTTATTTTCAAATGTAGCATTTTCAAGAACTACCTGGCTTTGAAGCTCACCTCACCCTTTTACATCATTTTATAAGGCAATTTGCACAGAGCTTTGTCTCCTCCTTTTAATATGTCCATACTAATCAGGTAAAAACTGTAATAAATAGCAGCTGCTTATTCATGCTGCCATCACACCTTCACTTAATGCATAAGGAGAGCCCTAAGGAACCCAGCTTAAAAAATTGCTTCTGGAGTTCATGGTAACCAAAGGGATCAGCTCATGTGTCAAGGTAAACAATGTACAAAGCAAACAAAATGAACCCAAACCCAGAAAAATTCTTCCCCAATGTATATAGTTAGCAATAATAGTATGAAATTAAGACATAATAATGTGCAGGATATTTAAAATAAGGAGGTAAAACTTGCTTCAACAAACTACCACCACCTGGCCTACACTGTGAATTTGCTAGGTTGGGATCCACTTTATCTATTAACTGAAAAGTTATAAAGTAATACTGATGTACTCCAACCCTGATTAATATTTTTGAACACTGAAAGGAGTTCAAAGCTGAGACACAAATAACAATTCAGAAGCTGAGAATATGCTTGAGTCTCCACAGAAATGACCCCCTCTTGGAATGGATAAAAACCTTATAGACAAGATTGACTTTGCGATACTTAACAGTGTGCCTACTCCAAGAAAAGAAAGAATTTTAAAGAACTTTTATGATTTATTAGTTACTTTGTGAACACTGTAATGAAAATGTATCCAGTGAGATCTTTTGAATCCTATCAATCTTTGTTACAAATTATTAGATTTTTTTAGAATAACATATATGCCTCACATAATCTATAATTAAATGAATTCCATTAGTTAAATGAAATTTCATACATAAATTGAATATGAAAAATTATGAGTCAATTATAATGAAACAGTTACTAATACTCACCATATGAAGTGGTTACAATCACCAGATTCAGGTAACTCAAAAGTGAATCTTTGAGACATGAGCAGTAACACAATAAAATATTGTCTTCTCTTGTAATTAACATATATAGGAGTGTTTTACTAAACTCAGTCGGCACAGATTCAACTTGTTTGCTGAATAATTTTATTTGTTTATCTCTTTCTGCTCTTTAAATGATCTGCTTACAGAGCTACTGGCAATTAGGACACATTTAGGGTACCTGTGGGCTCTCAGGTTGTTTTTTCGCAGGAGACAGCACAGGTGAGGGAAAAGAGAAGAAGCCAAAAGTGGTCAATGTGAAATAATTAGCATTTTTTCAGCCTCCCATTTCTAAGAGTATTAGTTTTGGAACGTTTTCTCGAAGAAAACAATAGTATAGTGAAAAATGAAGCCTAGGGGTATTACTTTTTGTCAGATTGCACCAGTGCAGTGTCACAGTGCTTTTTAACTGGACAATGTACTCCAGATGCTCATTGGTGATATTTTCAGATCTAATAGAATCCTTTAAGTCACTGCTTGTTTCCCAGACTCCTGGGTCTCAAGCTAAAATGTGAAGTACAGTTTTGTTGTGATGTCTCAGAAAAATTCAATTGCAAAAGAAAGTCTTGCTACCAGAAATAGGAAGACAGTGCTGGACGGACATTCAGGAGTAACTGAAATAATGAGGTAATGATTTCAGAAATTGTTTCTTTACACCCTGTGGTGTGTCTCACTCATACTGTCATTGTCACTATTCACAGTGCTCCTTTGCATTAACTGTATACTCATCCTCTATATTCAGGAAAAATTCTCTAGAAGTTTTCCTCACAAATATTTTTAGCTGCTTTTACCACAATTCATAGATTCACCTATATAACCACAATCTACTTTAGAGACAAGATTAAAAGTTATGTGCAGGGTTTCCCTGGTGAAAGGTCATTTCCTCCACTTCTCTAAAACTGCAGTGTGAGAGAGAAAGGCCCTTTCTTGCATTTAGAAGCTTATACAGACCCTCACCAGAGGCCCTGGCTCAAAAGCATCAATAGTGCATTCAGGTAGGAATGGGGGAACTTTGTTCACTCATTTTAATCAAGTTGGTCATAATCTTTTCTTCACTCAGAAGAGCTTTTAATTGCTGTGGGAACTCCCACAGCAGCTTTCAACACCCAACTGTGATCCAGTGACTGCAGTGAATAGGTTTGCAAAGAAAAGAAAATTCACTAGTTATTTATTTCCAAACTTAAAGGGAGTTTTTCTTTTGCATTTTGCTTTCTGCAAGGTAAGGGCTCTTATAGTAGTGAGCTGTGCAGGCTTGTGTTTGAGTTGAAAAGCCTCACAAGGATGGAGGGCGAACCAGCACCTCAGTCTCTTCCTCCTGTTGTTGCTGCAGCCACATGTGCACTGAGTTATTCAAATTAGAGCAGACGATCAGCAATGAGCCACTAATGGAGTAATTTTCATCTCCCTTAATTTCCCTGATGTTTGTAGCAGGAGAAAAGTGTTGAGACAATGCACTGAAAAAGAAAAGAAGAAAAGCAAATGAAAAGTGAAATCCTGACTGAGGAACCGACTGACTCCTCTAGTATGTGTACCAAAACTTTAGATCTATTTGTGGGGCTTCTGAGAGGAACAGAATGGTTTGTTGTTTCTAATGCAAACATCATTCCGAGGCTTTTCGTTTTCATAGTCATATCACAGCAAAGCTAAGGGGGTGTCAATCACACTTGATACGTCTGACTGGGAAAGCGCTCCCTTCACAGCTGCATGTGGCAGAATACACTCCGTATTTATTATATTTTTAGTAAGGCATGCTATCTTGTTCATGTGTGAGAAACTGTAATGCATCTTTCACATTTAAAGTGCCCTCTGAAGCTTTCTGCCTCACAACCTCCTGCCTACTTTCACTGTTACCACTAAATTTTTTATATTGTCTTGAGCATCTCTGAAAGAATTGCAAATTCCAGATAGAACATTATTAATTTAGCACTATCGTCTCTTACAATATAGTGTACAGCCGTCCATCCTGCTTCTGTGCGGCTGTGTCTTATCTCGGCTCTTAGTGAGAAACTAAATTAAGGCAAAGGCTGAAGTCGCTCATGTGTACTACTTTTAAAATTAATTTTTGCTGACAGTACCACAGAGTCAAAAGCATGTAGTTGCATTATGAAAGCCAGAAAAGAGATTAAAATATATGTGTATTTTTGTTATTCCAGGAAAGAAAGTCTTTTGCTCCTTCTACATTAGTCATTTTCCCAAAGGACTCTACATCCTTCCTTATTTGGGGAGTGAAAGTTGAAACATCACTCTCTTTTCAATTTGCTAAAGATTTTTGCTTTTTATTGTGTTTAACTTCTTATGCTTGCTATCTTCTTTGTAAGATGCAAGTGAAGTTTTATGATGGGCAATTTGGGTGAGGGAGATGAAGGGCAATTTGAAGATACTAACATTGTTTGCAATGTGTCTCATTTTCAACAAATTATTTAATTTGAGAGAAATCCTCCTTGGTCTCTAAAAGCTTAAAATGGTTCAGTTCCATGCACTTGAAACAATCCCCTTCCTAAAATTGACTTTTATTTTAACTTTAAAGTTGTAAAATGTTAGGAAATGAAACATTGACGTTCTAACTGAACTTTACATTTTTCTGAACTTCTTGACTATCTGGGAATACATTACTTCTCTCTTATCTTGTCCTTAAGTAAGTCCAGCATTGTAGTTTTTAAAACTATGTCAACCTCTATTTATCTGGATTTATTTCCTTTTTCTTTCCCTGGTATACCAGAAGCCACTTTTCACCTCTGTGATGCAGAGATAAAACTGAAAGAAAAGCAATGGGGAAGCTAGCGTTTTCTATGCTGCAGTTGCTTCCCTGAACCTACATCATTACTGTTCCAGCTGATATGAATTATAGCACAGGCAGACTCTGCCATTCCTTGTTTACTGCTCTCTGAAGCAGGGTGAAAAGCGTGTTCACTATTTTCCAGATTGCCAGTGAAGTTTAGTTGATGCTTCTTAGTCAGATAAAAGATGGAGAGAATGGAGACAAGCTCTGCAGCAGCCTTGCTCATCCAGAATTCCCTTTCAGCCTGACTAACATCAGGCAGCAGTGTGGCTTTTCTCACAGTGACCACACTTACAAGAAGCCTTTGCAACAGCTCTAAAGAGTGTCTCTTCCAGGATGGTACAGCAGAAACAGCCCCTTTGAAAACATGTTTGAAAGCAGAGTGTGATGTGCCATCAAACCGAACTCCTCACAATACACACATCAAAGGGAGCAGTTACAGCATCAAGAAGACAGTGTTGTGAAGCTTAACATGACTGCATGGACTTTTCATGCTGCACTTGCATCTGTCAAGGGACATTAAAAATTTTATTCTGGTATATGAGACCCTGTGTGTGACTCTACTGCAGAAAAAGACTTTCAGGAATGAGTAAGGAATCAGAATTATTTTGATGAATAAGAGTAACATTCTACGTAAGAGCTAGAAAATTACCTATAAACTAAGATTTGTAATGTATCACAAACTAAATGTGATTGAAAATATCTTTCACAGACACAGAGTTTGCAGTGTGACATATCAATAGGAACACAGCTTTCAAGACAGCTTTCTGGTCTTGACAGCCCTGATAAGGCCTCTGCTGTAAACTTTTTCTACTTCCAGGTACTGTATGGCAAGGCAGATGTGGGCTAAGTCAAGAAACACGGTGAGTTTCAAGAAATAGAAGAGATTTAGAGAGATTTTTTATTCTGTAACTGGGATTGTTCAATGTAAAGAATGGCAGTTCAAGTGGGAATTTCCAAGAACATGAATTTTATTCTCATATAATTATTTTCCAGGAAGAAAAAAAGAGACTTGTTTTCACATTCATGTGACCAGGAAAAGACAAATGCATGCATTCATAACAGACGAAGCTTTTAATGGTAAGGGATTTTGAAGCACTGGGATAGTCTGTGTGTATCTGTTGTGGATTATTTCCCATTGAAGAGCAGATTAGAGAAAAAGTGGTCAGGAGAGAAGTGAACACAGCTGATCCTGTACTACAACAATGCAGTGAACAAGGTAAAGTGTCCAAGGCATTTTCCTATCTACTTTTTTATTATATACATACAGTAATTTCACGATTATAAGCCACACCTGATTATAAGCCGCACCTCCCGGTAGCTGGGCACACCACGGAAGCCACACCTGAATATAAGCCGCATTTTTTTTTTTTTTTTTTAAGCGAGGAACCATGTGTAACAAAGTAACAAATTAATAACAGAATCGCTGCCAGCTGGGTTTGGTGTCAGGTGCTCAAGTTGCAAACAGTTTTCATAGACCAGTGAAGCCTTTAAAGGCAGCCCCAGGTGCCCTCCCTGGCCGGCTCTCACTTCCGGGTTGGCGTTTCGCTGGGATTTGTCCATAGATAAGCTGCACCTGAATATAAGCCACACTACTGGGGTAGGCTGGATTCTTCAGTGAGAAAGGTGCGGCTTATAATTGTGAAATTACTGTATATAATTATATATACACATATAAAATATATATTCTATATAGTTATGTCTAGAGTATGTATTCTAGATGTATAATATATATATTGTATTTATTAGTCCCTGAGACGGACTGTGAATATTAGTGCTTAATATTATATTGAGCCACTTCCAGTGGGTACCTGAACAGGTCAAAAATGACTGGGAAAAGTCTGCTGACAGAAAGCTTGTAGTGGTACTTTGCGTGAGATGCTTTTGCACTTTGTTCTAAAATGCATATCAGATTATGTCCTGGTCTCTAATGGATGAAACCATTATCTTTGGATAAAAAGCTTCCCCAAGAAAGGAAATTTTTTCCAAGTGTTAGAACAGTAAGAAATCAGGGGTAACACCTGCAGAGAAGCAGAGATCAGCAACAAAGGCCTAGATTTTTCCTTTAATAAAACCCAGAAAGCCTTGAGTGATGCATGCAGGTAGCTTGAAGCAACCAAGACACGAAAAGCCCTGTGTTCTCCTGACATGCCTATCCCTGCGCAGCCACTTGGCTTCTGCCATGATTGCCATGAATTAATGTCTTCCAGAGCTAGAAATGAAGGAAAGAAACAACTCAATCCAAAATTATTTGGCTGAAACCTTTTATTAAGTAGGTATGAGCAAGAGGTGCTCAACTCATGTTAGTCTCTGTGGCAACTGGAATATGTTAGGAATACACAGGAATCAAAACATGACAGAAGAATATTTTTTTAAAAACCCTTAAAGTTTTGCTAATTAATCTTTGGTAATTCCTTAAAGGATGATTCTTTTTTTGACTTTTAATATTGTAGTGGAAGACTGAAAACACTGAAATTAACAGAATCAGAACTTTAAAAGTATGATCTGGAAGTGTAGCGCTTTTTTTGCAGACTTTTTTCTTCTGTAAAAACTTATCCACAAAAATATTTTGGATTGTTTTACAATAATTGGACAATTTTTCCAGGATACCTACATGATTTAGGAGTCAAACTGTCATTTCAAATGCAGTGAAGCAATAATTAAAAAAAATAGCCCAGCTTCTTAGCTCATCAGGCCATACTTTATATCTACTTGATGAAGACTCAGAGGCGTGATCAAGTGTTTTGCTTATGGAAAGGAATTTGGTATTGTAGTTAGCATTTAGGAGATCTGTTTCAATTCTTAATTTTGCCTCCAAATTGAGAGTAAGACAAGAAGTACATAATGGAACTTAAGGGCCCACCCTTAACTTTTACATGTCTGAGGGGTCATTTTTCATGAGGAAACAGACTCACATAATTACTTGGAATAACTGTATTGCTGCAGTGATTATAATAATATGATATGTATTGAAACCACTGGTTTCAATGTTGTATGTACAAATACTGAGAAAAAGAGAAGGGATTTAAAAAGCAAAATCATAGCAAAATAATGAAATAAGTGTGAACAACAGGGTTTTAGTATGCCAACTGAAGTGGGCATACTTTATAGTATGTAACTTTAAGTGGGGATGGGGGAAAAAAGAGATAATAAACCTTTTCTTTTTCTTCAGATTCAAAAATAAAACCAAGACATTTCTTCTCAGGTAGACTTGAAAAGATTTTTCACTGAAAAGGTTCAAATTAAGAAACCAAAATATTTCATCCTAAAAACACTGAAACAAAAACTTCTCACTTAATAATTTATTTCCTGACTGCCTCATTTTTCTGTTTATTTGCATCACAGATATTTGTCACATTCACAAGGCGCTATACTGTGTATTGAACTACATCTTTTGTTGATGTTTTACAGAGCCACAAATTAAGGTAAGTTATTCCCAAATTTCTTGCCATATATTTGTTAGCTCTAATGTGCACAGCTTTCATTACTGCCCAAAAAAACCCTTTATCTATCAATTTCCTTGGAAAAAAATAGCTTAAAATATAGCTCCCCTGAAAGTCAATAAGACTTAAAGAGTCTGTGTCACTTCATCATTTTAGTAAATTGCCCTCCAAACTCCTACACATACATGTGTGTACAGATTTCTCTGTACTGAATTGATTATAAATGAATTAATATTAAAACAGCATTATGGAAAAAAGAAATTAGAAGGAAATTTTGAGATTTATCTATCATGTATATGAGCCTTTAAAGGAATTTAATCCACAAATGAGAGGAAACTGCTACCACAAGTACCTCAATGTTAACTTTTAGGGTTCCAGATAATTTTTAATAAGGTCTCTACAGCCCCCTGCTTATGTTCCCATTCTCCTCACTGGGCAAGGCAACTAAACAAGAGAAATTGCAGCAGTTTACCCACCAAGTTTATGATTTCACAGACTCTAAAGAAAATATTATAAATGACAAATTGTCTAGAGTGAATTAAGAGTAGTATTTGCACATTTTTCTGCTTGGCTGAGCTCATACTGTTTCTTTGGGAATAAGCTATCAGTTTTTAACATTTCCTTTGCCTTATTCCCCTAGCACAGTATCACTTGCCTTTTACATTTTCTGCTGTTTTATCTCAGTGAGAAATAGGTGTAAGCTAATTTTGCTCTTGGGATAGAGATGTGTAAGAAGCAAAATTTCCAAACTTCCGATTAATGGCTGGAGGCAACCAAAGGATCATCTTTGTCCCAAGATTAAAGGACTATTTCATGCTGAGTGAGGCTTTTAGCCACTTAGAGTTTGCACCCAAAGCCTATCATTTAAATTACTGGCACCAAATAGGTTGCTTGAAAGAGAAAGGCCTGCACTGCTTCTCCACCCTTCACTTAAATCTGTAAAGAAATTCCTCAGTGTCTGCAGATAAGTGCTGTGCCACTGTTTTCACTGTTCTGATCTTCTGTGTAGGGCAATTAGAACACCCAATCCTGTAATTTTGTGAAAGCTGTTTAGTACCTCCTAAATTTGCAGAATCCTTTCACTTCTGTCTTCCTTTCCACTAATAATGGTGGTTTTTCTAAGTGCCTCCACAGGCACAGAGGAAAATGCAGCATGGTTCAGGTGGTACAGGGTGTGAGGGGAGATGCATTTTTCTTAGATAAGTGTGATAATCTCCACAGAGCAGAGGATCCCTTGGGAAGAACATAATATTCTTTTGCTTCTCTGCTTATGGAATCATACACTTCCCTAAGGTATTTTCCTTTGTGGGAGATTCATGTGACTAGTGCAGCAAAGTGTGAGATGTTTCCCAAGCTCAAGCATGAGTTATTTCCCAAGTTCTTGCTTTCAGCACACCTTTTGTTTGAAGTGGGGGATGAAACGGTCCAACTGCCTTTGTCCTCTTCCTCCATTCTCACACCAGCAAAAGCATCCAGCATTTTCAGGCCGTGGGTAGGCAGCAGAGATATTAAGGCAGAGCCACGTCAGGTCTCGTTGTGTTTCTAGCACAACCAAGTGTCAGAGGAGGACTTTTGTGTTGAATTTCAGTCACAGGGACTGCAACTCTCACGCAAGGAACCATCACATGGTCTGAGCAACAGGAAAATGGTACACAGAGATGATTTTGCTCAGCTCATATTTTAAAAATGAACCTGTATGTAATAACTTTCAACTTACTGCTGGAGGAAATGCAGGATCCTTGGCTGGATAGGCAGAAGAAGCTAAACCCAGAAACTTGAGGTGCTGTGCCTCTCTCAGCACAAGTCCATTATCACCACAGCAGGCTCTGAAACCCCTCACTCAACTCCAAGCAGCAAAATGTGAAGTATTTTAAGGACTTCTTCACTCTGACGTGTGCTGCAGGAACAGCCTATGCCTTTTCACCCTCTAGCAGAGTTTGTGGGTGACCATGTCAGGATTTTGGCTGAGGGTCCTTGTGAGAAGCATGTGCTAGAAAAGCAGCCCTCTCATACTCAGGTGACCTCCCCTTGTCCATCACCAGCTTCTCAACATTTTATGCCTTAGAAGTCTTCAACCCTGTAACAGCACCTGCTATGATGACAATATCTAACAAATCCTCTGCAAAATCTCACAGAAACAACTGGTGCTATGATACTGTTCAGCTTAATGACAAGGCAACAGATGTGTGAGACAGAAAGCTACACATAAGAATGATGACAAAACTACAGCTCCCACAGTAACAAACAGACATTTCTCTGCAGGCAACCCCAAAAGAAACTCCAGAAGCCTGAGACTGCAGAAGTGAAAATACTAATGGAATTTTTTCAATGCTTTTCAATGCGATGTGCAAGGAAAGTACAGAAATACATATGTGATGTGTGATATAGGTCAGTGGGCAGTATAGGATGAGAATTCAGTGGTGCTGCCTGTGAGGTGATGTTAATGGCCAATAAAACTCCACCACATTAAAATTTACAATTTTCATATGAACATATCCTTAACAATTTTAGGAAAGAAATCAAGAAAAATAAGTATATCTCTGTCACTTAAAACTGACATTACAAGGCACTTTCTATAAGACTTAATGTTTGCTGAAACAGTTTTTAATTTTACATGGTTCTGTGTCTTTTTAAGAGAGAAAGAAACCTTTCTCTCTCTGATGCAAAGAAAAACATTTCAGTAACTGCAAGCAATGAGTTGTATTTTCAATACAGATACTACCAGATGTAAAACTGCTTGGTGCACATAGTGGGAGTTTACTGCAGTTAAAGCTGAGATGTACCATTTCATTTGCTTAATAAAAGTTTATGCAATTGAGGCTGCTGTGTGGTGACTAATGTGATAATACAAAGGAATTTTATTATCTGTTTAAAATGGTCTGTAGGAAGATGATTGATGTATACAGACAAAAAAGGTAGAGTTGCCTGTGAGCAACCAACATTTCGCAGTCGTTCTCCTCTGACAAGGTCTGGCAAACCAGAGTCTCTGTATAACTTCTTGAAGGCTATGCAGCAAAAGGAAACCTGTTACACCACCATCTAATCCTGCCTTGCCCATAGGGTCTACAGATTAAAAGTGAATGGTTTTGGTAAAACTGAAACTGTGCATCCCCAATATAAGTTTGGCCTCTTTGAAATGAAGGAGTTTGTTCAGAAATGTGTTTCTTCCCCAAACTTTGAAAGCATGATAAGATTTTTGTGTTACAAATGCAATCACATAAGGAAATCATTAATGAAATGTTATGCAGAAGACAATTTCAGCCTGTGAAGTTCAAAGTTCTTGTTTGAGCTGGCTGTAGGTTCCCAGAAGGGAAGGGTGTAGAGCTTTAACTGTACATGGATTTGATAAGACTTTTTAAAACCAGTCTCTCCATAGGAGGAAATATAATACTGCCTGTTAGACTGAAGGGACAGATGCAGAAATATTCTCCTCATTATTACAGGGAGGAAGTGGTCGCCTCAGCTGCATCTAGTGTGTCTAGCTCTGGGGTCTTCAGCACGAGAAAGACATGGACCTGTTGGAGTGAGTCCAGAGGAAGACCACTAAGATGATTAGAGCGATGAAGTACCTCTCTTAAGACTGAGAGAATTGAGATTGTTCAGCCTGGAAAACAGAAGGCTTCAGGGTGACCGAATTGCAGCTTTCCAGTACCTGAAGAGAGCCCAAAGGAAGGCAGAAAGGCACTTTTTACAAGAGCTTGTAGAGACAGGACGAGGGGCAATGGATTAAAATTAAAAGAAAGTAGGTTTAGATTAGATGTTAGGAGGAAGTTCTTTACTGTGAGGGTAGCAAGACACTAGCGCAGGTTCTCTGGAGAAGATGCAGATGTCCCATCCCCCAAAGTGTTCAAGGCCAGGCTGGATGGATCTCTGAGCAACCTGATGTAGTTAAAGGTGTCCCTGTCCATGTCAGGGGGATTTGAAATAGATGGCCTTTAAGGTCACTTCCAAACCAAACCATTGTATAATTCTGTGATTCTATGAGTCTTTGATCCTTACATCAGATGCTGCTAAGATCACACAGTGTTGCTGTCCCTCCAAAAGGAGGTGATTTGGGCCCTTCTAGATGAATATATATTTAGCTTGGGCGTTAAAGGTAGGTTCTCTTTGTGCAACTTTCAGTTGCATTCTTGAATGGACTAGATATGGAACTTCTGATCTCTGAAGTCCTGCTTCTCTGAGTAGGGACAACTAGGATGTAGCTCAGGTATCCCAGTTCATCCAGGGAGACCAGGTCATGTACTTTGCCTCTTGCAGTTTGTATGAAACAGTTTGGGACCTGTCACTGACAAGTGCAGTAAAAAGAAGAAGACCTTATCAGGACTGACTGCCAACCCAAATGTCATCAAATGTGCTGGAAACCTGCTGATTCTTGTTTTGATTTGAGGACAACCTTCCAAGACCTCTTTCTCCAGTTAGGCAGAAATCCCAGTCTGGCATTCTAGCTAAATTAAATTTCTTTCAAAAAAGGTTGCCTTTACAACCCAATTAAAACACTTTTCAAACAGCACTTATGCATTATGTTATACTTTTGAGGCAGCTAATCATCATTCCTTGAGTCAGGTGATTTGAGAAAGAGCAGATGGATCAGTTGTCTAACATTTCTAACTGAGAGAGTGTCATAACCTTGATTACACCCCAGAGCTTCCAACCTCACAGCTGCCAATATTTAGCATCTTTGTTCCCACTCTCCCATCACTTGTACTGCTCAGCTGTATCACATGCACTTGGCTTTACAGCCTTACTCCACAAGGGCAAAATCAGTTTTTCTTGATGCATAGCAAAGGCTTCCCAAACCAAAGTAACCCAGAGAGGAAGAGTCAAGGTTGATTTTAGACTTACTGAATACCCATGGCCCCCCCACAGAGGAGAGCTGTCCTGACAAGCCAGTAGTGAGAAAACTTTAAAATGAGGTTATGCTTAGCAAAATACCTGAATTCAGATCTACTGCGCCATTTGATAGTAAGCTTGCCTTTCTTTTTAAGGAGTCCCCATAGAAAAGATGATATTTTTTTCTTAAAAATAAGTTTAGAAATTAAATAACTGATTATGCTTGCAAAGAAAAGTTTGAAGAACTAAGGCTGAAAGCTAAAAAGCCATGAAGGAAACAAAAAGACACCTTATTTTTTGCTTTGTTGGTTGGGTGGTTTTTTTGGTTTTGTGGGGGTTTTTTTGTTGGGTTTTTTTTTTTGGTGCAGGGGGGAGTTGTTTTGTTTTGTTTTGGTAAGAAAACCCTGACAATCTGTATGCTTGTGTTGCAGTTTTATCTGCTTGCTTGAAAAGTTTGGACTGCCAGCACAATGTCATTGATCATTTCTCGTGCTGCTTCTTAATTACATTAAATGAAAGAGAAAGTAATTTGCTTTGCCTCTGTCACAGTACTTCATTGAGAAGAGGTACAGATCATCCTCAATTTTTTTTCCTGAAACCTAAAGTTCAAACTCTTGCTAGCACACTTCTAGACCAGGCTTTAATTTCTCAGGAAATTAAAAATATTTGGATGTTTCAAGAAGTCTCTCGCAATTTTTAATGCATTTTCATCTCTACATGTAAACTGATTTTAGATATGAGTAAGATGAACATATGGCTCTACATAAATGCCAGTAATTTTAGAGTGTTAAAAAAATTTCTGTCGTCAATTTACAATACTCAGGGCTGGACACAAAAGAGAGAGAAAGTTAAGGCTATCATGATTTTAAAAGTAAAAAACTGCCGAACTACTTTTCTAACAATTTAACATAGTATCAGAAATAACTGCTTAGCAAGCACATCAAGACCACAATGATTTTTACCTCAAAGTGGTCCCCCACAGACTTCTTATCTATTTATCTTTAAATGCTTAAAGAAATTCTTCACAGAGTTTTACATCCTTTCCACTGAGAAGGATGTTACCACTGGTCATAATTTTACCCTAGCATGCAAGGTCCCACTGCAATAACCATTGCAGAATTATTTTGGAACATGTTATTACTATATCCTAGAAATATTTTATTGATCAAGCATCTTTCAGAATACTGTTTTGCAGGGAAAAAAGAATCACAACAATTTAGGCTAGTTTTGGAGAGAAAATATCACCAATGACCACATGGCTTTAGGAGGTAACTTTTGGATTCCTCAGAAAACAAATCCACAAATAAAATATATGCAAGTCTTAAAATGCATTGTTTTAGGGAATCATTGCATTGCAGCCATTGTTTGTTCTGGCTCAGCAGAAGTGATTTCAAACTAAATGTTCAGTTTGCTTTTATTGGAATTGTTCTTATGCTGACAATAGGTATTTGATTTCAGTTGTCTTTTCCCTTGTTTTGTTCATGAGTACCTGTCACAAGCAAGTCGCCAGGCACTTTGTTTATCTGTCTTCTCCTGATTAAAAGTACCATTACTTTAGATTTTAAAAGATTACTTTCCAAGCAGAGGTCAGCAGCAAGACAGAGAATTTTCTTCTAGGATCTTTCTCCCTCGTTCACAAATCAGAGCTGGATGTCTTTTAAGGGATGTGGTATCCCCCACAGGAGTCATCTACTCTTTATAGGTTTAATGAGTAAAGCATTCAAGCCTGTATTAATCCAAAATCCATTACATGATTATAATAGTCCTTTTTTCAGTTTTAAAGGTGTATGGTTTAATTTTCAGTAGTAAAGAAAGATCTCTTTACTCTCAGGCTGATTTTGCCTCAGTTTCATCAAAATAAGTCCAGCAGTGCACGTTACATCAGCTGTCTGTCCATCATTCAATAATAAATGATAGTGACTCCAGGACAACATTGTCAGCATTAAATATATGGCTATTTACTCTATTCAGAGCAAAATAATTTCTTTAAAAGTCTGAATTTCTACATCTGGTTTGAATCTCAATAGACAGGGATGAAGAGTTCAGTAGATAAAAGAGCATTTACCTGGGTGGTGATTTAACTTTTCAGGCTCATTAATCAAGTAGGACAAACCTTGTTCAACAAACAGGTGTTTAATTGAATAGGTTTTTTCATCCATCCAATTTATGTTAAAATACCCTGTGCTAATTAGTTCACAGTTACTCCCAAGTTGATTCACAATCAATTCATGTTATTCACAAACACTGTTGCTGTTTTCAGGAGAGAAGCACACAACAGAGTATAGCATTTTGAACAGATCTGAGGTATTGCCAAGGTGCTGTAAATATTGAGGCAAAATGCTGATCACATCGTGACCACAGAGAGCAAAACCAGGCAGAACGAACAATTTAATTGCAGAGGGGGAATGTCCTGCTTCACTGATACCTCTCCAAAACCATGTGGACTTTGTAGCAGGGAGCAAGGAAATTACAGTAATTTCACGACTATAAGGCACAGCCTTTTGACTAAAATTTTGATCAAAACCCGGAAGTGCGCCTTATAATCTGGTGCGCCTTATATATGGACAAAGTTCGGAAATTTTCCAACCCAGAAGTGCGAGCCTGCAGCAGCCCCGAGCCAAGCTGAGTCTGTGCAGCCCCGAGCCAAGCCCATGGCAGCCCCGAGCCAAGCCCATGGCAGCCCCGAGCTGAGCCCACATTTAAAGGCTATGCCAATCCATGAAAAATGTTTGCAAATTGAGCACCTGCCAGTAAATCCCGCGTAATTCCATTACTAATTCGTTACTTTGTTGCATGCGGATCCTTGCTGAGGAAAAAAAAAAAAAGTGCGCTTTATAGTGTGTCTTATATATGGACAAAGTTCGGAAATTTGCCGACAACCAGGAAGTGCACCTTATAATCCGATGCACCTTATAGTTGTGAAATTACTGTAAGTAATTTCAATGTAATTACTGTAATTTCAATGGTGTATGAGAAGAAGTGGGGTCAAAAGGGATTTTGAGATTAAGGATGAGCGCTGTCGTAGTTTTCCATATGCAAGTCCCAAACTGGCTGTGAGAGGGCAGAAGTATTATGGAAGACCCTGGAAAGACTGAACTTTAACAATCAAAGGATAAAGAAAAAAGGCTGGCATGTGTATGAAGGACATATAATTGAGCTTAGTTTTTGCCCTGCAGATGAGGATACTCAGTTTCCTCACACCTCCTCCAAACCACCATCATGCAAATTCCATTCTTAGTTTTTGGTTTTGGGAAGGTTGCTATGAGATCTGCCATGAAAATGTTCCTGGTATTGATATATGTCTCAGAGCTTTTAAAGGAAAATCCATCAGCTGTTGAGAGGAAGGCCAGCTGCTACTGTTGTCTGGTTTTGAGGGTTTGGTGGGTGTAGCTCACTTGCAGTGGTTTCTGGCTGATCACAACAAAACTCACAGTACTTCCTTTCAAAATGTTTTTGAGTTCAAGCTTATGGAAAGAATATATTTTTGGACCTTGATTCCTTTTGGCTTTTAAGATGCCAGCCTCTGATTTAACCACAGTAGAAAAATCTGTCGCTGTAGAATGAGTCAGTTTCCTACTTGTGGGAATGATACTGGACTCGCAGATATGTAACAACTCTTTAGAGGTGAACCAAGGTACAGAGGTATAGCAACTGTATACTGAAGAACATGATACAAAAATAAGGAATATGAAAGCCTGGTGTGGTGGTTGGGGAGGATCTGGAACACGAGAATGAGTGTTTTTTAACTTTTATGATATGATTTAATGAAAAATATTATTTTAATAACTGTGTTTTAAATGTGGCACTTTGAGATCTCAGCTGCCTTAGACAGAGTGTTAGGTGAGCAGAGAAGGGAAGCCGGGAGGATGTTTTCAGTGTCAGCTTTACCTTAAGTTGTTTGTGACACAGGTCTTCAAGACTGAACGTGATGAGGAGTTCTGAACTGTAAAATGGAAAATAAAACTTAGAGACATTGTTTTAAGGTACTAATGTTCTCAGCTTAACACAGGCTTTTTGAGCTTTTTCAACTCTGTAAATAAGAAATTATCTATGCCAAGAGACAAGGAGACAATTCTTTTCAAAGGAGCAGATGGCAGAAGCATTGGAGGCATTCTACTTCTTTCTTCTTCTGTGCAAATAAATATATTTTAAAATGCTGAACCTGATATGAAGTATATTTCAATAATTAATGTAAGTGGTATGCACTTGGAGTCTAGGAATTCCCATCACTTCTGGGCAGTGTCCACAGAGAAATCTTGGAACAGAATCCTGTGCCCTTCAAACTGTCACAGATTTTTTTTTCATACAGAATGTATTAATTTGTTCTATCAACATATTTGTGGATATGTTAGAAAAATGTATAATATAAAAGAAAAAGAAAAGTATAAAAGTGAACTTTTCTATTTTGAAACCTAAGAATCCCCTCAAGTTTTGGCTTGCTTTCCTCCCCCCACCCCACCCCACAACCCAGCTGCTCTTTGATCTGTCTCTTCCTAAGCAGATAAATATATTTTAAATTATTGCTAGCCCCAGGAGACCCGAACTAGTGTTAGCTAGCAACGAGATGCTTTTAGGAAATGTCACTAATGTAGGTGGCGAAAATGGCAAGGAACTGTTCAGAACTGCATCTCAGCTAGTTCTGAGCCAAACTTGGGCTGAAATAAATGAGTGCAATGTTCAGTGTCTTCTTTGGGGTACTCAGCCACTAAACTTCTCTGAAATGTTCTGATTGTTCTATCTTCTCATTAGGAATTGAAGAATGGCAGCTTGTAAGGAGAGCAGTTTACTTTCATATGCAACTTTTGTTTGGAATACACCAGGCTTACTGAAAGCTGAGGTCTTTGTAAATGTACAGACTTGGGGCTTCACTTTCTACTGCCTTTTGTCACCCATAAAATATCAGTAAGCTGTCATCATTCTAATTTGTTGACAATTCCTGTCAATTAGACTAGTTATGCCTAATTAGTGCCAAAGAATCAAACAAGTGCTTGGGTTGGAGGTAGAGGGACATTTTCAGTAGCCTGTGTAGAAACATGCACCACATTACAAACATCAAGAATGAATTTCTGGTCTTTGTACTGATCAAGACTTACCGAATGGAAAGTATAGATATCATAGCTATGGGTTAAAAGAGGGAGTTAATGTTTCTGAAAACCAATTAAGGGGCAGCAAGCCAGAACTCTGTTGCATCAACCACAGAAGGATGCAAAGCTCCTCTGTAAGAGGGCCTCAGCATCAGGAGAAGGAACAGATGTAACTTTCAGACATGAGCAGATCCAAGGCTGAGCTGGAAGCATCTCACAGAGGCATTCTCGCCTGCTGAGATGCAGAAAGTCGACTGAAGATGCCTCTCAAGATGGAGAGAAGAGGTTCCTTCCTTCACATAAAATTTATTCCCAGAAAATAGGCTTGTTTCTCCTGCTTCAGTTTT
>VRYO01002772.1:43965676-43988214 GCA_009812075.1 Sialia sialis | reverse complement strand
GCTTATATTCAGGTGCGGTTTATAATCGTGAAACTACTGTAATCTTGTTTATTGTGATTCAAAATTACAGAAAGTAAAAATAAATGAGCAAGTAAGTAGATGGTTATTCTGCAATAATGAACTACTTAGAGACAGAAGTTTTCTTAGGATCTAATGCTGTTTAATGATATATACATACAAGTATACCCAATGTATTTTAAATACAAAATTGAAACCAATTGACCAATTAAAATATGAAATCCATTGCTTCTTCCTTGCACTTTCAGTTGCTCATATAATCGAATTTCAATATCTGTATTTGTAATAGCATTGTAGGTTTTGTATCGGTCTCTCCCTAAGAGTACTGGCATTATAGCTATTTTGAAACTAAAAAAAATCTTAATAGATATTGATGGCATCAATAGATATTATTGAACTTTTCAGAAAAATAAAAAAATATTTAACTTATTTAATTGACCTCCCAATGAGTTTTATCTGTTGTGGGCAGAACACACATTTTTTTATATGCTAGAATCATCACATTTTGCAAGGTTGAAAAGTACTTAACAAATAGTTCTAATTATTTTTAAAGAAAAACTTGATTTTGAGTTTTGCTTGCTGTTTTAGAATATTATGCTTATTTCTATGAGGCAGATATTCTAGCTCTTCCCTAATAAGGTAAAAGTTGTAAAAAACATGCATTTGAGATTTTGTAATTAAGTACTCAATTTGAGCACACTTAAAAGTGCCAGAGGTAATGATTCTTTGAAGTTTATCGTTCATAGTAATCTTTTCATACTACAAAAAAGGCAAGTAGTACTGTGACCAAACAAAATTAGAACCATAAATCAGATTAGCCCCTTGCATAGTTTTTCACCAAACAACCAGTTCAATAAATCACTTTGCATGGTTCTTACATTATGCTTACTGCTTTTCCCATGTCTACATCAGCACAACAGTTATTTGATATCTGCAAAATGAGTTAATGAATATATTTAAGGGGAAAGAAAAAGAGAAACACTATTTTTACTATTTAAAACAGTACTGTTTTCAGATGATATTGGGTTGGAGAATATGAACTGGCTGTAGCTGTGAAGCAGGAGCATGCAGTGAATCTCTTCACTGTCATGCTTCTACAGCCATGGTCAGTGACTGGCTGCTACCCTAAGGGACAGGGACAGCTTGACCTGTCTGTGAAGGTTAAATTGTGTGATTCCTTTAGGTATACATGGAATGAAACATCTACATATTCCTTTGGAGTTTTATGTATGTGGTGTGTACCTACTGATCTCTGGTTCCACTGGTAGAGCTGGTCCATGACTACACTTACCTTCTTCCATCCTGCAGTCTTTCACAAACATGCATGCTTGCATTTCCCCTATCTTTGCAACAAGCCCTGCATAAAATCATGCATGCTTCAGCTCACACCTTTTACAAAATGCAGGACATCTATACATGAGTTTTCCTGCTATGGTCTAGAGACAGCAGGAGTGATTTGCAATGCTCAATGAAAGAGAGAGGTTAGGTAGTGTTGGAAATGGTAGTTAATAGTTGTTGCAACCAAAATCAAAGATCCATTTTCTATTCTCTTGCTTCTAACAATAAACATATTGCAAAATCCTCAAATTTGACTGGCAGCAAGGAGAGTTGAAAAATTACTGTCTTTCAACCATCCCAAGGTAATAATAATGGATAAACACATGAATAAAGAAATAAGAATTGGTTCTTAATGCATTGTTGATTGCATCCTTTTCCTCTTGACTCTATGCTTTTCATGTTGTTTATTTGGCATCTCTAAACAGTTAGAAACAACCTAAATACAAACTGAAATGATGAATACTTTGGTGTTGTAAATTAACATTACTGCTTTTTGAAGCTGAGACATTAAGACTGCTTAGCATGGAATATTTTTTATTGATAAGCACTGATTTTTATGTGGGTATTTTTCTGAAATTAAAACTATTCTTATGAACAGTGATTGTGACATGACTTTCGCTGGAAAGGTACCAAGGTGGAGCTTGAGACTATACAGTATCTTAGCACTTGTAGGCTAGCAAATATTAATGGTATGAGCTATAACTCACTACTAACTATTAGTCATTACTCATGACAGTGGTAAATTGTTTGTTTAGATCACAGGAGATCCTTACTCTGCATTTGTCAAAGCAGGGACTTACATGGTGATTTTGCATGTTTTGGCTCAAGTTCTTTGGATTACAGAGGACTTTTTGTTTCATGTGCTTTCACAAATGTTTGTGAACAGATCTAGATTTCATTTTTTTGTATACATTTTTTGAACATTTAATTCTAGAAATGCTTCATAAAACTGAGCTTATGTTCTCCTGTTAGATTTATCTGGAAAGTGTCTCAAGAAAGAGATGTTATAGACACTGTGAAAAAATGGAGCATATTCTCCTCCCTGATATGCATTTTTATGTATTGAAGATATTTATAACCAGAGAGACTAGAGTGTGAAACAGTCTGAACACCCTCTCTTTTAAAAAATGCTTTTTGTTAGCACTCTACTTTTATAACTAAGGCTTTTAATGAACTAATCAGTTGTCTTCCCTTTGTTTTACAAATCAGGCAGCTGGGAATTCACTCAATCTTGGTTGGTGCTGGCTGGAAATGGAAGCCAAGAGTGTGAAAGAGTTGACCTGTGTTTCATAGTGAACCATCTTGTCTTATACTGGGTGTGCTAAATCTTGGTATTATTGCTAACTATTTTTTAACATTGGACTTCAAAAAGCCCAGAGTGAAGCCTAAACAGATTCTTCTTCTGTCTCACAGCAGTTTCCCATTAATCGATTTCTTAAAAGCTACCTGATCCCAGTTAACACCTGTCCTGTGATACTCTTTGTAAAATGAAGAGCTGAACCTACCAACAATCATCCCTTTTACTGTTTTAACTTGCATTGTTTTATCCTTTTTAATATAACACATAGTATAAATGTTTATTTATAAGACTCCTTGTTGGTGCTCACTTGGGGAACATGGATTTGTTGACATATACTGATTAATGCAAACTAATTTTTACAGTCCTTTTGTTCCTTTATGACCAGAAGGTAACTCAGTCATTTGAGATTTGAAATTAATAATTTCTAATGAGACTTTGATCACTGTGACCTCTTCAGGAAAAAATTTGCTGGCTTCAGATTTTAGGTCTGTGTCCTAAATGCAGTGCCATGACTGAGATGTTTGGCACAGTGCTGCTCCTTACAAAACCAATTAAGTTCATTTACTAGGGGGTCAGCCTCACTCCTTTCTCTAGTGTTAGATTTTGTCTTTAAATATCAGATGTTTATAGGCAGTTTTTTCTTTAATATAGTAGGTATTTAACACTGAGAGCCCCAAAATATGTAAGCCTAGAAAATGACAAATCACAAATTGTACAGTGTAGCTAATTCTTAGTGACATTGTATAGTCCTGCTAGGATTATAATGTACTGGGTAGGTTGGGCATAAAACTGCCTGAATATGGAAATGATTCTTTATTCTTATTTCCATTTTTCATCTATTTGTATAAGGCAAAAGACTACCAATTATACATTCCTGAGGAAGAAAAAAAAAGAATATTAGTGAAATAATTTAAAAACAAGGGATCTTGTTGTCTAATATTGCCTGGATTCTTAGGTACTTGACTTTTTATCTCTCAGTCAGTCAACATGAGCCAAAAGTGGCCTAAAGGCTTAGATGTTCCAGTGGTTACTCCAGCACAATCTAATCTGTGACCTCTATCCCTTTGGTTTTTATAATGTCCTTATAAAAACATAATACATTTAAGTATGCTTAAAGTGCTACTGGCTATAATTAAAGTTCTGTCAGCCTTTCCATTATAAATCCCTCTTTTCAAGGTTTAATATCTCAGCGGTTTCAATTCCCACTGGGCTGAACTTGATACAGAAGCTGTCAGCATGAATGCAAATCCCTCCTACCTTCAAAAATATTTTCAATTCATAAAGTTCCTGTTTTTTATTGTTACAGTCCTACAGATTGCAAGAGCATTTCTGATAAGATCCCCTCCCAAAGTCTCTCACACTGTCTCATCTTACACAAATCAAGACAGAAATGTGTTCTAACATTGAAGTGCACAGAAAGACTGATGGCATTTACTTTTTCCTTGTTTTAGGCTATAGGTTGAGTGCAGCTTCTACTCATGTTGAAAACTGCTGACTCCAGGTTAGACCCCCAGACTCCTCCAGACTGCATCTGCTAGGATGTAGAAAGCAAAGTTAATCACCTTGGCCATAAAAGCAGTGTATGACACATCTACCATTCCCATCTTTATTTCTAAATATTGGACTGCATTTGTTAAACCTTTGATTAAAGGGAAATAGGTGACTTGAAGAAACTGGCAGATATCCTCCTTAATGAATTCCTCATCTGAGGGTAAGTCTAGAGCTGTTCAGCACCACTCTACCATACCATCTTCAACATTATATTGCAAGTTGTATTTCTAGATAAGAATAATAATTCTTGATCTTCCCTGTCTTTGAAAGTGAAGTGCCTCATGCAGAGTACCTTGGAACTGGCCTAAACCAGAAATAAAACAATTGTCAACAGTCTGATGATCTTTTGATTTTATTGATGGCTACTTGTCAAATTGTTGTAGACTATTATAGATAAAAAGCATTGGAATTTCTCAGTTTCTTGGCAATGAAGCATGTTAATTCTCTTTTAGGTTTGAACTCCTTCATAGAGTCTTAAACAATTGATGTCGTAAGCAAAAAATATTGCATCATAATTTCTTGTTCTCTTCCATTCTGGGTCCATGAATATTACATTTCTGAAAAACAAATGTACTTAAGCTTCTCACCTTCTCCACTCTAGGCTTGTGACTAGAGTATATTTCTGGAAAAGATTTATGAGGCTAAAACCCACAGAAATAGGAGGACTCTGGTCGTCCCATTCTGAGTGACTGCTCAAACTTTGGGATCTTAAAGGACCTGCCAGTGTGCAGGAGATCAGGGTTTGGAGCTCAGTTTCAAAACCAAAACTCTGTCATTGAATGTGCAATATGTTATCACAGACACAGATTTTGAAACTGTATTTTTCTCTGGTGTCTAATTGGCCTCCCTTGGAATGACAGTCATCATGAGCTCTGCTGCTCTGAACCTCATTCCTGACAGTGTGTCCACAGACACACCAATGAACAAGAATTCATGACTATCTGTGTAAAATTAAATTTAAACATTGTAAAAGAAAGAAAAAAACCCACCTCTTTTGTGTGTGTGTACTTTGGATGTGCTGTGGAGCATACTTTCCCTTACGGTTTGTTTATGCTGTGGCAGATTTGAAAAGGTAAAACTCAGAAACTCAGTCAAAATAACTCAAATGTTATCATGTTGCTTTTTAATGAATGTCTTAGATCTAATAAGGACCTGTAACTTTGACTAAAACTATAGACTAAAATGAAAAGACTTCTTGTTTGTAAAAGAACTAAATTTTCTTGCCCTGCAAGTCAGGGTATTTTCACCAATTATAATTTACTGGCCAAAGTCAAGTACATAGTGTGTTATAGTAAAAATTGTCCCTGAAGAAGAACTTGAACTAGGCTCGTATGTGGAGCCCAAATTACCTGGGGAGTAGCCCTGGTAAGAGAAAAAGATGCAAGAGATGAAAAGGCATGCACCATAAAATAGTAAGAAGAGAAAATGAGTCAGAGAGACGGTCAGGCCAGTTAGAACTAACGCTTAAATCTCAAATAAAATATGCAATCAAGAAAAGTTCAGTGTCCTACTTTTGTGAAAGAAAAGTTGAATGCAAAGTGTTGCTTTTGGTCGAGTACAGCCCAGTGCCAGAATACATAGGCACATGTCTGCTCAGAAGCCTACAGCTGTTGTGCTTTTCACTTTGGTTCACTTGAGTTCCTTTGTCATTCAGGTGCATTGCCTTATTGAACTAAATCCCCATGTATTTGGAAGTCACTGAAAAGAGGCTGCATTTGTAGGCATTCTAACTGTGCTTGTTATTGTTTGTGACTTGAAGTGGGTTCATAAGATGGTGGAATAAAATATTAATGAAAATGCATTGGAAATGTGTTAAAGCAACCATTTCTGAAATATCTAAAAAGAGTGCTTTTTTTGAAGGGAAGGAGGCAATTTAGTTTCAGTTTTAAAATATATTTATATATTTATATATTTTAAATATATTTATATACATATAAATATAAACGTAAACACATATAAACAAATGCACATCCTTCTAAACAATTATACTTTTTAATGTATCCTTAGAAATGCAGCTGCAATCATAAATATTTGTTAAAAACTATATCATTTTATTTGATCGATAGATTAATTTTGTGATCTGCAAATAATTTAATAATCTTCATAATAGTGTAAGGAATGTACTACACCAAACACATTGGATTTTTCTAAATCTCTTTCATATTGGCAAGATCTAACAAAGATGCATGCTCCTATCACAGGATTTACACAATACTAAACATTTTTAGATTGATTTCAGTAGAAGTACTCAGAGACAACTCTTGTAAGAGTCTCAAGAGGATCTAGTTAAGCAGTAATTTTATACAAGTGAAAAAATACAAGAAATGTAATAGAATTTGAAGATTTAATCTGTTTGCCTTTTAACCTTTATGAAATGTTAGACCTTGCATTTTCAGTGTAATAAATGATTTGAAGAAATTTCAATCTAATGTAAATCTAATATTTTTTTCTTATAACAATTGATCCTGCTTTAGTAGTTTTGAATCCCTCTCATATAAATAGTGGAAAGAGGAGTAAGATGAAGGAAATGATCAAATGATTGCGCACATATTATTGTTGCAACTAGTTTTTCTGTTACTTGCAAATATAAGTGTTTTAAACTAGAATAATGCACATCAAAGTGACCCAGAGCTCAGCTCTATCCAGCCTTTTTACTTTAGCAATGATCTAAACATTTGTCTCCTATGAGATAAAATACACAGTAAGACAAGGACATGCCAGCTCATACAAAACCTAGCAGGAGAAGCTCTCTTTTATTTTATGAGGCTTTTGTATTTGAAGGAAAGTAGCTGGTAGCCAGTAAATGTTATATTTCTCCCATGCTGTCTTTTCTCATATCTGTATTTTCACAGCGCAATCTTCATTTACTAGAAAATACAACAGAAAGTTGTTTTGCAGGGAGCAGGCAGTGAGGCTAAGAATTTAATTTTCGAGCTTAGATCCAAACTCAGATGTGTTCTCCAATTCAGCTCTTACCCACATTAATAAATATTTTTGCCAAGGCTATGTGATGCCCATCTGGGCTCTTGGCCCTCCTGTGGGTGGAGAAAAGCTGTGATAAAGTTGTGACTGTTAACTTTATTCTTTCTGTAGCATAACTAGATCAATGTGAAGTCAAGGGCTCTGGTCTTTCAAGAAATAGGAAAAAGAATAAAGTTTTTAATTCTCCTGTTTCAGCTCTCTTGGAGCCTTTGGGGATGGATGCAGTAGCCAAGAGGATAAAGTTATCAACTGAGATAAAGTCTGTTTGCTCAAAGCTGTGCACTCAGCTGTGCCTTTTCTGTCGGCACATATGGTCACTCTACAAGGACATCTACTTACCTTACCTTAGTCCTTTTGTATCTGTGCTTTAAATGTGGCTGAAGAGACTCTGATATTATGACATTTCTACAAGTAAACCTGTCAAATTAAGGCATGAGGTTGCAGGCTCTGTATAGAAATTTATTGTGATTAGGATTTTTCTAGAAGATGCAGGTTGTAAGACTGTGCATCTAATATTTCCTTTCTGCTGATCCTGTGCAGTGTGGGAAACTTGAATGCTACTTGATTCCCAAATAACCTGAATGTGTGTCCAGTGCTCTTAAATCTTGCAGCTGTTCATTGTTTCCATGCAATCATTTACACTGTGTTTTTCACCATGATAGCACTGTGTCTTACCAGTGTGTGTGTGTCCAGAGGATCGCTGTGATCATAATTCTGATGTTTAGTAGTTTCCAAGGTTTTCAAGATTTTCCAGATGAGACAAGGCAAGACATAATAAACTGAGATGATATTTTCTTATATATCCTCTGAGGCTATTTGTATTTTCAAATGACATTATGATAACATGGAACAAAAAAGGATGGAATGAATTTTAGCACTGTTACTAGAAACAATAGACAATTCTTTTTTGCTCTTATTCTATGATGGAAAAGAATCTGCCAACTTGTTTTGTTTGCCCTTAGATCATGGTAAAATGTTGTAAGGCTCACAATATAAAAACGACAATAATTAAGCAGCTGAGTAGTTCTTTTTGTGTTTCCAGAAATTAAAAGTGGTTTATTTTCACCAACCTAATTTTTACCCTCCATTTGTTCATTTCAATTACTCTCTGACAGATAGTGCTTTATAGCTTCATAAATGTGGATGCATTTTTCTGAGACTATGGAAAACTGCATCTGCAATTTTTATTGTAAAATGCCGTGAAGCATAAGGTTTGGTTTACTAATGAAACTCCTCACAGTTTGCTATGACATAAAGAGGCAAAAAGCACAAGGAAAAACAAAGTTGTCTGGAGACAGACTAAAAAAAGAGTACAGTAATTTCACACTGATAAGCCGCACCTATTTCACTGCAGAGCTGAGCCCATGCCAGAAGCGCGGCTAATCACTAGGTGCAGCTTATTTATGGACAAATTCCGTGGTCTTCCTGGCTACCTGGGAGTGTGGGTTATAACCAGGAGTGGCTTATGACTGTGAAATTACTGTAATAAAAGAGTAAGGGAAAGTTTTCAACAGAAAACAAAGGAAAAAGCATAAAAATTGAAAGGAAAATATAAGTTATTACACAAAAGAGAAGGGCTCAGGTAATTTTTTCAAACAGCTAAACACTTTATGTAGTGGAATCAGCTTTCATCACACAAAAATTTTCTCAAAACAAAAGATATTTTCCTTAAACCAGAAGATAGACTGCTCCCTGTGAGAATTACCTCTCGTGATACTGTTAGATTCCAGGGCACAACAAGAACAAGGATTTAATGTAAAACTACACAGATATAGTTAAATAAGACCTTATTTACAAAGTTGCTTTTCAGTTAGAAAATCACACTGGCATTATTTGGTCACCGTGATTGTACAACTTTATATTGCAATTCGCACACATACGCAAAAATATATAATTAAAAGATACAGTAGTATAAGGAGTCAGATTTCTTGGGTTTTTGTAAAATATTTTGCAGCTCCTTTCAAGTCTATATTAGATGATTAAGATCAATTGTAAATGGTCTGAAAATTAGGAAAAAATATTCTGTTGGCATAAAATTCATTATTCTCTGAAAATCACAGCAATAATGAGAGCTATGGTGCCTTGAATACTAATTCCTCATTAATCCTTCTGCACAGCCTTGGTGTAGTACCTAAACTCTCCAATTCAAATCTTCCTCAGAGGAAGCAGCAGTTGATAGAAGAATTCAGGGGTGGGGTTATTTTGCTGTTTTGTTTGTTTGTTTATTTGTTTTTTCATTTAATGTTCTTACCTTGACCTTGCTGCAATTCTGAGGGTATGAACAGAAAAGGAAATTATCTCAGTGTTACAAATGCATTTATGACACCTTCACTTTTCCATGGTCACAGATTATGTACATTCTGTCATGGATAAGGTGCTATACCTTTAGCTCACTAAGCTATACTTACTGTTGAGAGAAGGTGTAAGTACCAAAAGTTACCATGAAGTAGCTGGTGCATGGAGAAGCATTTGCATTCTATCCTTTTTCACTGTTTTGTTATGGGTAAGTACTTGCAATGGAGGCATCTCTGCCATTGCTCCTTTGAAAGAGACTAATCAAAGATCCAAGGTCTTCCAGGTTGCTCTTGAAAGAAGGCTATTAATCTTAGAGTCTTGTTTCTCTTTAGCAGAATTTTATTCTTTCAGTTTTTGAAGTGGAAAGAAACAGCAAACCCCAGTTCATAACTTTTAATTTACGTTGGTTAGCAGCCTCCAAAAGTTTTTCTCTGTAGGCTTTTCTTCTAGGGTTTCCTCCAACTGTCTCTGGATCCATGTTATATTTTAGCACCTGAATCAAGCTCTTCATGTATGTTTCAACATGTGACTCCTAGCACAATTTCACACATAGAGAGACTGAATTCTTGAGCAGACCTAATGAAATGGAGTGTGGGCAGGTGAGAGGGAGATAGGGAAATAATCAGTGACATGAATCTGTCTCTAGCTGCAATGTTCAAGGAAGCTTGGTCTTCATGACCCCAGAATGGAGTGAGAGCAGGTCAGTGGAGAGGCCAGCAGCTCCTCTAGCCTCAGACTGAAGCAATGTGCAGATGTTCTCTCACCTAAAGCCCACCAGACCCACTGCCGTGGGCACTCTGCAGCAGCAGTGGATGTTAGCCATGGACAAGTGAGGCACCACTTCATCTCCTTTGGATTTTAGTGTATACATCTGTGGCTTTAGTGAGGGAGGACAGAATTTCCTTCACTTGCTAGTGGTTCAAAAAGCCACTGTGCGGACCTAAAGAGAAGTGGATTTTGCATTTAAAAAACAGAGAAGGAATTATGAGTTTTAGCATACTTTTGACCATTCTGTTCAAAATGAGTTAATTAAACTCCAGAGATGAGGAAGACCTCTTGAAATGTTGGGAACATTGACCTTTTCCTTTGACTGTTGCCTTATTTAAATAATTCCAGGTTTAATTAACTGACTTGGAATGAATTGATAAAGGGTTACTGTCACTTATAATTTCTCCTCTTTGAAATGCAACAGTTCTGTACAATTACCATAGCCTCTTACAGTAACCCTAATTATTAAAGTGAATAGTTTTAAAAGTTACATTTTTACTTTTAAATGTCTAATAATTGGCTTATAAATACTGTTGGAAGTATTTAATAGGGTAAATAATACTTAATGTATACACAAACACACATATACTTGCAATACATGATGTTCTAAAACTTTTATCTAGATCAGTCACTCTTAAACTTTAGGATTTTTATTGAAGATGTACATAAATATACACAAGAGATGTTGCCCTTTTTGAGGCTTAGTAACACTTCATAAAGGTGAAAAAGTCTCAACTTCTTCATCTAGGTAAGAATCTTAGCTTGAGATCCTGTGAATTGAGAAATGCCTTTAAAATACCAAAGAAAATAATTCAGATAATGTTGATCAAGTTAGTCCATAGGTTTAAGTTACAATGTTATACGAAAAAAACAAACGTTTTTCTTTTTAACTTTCTCATTTTAATGCAGCCACAGTAATCTTTTACTGGTAAACCAAGGAATGACAAAGACAAATTCATTGCTCTTGAGAAGTGGAGGAATATCTTTCCAGAACCAATGAATGATGCAGCCATGGGGTATTGTGCACTGAGACTGGCACAGTTCTGCTGTCAAAAACATCTAGGGTAGTAGGAGCAGCAGCCTGTATTCCAGTTTGATGTAGTTCACTTTCTTAATGCTAGACTAAAAATGCTGTTAAGCTGAGTTCACTGGTATAAATAATATTCCCAGATAAGGATCCTGGCACTGTGCATTGCCAAAGAAACCTTAATGCTGACTTGACCTAAGGTACCAAACTAAAATTAAGTCATATACTACCGAAATCCACACTGGAAGCTCTGTAGTCTTTGTCTGAATCTCTGAGGTTAAGCAATATTGTAATTCTGTGAGTCATAGGTAACACCATTGTGAAATATGTATCCAGCAGCAAGACACGAAAAGGATCTAAAATACGTAGCCACTGTTAAAGCCTGTTGGTCCACCAGGGTGAGATTCTGTGGCCTTGTGTGAAAAGGACTGGCACACACTTCTTCCCATACTTATGGTAGACATACTGTTGGGATGCCTGTCAGCTCAGGGTGATTGAAGCTAGCAAAAATGGTTCTTACACATATACATGTAATTTCTGAAAAGCATCATCTGAATGTGTCAAATCTTTTACATTTTTACTGAGTACACTGCTAGTGCAGAGCCATGAACTGAGCGCTTTTGGTGCACATTCAGTAAAAAGTTGCCTAAATATCCTTCTGTGATTTGTCTATGCTGCTAAAAAAAACCACCAAAAACAACCACAAAAAAAGACTTCTCCCCAGCCCTAAAGCCAAGTGGCATGAGCTGGACATCACTCATAATGCTGAGAGATAAATGTTAGAACTGAATGTCACTCACCAGGTTCACTGATAGCACCCTCTAGCTATGTCCACATTATACCTACCTGTGTTTTCCTTTGGCTTTGCATGCTGCCCCTTGGGCCATAAACCAGAATATTTTGTTTATGTCTTGATTGCTAGATAAACTATTTCCCAAATTATGGTTGAAGAGAAGTACTTCGAGTAGTTGAAAATGTTGCTGGGAGGCAGACAGCTAAACTGAACAATTGCTGGGAGGTGACACTTAAGATGTGTGGTCAGCTAGAGCAAAGTACCCCATCCCTCTGTTCCTAAGGCCTCTTTTATTTAGTTGTACTGGCAAAGTTTATCAGCACAGTAGACAAGATTTCCAAAACAAAATGAACAATTCTCCTCTCTTTCACTCTCTTGCTGTCTTTGAATATACATACATGACATGTGTGTGTACACATATATAACTCTGTTGTATGCTATTTGTAAGGAAAAACATCTATGTGCGTGCTACTGTGTATCTAAGTGTCGATGTATATGCATGCACACGTGTGTAATTTGCTAGATTACTTTGAACTGTCAAATAAAGGTGCTTGTGTTTATTATTCATGTCTCAGAAAAGCAGAGAAATAGCCTAAGGAGGAGCAAAGAGAAATGCAGAGCTTACAGAAAACACATCTCAATTTTATAGATGGGGATTTCAAAACATGCTACTTTCTTTATAGTATATCCATATCATGAGCCATCAATTACAATAGTCATGAAAGTGATACTGCAGCTTAATGACATAGCACATTATTATCTGACCTAAAGAGCTGTGAGACATAACCTCCATCAAACCTGCTATTATTATCACTTTGTACTTTCTGATCATGTGGAATGGATTCTCTGTCTCCTTGTATATCTTGAAGGGATTAGTTTGTAATTTTCTGGTGTCATTTGCCTCATGAAAGAAAGCAGAAAACCAACTTCATTAAACAGTAAATAAAATCCAGGATGAAGACAAAACATCTGGGATGGATGCTGATAATTAGTTTCTTGGTGCAAATTAATGTTTTGAAGGAATGGCTTGGTAGTTATGTTTTGGGTTGTCGAGTTTTTTCCCCTTTCTCTCTTACATTTTTCTGGATTTGAATAATGATGAGGTTTGAGGTTATTAGAACTTCCATTCTGCATCTTTGGCCAGTGTTGCAAGTAATAATAGTATTTTTTTTCCCCTGCAGTTCTTACCCTCTTTGTTTGCAACACATCACAGAATGTCTTTATGCACAATACAAATTAAGTTCTGATCATGACAGGAATTTATGACTATCAAAATGGGATTTAGTTGCCTAAATATAGGTGTTCAGTGACATACCATGTACACAGGGTAGGGTATCTTCCTTGGTCCACACACACTAGTCTGTGGCTCCTGTGTAAAATGAGAAAAGTAAATAGTCATCTCCAATGCAGTGTTGGACAATGTTATTCTACAACGTTAATGTAAAAAGCTTCAACTGACTTGGAGCAAAAGGAGATATTCTGCACAGTGAGATCTGCTCCCTCACTGAAGTCTGAATCCAAAGAGAAGATCCCCCTCTGGCTACAGCTTCATTTCAAAGTCCACCTAAGCTGTCCAGAACTATGGTAGATCAGCTTCAATATGAGTTAATAGCCAAACTGCATAGGGTAATTGTGAATGGGCACCAAGAGTAAGGAAGATGGGAGTTAATTCTGCTGTGAAAACATATTCACAACTGTCCAGTGTTGTGTCCCCTTCAGGAGGAGATTATTCATCCCCATGTCCTTGACTACAGAGCCAAATCTCCTCATCTGTTCTGTCTTTCCCCTCTGGCCCAAGGAAAGTAAGATATTTCTGCATTTTCAGCTTTATTTTATGAATGCCTCTTTCTTGCTATGAATCAAAGTGTTCAAAGGCATGGGATCAGGAAAAAGGCTGCAGGAAAGCACAGTATCTGGAGCAGTTGCAATGCTGTTAGAGTTTTATGAAACTTTGTTTCTTGCGCTTGACAGAAAAAAATGAGGAATTTAAAATATATTTTTGGGTCTCTATCAAGTTTATATATACTCAGGTTTTTTGTGGCCAGAGGAAGCCCTCTGCTGTGTAGTTCTCCTCAAACTAAAATAGTCCATGCGTCTCTAAATAAAGGGACTGGGTAATTTTAAGGAGGATCTTCACTCTCAATTGCTTGTTGGACAGAAACAGTACTGCCAGCAGGAGATGAGATTCCCAATGGGTTCCTGGTGACCTGGCCTCATTAACCAAGTTGTAAAATACTGTGATGGGGGAAAAGAGCCTTTCCAGCAGAGGCAGTTCTGTTCTGGTGGCTAATTAGACATTAACCAGGGAGGAGGTGAGGCACACAGCCTTCCTCACAGGCACCCCCAGAATTAGTCTGACAGGTTCGTTCTTACTCTTTTGGATCTCTCAGTCAAACTGTTGGGTAACAGGATCAGTACATATTCCCTCTGCAAAATATTTTTGCTGTGCTTTGACTCATCACTTTAAAAGGATGTGAATAATATTTTTACATTCCTCAACCAGTACAGAGAGAGCAGATCCCCTAGACTATAAAAAGAAGTAACGGCATTAGTAGATCATGGTGATAATTACGATTTTTACAGCCCTACTTCTATTAATATAATTATTAAGATTGCTTATATTTATACTAACTGAATAACTGAATTCCATTATAGGAATAAGCACCTGAAGAATAGTGTAAGGTCAAAAGCTTTCTAATGAACTTTAATACTGCTGTATATTTTTTCCTTATTTTGTGAACCTCTTTTTCCTTTTCTTTACAAAATAACTATCAGCAATTGATGTGCTCACATTGGAAGCTTGTTTATGTAAGCCATAACTTTTATAGAAGTCTCTGAATAGCCTTTTATACTTTTAATATGTCTGGACCAAAAGTCCATTTTTAGATTGTGATCTCTGTACTGCTGTTCAAACTGAGCAGCACAACTGTCAAGATCTTTGCCCTCTTGGACAACTCATGCTCCACAGGAGCTGGGGTGACTGCCTTGCATTCTGCCAGAAACAGGTATTTTTCCGCAGCTGTTTGGCTCTGGAATGCACTGGGTCAACACAGCAGTGTCTGTTTGTGCATGAGGTAGTGCACAGAACTAGTTAAACTGGATGACTCTGTGGGGCTTAGTAGATCAATTGCCATTTTCATTTGGGACAGCACTTGAAATCCTAATGAGAACAACAACATTTGTAATTAGGAGTCTACAAAATCCTCTAAAATAATCACTTAAATTTAAAATGTAAATGTGGCTGTAATTAATTAGTCTATTTAGAATAAAGCTTTCTAATTAACAAATGTAAATTGGGAATTTTTTGTAGATTTCATAAGGAAAAAAGTGTTTCTCATGGGAATTGAAAGGAGCTGTATTTCTGTGTGAATGACTATTAAACCCTGGTGGCTCACACCTCTGCACAAGCCTGTGGCAGTAAGAGGGACTGCCGGTGATAGGATCATATTTACACTTGAGCCACACAGATTTTCCTAAGACTGAGAATGTGAAACATTACTTTTTGAAATAGGTATGTTTTAAACTAAGGATTATGTTTTTCAAAGATGAGAAACTGAATTCTAATCTGTAAGGATGATTGACCAACACTTCTCTGCTGAAGATAGTGTTCGATTATGGAAGTAAAAAAACCCCAATCATCAGGAAATTTAACCTTCTAAAATCTGATTTCATTTCACATCAGGATAATACAAAGAAAAAAGCAAAAAATCCCAAAGTGATTTTGGTACTTGACGCATGACAGAACACTGAAATTTTACTTAGAGTTTAACATATTTAAATTTCTTTTTCTACTTCATTAAATTTAAATTCTTTCATGATATTTCAGTAATTCTGAGTGAGTGCTTACCCTTTCCAACACAGGCAGGAGAATTGAATGGCTGAAAAGTCAGGTAAATAATGTGTAGCTTCACACTGCCATGGCATTAGGTACTTTCAAATTGCACTAAGCATCCTCATACAGGCAGTGGGGCAGTCAGTACAGTCTATGCTCATCTTCATATGAGTTTCTGAATAGCTTTCCAGATCCCTCTGACTGTGACTTGTTCCCAGCTGACTCCAGTAAGAGCTTGGATACCCATCTAACCTTGAACACATGCCTTGTAGTGCCTAGATGTGTCTAAATGGAGATGTCAAATCTGCAGCTGTGCCCCAATGCCTGACTGGCCATGAAATAATGTCAGCATGAAAAAGATATAAAGCCCAAAATCTCCAAACTGAAATAGGTCTGAAGCATTGTCCTCCTGCAGTTTTTAGTATAAATATGAGTGCTTTCCTGCACTGTTAATGTTGAAACAACTTAGGAAAGAAAAATGGGGGTGAGTGGGACAGGGAGAGGAGGGAGAGAGGGAAGAAAGAAGGAAAGAAACAGAGAAAGAGAGAATGCCAATGCATTTTTTCCAACATGTATGATGAGTATATACTATCTAAAATGACGATATTGTTTTGGAGTAGTTTTTATGTGTCCTTTAATAAATAACTTTCTCTGTTTATTTGAGTTAGGCAGACAACAGCCTTTCAGAAAAGGATGATTCACAGTTATTACTGTCTAGATTCAAATTAAAATAGTCCGATAGAGATAATGGTACATCTCTTATTATCATTATCCTTAGCTCTGGCATGCTAACCCACTAATTAATACATACCTTTTAAAGCTGTATTTGTCATAACTGAGTGTTTTAGAGTCACTCCTCTAATCATGGTGCAGCCTGGGGGGCAGAGGGGACAATACACCACCACAGCATCATACAGCAATTCCAGATAGAAAAACAAACAGATACACATCAGTTAGAGAAGATCAAAAAAGGCAAATGAAATCATCTTTCATAGATGAAAATGCATTTAAGTTTGAATATGAGCCTCAGTTTAACTCTCTGAAACAGATGGACTTTTTTTGCTTTTCTCCATGGCATTTCTGATGCTGTCCAACAGTATAGCCTGTTGTCTTGTGACTGAGTGCTATTGCAGGAGTCTTGTATTAATTCTTTAAAAATAAGTCACAAGATAGAAAATATTACACTCTTTCAATACTGCCTAATTGTGACTTCAGCATTATAAGAAATTTAGGTTCGGGAACAGATTGAAAATATGATTGTGATATGTCTGCAAACCTCAAGAATTCCCATGTGAAAAGCAAAGATTAATTGTACAGTATTTACACCTTTTCATTGATAACTAACACCATAAAACTGTACGAATTGCAATTTGTTTCTTTTTCCCACAATCCCTTTGGCTTTTAAGGGATGTTCCTCAATTAGTTGAACTGTGTTTCCTCTTGCTTGCTAAGCACTTTTGGTCAAACAAGGAATGGCAGAGGTCCACAATTAGATCAAAAGATCAATCCTAATGTACCATTTTCTCCTCACCCTCCTGCTTTAATAAAGTGGCTGCAGTTCTCCAGGGGACAACTCAAAATCCGAGTACTGATATTTCTAAATTAGCTGACTCTGTGACCTTGCTAGTAATTGCTTTAGTTTATCAATGTTCAACACAATTTATTACTCTCCAATATGTACCAAAACGTTTATCTCTCAACACTAACAATATTAAAAACCTAAACAATCTGTTGAGAAACAAAGGACTATTCAATAAGAAAGATGCATAATAAAATGGAAGAGACTACACTGACGGGTAAGAGGATTAATCTAGGAAGTAGTCATAAGTGAAATAAAGAAAGAATGTTTATGCTGTATTACATTTAGGGCAGATTTTTAAAATCTATAAACAGCAGATAATTTAAATAAAGCCTTTCTTTTTGTTCCGTTCATCCTGTCTCTTTTTTTCTCTTTCTTTTAAAACCAGGAATGAGTTCCTGATTTTTTATAACACTGAGCATATTACCCAGGCTCCAGTGAGAAAAATGAAGACTGATAAAATCTTATCTAAGCATTTAAAAGTCATTTGGACACATTGATCAAAACTCACTCTGAGATTAAACATATTAAATTTAGATGGAGGAAAAAAGGCATTAAGTTGATGGAACCCAATTTTTGTATGAAGCAAACAAATGGCATCATTTCACCAACCTTCTCATCTTGATCGCATTGCTATGCATTATTTAAAATATGCACTTGATTTGGGTAGTTAATAAGCTATCTGTAAACTTGGAGTAAATTTGATCGTGGGCAGTTCTCTCCTAGTTCCTACAGAAGGATTATTGATTTATTTTTACTTCTGTGAGATGTCAGTTTGTGGCATTGTGCCACCAGCCATGAATCAGTGTAACTATCTCTGCTCATGGTGAGATAAGAGCGATAAAGAGCAGAAATGCACAGAGTATGTGCAATCTTTTAAATTATCCCATTTACTTAGAGCTGTCATCAGCTCAGCACTTCTCTTTGCCAGCAGCAGTCATCCAGGATTCTGCTGTTGTGGGCATTGAATCTTCTCTCCTTTGGGGGTTTCAACTAAACCCCCAATCAAATGGAAGAAAACAACTAAAATTTACCCTAACCCACAAGTTAAAACAGTTAAAATGACCAATGTGATGTTTTAATTTCTGCTGGAGAGAAACACTGATCAAGTCTGCTGAAAACTTAGAATCATAAAATCATACTTGCGAACTTCTGCATCCCTGTACAAATCAGTCATCTTAATTTACTCTGATAAAACCAAAGTAAATTTATTTACTGAAGTAAACAATTTTACTAAAGTAAAACAATTTATTTTTTCCTTTTTGGATTCTTTGGGACTATGCCTAATTTAGAAGAGGTATGGAGCAATAGGAGCAGATGGAAAGGAGAATTGGTTGCGAGTGACCCACCAGCAGTGACAGTCACACTGACCTTTTTGTGGTTGGAGTTGACTTTTAAATAGTCCTGTTCTCATTCTGAAGGTTGCCCACCTCAGCTGTCAAGGGATTTAAGGTGGTTCCTGAGGAACAGCTCCTCGTGAAAATGCTGTGGCTCCTTGCAGTCACACCACGGTGCGAATCAAGACAGCAGGTGAGGATGACCAGGGAGCTCAATTTAACAATACACTGCTGTTCTGATATTAAACAGAGTAAAATAGATGAGCTGCTAAATACTACCATGAAATTCTTCAAATCCCTTTGAATTAAATTGTTAACTACATACCATGTAATCTTCCTAAAGATCAAAGGTGTTGGGTGTTTTTTCACAACCTTCCTAGTGCTTTCCCAGAAAAACCATATTCTGAAAAATTTATTTATTACCACATGGAAGAGCAGGGTCTGAGAACAGAAGTAAGGGTTGTCCATATTCACATGATATTGTACTTTCCCTTTTCTGCAGGAAATTGCAAAGAGAAGAAGAGTGTTATGAGGAATAGTGGTGAGCATATATCCCAGTTTTGAGTGTTGCTGTCAGCTCAGACAGATCTGAATCCACATTTAGTAAAAAGCAAAATTAGTTGTAATGGCACAGAACTAATTTGTATGGTGAAATTAGCATCAGCTAACTTAATGTTTCTAACATGGGTGGCATGAGCTAAACCCCAGAGGTGCTCATTTTCCTTCTTGGACAGAATCTTACACAATTGGCTTAGAAGTCAATAAATAGATTTTAGATCGTGAGATGAATCCTATACTACAGGGAAGTGTAAAAACCTTCACAACAGGCATAGTTATTCCTTGTTTCAGCGCACAGCCTCAGAGACCTTTATGCACATCAGTTTTTGAGCACAAACATGTCCTTGTTTCTCCATACTAGTTAAAAAATGAATTTATTTTGAAGAGTACAGATTTTTTAAGATGTAATACTTCTTCATAAATCAGATTTGCACAACTCCAAGGTGCTCCAATAAATTGTTTTACATGTGTGCAGGGGAATATTATTACTTTTACTCTGAACATTTTTTTTGCTCAGTATAATCTTATTTCTGTGAGTGACTATTATTCCTTTTCTAGAACTCCACCAGTTAACGGAACAGCATACAGTCTCCTTCATGCACCATCTTATTTTGCATCTGGCTTAAGAGCAGGCTTTTTCTCCATCCTGTTTAGAATCAGTTGGTCACATTATGTTACTGTGACTGGATATAATAGGACATGACACATTCAAGACACATGACACATTTGAGAAATACACTGAAAGCAAATGTGTTGTGGAGTTGGATTTTTTTTTTTTTTAATAAAAGCCTCATGCTCTGTAATTTCAGTCTGTTATTTACTTGCATTGCTATACTTTTTGATCTGGTTTGGGTTGGAAAGCACTATGTCAAGCCACGCCACATATTTTTGGCAAAGTGGTTGGAAATTTTTCTGGTGGTGAACTCAGTCGCACTGTCCTTGTTACTGGCAAAGATCTTACATAGCAATGGCCCCAGTACCAGTTCCTGCGAATGACAGTCTCTGGCCTCCACTTAGCCGCAGCTCTTTAAGTGTGACCTCGCACCAGCACCTCATCCACTGAGTGTTTCCTCCATTAAATCCACGTCTCTCCAGTGTAGAGACTAGAATGTTATGCAGGGCAGTGTCAGATGCCTTGAATAAGTCCAGCCACCAGAACTCCAATGAAAGAAAAAAAGAGGGGAGAAAACCACATCCTGCTACATACACCTCTAGTAAAGAGTATTCATTATACCAAACTTTAGGCAATCAGATGAAGTACTTGTGTTTCTAATCACCCCAGTGTCCTTAAATAATTCTTGTCAAAGAGAGATGAATTGACATCTTTGGAGACCAGCTAGGATCTGGTGTACCTCTTCCTTTTAGTGATGGAACTAAATACTCTGGCTTTGTGAAAGCACTGCATAATCATGAACAACTCTTGAGAAAACCAGTTCTTTTCTTCCTGAAGTGAGTTGCTGAAGTGGTCTTTGAAAATAGATGTTTGGCAGGTTAAACTGCTTCAGGATGATTTGTGCAAGCAGGGTAGTTCATGAGTTGCTTAATATTTGTCTCCTGATATATCTATTAACCAGTAAGATTTTAAGGGATACATTCAAGGTGAAACAATAGCTTCATTTATCTAGTTGATTTTGATGGTGATAAGATCACTAGAAAGTATGGAAGAACCAGAGAGGTTGTTAACTAGCATATATTTTTTGGGGAATTTGTGAAATCTCCATCTCTGACATTTTTAAAAGCTGGCTGGACTAATGACTGTCAGGAGGGATTGAGTAAAATTCATTCAGCCCTGCCTTCAGTCATATCTGTGGATCTATAAATGCATTGACTCACTATGTTGGAGTTCATTCTAAATCCTGTCTCTTATTAATAGTAAAATAAATTGCAGCCTAGGTAACCTAAAGCTTGACTTGGGGAGTTAACATATTTGTGAAAGAGATTGAAAATGAAGTAGAGCTTTGTGGATGTATGTAAGCAGTTTTGTTATTCTTTTTATGCAGAAAGTGTGGCAGACAGTGTAGGCAGATTTATACATCTGTACCCTTGCCCAAAGCACAGGTAACAGAGTCTGATTTGTGTGGCAGTGCTGAGAGCCAGCTACCTCTGGAACTAATCTGAACATCCACATCACATAGTGTTTTTCCTGGAGTTTCGTGATGTCTCACTTCTACAAATCTTGTGGGGTGTGTTTTTTTTGCAGGCAAGAGAGGAGTGTGAAACTACATGTGCTGGGACTGTGTAGGGTGTAATATCATGTGAGATGTCTAGGACTGCAAAATTTGCTGGGGTAAATTGCTGTTGGGCTATAGGGGAAGAAAGAAGCCAACCTCTTCTCCATTCTGCAATCCATGTAGAGCAACAGATATCTTTGAAGGCAATTCAGACAAGGAACTCAGACAGCCTTGTGTTCCTCCTTCATCTTCTGCCTGTGCATCTTCACTGTGCATGACTGGAAAAGGTCTGGTCATTCCTAGCAGACACTGGAGAAGACTGATTATGTTAATTGTGTCCAAAATCAGCAATTCAATCACAGATCAATAGATTTTGGAATGCTGTTTATCAGGAATCACTTCCCAATCACAGATGCTAGTTCTGTTTTCTTCCTTCTGGTTCTTGTTTGCAAGAATCACAAAGTGTTTCTCCATTATGTCCCACTCATGTCAGATCCAATGTATCTCACTGAGACCTAAATGTATTTCAGGATTCACAGGTGGAATTGCTGGCCACATGGATGAGGGCGTGGCTCTGTCCCTGTGGGAGTCAATAACAGCTTCACAGTTGGCTTCACTTGAAAGAGGGCTCATATCAAAGCTCAAAGCTTTTGAAATCCATACCCTAAATATTAAAATTCCTTCCCTCCTTCATGAACTTGATTTTCATAATACTTTTCAATTATTACTATGATCATGAAACATTATAACAAAGTGCTTTAAAAAATAATGATGCCTGTGTTCTTTTATCACTGCTACAATTTATAAATTAATTCTGCTATTGCTTGAAATCTGTACTGTCTCATAATGTTATGTATTGCCATTGGTTTATGTTATCACTTTCCTGAGTATATCAACACACGCGCACATACACATACACACATACAGTAATTTCACAATTATAAGCTGCACTTGATTAGAAGCTGCACCTCCTGGTAGCCGGGCAGACC
>VRYO01002772.1:43945450-43964676 GCA_009812075.1 Sialia sialis | reverse complement strand
AGTAGAATTAGGCAACACTCCCCCTTCAAATGATGATGAACATATTCTAGAGGATTCACAGCCTCTAGGGCTTCATTGTACCTCAAGAGAAAGTCCTGAGATGCACACATGTGAAAGTAAAAAAAGATGAAGAGGCCCAAAGTGCCAAGGATGCTGGCTGAAGAGCCATTTTTTAGTTGATTCTGCCTCCATGTCCAGTTCACTCATTATTTTCCAGATACTGTTTTGAAATGCAGCCTTCATGCAGGAGTTCATTTTTTAATTTTTGTAGATTTCATTGCTGGTTCAAACAATCAACATCAGGATCTGTGATTTACTCCCTAGTCCAGTGAATTCATATATATATATATATATATACACACACACACACACGTATATTTATACAAATAGCATGAGTAGAACAATTTGAAGAGGTGGGATTGAGAGAAAATATCTGAAAATATGCTATAACAGTGCATAGCACGCTCCTTTAGAAAGGAGAAAGTATTTGGACTAAAATTGCTTCTTCTGATCAGAGGAAGAATATGGACTTGACTACCCCTGAAATACTGAATAGGATAGTAGCATTTCACCTCAGTTTACTTCCAAAAATGACTGATTTCATGCCTCAGCCAAATTGAGAGCTGAGGATTATGAATAAGAGATAGAAATAGATCTCTCTCTTCACCTTAGAAGTAGGCATAAATTTTTCAGTCCTGATGCATCCCTCTCTTCAGTAGTTCTTGACTACTTTAGTCCTCCCCCTTTTTCAACAACCTTCGTCATATTCTAGCTTAAACTTTGTATGTTGAGCAGAGTGGCCCAGCTCAGTGGTGCAAATATCAGCTGGTGTAAAAGCCAATAGGTGCCTACATGTTTGATTTAGCCCCTTCATCACTATTTTTCAGATGGAGAGCAGGATTCAAGAAAACTGTTACCAAACAAAATACTGTCTAGGAAAATAGAGATTTCTAGGACGAATCTCTGTTCAGAAGAAAAAAAAACCTCACTCATCCCTCTGATGATCAAACTTTTTGTAAGTGGTAGCTAAACAAGAGATTTCAGATGGAGTTAGAAATTACTATATTTTTTTTAATTGATGTGTTATCTCAGCCACTATGCAGGATATAGAGAGACTGGAAACTCCCAATTACTCCTATGACAACAGGAGCTGTGCTTTGGACTTACCCAACACCAATCCCAGAAAAAATCCCCAACAACCCAAACTGTAAATCCATTACTTGTGCATCTCAGAGTGGTCCTTTTAAATCAGGAGAAACTTGGAACTAAAATTTTGATTCATCAGTCCTCTGTCTCTTGGATTGGGAGCATGACTGGGGGTCTTCATATTCTTATAAGAACATTGTGAGATGGCATTCATTAACATTTGATCACCACAGTGATGGAAAATCTGTTTACAACGATAGTTCTGTCTTTAGACAAGCATTTGAAATTTGAAAAGCAAGCATTTAAGCACAGTTTCACCCTGTTAGTACTTCCAGCCAAGTTCAGTACCCTTAATGTGCATGCCATGCTATTGCAGGGTGTTATGAGGAATTGCTGTGCTCCACTCAATAAGAGGTGGCAATTTGGCACCACGGAGTTACCTCAGAGAAGCACTGTAGACTGTAATTACTTCATGTTTGCTTTTGTGTTTTGGCACCACCAGGTGAGAGGTGTTGGGGGTGTGCATGGCGTAGTTGTCATTAAATGTAACAGCTGAATGTTTGATGAAGTGAACAAAAGGTAAAGCAAACTAGGCATGCAGTCAGACCTTTAAAAACAATCTTGATGTAAATGAGGAGAGGCGTTGTTAGTAGATCAGCAGACTGCAGAACTGTTCAATCCCCAGTTTGCAATGAAAGCCTTTCATGCTAGGCTACTGTAGCATGATAATTTTTATTCCATGGTTTTATTGCTGAAGCTGTGATAGTGTGTGTGCGCATATATACATACCCATACAGACAAAATTTGTGTAATGAGATTAATGAAAACAACAATAAATATGTTTTCAACATTAAGCAGCTGGAAAAAAATGAGGATTTATCTAGAAATGCATTAAATCTACAAAAATAGATTAATTTTAGAGCATTTATTGTTATTATTTTTATTGCTATTATTTTTATTTCTAAGGCTTACTAGACTTCATTCTTTCAGACAAAAACATGCATATCAGCTCTGCAGTGTGATTGCCTTATGGGCATAAAGCTTTGCATATTTACTGCCCATGAATCATACAAGTATGTGAAATCCAGTGAAGATTCAATTTTTCCTGCTAGATGCACCTCTAGCCGTTTAATTAAAATATGTATTATTAATAAAACTAGATTTAAGTCATATTTTTTACAGATATGACTGAAACATTAAGGGCAAATTGTTTGATACTTTCACAGTAATTTGCTTTTAATGTTTTGTGCCTTAATCAAGGTAATCCTGGGATGAGGTTTGTACTGCTCGTGACTTCATGATGTTCAAGTTACCAAAAAGGAATTTAAGAGTTTTCCAAGACAAAGTCACATTTACTTATTAAATTGGCTTCAAAATTTTGCTGCAGAGGGAACCCTAGATATCAGCAAAATGCAGTAAAACGTACCTATTTATAAACCTCTGCTTGTTGAACAGATTGCAGTCTATTATATCCATCTTCACTAAATAAGTGTCGGGTTATTGTTTTATTCCAACTCTTGTGAAGCTGTAGATGTCACAGTGCTCTATTCACTGAATTTATCTTCCCTTTCCTGGTAAATTTCCCTGGATTTCCTCTATTGTTTGGTAAGTAGATATACTGATAGCTGTGGTGACACTGTACATACCTGTTGGTAAAGGATCAATAACACTCTCAGCTTCGTCATATCCTGCCTGCCATTGAATTCTGCATGACTGGCTGTTTGTGACTAATGAAGCTTTTGGCAGCAACTAGCTTATTAATTTACTTTTAAGAAAGATTTTAATTTTTGATTTTCAACTTCTAAGTTATCTTATAATTCTAACAGAAATGTGGCTACTAGGAGTTTGAGAGGATATCTTCCCCAAGAAAGGGGTAAAATGTAATTAAACATATTGCTCAATTCTGATAAAAATTGCAAATATGAAAGTCTTAAGTAAATTTGCCGGTCAGAGAGAAAGCAGCAAGGGAATAAAGGGAAGAATTTATGTATTTTCTCTTCAGTTTACAGTAATTTTACGACTATAAGGTGCACTCTTTTGACTAAAATTTTGATCGGAACCCAGAAGTGCGCCTTATGATCTGGTGTGCCTTATAGTTCTGAAATTACTGTACTCTTCTTTGGCTGTGAAGGATCACTCTATTCTGCACAGGTCTGTTGCAATCTATGGTATATAATTTCATCACATATTACTGAAATCACTTCACACCAGTAAGTTTCCTGGACATTACAGGTGTACGTATTCCTTTGACAGATGAGAAGAAGTACAAGGAAATCTGTGAGATGTCTCCAGAGAGGAAATGACAGCTCTGTATGAAACCAACCTCCTGAGAACTCATGGAGACTAGAGGACAGAGGACACAAATTTTATCTCAGTTTAGCTCCAAATTTTAAAATTATTGGGAATACAGAAGTAAATGTTTTCATCAAAAACAATTTTGAAAATCAACAAGAGAAAATTAATTTGTATTCTAAAGTTAGCCTTTGCCACACTGTTAGAGAAACGTAGAGTGGTTTGGGTTGGATGGATCCTTTAAAGATCATCTTTTTCCCATCCCCTGCAATGAGCAGGGACATTCAGGTAGATCAGTTTTCTCAGAGCCACATCCAACCTGGCCTTGAATGCTTCCAGCAATGGGGCATCCACCACTTCTCTGGATAAACTGCTCCAGTGTTTTACTGCCTGCATTGAAAACTGCATAAAGAAAGCACACTTTATATTTTTAATATATTAATATTTTTCTGATTTTCATAAATATTTTCTTTACTCTGATCATTTAAGGACTTATCTGACAACCCCAAAACCATATACTAGGATAAGAAATAAAATTAATTTTAAAAATCTTTCCTCATGCCTTTTTATTAAAAGCACAAAGTTTGCTGAAATAGTCACTTAGGACAAACCAGACGAAAATGACAAATACATATTTTTTTTGTTTGCCTACTTGTTTTTGAACTTCTGAGGATCTCATATTCAAATTTTTTTACACAAATATGTAATTAGGAGAACCTTTATTTTAGAAAAGCAAAATCAAGTTTACCATCTAATGACTTCTGAAACAGGGGCTTTAACAAAGACTGTTATGAGAATGATAATAACATTTTAAAAATAGCAGTGCTGGCCTGACTGGTGGATCTCTGGTCAAACATTTATTTCCATAAATGAAAGGACAGAATGCACTCTCTATGTGGATAAAATATTATAAATTACAGCCACCCAAAGACAAAATGTATTCCAGAGTAACCAATTTGATTTGTTAGTGGCAAACTGTTCTTTGCTGCAGGGAGTCACAAAATAGAAAAGCCAGACACAGTCTTGGAAATCTGCAACTGTGGTGAAAATTAATCATAGTCAGAAGTGATGTTAAAATGTTACATATTTGTTATATAGCTGTGAACTCTACACTGGTACATTAACATTACTGTATTTTGTAAAAAAATATAAAGTACTTAGATGTTTTCTCAACTGATTGTTAAAAGTAACATAGAATGTGTTACATTTGCATAATACACTGCATAAATACCATGCTCACTACCTAAGTGTCATAATATTCTTAAATATATATTCTAACATTTTTATTCTAAATTCAGGAGATGTGTAATGTGTCATATCAGTTCCTGTGTTTCTGTGTTTGAATGATTAAGTTGATCTTTCATGAGTCCTCAAGGATGGTGACAATTGAAATCATATGCCTAACACCTTAACGGAAATTTTAAAATAAATATTTCATAGACATTTATTTTAGAATTTTATTCTCAAAAAGTGTTGCAAAGCAAACCTCCTTCTTAATTCTTATTTATTGCACAAAGCAGTCTTAAAATGGACTTAGAGTACAGAAATAACATATTCCCCATTCACTAATCACCTGCAAAAAATCCACATTATTCTTTTTGTATGAACGCATAAATTCAAAATTGGATCAAATATTTGAGCTATATTTTAGCACAAATAAACAAACAAAAGCACAATTTAACACAATTAAACAAACAAAGTTCAATTAATTATATATGTTCTTTAGAGAATCCAAACCTATTTCATGATTGATTTGTCATTGTTTAAATTAGTGTAGAAACTTCAGACCTTTGTTCCAAAGCAGTAAAAATGTTTTTTTTCTACCTAAAGTAAAGAAGAAAGAGGGAAATCCATGACATCAGAAAGAACCTATGTCCTTCTAATCATATCTATCAAAGATTTTTCTTTCTATTCTGTTGATTTCTGCACTGGTTTAGAAGAGACATCCTGCTTCATGTGTCCCTACAGATCCTGTTTTTCATTGTGAAATAAATGTAACAATTTGATCTCTTATGTCAAGATTTTTCCTTAGCAGTAGAACTGAAAATATAATGTTATTTTACTGAATATGAGTAAGGCAGAATTATTAATTCAAACTACTATTTATGATTTCTGGATTTGACTTTGCCTACTGATTTAGTTACGGATTTTGAAAATTCTTTTATCTCAGAACTTCTGTTTTACAATAGATCTTATTCCTGTGTTCTGGCTTTTGACACAAGTATGTGAAAAATCACATCCTACTCATCTATTAAATTCATAATTCCATTATCTGGAAACTTAGGCAGAAAAAATGAACTTTAAAATTGTGCAATATTCTGAGTAAAACTAGTCACACAATATATTTCACCTTTATTATAAATGTCAGATTAGTAGATCTGTTTAATTCTCGCTGTTTTCCCATTTATATTCCTCCAGTACTAGTCTAAAGAAAAATAATGTTTGATGTTTAATTTCTTTTCTACACTCTTTAACCTAACTGCATAGGAAATTGTAATTAAGAACCAGAACAGTAAAGAATAGCTTGAAATACTAAAATGATGCTGCAATACATGGTGAATAATGACCACTCCTTCTCCAAATGGTGCTTAGTTTTTAATATCTGCTAACAGATGAAGAAGGTGAGCAGCAGTTGGCCAGTTAGGCAGACAGACAGCAAGTAAAATTTGGCAAAAGAAGTTGGGATTCCTCTACCTGACTACAGATGTCTACATCTCAATAGCCCTTTCTAGATCCAGTGGAAAAAGAGAGGAAAAAAAAAGGCACTTCCAGGGTGAATTTAATTTTTCTTAAAAAGATATCTATCTTAGGCCAGATGAGCAATGCCCCAGAATAACTTATTCAGTCACTCCATTGTAGACACTTATATAATGGACATGCAGAGCCAGAAGGAATATCCTCCTTTCTCTTCATACAGGATAGAAACACCATCATTTTATTCAATATTTTTATATATCTTCTTTACTCTGAAAAAAGGAAAGACAGCCTCTCTCTGACCACAGTCATTCACATCTGGAAATACAAGAGAGAGCAGCTGCAGAGAAAATCTTTGCTGGGACAGAGAAAACTCCACCCTCTTACAAAGGAGGAGTGGGTGTCTCCTGCGTTTTGGATTTTGTGTGGTAGTCCCTGTAGCTCATTTCTTTTTAAGCAGTGTGTGGCTGAGAGGCAGGCTCCACCATGAAGTCAGCTGGCCAAAGAGGCTGTGCTGTGGGTCAAGGACTAAAGTGGTGTAGGTTGTTCATGTTCAATAAGCAGAAGGCATTTGCACGTTGCTGAAGAGGTGTCCACTGTTACTGATCACACACAGGTATTGGCAGTGAGTACACAAATCAATACACACACTATTTCTCCTTGCACAGCAAATTTTATTTCGTTGCTTGTATTTTGAACCTCCGGGAGTGGCTTAAAAGTGGTTTAGAACTAATTCACAGCAGGAACAACTTTCTACACTAATAGAACATACTTCTGGTAAAATCAAAGAATGTCCACTCCAAACATTCCCACATAGAAAAAAACCAAACAGCGGAACAAATAAATGCATCTTGCATTGGGTTGTTTTCTGTATACTTCATACCTTTCTACTGCAATAATCTTCTGTCCAGGTGACACTCTGACCGTAATACCTTATCTGTCCCTTGTACAGTGACATCTCTAGAGTAACCTCAACCATATTTTGCCCAGCCCCCTTGCCAAAGCAGTCTGTGAATTGTCATGTAAGTCCTGCTGGAGGAGCATAAGATTCATCCCTCAGTGTCACTGGTGATGTAACAAACCTTGGACCAGCTGGGGTGGCAATTAAATAGAGGTGGAACAACGGAGTAGCCTTGAAAATAATTTACAGTAATTTCACAATTATAAGCTGCACCTGATTATAAGCCGCACATCTAGGTAGCCAGGTAGACCATGGGATTTGTCCACATATAAGCCGCACCCGAATATAAGCCGCATTTATTTTAATTTTTTTTTAAAGCGAAGATCCATGTGCGACAAAGTAACAAATTAGTAACAGAATCATGCCAGCGTGGGTTTGGTGTCAGGTGCTCAAGTTGCGAACAGTTTTCATAGATCAGCAAAGCCTTTAAACACAGCCCCAGGCACTTTCCCCGGCCGGCTCTCACTTCCAGGTTGGCATTTCGCTGGGATTTGTCCATAAAAAAGCCGCACCTGAATATAAGCCGCACTACTGGGGTAGGCTGGATTCTTCAATGAAAAAGGTGCAGCTTATAATCGTGAAATTACTGTAATAAAAATGGGACAACAAAAGAAGCAGTCATGAAGACAACACGATGCAGAAGAAACCTCAATATGTAACCTTTGTTGCAGTGTTGCCAGAGCATAGTGAACCAGTGAACAACTATCTTACCTTATATGCAAACATTACTAACCAATTACTAAGAAGAACTAAGGGCATTACCTTATTTGGTGCCCCCACATTAACATAACCGTTCCCACAATTCTATTCTCCTCTCCATAACCTATCCAGATGTTTATCTTCTTAGCATCTTGTTTCCCCTAGGCTTAGATTGATGCCCACTTCTTTGTCGACCAGGGCCAATCCACCCTTGGTGCCTGGTTGCCCAACTCCCACAGCTCAGCTCTTTGTCTGCATTGTATTCATGCTGTTCCCTGATCAAAAACTAAGGTAATATGGCTCTCTCTGTTCCTTTGTGAGTGGATTTCTCCATTATTTCTACCTCTCTTTTCTCACAGTATGAAAGCCAGCCTATTAATTACAGTAATTTCATAATTATAAGCCACACCTGATTATAAGCCGCACCTCCCGGTAGCTGGGTAGACCACGGGATTTGTCCACATATAAGCCGCACCTGAATATAAGCCGCACTACTGGGGTAGGTGGGATTCTTCAATGAAAAAAGTGCAGCTTATATTAATGAAATTACTGTGCATGTTTTTAACATACTTGAACTTAAATTCAGATGTCAGAGGCCAGCAGAGGGTGAATTTTAGACTAACACATAGCAGAGTGTTCTCCTGGGAGAATGGTCAGGGCATTGAGAGAGTTCTTTGGGATGTCTGGCTACCACATTTTCATCTTTTTCTTGCCATTCTCTTCAGCAGAGCCATTCTCTATCTGCGTCTTCCCAGTCATTGACTCAAAAAGAACAGCTTTCTATGGGCTGACAGATCATAGTTTCATAGTTTCAATGTTTTTCTTAAGATGCTGAGTAATTTCAAGGAGCAGTCTATAGTCTATATTCAGGCTATATTCTATATATTCTGTGGGGTTATAGAAGCACTATGAAGTCAATTATGGTTATAATGAGATGCATCTGAGCAGAAGTAGATACCTACCCCATAGATATATAAATATGAGACTGTGACTGTAGGCTTTCCACATATAGAAATAAACCAGTGTAATTATCTTCATTCTAATGCCTGCACCAAAAATTATCTGATACACAGAAGTCTGGGGGTACCTTTTTTATACTACTGGCTCTGAGGTGCTACTAGAAGTCACTTGCCAACTTAGATAGTAGGAATTCAATCCTGACTGTCTTCAAATTTTGTATAGGCAACCTAAACTGAGCCCAAGCCCCAGGGAACATAAGAGTCTTGTTTAATTTTGTGGCAGGTGATGCCTGCCTTTTTTCTTTTGGAAGAAATTTCAAGCAAATTTTTCTGACTAGTACTGGCCAGGTGCCATCTCTAACCTTGAAAACACTTCTGAGAAGTAGAATCACAGAATCACACAGTCATTTAGGTAGGAAGGGAGCTCATGAGAAAAGCTAGGTAAAACCCACTGCTCAAGCAGATTCACAAGATCATCTTGCCCAGGACCATGTATCTTCTCAGGTGGACTCTTCCATATCTCTGGGGAACTTTTGCTAGTGTTAGACCACCATCGCAGCAAGCATGTGTTAGGCTAACATGTATTACAGTAGGAGATCTAAATTTTAATTACAGTAATTTCACAATTATAAGCCACACCCGATTATAAGCCACACCTCCCAGTAGCTGGGTAGACCACAGGATTTGTCCACATATAAGCCGCACCTGAATATAAGCTGCACCTTTTTTTTTTTTTTTTTTTAAGCGAGGATCCATATGTAACAAAGTAACAAATTAGTAACAGAATTGCTACCAGCTGGGTTTGGTGTCAGGTGCTCAAGTTGCAACAGTTTTCATAGACCAGTGAAGCCTTTAAAGGCAGCCCCAGGCGCCCTCCCCCGCTAGCTCACACTTCTGGGTTAGCATTTCACTGGGATTTGTCCATAGATAAGCCGCACCTGAATATAAGCCACACTACTGGGGTAGGCTGGATTCTTCAAGGAAAAAGGTGTGGCTTATAATTGTGAAATTACTGTAATTTGGGGGCAAAAGGAAGTAAAGGAATTGTAATCTGATTTTTATTTTTACAGGAATGCAAAAAACCCAGCAGATATCTGTTTATTATTGGCTCAAAGTTTTAGAATTTGCTGCTGAAAAAAGTGAGCAGCCATTAACAGGATCCCCTGAGACAAAGAAATTCACATTGTCATTGAAATCATGTGGTGTTGAAGAAAAATATGTGTGCAATCATCTAAGTGTGAGAGAATCATAGAATCACAGAATGGCTTGGGTTGGAAGGCACCATAAAGATCATCTAGTTCCAATCCCCCTGCCATGTCCAGGGACACCCTTAATTAGACCAGGTTGCTCAAAGCCCATCCAACCTGGCCTTGAACACTTCAAACTTGGGCCATCCACTCTAAATGAGAGAAAGTGTGGTAGTTCCAAGATCTTAGGTTTCCATCCAGAGCCAGGCACATGTGTTTCATTAGCATGTGACCTTAGCAGGTTGCTATGTTGATGCAAAGATGTTTCCTGGATCCAGAGATTCCTTTTGTCACAACTTTTGGATGGCCTGTTCTTCATGTGGCCACAAAGTGCAGTGTTTCCAGGGGTAAATTGTTACCAAGATGTGTCCAGCCCTGTTATCTGCCAGTAGATGCAGAATCTGCTACTTAGTGCAAACATTGCAGCAGCTGTCACTGCACTCATCTATCTCTGAGTGAGTCAAACAGCTTCAATCAAAGAATCCTGAACGTTTTGTTGTATTTGCTCGTGTCTGACATTTTTTGGGGCTTTCATTCCCTACTTTAGCTAGGAATTATTAAAAATTGAGTTTACTTTGCACTTGCTTGTTTGCTTGTTAATAGAGTGGCATGGTAGAAATTCCTGTCCAGAAGTTTTGCTATGCAGAATTGATGACCATAAGGTCATCTGATCTCCTGAGGTCACTGAAGAAACATCCACACCAAAAGCGTAAGGGTTTAGTTCTACAAAATCTTAGAAACTGCTCACTCTTAGAGAATTTTGCATTCATCACAGGGGAGTTAAAATACTTCTCTGGTGAATAAGTCCTTATATCCTGTTATATCACTGGATATAGCATTACTCTGCAGTCCAGAGCAAGATTTACAATTTCCAGAAGATTAAATTAACATTCCTCCCATAAGAGTTCAAGGACAATTGATCATTGAACATATGGATGTTCCAACATTTTGGTTTTTCTTTGTTTGCCCCCACTAGGAGGCATAAACACAAATAAGAATTATTTTTAAAAAAATTCTGAAAACAGAAAGAGTACACTGAAATAATGGAAATACATCAGGTTAATGTCATTTTTAGAGCCTTCACAGAAAAAGCTTTAAAAATAAATAAATAGAAATTTGTTTTACAAAGGGGATCTTAACTATAAAATCATCACTGTGTTATCAGAGAATGACAAATCCCCCTAGCAAATGCCCAGCTTTATATTTCTTTAATAGTTAGAACTACTGAAAAGCCAGAATTGGGTCAGAGTGCTTTTAACCTGGCTGAAAACATCTAAAGATGGGATTGTTCAATTCTATCAATTCTTCATTTCCTATTACCAGAAATCCTGTTTGGGGGTTTCAATATAGGAAAGGTAAAAAGATCACGAGGCTGCACTGAAGCAGGTAAATATTGACAGATCCAAAGCACATACCAGTGTCCTACTGAGACTTAAAACAACTGCCTGTGCTGCTCAGGGACCAAGTCAATCCTATGGATGGGAGCTGTCAGGGTAAAACTTTCACAGTTTTCTCATTTTTGTTGTATAAATGTGTTCCTTCTATTAGATTTCTTTATCCCTTTTAGCCTTTCTAAATGACAATTAACTCTGCCTACCCTATCAATAGCAGGTAATTTATTTGTTTTTACAGCTGAGCCTGACCGCCATTGATTTTATTGGAGTAATTTGCTGGAAATGATTTTTTAATGTTAGATTTATTACAGAAGCACTTCATTGTCCGATAAATGAAGTAAATTGTATTTTAAAAGTACCAAAATTAAAGAACTACTGAAATTTGAATGAGTTTTTTACAAGCGCATTAGTTCAAAAGGTCCCTTATGCATCTCCTGTGTGGACCCTAGTTTGAACACAAGAGATTTTATTCTGGGTTTGTGTGGGCTCCTAAAAACACAAGCCTAAACCACACAGAAGCTGACCTGGGTGCAGTAGTGACTCAGAGAGGGATTGTGCCCTCCCTGCTCATTCCAATTGGTACTTTGTGAATTCATCCAATTCAATGGGACTGATACTCACTACAAAGAAAGATAGATATTGAAAATGAACCTTTTAATTTATTGATGCATTTCTCTTTTTATTGCCTGTCTTCCTCAGTTTTCAAACCTCTTGCTTACTCTGTTTTAGCCAGCTGCAGCTGGGAGTAGGATTTGTGACTTTCTCACCTTTTAGATCTGCTCTCTGTAGTGTTTCAATTGCTCTACATAAAGATGCTGCAATCCATCCTGGAGAACAGTAAATTACAGATTATCGCCTTTACCTCTCAGTGCAGTTTACAGTAAGATTTTTAGCTGAATGTGACATACATTTCCATTGTATTTAGAATAAAACAAGAGGATTTGTTATGTTGTGTGCACTTCACTTTTCAGGCCTTTTGTGCCCTGAAAGAGTGGCCACACTATGCTGTACTAAGCAAAGTACATTTTTCAAGAATTCCTTCTGAGGCACAGCCTCTCTGTGCTGTCCCAGTGAAGTGCTGTGCCTGACATGATTGCAGCCCTGCAGGATGGACAATGGTACTGGCACATCCCACACTCCAACCTAACACTTCCCTCCCCACCACTGCACTGTGGGACTAACACACAGCTTTTGCTGCCACCACATTGTTCATGTTGCTTAGTATAACTAGTGTATACATAGCTTTTATCTGCCTTGTTTATTTAAATTGCGAGCTCCTTAGCACATGGGTTGTCTGCTAATATGTATCTGTGCAGTGTTTAAAATTCTGGACACAAAAAGGGACACCTTTCAATTATTTGGGTGTTCCAAGATAAAACAGCAATAATAATGATATTATTGTAAGAAATGCTGCAATTATAATGATTTGCATGAACAAGAAAGGTGTCCCTACATTTGCACATTTTTGTTTATTTGTAAGTTGACTTTACATTTCTCAAGGCAGATTGCAAAAGTCAGTCTTGTAAAAGCTGTATTTAGATACCCAAATAAAAATATCGTGTCAACATTCACAGCGCCAGTTATTCAGACAGGTCCTGAGTGCTCTTACTACTAATTTCTTTTTGCAGTTTAAATGTTTTCTTGGCCAGATGTCTCTGAGACCTTTATATGGCACTTCAAAAGAAGGAATCCTCTCAGTACTCCCTACAGCTTTTTTGTTCACCTGGCTCCCAAGCCAGTGTAATTCCCCTCAAACAGAAAACTCATGCCCAAGTGTTTTACAGATAGAAATTGAATCTGAGTAATTTGGACCTGAGGGAAATGCCAGCACTAGCGAGAGCTGGCTGTTTCTCTGCACTTCTACAAAGGATCATATGAAAAATTAAATCTCAGATTTCATTTGAGAATAAGGGATTCAAATCTCTGATATCTTCCATTTGAACAAGGACTGTGAAACAACATCCCAATTGAGTGTGCAAACCATTGGAGTCACAAACCTCTTGATCTGGGAAAGGAAAAACAGTTGTTTTTTAGATGTAGTGGTGCTCTGGACATACATGTCTCTGAGCTGTCAGTGACTGATGAAGTTCCTGATGTCCATGTTCTACTTTGCACTTCTTCCAAGTTGGATTGGACATCTTTCTGCTTTTTTCTTCTGAGGATCCTTGATGAGAGTCCCTAACTGCTCACCTGCCTGGATGATGCATAAAAGTAAATTTACTTCTGGCTGACTGATTTGCTGCACTGTCAATGCGTCTGGAAGAATTGTGTTCTCGGTTCTTTTGTAACTAAGGTGACTTTAACATTGAATCTGACTTTACCTTAACTTTTGGCATCTAGATATGATTATTTTTAGGTTTTGCAGGTATTCATTAAAAGAAAAAAAAAAGGCAAAATATGAGGACTAGCTGGACAATGGGCAGGCCTTTCTGCTATTTAAAGAGTGTTTGAAGCAACTTCCACAAAACTTATGCCAGTGGTCTCATCTTATTTCATATTATGCCTTTTTGAAGATCAAACCAGTGTGTGAAGCAAAACCTAAAATTACAAAACCATGAAAATATTTTAATAAAGAACCTAGAGTGCTTTCCTTTTAAATTTCCTGGCTTGTTTCCTGCCTCTGGTTCTGTCACTATTATTGATATAAGGAATCCATCAACATATTTTTTATGGATGATTAAGAAAGGCTGACCTTTCCTTTGCAGGTACAAATAGGTAGTTCTTCAGAGGCTGTAAATGAATGACAAGATAATTCTATCCATTTAATATTGAAGTGATGTTGATAGTATCATTCTTCTCATGTTTGAAACAGAAAGTATAGAGACCTTTCTCCCTCACTCTGTTCTGCTTTATGTGATGGATTTTCTCTCTGACTAATCGCTGTCACATTAACCTGCACTATTTCATCCTTCAGAGCTGTCAAGATAATGACGATAATCGAAGTGGCTCATTGTAGGTAAAGGAAATTATATGAGCAAAGTAATATCATAAAACAGTGTTTAAATATTTTAATTTCATTTGTCAGGGCTGCCCCAACACTTCATTACACATATAACCATCTCTCATCAGTGGAATTAGTGCATTATTCATTACTGTTAATTATTTTCACATAATGGCTGCCCTGATATATTTAACCTCCACATTATATCTTAGATAATGGGCCTGTAAAATTGAATTGTGTGAAGAGCGGAGTTCTAAAGCTCATTTGCAGAACATCAAAGAACAAAGAAGAGGAAAAGAATTCTAAATGGGACATTTCACCCAGCTGGGGCCAAACATTTGTTTCTGTCTGATTTGCATACAGAAAATAGGTGGTTCAGAAGTGGTTTAACATTGAACATGCTGTCTGCTCCCATTACATAGCCAATTAGAATTTGTTAATGTCCCAAGTGTTTGAGACAACTTGCAAGCCAATCTTTTGTCTGATTATCATTGGCAGTGAGCTGGAAAGTTAACAGAAAAAAGTAGACCTTTCTGAAGGACAGGCCACAAAATCACATGTCATATTAAGGTGTCACCTACACCACAAGTTAATACCTCTTTTGACAAATGTCTGTATGATAGAAATATGAAAAAGTGCTGCTCAGGACTGAGAAGATCCAAGCCTGAGGAATTCCATAGTACTTGATTTTCTCTGGGACAAATTCTCTGATGCTTCCTGTCCTGTAGGATGTGGAAATGGGTGAGAAGGAGAACAAAACTGAACAAAACTGAACAAAATGAGGGGGTCAGCCCTGAGTGCAGCAATGTGGGACAGCAGCCCTGATGGATTCAGCACCACACAGTACATAAGAAATGCATGTTATCACCAGTCTCTGCCATGTGGGGCTTAGTCCACTGGCTAAGGTTGATGCTGAGGTTGCTGTGCCTTCACTGCCCTTTCAGAGGATGGGAAACGCTTTACCACATGGCCTCGAACATACACCCCAATAAAACAAAGTTAGTACAGGTATGGGACTTTGCATAATTCAGCATTTGAGGAACCAACTGAATCACTAGAAGTAATTTCAGCTCTAAGTTGCAATTTAGAGGACACAGCCTGTCCACTCTCACTGCTCACTACATAAGTATGTAGTTGTATTTTTTTCTCATTTAGAGGCTTATACAGTATTCACAGATTTCAATGGACCTGAGAAGACATTGGAACGCTTTATAAAAAGAACATTTATCAACAGTTTAGCATGTTATAAGGCTAACAGTTCAGGGGAAAAATTACTTTTTAAACCAAAAATAAATTGGAATCTTCTTCAAACTTTAGTGACAGAGTGTTTGAGAAGTTTTCTGTTAAGTTTCCACACAGCTATATGAAGCACTCTTGCTTTCCTCAAAACTTCAAGAGAAAAGCTCCTCTGAAATTCACATGTAAAATATACCTTTGCTTTGTTTCATGTCTACAGTAAATTTTATACATCAAAAAATTATTTCAGACCTATTTCTTGGCTGTTACACAATAACTTATGGCTGATGATGGGACTATGATCTCAGAGATAACTCAGCAAATCAGAAGTCAGAAAATGTTTAATGAATAACAACACAATTCACTTGAGGTCATTAACATACTTTAGTCTCATTGGCCAAAAAGTCATAATTCACAGGAATGATAAATGTATTTTTGCTAAGTGGCAGTAGGTTTTTGGCCATATCATTAAATATTTATACAACACATATATAAATCTTCCTTCACTTGGCATCATCTGGGATTCATTTGGAAGAGACCCATTTATTTCACTTTGTAATGTTTCAAGTTTGTTGCAGGCATTAGCCTCAGCCTCCAAACTCTACATCCAGGGTTGTTAGAAAGGAAAACTGCATTTTCATGGTCCCATCTTAGAAAGGGAAATCCTCTCTTCTTAGTCTGTCCATTCTCAGACTGCGATTTTTTAGTGGATTCATATACATTCTTTCATACATCATACAAGCTGTGTGAACAAAACATGCTGATGGTCTCTGCTTTCTAAACCATTTATATTTTATATGATATTTTCAGGGTATAATGGAATACTGATAAATAGGGAGATTAGAGACATCACTACATAAACAAAATTTCTCCAAATCTAAACACAATATGTGGACTTCGGTCAAAGACATAAGAAATATTCAGTCTTCTCACAAACATTTGGTTTTTTTAAAATAGGAATAGACTGACAGGGGTGGTCTGTCTTTTATTCCCGTCTAATCAAATTTTTATTTTTCACTCCTGAAGCAGCTACTAGGGGGTAAGCTTGTCTTGCATCTGTATTTCAGTCCAATAAAAATCTTAAAGTCAAAGTCCTCTATTCAGATGAACTTTTCTCCATGTCCCCTATATGCTGTTCTGGTGAGACAAAAATATGAATTTATCAAAGATGCATATTTTGATAGCAGGACCCTGTCATATTCTGCTATTTTCTTTTGATTGGAAAAAACCCAAACAAACAAGGGCTGGATTTGGAAATCCAAGAAATCCCCCAAAAATGGGAGGATATCTCAAGTAAGTTTAAAAGCAAAGGCTAGAGTTGCATTGGAGTGGTGATGAAATATGTCACTTCTTGCAGTAGAGATTTTTAATTAGTTTTGAGTAAAACACATTTTTTTCCAAGATGAAGAACATAAAATCCTAGCACCTCTTTCCATTCTCTGTCTATACTTATGTCAGTCAAATCTTTTTTTCATACCTTACAAAAAATTTTTTGAAAATGCCTCATTTTCTATGATGGATTAGTATTAAAACACATGTGTGGAAAATTCAACACACAGATTTTAGTCAGCTATACTATATAGATTATGGAGACAGGGAATAGTTGTGTCAGAGGTGAACATTTCAAGATTCTGTGGCCCGATGACAACAGCACTCTGCTGCTAGAGGTTAAATCCTCCTTCTTGCATTGCAGAATCAGCAGGAAAAATGCACAAACAGCAGAGAAGATAAAGATGGTCTTCAGACATATCTAAGGATGTGAATGATAGTCAGGTTTCTTCTAGATGTTTGTCTCTTCTACACATCTATTTGCAGAGGATCTCAGCTTCCATGGGTGGAGGTCCCAGCAGGTCCCACAAGTTGCCTCTCTTGTTCTTGAGCTGTTCATCTGACTCCAGCCCCACATGTGACCTGCAGCTCTGAACCTTCTCCTGAGTAACTCCTCTCATCGTGTGCAGTCATGGAAAAAGAAGCCGCACTCTGAGTATGGTTTGGTTTGCTGAGTATTGTGCAAATTAAAGATCCAGAATTAACTGCTCTATTTTGAGAGGGGGACAGGAATTTGAATACAGTCCAAACTGCACCAAAAAGCAGAACTATATATAGAATGAGACAACAAGAAATGAAAAGTAATATCTTTTGGATAATCTTCAGAATTAGCTCTATTCAGCTCACAGGAATGGAGGCACCTTGCTTAGGTGCCAGGCTGTGTGTAATCTACATCAGATGTTTCTATCAGTCAATGTGCATCCTGTCCCCAAACCAAGATTTCTGAAATTGGCAGAAATTTGTATCTTCTCATTGCTTATAATTCTGACCAGATTTGTTCCTTAGAAGAATGGGACAAGCTTCAAATATGACAGAAGTGAGACAGTTCTTCAACCTTTAAGCTTCAGCACAGTGAGGACCATCCTGACTATAGATCTTTCAAAAATGAGTTGAAAGAAATCTATCACTCTGATCTCTCTTCTAAACAAAGACTATCAGAAAAGGAAAATTGTAGAGAACTTTATGTGAGATACCTTGAAAACTGGAAAAATTGAAACTTCAGGGAATGGCTGTGCTTCAAGAATAAAAATTCAAGATGTTTAGAGACAGTAGTGAACTTGCAATCTCTAAATGTTTTCTGGAACACAAACTCCCACTCCCTTTAAATGATAATTAAAAGAGCCTGGTAGAAATATTCTTAAACATTCATGAACATTCTTAAAATACTTTTGTTTGTTTGTGGGTTTTTTTGTGGTGTTGTTGTTGTTGTTGTTGTTGTTGTTGTTGTGTGTAAATAAAACCTAGTAGTTATGTTGTGTTCTGACATTTCTACTGCAAGGGAAAATTTGTAAAGGAAAAATTGCCTCATGGAAGGATTCAGATTTCATATAGTTCACATATCATTTTAAACAAGGGAATTTATATAATCCAAGATAAGGCTGTACTGTGCACTCTTTAGGTGCATGTATATTCTTCCTGATACATGCACATCCTTCTAACTGCCCAGACAAAACATGTCCTAAGGCTACTTCTTCAGACAGTAAGGTACTTGCTGACAGCTCTGGGCTTTGAGACAAATTAAAATAAGCCAATTTTTCAGTCTGTAGGTCTAATAAAGCTTCTGGCTTTCAGTTTTGTCAATGACTATGAATAAAATTCCCTGAAAAGAGAGAAGACAGGCTGTTTAGTTTTCTGATGAGGGTGATTTTAAGGTGAAGATCAATTCTGCATTTCCTATTTCAGCTCTCATCCGTGAGAAGCTCCTGTCATTAGAGAAGCAGGAACAAAAACTTTCCAATTCCTTCTTCTCCATTCTGACTGCTCAACCCTCTTTTCACTACTGCCCTCTGAAATGAGAGCTACTTAAGGATGCAATGGGGGCCAAAATGTATACAGGGCAGTTGTTTGGTCTTTTAGAATTTAATTTGGTAACACCAATGTATAGTTACATGAATTTCATAAATATTCTTTTACAAACACTGTGCTTGTTTTGTTCAGAGCTTAAAAATACACCTTCAAGTTAATGATCTCCCAGTGATGTACATCCTCATTCCCTCATCAGTCATGTATTCATGTCTGAATGCTTCATTGTTTTGAAAGATATGTCATCAAATCAAAGAATCTTGTAAGCAGCAGAAACTAAACTACAGTAATTTCACGAATATAAGC
>VRYO01002772.1:43915856-43944450 GCA_009812075.1 Sialia sialis | reverse complement strand
GCTTATAATCGTGAAATTACTGTATATTTGGAGACCAGAAAAGTAATTGAGAGAAAAGTTTTACCTTTCTTTTAGTGCTAGAAATATTTACATCACTATTTTATTTTACGACATTTTTGAGATACAATGGAATAACAAGATTGGCAAATATCTGATTACTTTTTTCCTAAAAGTTCATTTCCAGAATTTCCTTTTTCTTTTCCTGTCTGCGATCCACATGAGAAATCATGTGGTTTACTATTTTATTAGTTAAGGATTCATCTTTGCAGACAATGCTGTTCAACATAAAGGTGAGGAAATGGTCACCCATACTCAGACTTCTGAAAGGCTGAAAGGTATGTTTGTGTTATCATTTTAGTCATATTATTGAAAACATACTGGAGGAAATTTTCCAGTGATTCCCACATGGCATGCTTTTCTTCATTTTACAGGAAAATCTCTAGAGCACATGTACTGTGTTCTTCTTGGATGAAACAAACTGAAATTTTGAAAGGTGTCTGACATAACCACTGAAATGTGCAGTGTGAATATCAAGGTTTCAATGCTTCACCCTAAAAATCTTTTCCTATACTTCTCGATAAGCAGAGAGAGGAAGCCAATCTGCTCTATACAGCTGTACCCTGAAAACATTGGTTTACACATAGACCAAGTGGGAAACCTTGTGGAAAATGAAGTTAAATAATTATGGTTAAAAAGCAGCAGAGTTATTTAGGATGCAATGCAAAAGACAAAAAGATTCACATTTCCTATGTAACTGTAAAAGGCAATATTTTTATGACAACTTTAATCAGTGCTTTCTTACCTTCACAAAGATATGGCTTTACATTCTGCACAGTTATTTTGATTTCTGCAAACTCTTCCCTGATAACATCTTTTATGACTTTCCACTGGCTTCTACAGAAAAGAGTAAAGATGTTTGTCATGTTCACTCACTCAGTAACAAACTTCTGTGTGTATCTAATTATCCATGAGATAAACTGTTTCTTATTTCTTTATTTTCTTTTTATTTTTTTCCGTTAAAAAAGTAGTTTAAAAAGTTTGTGGTTTCAATACAAACACATACACGCATGAGTCTTTAATTTGGTTTTACAGGCTGCAAAAAATTGTAGGAATTTCTGGGGACAAGCCAACCAAGAAGGGTTTTTAAATTTATTTTTTTTACAAGTTAATTTTCTTGTCAGAAAATTAATACAGTTTAGTGTTTAATCCTGTCCCTTGATATAGAATTTTTATGAAGAGAAAAATCTTCCCACCAACTCTACTGCTGAGAGAATTCAGTTTTTGGGAAAATGCCCGTATTCAGAAAGCATGAAAGTGAGTTTATATGTCTGAAAAAATTATGGCCATATTTATATACTTGATTTTATCATTAATTATCTCATCTAATGGGGTTAGGTCTTCAAGTCACACAAGCTGTATTACAATTTGTTGCTAATGACTCCATACATTTATGGAGCTTCATAAATTGTTTTTAAGTAAAGTGGGCTTGAATAATTCAAGTATTGCCATGAATGTTAGTGCTTCAAGATCAGTAAAAGCATCTCTCTTAACCAAATGGTCAGTGGAAACCAAATTTGTTGCAATTTGTGTTGATCTAAAAATAAAATAAAAATGGATTACTGCTGTTTAGCAGTTGTGGCTCTAATCTAAATATAAGGTGCAGGGAGAGTAAATTCCTCTTTGTAGTATGGAAGCAGTCCAGCAACATTCCCTCATTTCAGCCTACAAAAGCTTAAATTAATGTGAAAATAATCCTAATGAACTTAAGAAGGGAATATGATTTTAAGTTGCAAAAAAAATTAATAAAATTAATGCTTTCATTTTAGTTATCAAATCGCTTTTGTTTCATTGTCCCATAGGACTTTGAAATAGTGATTTATTTTCATTGCACTATTTTGACCTAAGAGTAGCCTCTGTCATATATCATAGCCTCTATAGATGTGGGGAAGCCCAGGAAGCTGGTTTACCCAAAGTCATGCATCTGGTGACTGGCAGGAGCACTGTTGTTGCTTGGACATCATGTGCTCCAAATAACATTAGATAATGCTCCTTTTAATGAGTGGTTATATTGACGTGTCATTCTACATAACCTGGAATAAAAAAGGAGCATTTCAGTTGGAAGGGGCCTAAAATGATCATTTAGTGCAACTGATTGACCAATCTGGGGCCCACCAAAAGCCAAGGCATGTTGTTAAGAGCATTGCCCAAAACCTTGTTAAACACAGACCACCCTTCTAGGAAGTCTGTTTCAGGGACTGATCACCCTCCTGGTAAAGGAATGCTTCCTAATATCCACTCTTAACCTTCCCTGACACAACTTTGACCTGCTCCCATGCATCCTGCAGTTGGATACCAGGGAGAAGAGATTAGCACGTCCCTCTTTACCTCCCCTCCTCAGGAAGATGCAGACGGCAATGAAGTCATCCCTCGACATCATATTTTCCAGTTAAGACTAGCCCAAAGTCCTTGGCTGTTCCTCATAGGATATTCCTTGTGACCCACTCACCAGCTTTTTGGCCTCTTCTGGATGGATTACAGGACCTCCACATCCTTCTTAACTTGTGAGGCCTAGAACTGCACACCATACTCCAGATGAGGTTGCACCAGTGCTGAATACAATGGGATTGTCACCTGTTTTGAATGGCTGGTGATGCTCTTTGATGCCTCCCAGGATGCAGTTTGCTCTCTTGGCTTCCAGGAAGCACATCTGGCTCCCACTGAGCCTGCTGTCAACAGTGCTGGACCCTTTTCTGCAGCTTGCTCTCCAGTCACCCTTCCAAATTATTCTTGTGCTCAGTGTTATACCATCTCAGTGCAGAATCCAGTATTTGGACTTAGTCAATTTTATCCTATTAATCATATCTCAGTGCTCCAGTCTATCAAAATTCCTCCTCTTATTAGAGAACATCGAGTTAATTAAATGCAGTTTTCCCTTTGTAAGCCCATGTTGATTCTGCCTGATTATCACATTATTTTTAAAATTCCTTCCAGTAGTACCAGGTATAATGTTATACATATTTTTTCAGAAGTTGAGGCTAGACTAACAGATCTGTAATTCCTTAGGTCTGTCCTCATACTCTTTTGTATATGGGAACAACACTGGCCTGTTTCCAGTCAGTAAGGACTTCCTCAGACTCCCAAGACCTCTGGTAGATGATTGAGAGGGGTCCTGCGATGATATACGCCAGTGCCTCAAGAACTCTGATTAGTTCTGGTTCATTAACATGAAAGAAACACTACACACACACTTCTGGATTACCCCAGAACTGACAGCTGTCCTGTGGGAATAATCCATGTCCCACAGGACCAACATAATTTATTCATCTCCCTGCTCTGTCAGTCATTGATTACCAACATATTTTGGTAGAAAACTGGCACAGGCTCCTACAGCTCAATAGCTGAGCTGGGAAGGTCCACTTCCTGGGCTGGAAAGTGACTCTTTTTTTGCAAGAAACAGTGTGCTCTGATCAATGATTTTTTTTTTTTTTTTCCACTCGTCTCTGTGGTATGATCAGATGATTTTGAAGGTGAAAGCTGATTGAAGGTGAAATAGAGCAAAGCATATAGATTTGACACTAGTTTTAGACTGAGAACCTCAGAGGGCTGTGTGAACTGAAAAATTGTGGGTCTCCCCTTCCTGGAACTGTTCATGCCCAGGTTGGATGGGGCTCTGAGAAGCCTGGTTTAGTGGAAGGTGCCCCTGTCCATGACATTGAGCTTGGAATTAGATGATAATAAGGTCCAATCCACATCATTCTATGATTCTGTATGGTTTTCTGTGTGGGTGGTTATGGATGTTGACTCCCCAAAAGGAAGCCCAGCAGGATGGTTCTTCCAGGTCAGAAATCCCTCTGCCTATTGCATAGTTATTCTCTTCCTGTAAAAAGATTTTTGCAAAGTTATCTCAGACTTCAACCTCATCTTCATTTATGGTGAGGAATGAACTTGAATTCAAAAAGTACAAAGCAATTCCTGTCTAGTTTTTTTTGTCTTAAATATTCCATGTAAATATCACTAATGAAAAGGATACCACCATGGTGAGATGAGAATTTGAATCTCAGAAAAATCCAAGAATTTCTCCCCTAATGTCTGTAGTCATTTGAAATCAGAGACCCCTAGAACAAAGAGATGATTTGGTGTCATATTCATCACTTAGGAAATAAAATGTGCAACACTGATATGTGCCTTGACTCAAGATGCAGCACTGGTACTGAGAACAAGGTGTGACTTTTCAAAGTTAACCTTCCATGCATGCACAGAGAACAAAACAGGCAATCCAAAAGCTCTCTCACAAAGAGGTTTCTCTGGAAGAAAACATTGACAGTAATAGGGGCCAGAAGAGCAAATTAAGTCTTCCTAGGAAATGAAATCTATCTATTTGTGAAGAAAGAACAAATCCCACTTCTTCATCACAGCTTCTACCATCTAAGTGTGTATGTGGTATAAATATGATGTATGTATATATAAAAAGTATATTTATATTTTTATATATGTATGTGTATGTGTGTGCACATATGGTAAAAGTCATGATGGAGAATTGAGATTTGTTCTTTCTTCACAAATAGACAGAGATATAGATATACGGTAAAACAAAGTAATTCTGAAATGTTAGCTGACTGGAAAGGAGAGGGAGAAATAATATATCTTGTATATATGTTTTATAATACTGGGAGGTATTCAGGCTGGAGTGATAGCAGTTGTATAAGAAGTGGCACCAATAAATAAATTATAGTTTTGCATAAAAAGATGGGAATTTGGAATACACTATGAAAGTAGTTTGGGAATCACTGAACAATTTCAGTGAGTTGCTTTACATCCAGCCACTGGAGCCATCTGTCAGTTAAATGACAGCTCTACTAGTAAACAAAAATTATGTTGCTATTGCAAATGTATATGCTAAGAGTGAAAGTAGATGTCTTCAACAGAAATAGATTCTATCTTCTCTAAATTCATATAATTCATGGCCCTTTTATCATTGGGGGGAAAAAAATACGTATCACATTTTAATACTTACATGGCAGTATTCTTTATTTGCATAATTTTTTACATCACTACAGTCTTTCCAAAAAGTGATGTCATAATCAAAGTGATCTTCAAACTCACAAACTATTGAAACTTCTACTTCTTGATGGAAAAATGGATTTATGAGCTTATCCTGAAAAACAGAGTATGGAGATATCATCCATAATTAAAAATACCATACATGATACAAAATATATTTTGCATTCTTATTCTATTCATTAGCCTGTTAACTTTTTAACTTGCCTTGAATAGCATCAATAACATTTCAATGCATTTTGTCACTCCTTGACTGCCAGGACCTTACGATTTTTTATAATTATTGCAACATTATTTGTAGTATTAATTAATTTGAGAAATTATGTTGGATAATGGGCTTTTCACACAATAGTTTTCAAAGCAGCTTGTAATTTTACAAAAGAAATGAATCTTTAAGAAATTCTTGAAACCCATTGTAATTTCATTGGTATTTTGCAAAATACATTCACCTATGATTTTGTCACTCCTTATTTATTTGTACTGCTGTGTGAACAGTTACTGATACACTGTTGTTTTCTCAGGTGAGAGACTTTGATAATAAACAAGTGCAGAACGTGCTAAGTGTAATTCTGAAGAGAGAGAAGGAATTTGTATCATAGAGGAAGGCCAGCAAGGTTACAGATGCTTTTGGATATAAAAATAGTTACCTTTACTTATCAGATTTTTCTTCACTACCAACAAAATAATCTGCAGTGACCTGATACCTGGTTGTTTTTTTTCCCCCTTATTATTGCTACTTGGTAGGTTTTCAGGGTTTAATTGATCGCAATTAGAAAATCTCTCTATTTAAAACCAGATGTTTATAACCTTTTTCAAAGCCTGTTTGATAAATTTAAGGAAAATGGTAAAGTTATCCTAGAGGCCAGTACTGTACTTGTAACAAGGCATTTCGTGCATGGCAGTGACGGAGCTTGAGTGGTGCCAGTCACCGTTGAATTCCAGGGATGTGGGCCACATCAGAGCCAGTGGTGAGCTACTGTTTGTTACCCACCTGGAATCAATCCCAATACTTCCCAATCTGCTTTGCACTTTAGCACACTGTACATTAAATTTCAGATTCTTGGGGTAAAATGAAGCACTCACATGCCATTTCGAGAGTTTAAATCCAGTGTGGGGGAGCACTGCCAAAAATGACACTCAGGCCTGATCCCAAAAGCAAAGGAAAGTGAATATTCTGTCTCTGGATATATCCATCCACATAAACCTTGCCACCTTCATGCTGCGCTGGTCCCCTTTTCCACCTTCCTAATTAGGCCCTTCTGGGAGACATAAAAGAAAAAGAGTTTCCTTGCTTTAAGTGTTTGAGTACCCAGCTAAGGCTCTGGCCCCACCACATCCACATAGATGAAGAGAACTTTTCTATGTTTTCCTCTCATAGCTTCACCACAGTTTTGTCGGATGGAAGATGTCCTGCTGCAGACAGGTGTTTCGTCAGAAAGCAAATGAAGATGGACGTATGAATGAATGGTTAGGAAACTCAGGTAGAAGGCAAGAGAAATCTATTGTGTTGAAGGAGTGTTTGTTTTATTCAAAGAGAAATAGCTTAATGACTGAGAGCTTCCAGCTCCAGAATACTGTTGTTTGCTGATGAAGGCATTCTTCATGTGGGAGGCATGGATTACTGTCCCTCGGGCAGAGAGTAGGGAACTTAACTCAGTGCTGTTAATGCTCCAATCACTCAGGAGCCGGTCCCAAAGGATATCAAGCCATTCAAGTATCTGAGCCGAATTTAATACCTAGAAGAGGAGAAAAGACAGCACCATGGACTAAGACTTTCTGTTTTTCTGATAAATGGTGTTGAAATCATTGACTACAGAAGAAGCTTCTAGGTTAGAGATTGTGGGTGATCGAAATGTCAGTCTTCCTAAGCCCACAATTATTCTGGAATTTATTGCTAACCTTTTATCTCTTTTCCTTCCTTTAAGAGGCACATAGAATTTGACAATGTGATTTGGAACTCCTCTTCATCTCTACCTTTGACTCATTGCCACTTTTAATAGGTCTTAAATATACAGAGTGAAGAAAAATTCTTGTGTAACACATCCCAGTTATCTGTTCTAGTTCGCTTCTACTTGTTTATTTCCCACAAAGCGGGGCTGTAAACTTGGTTAGCCTTTCACCTTTTTTTATCTATGACCATATATGTCTACAGCAGGTACACCGAAACTGTAGATGGGAACCATGGGAAACTCCCATTTGTTATTTAATTATAAACTTGACATTACACATCATGCAAAATTAAAATCTCCAGCGTGTTCTTGCCCCAGTTATTTTGAGAACATTCTCTTCAGAGTTTTAACAACCCTTTGCCATAGATGGCACAAATGCATGCTCTTTCCAGATGATGGAATATGATCGTTTTTGACTGTGGCCTTCATTTTATTTATCACCTCAGTCTAGTAAAGGGAAAGTCACCACCTCTAGTTGTCTGAGTTTTGGAGAAGGCGCTCTGTACAGGATGTTTTCTCATCTGAAATGTGGCTGGGAAGTCCAGCCATGGGAAGTCCAGGCCAGGATGGGGCATAGCTACCCAGTCATCCTCCAATCTTACATTTATAGAATCTTAGAATGGCTTGGTTTGGAAGGGACCTTTTTTATTCAGCTCCAACCCCCTAGCCACGGGCAGGAACAGCTGCCACTACACCAGGTTGCTCAGAGATCCATCCAATCTGGTCACGGACTGTGCCAAGGATGGGGCATCACATCTTCTCTGTGCAGCTGCTCCCAGTTCCTCACTACCCTCACATTTGCTGTGGTTAAGTCTAGGGCAACCCTAGTTCAGGCACTGGGAGGTGTCACCTCCAGACGAAGCAAAAAGTAAGGTAAGGTTGGAGCAACTGGAAGAATATTTGACTCTGGTAGGAGTGTGGGTTTCCATAATATAATTGCAGTTATAAAATATGCTAACACTGCAAACTGCCATAATTTAGTTTCTACTAAATTGACCTTCCTTTTGGTCTTTGCCAGAAGGCTTGATTCATTAAAGCTCATTGAGTTATTAGAGATATTTGGTTGAAAATTACTTCAGGAATAAAAAGCAGTCATGTCAGGCTGAATCATAACTTCAGAAGTGAACCTTAGTAACTCAGAGGAGATAATGTTGACTCAGATTTCATCCCACTTCTGTCCATGAGTGTGCATTTTAAACTTCTGTGCTGTAGGAAGTAGAAATATCTTGTAATTTTTTTTCATTAGTTTAAGTCTGAGGATATTTTTGATGCCTAAATTAATTTCTCTTCCTACCTAAAGTAAATTTTGACTTCAGTGGTTTACCATAAACTGACTACTTTCTTCAATCATTAGACTGACAGATTGCTCTACAAGTATGATTCTTTTTAAGCCTTCATAAACATTTACTCTAGAATTTCACGTGAAATATCTAAACATTCTATTATATCAGTGCATGCAGCTTTATGCACTTATTAAATCCAGTGTGTCATCTTGCGCTCCTACCACCTTAGAGACACAGGAGGCAGTGCTCTGAAATTGTCAAGGGACATGAGAATGTAGCCATTATATTTTACACAGCATGCTAAATGATTAATATTTGTAAATTAATGCATTTAAATTATATGTGTGTGAGACACTCAAGTCCTTGTAAATATATCTGAGAGATTCATTTGAAGAAAAACACCTGACAACTTCTCTTTTCCTATTGGATTCCATTTGGGCTAGTCAAGTGAAAAAGCAACAGTGGCATGTAAGAATCATAATACACAAGGTATAGAGTATTCCTGAGCAATTATAACATGCCTAGGAAGGTGTTGTAAGGCATAAGGCTGAAAGGCCAAATGACTTTACCCACTTGAGAAATGCAATAATTCCCTAGAAATGCACTGCCTGGAGTATATTATTACTGTTATGAAATAGAATTCATGAATAGAAAGAAGGAAAAATGTTGAGGAGTGGGATAGGCCTATCCACGCATGTATTAAATAATAATATAATAATAATAATAAATAATGCTAGTATTAAAGTGGGTATGACATCAGTAACAGCCAATCAAACAGGCTCCGTGATGTCCAGAGTACTGCAGATATTTCATAATTAAGTAATAAGACCTGACAGGGCATGAATTTTGTTGTATTAATTCTTGCCGAGTGTGTTGTTGGAAGCCAAGAGGATGAGAGCTGGGTGCCATCGGTCCAGCCAACTGTGAATTAATCCTTTCCCATTCTCACAATGGAGCCTCTTATTGTGGTTTTATGAAATGTTAATTTTTAAAATATTTATATTTTTAATTAAGTGATGAGTTTCTAAGCCATGATGGCAATCAGCACAATTCTTTCTGTAATTCTGAGCAGTGAATTGTGCTGTCTGCTACTCCCTACTCACATCTCCACACTCAGTCAAACCAGCTGTTTTCTATTGTCCGTTTGCTAATGTATTCTAATATCCTGCCTCCTAATGCCTACTCTCATATTTGCATTCATTTGCATATAAGAAGCATCTAGATATGCCAGTAATGGTTAGTGAAGTCCTTTGAGTATATAAAGTGCTATGGAAGTGCTAAATACGGCCTTTGTTTACTATTCATAGAAAACACTGATGTAGTGGGGGGGTATTGTGGATGTCCCTTGTCACTTAGAACTTTGTTCCATGCATTGTGATTGGGAGCACTGGGTTTTAAAACTAAAAATAATGCTTTTGAGTCTTGTGCATTTGTAAAATTAGGACATCTATTTTTCTTTGCAACTACATGACTCCCAGTCAGATCCCACTTACTCAGGTTGTCCATTTTCTATATTATTTTATGTGGTACTCTAGAATGCTCTTTAATTTCATATAAACCATTTTATTTGGTGATCTGAGAGTGGCTTGGAACCTAGCTCTGATGTTTTACATCTCCAGTAAATGTTTTTGCTTTGATCTCAATAGGAGCCACTTCACACTTTCTAGGCTCGTGGAATCTACATTCCTGAACAGACTGCAGAAGATTTCTCACCAGAGGCATCCTGAAAAGTACATCATGTTTTGCTATATAAAATCACAAAGAGGGATAACTAGGCAAGCAAGAAAATCCACCCGGGCATTTGTCTGTGATTGCTGTTCTGCTATTACAGTTAGAAATGCTCAGTAACATATAAAAGTCCCTGAAGTGCTACTGAAGTGACAGAGATGATTCTGTGACATTCGTGTGTGGGCCAGGGTGTCAATGTGACCTACCAAATGTCCACACCAGGATTATCAGGGCCAGAGAACACTGACAGAGAAAACTTGAACTTCTGAAATGAAATTGCTGAGATGAATGCCAAGACACTTATTTTGTAGGTCAACATGAAGATTGAAATGTCTAAGTAATATCACTGGGACAGGCATAAAAATCCTGCACTAGCTAGTAGATAAATGACATGATTTTCTGACCCCAATACCAGTTACTTTATTTTGTGAGTAAAGATATGAAAAAGTTTCTTTGGTAAACATCCAGCAAGCACACACTATTTAAAAATGTTGATAGAAATCACACTTCTACGTCTCATTTCTTCCCAAGTCCTTCATACATTTAACTTGTCTCTGATGGTCTGTTGTAGAGAGAAGAATTACTTCATGTAGTAACCCAAACACATAATTGAAACTTGAAACAACTAAAGAGATCACCCATATTTAAAACTGCCACTGTAACCACAGGTAAAAAAAACTGTAATTACCAGGACTGAGATTGTCATTCATTATTGTCATCATCCTAGGATTTGAGACAGATCATTTATCAATGCTGATCTTGTAAGCAAAAGAAAAAATTCTTCTTATTGTGTGTTGTAATCATGCACTTGACATCCAGTACTTGGGTCCAAGCACTTTATAAAGTCTAGGTTTATTTGTACTTTAGCAGAAAAATGTTTTCTTTTTCACCTACACACACTCATATATAACTTTTTTCCCAAAACCAAAAGATGATTGAAATTATAGAAGTGTCTCATTCTGAAGGGCATTGAGAGATTTCCTTGGAGTAAGGAACACAGCAAGAGCACAGCAATGGCCAGGTAGCAGTTCAATAGTATGTCATATTGAAAATTATATTACACAGTGACTATAAATGTATGTACAGGTCCCTATACAATCCAAAAAAGATATGTACAGTGTTATTAAGATATATTTTACTAAATTATTTGGGTAGCTTTTCTCAGACCACCAGTTTGCTGGACCCACCTTCATCCAGTCCCTTTGCAAGGACATGAAGCAGTTTTGTCCTGAAGCACGAAGTCATGAATCAAGGCAGTGTGGTATTTCTCTGTAAAAGGAAGCAAAATATTTCTTCTCAATATTATATTAGGTGGTTTGCACTTTCCCTGCATCTGGATGGTGCCTACTGGTCCCCTTCTCTGATGTGCTTTTTAGTATGCCTTTTGTGACTGAGGATTGAGGACACTGCCAGTGCAGGGTCATTCTTGTCCAAATCTTTTAATTTCTGTAATTCACCCTTCTGGGCAAATGAAATCAGGCTGATGCCTTGGCATCTGGAATAGTGGAATAGTGAATTATTTTATGTGTGGCATCAAGATACTTTTCAGTAATGGCCATGCAGTAAATTATTTAAACAAATAAATTAAATCAAATGTTTTAAAATTGTATATATATATATATATATATATATGTGAGATTAGAGTTCCAGACTAATGTGTACTTACTGTATATACACTTTTTTTGCTCTATGACTCCTCAGTCCTTTAAACTTCCATTGCCTTGCTTTTCATCAGGTTTTCTGGGAAGGTAAATGACTGTTAAGGAAAAGGGTGCTATTTATTAGTTTGGGGTTTTTTTTGTTATGGATTTGCACTGTATTGAATAGTTATAGAACAGTATCTGATTTGGCTTTCTATCAAGTGCTGATAAACTTGTACTACTCCAGTGGAAACACTGCTTTAGAAGCATGTCTTTTCTGTTCAGTTTCTTGATAATCAGAACACAAAGTAAATGTTTTCCTCTCCTTAGTGATTCTTGCACTTCCAATTCACAGCTCAAGTCTGTTTCACATATGTGGGTATTTAGAGCCACTTAAAACACAGTTGGTTTCAGCTTCCTAAGGAATGATTCAAAAGCCTAAACATAGGTCCCTAACACCATTTAAATGCCTGAGGATATCCTGCCTGGCATCCACCTGCAGCTTCAGCAGGACTCTGGTCTCCCACAGATCTTGTGTTGTCTCTCTCAGGCTGGTGCAGATGCTCTGAATACCCCAGGATGTTTAAAACTGTATGGAATGACAGTGCTGAGGCACCTGTGCTACTCCCTGCTCTCTGCAAGCACTCCTGGAGCAAGCAGCACAGGTTTGTGTTCATGTTTCTGTATTTCTAAATGCCACATGCAGGGCCAAGCCAAAAAATGATCAGGAGAATTTGAATAGTCATGAATATTTACATCCTTCGACCCATTGTACAATAAAGCATGAAGCCTCATATTCTCATTTCTTAAACAATCAAAACATACTTGTAGATCAAAGTTAATGCATATATTTTTTCCGTTTGAATACATCGTGATTAAAAGTTCATGACCTTGATTATATTATGCAATTTGAAAAATCGCCAACAATGTCCATGGTGATTAAATATTCCACTTTGTAATTATTTTGTAACTTTTGTTCTGCTCTTTGCTCACTCCAAAAAATTATCATAAAATTTTGAAAGATGTCCTCAGTGCAGAATATGTCCATAAAATATTAAATATTCAATTTTCCTCTATCATGGCTTGAAAAATTCATAATTACATGATGATCCACATAATAACTCATTCTGAAAAGTCATATATGGCACTCCCCCTGTGACTGAGTTAATAATTTACTGCTGTGTGGGATTTTCACTCTGCACTGTTAGTCTTGGGAACATTTATTAAGCAAATGTTCATTTGCAAAGATCAGAATGTGAATGAAGAGGGTAAGAATTTAATGAGGAGTGACAGACAGGTGAACTGATTCCATATAGTTCTTTACTAAAGGAGAAAGCAGATAGCTTTATCTTTCATAGCCTCGATAGACACATGAAATGAAATATAGAAGACAGGGGGCAAAAGGAAAAAAAAAGGTACTTTCCTAGAAGGGCCAATGGAAGGATAAATCAGTGGAACTCATGAATGTGATTCAGACAAGTTGAAATGGTTGATTTTAGTCTATGCCTTTGGACGTACATAGAAGTGATATTTAGACTTTTTATTTTTAAGATATTTGCTCATTTTTTCAATAGAGTACTTCTAACATTAAAAAATAAAGAGTAAGACAAGTTTAAATTTTGGGTTCAAAATGCATTCTAGTTTATGGGTAACCTTTATCATTTTCAGATGTAAGAAACACAGCTAATATAATATGAGAACAGATGTCACAACTTGGTCAACATTTTTTTCAGTAAATAATCAAAGGATTTGCTACACATTAACTGTGTAGCTTCTTTCTAACATTATGGGTGTTGTCTCATCAAATCTAGGTTAAATAATGTTGATCCTTGGTTATATTTGCTAAATAAATTCAAGGAAAAAAAGCGCATTGTCACAGAAAGATTTTATAATCGATTCAGACTTTAATTTTGCAAAATATCGAACATGCTGTTCCTGATACAGCAAAAAACTAATACATTTATTCAAGACTTTTGAAATAATATCTTGATTAAAAGTAGGTGAGTACAAATGTTGGTGTTTTATTGCCTAAGGGACACTTCATTTAATCTGAGATAATTAAAACAATAATCAATTGTTGCTGGATGTGTAAGGACATAGGATACAACTATACTTTCAAAAGATGCCTAAATAAAATGTTCCAAAGGTTAAAATTTATAATATTTTATATATAGGGGGAAAAAAAATTGTCACAAAACAGCATTTTCCAGTTGACTTATTTATTTACTTTTATTCCTATATGGATTTTTTTTTCTGTAGACTTTTCTTTAAGTTTACTAAAATATTTTTGTTCTCCAGAGTACCAAAATATCATTTTTGACAAGTGTATCTTTATTTCTAAGATCATTGCCAAGATAAAAACAATTCACATAAAGATACAAATTATTGTTTGGGTGTGTTATATTTCTGTTTTTAATTTTTTGGGGGCTGTGGTGAATGAGTGTATAATCAATTATGCACAGTACATATTTATTTTTGAAAACTGAAGTAGCACAGCAAAGTAGATGTGGAGAAAAATTATCTGAAACATAATTTTTTGAAAAAAAGTTACAAAAATTAAATTTGTTTAAAAGTTACACATTTTGAAAGAGGATTTCCAGTCAATGTCAAAATAATTTTCCTAGATATAAAGGCTTCAGCTGAGGATGTTCAGATTTGTTTAGGCGTTTCACTTGAATACGGCTTTTAATTTTCAAAAGTTGATCCACAGATATGCTGGAAATGAGACAGGACTTTGGCCTACATTTCTGATGGGCAATACTGACTTCCACCCTTATTAGTGGACAGCTTCTGACAAACTTAAAAATGAACAGATATACACAGAAAAGATTTAGTCTAAAGAGTTTGAACAGAGATATCATAAGGAGAGAATGAGGTGTCATTGAGAACTGAAAGGAAAAAAATTCAGATAAAATTTAAGCACATGGACTAAAGATGTTTAAGGAGAATTTTTGCTAGAGTTTATTCACTAGGTATGACAGAGATAGGAAAGACCTAATCACTAATTGCAAGAAAAGAAACTCATTTGACCAAAGACAGATGTATACCATTACAGTCAACTGAGAGAAATAGGCAGCACTTTTATGGCGTAGTCCATTTCACTCTGAAATAGAAATTTGGCAAGATTAGTGATCCCTTAGTGCCTGTTTCTGTAAATGGACCAGAACAGAACCCTATGTTGCCTGCTTAGATATATCTGTGTGAGATCAGTTTCGTCTGAGGGAACTATGAGCTGTAAAGATGATGTGGCCATGCAGAAAAAGTGCAGTTCTTAGGTATGTCTGTTGTGGTTTTCCTCAATACACGTAAAATAGTGTCAGTGCCTTTGTACAGAAGAAAGTAATTTAAATTTTGTCTGAAGTAGCCTGGGCTACTTTCATGACTCATTTTCTGGAAACAGTAAGTTCAAGATGGAAGAGGTTTAACAAAGAGTAGCTATGGCAGATGCACAGGGTGTCTACTTTGCGTTAGTTTTGGGGTCCATCACATGTTAGCAAACAGTTTTTAAGTGGAAGCATAACATTTTCCCAAAAATATCATCACCCTAATTTCAGCAAAAAAAAAGTGAATGAGAAGGGAGCTAAGAATGTCAGCTCTGTTTGGGGGGAACCCCCATTCCTTGAAGTGACGTCCTGGTCAGAGGTGACTAGTGGTAAAGCCAATCCTTTCACCTCCAGCTGCCATTCGGGTTGTATTGTATCCTAAGAAAAACAACTTTCCTTGTTTCCTGAACCACATTACTTCCCAGACAGTGAATCCTAACCTCTCCGATGCTGAAGTCCCTCTCTTGTCTTCCAGAGCTTATCCACATTATCACCACAAAGTCAAACTGCTTGTCCTGAATTTTTAATCCTAAAATGTTTCATAGAGATAGAAAGAAAAACAAACCACATTCATAAAGAAGCAAAATTGGCTGAAAAAGAATAGCGGGAGAAAATAATTTTTTGATGTCATGGACACTAATAATGGGACTCATTGATCCAAGAGTCCTCATCCAGATTCATTTCTTCAGCATTTAATTTTAAATTTATCCTTACATATGCATATTTTTAAGCATCACTAAAAATGAGTGAGACATTGAGACAGACAGGATTGTTGCAAGTATCTAGGATTAAAGATCACCAGCATGAAAAAATATACAATTTACTTTTCTGATATCTTTGATCTGTAAAAACTAAAAAAAAAAATAAATGTTTGTATCTAAGAAGAAGGTTAAATCTAGTTGAGTTTTGTGGCTTATGTGTTTTGAAATAATTTTATTTACACTACATGTATTTTCAGTGCTACATTACTGACAATAGATTGTCCTGTACAGGGCCAGACTTTGATGATCCCTTGTGGGGGTCTCTTCCAGTTCAGGATATGCTATGATTCCTTTTTTTTTTTTTCCTTTTTTTTGCACAATATAGCTATGGGAAAGGAGAAAAAGACAGATTTGAGGTTTGGTCCCAAAATTTTGAAGTAGAACAAGCACTCACTCTTCTTTTCTGTGCAGACTGGGAGCAGTAGGAACTACCAGCTCCTGTGTGAGCTCTGAGCACAGGTTTCTGCAGTGGGAACAGCATCATTCACACCAACTTGGCATCCTGTCTTCTGAATTATATAAATTGTACTATTCCATGGCTGATGTAAAACAATTTTGCCACAAGGCCTGAGATCCATCTCCACTTTCTACCAAGTCTAGGTGCCTACATGAAGATGCCAGCCTGTGAGTTAATGGTGATTCCCATGACAGTTAAATGATATCCAGTGCTGGATTCAGTTGGCTGAACAGGAGTTTACAGATGGGATAATTACCAGGCAGGTCCATGGCAGGCTCGCAGCTTTCTGGACCAGCAGCTGAAGGCCATGCATTCTATACCTGCTCTGCAGAGTCCCTCTCCAGGCTTTATCAATAGCACAGATTAGATCTCCATGCTTAGCTCACATTCACCCACACAGACTCCTAAATGCAGAGCTCTTAATTTCAACCTCAATTTTGCCCCTCAGACCTACTTCAGCTGCTTCAACACAGGCATCTAAATAAAGATATTTCAAGCTGGATTCCACTAGCTGTACTCAGGATACTCTGTTTGGTCTTCAGATTCCACTTGGCATGTTTCAGGGCTTGACATAGGTTGTGTATTGGATTTACTGTCTCACTGTAAGTGACTTAAGATTTCATACCTCAGGCTGTGTAAAGTGGCAAAGAGTTTCTGCAAAGTGAAAAAAAGTTTCTATACTTACACAATTAAACCAAGCCCTAAGTGCTTCTTGGTATATATCTGAGAGGAAAGAGTGACTAAAAAGCTCTGAAGAGAGTTTCAGGGGTCATAAACATTGAAAATAAGGACTTGTAATATTTTCAAATATGTTCACCATTCTTTTTTTGATTTTTTTTTTTTTCATCATTGCCATTAAAATTAAATGTTTCCAAGAGATGTTAATGTTAAGTGTTTTCTTTCTAGCTCACGGCTTAAATGATGCACAGCAGAGAACACTGTAGACTTTGTGTTTTTTCTGTCAAAACAAAACAAAACAAAACAAAAGCCAGCATCTTCTCTTAACAGCTTTAAATTGCTTCTTTTAAAAAGATGCTTCATTATGCCTTTCATGTACTCATGTAGTGCAAAAGAAAAGCAATTGGTCAGATCTCCCTAGTAGGCACAAAACCTGCTCTGCTGCTTTTATCCCACCTTATAAACAGCTTAGTACAAAAAGTTCCTGCCAGAACTTAATGCTTTGGGCTTTCTGCATGTAGTAGTAGATGGTGCCCTGGGACCAGAGTTTAGAACATCACTACTGAGATTTAAAATCCACCAGGGTGAAAAGGGAAAAATAAAATGTCAAGATTAGCATTTGGCAGCTCCAGTTGTTTGTTAAATGTAAGAAAAAAACAGGAAGAAGTAGGAAAAACAGGCTTGCTGATTGTATTTGGATATTTGTTATTTATACTGTGGCATTTTGCAATAGCATATATAAACAGAAGTTTGGTAGAGGTTTACTGAAAGTTTTGATTGCATCTGTTGTGTGCATAAGAGTATCTGGAACTTGGACATAAGAATGAAATAAACATGATGTCAAAACTCATTAGAGTTAAAAAACCCCACTACACTACTGTTAATAGGGCAGTAAGAGCCATAAACTATGTATTATAAATAGGCTTGAACAGTTCATAAACTAGATAGCAGAACCATGTGTCATATCAACTCCTCTTAAGTTAGCGAAGCCACACAAAAATTTTCACAACATTTTTCAGGTTAGGCCTTGACAGTGTCATGAATCCCTTAACGCTATAATGATAATGAACATATAGGTGTACTACGGCTATTCTGAAGTACTTAATCAAGATGTTTAATTTATAAATACATGCAAAAGCTACATAGCTGAAGGGAAAATACATTTAGTGAGAACAGCTTATTTCTGCAAAGAGCCCCCGACCTCTGCTCAGCAGTTTGTTCCCAGATATCTACGATCTGCTATGTACTATCTATCTACTATCTGCTATCAATATGGGATGTGCAAAGCCTTTAGAAAATTTACTCAATAATTAGTATTAATGCATGGTGTAGCTTTTTCTTTCCTAGATGCAGCATCACAAAATTTCTGACAACTTTGACAATTATCATTAGACTTTTAGTCCAGCTAACTGAAGGACAAATATCTCTCTAATTGGTCTATCTTTATAACAATTTTAATCTAAAAAGCTACAGACCATATGATTTAAAATTACAATTCAGTTTTGAGCTCATAACTCCCTTTATTTAAGAAATGAATAGAATAAAATCACCAAGGTCTTAAATTACATTGCAAAAAGTACTTAAGTAAAACGTTATTAAATACAATAATAAAAGAAGGAAAGAGCTCAAAAGTAATTTAGATCACATGTACACCATTAATGAAGAAGATGCACTTAAATGTTTTCAATCACAGAGTAAAAATATTCCATGACATGATGAAAAACTGTCAGTTGTAAAGAAAAGAAATTCTTCAAATTAGATTGCACTAAATTACTGTCTTTGGCAAGATAAATCCTGTCTTCCTTTGATCTTGTGATAATGCCAACATATACTTTTGAGAGGTCTGGAAAGAAGCCCACAGAGGATCCTCACTTGCCAAAATCAGTAACATTCATTTCCATGCCTGAGAGACAGAAATGCTGGCTAATAAGAGAAACATGCTCACTGGAGGCAGGAGGAACACTTGTTCGTGCCTAGTTCAGTATACCAGAGTGACTGCTGAAGAATGATTCAGTCTGGTAAAACTCTTAAGTGTAGGACTGTCACACTTGTTTTCTGTATCTGCCAAACTCAGTAAGGTTCCATTATGCAAGTCAGCTCTGCCTGGGGGCTTGTCTATCCTGAACATTCAAATTTCCAAAACAATTCTATTGCTTTCTTTCATGAGTCAGTATTTGTGTTCTATCTTTTCAGTTTTGCTTTTTGTCTCATTTTTCATCTCCTTTTTGGCTTGTAATACCTCTTTGGTACATGCAGATCCAAATGTGATGCAGAGCGAAATCCATGCTTTCAATTTATGAAAGGTAAGTTATGTGTTTTCCCTTTGCATATCAATCTTTTTTATTTCATGCTAAGCATGAGGTAAATTTTTTGAGGAGGGCAAAATCTCTCTGTCTTTCATAAACCTTGTCTATTATGCTGGGGTTCAGAATAGGGTTCTGTCAGGATACGACATGGAACATCTTCCTTGATATGAACATCACAAAATAAATCTTGAGAGATTTTATGAACACCCGAGAGCTATTGGCCCACACTATGTCATTCAACTCACTTGTGCATATTTTCAAACAAGGCAAGCTTCAGGATGTGATCGCTTACTGCATTTTCCAAGAAACCTGGACTCATCCTGTGTATGGTGCAACAACAGCCCATTAGTGAACATCTGGTTAGTACTTCTCCTTCTCCTTGTAACAGAACCACAGCTCAGAAGACAGTGTTCCAAATTTTCTTGTGAGCTTTCCTATGTTGCTTATTGACACATGGTAGCACACTTTGAATTTTTTTTTAATTTGAATTTGCAATATTTATCAGAATTGAGAGATATTTTACCAGGGGACACATGATTAAATTTTCCAGTAATCTGAGATGCCTAGGATCTTCTGTTTTAAACATTTAGCCTTTTACCATGCTGTATTTTATAAGCACAATGGTATTAAATTGTACCAGTGAATAATCAGATAGTATACATACATTTCTCTCCTTTCCTCTTTTACTTACTCCAGAACTTTTAATGACTTCTTCATATTTTCACCCAAACTTTGTCATCATGTTCTCCCTTTCCTCAGTTTCTTTTCCCTGTCATTTTCCCCAGTCAGGTCTGGGAATGCTAGCTCCTTCCCAGACAGATTCTCACACTCCATTTTTTTCCACTCATCTCCCCAATTTACCAGCTTTTACCTGCATCCAGCTCTCAACCAACCTGGTTACATACACAGCTTTGTTTCGACACTTTGGTTTCCTGTAAGTGTTCTAGATGTTTTGCCTGAACAGCCTCAGCTCCACTCATCCAGCTCTTGAGTAAATTTGCAAATCAACTCTTTAACTTCTGCTTCCTTTTTTTGGTGTATGTTAGTAAAGCTTGCTGCACTGGTAGGAGGTCCTCAAACAAACTCTGAAGAGGTCTGAGCTGGGAATTTTTACTGCAGCTTTCCAAAAGTTTATAAAATGCCCAGATGGGAATAGATGCTCACAAAGACAGCCAAAAGATCATTAACATTGCCTAAAAATGTAACTTTTTTACTGGTGCTTCTAGAAATTCTTAAAGCCTTACGCAAAAAAGCAACCAGCCAGCCAAAAACCAACCAAACGCTGGGCTCAGTCTAAATCTGTTCACTCCTTACTAACACATTAGGCTAAACAGCAAAATACTCACAATTTTTTGCTAAAAAGAGATGAGCCTTTGCAAGAAATTTGAAGTAAATTTCTCATTTTAAGGTAAACAGTCCCTGACTACAATCACTGTTAGACCTCAGTTCAGGGATAAAAATTTGGAAAAACTTTATCTGTGAGTCTAGAGTGGGAGTACAGAATACTATAGAATACAACAGTTGGCCTGGAAGGGACTTACAGCAATCATTTGTTTCATTGATTGAAGGAACTGTTAGACTGAGATCCCAAGGACAACAAGAAGATGTGAGGACAATATTATCTGGTTGGTTTTACTGCAGAAAAACACTGTATTCACCTCACAAGCTGTGAGCTTGTCTCAGTGGCCATAGGACTGCAATACAGGGATAACATGGCAAGGGGGAAATTTTGCTTTTATGTATTGTAGATCTAACTTCCAGAGGGACTGGCATAAAATCCCTCATGCTGTTTTTGACATTGCTGGCTGTTATGAGAGGATGAACAACAAAACCACATGGACCATGTAGGTCAACAATCACATAAACTCCTTTTGTTTTAAGGACTAATTGAGACCTCCAAGGAGGTCATGGTCCAGGAGAGGACAAGTCTGTAGCATCCAAAACTCCCTTGAGCAAATCTGATTTACTCAAGCTTGGCACTGAAGCCAGAATCAGATCCCCACTGTACAACAAACAGGGCTATTAAATGATTCATGGTTTATTGCAAGGATTCTCTTTTCAGGATTAATACTGTTAGTCATACATTTATGGCTGACAACATACAAAACTGAACAAATCTCTTCAACATAATAGGACAAAGTAGTTCTAGAAAGCTAGAAGCCAGTTATAACATACAGAAAATCAATGTATACATGTTGATATAATGGGCTGACTATGGATGTAATTATGAAATGCATATGTTGAAGAGGGAAGGAAAATAATTTATGTATGTCATAGAGGAGACATCTCTAAAACTTTCTAAGTATATTTATGCTATGTTTTTCCAGAGAGAAATTTTATTAGTCACAATTAAATTTATTATGTATACAAAATGAAATGGTTTCTGACACATTGTGTGTTTGATTCACACACCATTAATTTTTTTTTTTTGCTCTGAAGGTCTGAAAAACTGGTTCCAATTGAGACATGAGTTCTAAATATTTAGTTTTTAGAAGAAAGATACATTGTCTGTACAAAAATGTAAAGTTTCTTGCTTTTTTGGAGTTGGCACTTCTTCTGCAGTCTCATGGCTATAGCTGTAGATCACAGTTTCTAAGAAATCTCCCAGAACATATACAGTAATTTCACGCCTATAAGGTGCACTCTTTTGACTAAAATTTTAATCGAAACCCAGAAATGTGCCTTATAGTCTGGTACTCCTTATAGTCGTGAAATTACTGTAATTGGGATTCCCTACCCCTTCTTTTTCCTTGCAAACAACACATCTTCATATTTCTGGAATGATTGATGCAGAGATTAGTCTCATTTACAAAAAAAACCCCAATTATAAATTATTTCGTTGGTTTCAAAGGAAGGAGGAGTTCTGGGGGAAAAGTAATAAGAGTAAATGATTGTAAACAAATTAGTGATTATCCAAATCTCTCTGCTTAATGATTTGTTAGTATGTTTCACTTTATATTGAGTCCCAAACAGGCAAAAAGGAATTCAGTGTCAGCAGGCTAGTTAAATAACTGAGGTCAGAAAATACATATATAAGCGCTAAAGATCCTATGTGCAATGTACAAACACTAGAATTTATACCTGTGGTGGAAATATGAGATATGTGTAAATTGAATACCTATATATATAAACCCTGTATTTACACAGATGCATACGAGCATATATATATTCACATACATGTAAATGTTTCACCAAAGATTTATGTAGAACAACACCACAAAATAAGCTGTGCTTCCAAAAGGAAAATATTTTGTAAGATATGTAAACTGCAGTGAAGGCTGCATTGAAGTACTCAAAAATTATTTGGTTAAAGGGTAAATACACCTTGTACCTCATAATGAAAATCTTATAGGTAGGGGTGGAGATTAACACTGCAGGCTGTCTGCAGAATATTAATAAAATTCAATATAGTTTCTAAAAGGTATAATTTATATTTTGTGGAAATGAGTCTCTTTTCTAATAAAATTCTTCTGTCCTTCATTCTGTTCATATAATTTTTCTATAAATCATCCTGTAGGAATTTTTTCTAAATATTCATCTCAGAGAGAACCTATTTAAATAAACCCTCTTAGCAAGGTATTTCAGAATTAAAATTACACCATGAGCAATACTTTATCCAATATGCTTCCTTCTATAGAATTTTTTGTGACTAAACCAATATTTTGCAGAATTACATTATGTTAAAATAGCTGATCTGAGGTGAGGCTTCTAGTATATAAACACTATGTAAAAGAGATCAACAAATTACCTTTAACCATTTTAATTTAACTGGTCTCTGAACCTGTGCAAAAGTAGCTGATTTTCTTTCCACATCTACATATATAGTGATAAAAAACCTAAGGGCATTGCACACAATGAAAGAATAAGAAAGGAGAAAAGTGCTCTTGGTTATACTTTATTTTCTTGGAATTGCAGTAAACTACAACCTTATGCCTTTTGTAGTTGTGCAGAAGTAAAGTTTGTGATGTCCCTGGAATTACTTGGGATGTTTGATCAAAGAAATGAGTACAGTAATTTCATGCATATAAGGTGCACCTTTTTGACTGAAGTTTTGATCCAAACCTGGAAAGTGCGTCTTATATGCCGGTGCGCCTTATACATGGACAGAGTTCAGAAAACTGTCAACCCGGAAGCCAGAGCCCGCAGCAGCCCTGACCCAAGATGAGGTGGGGCCGCCCCTTGCGGCAGCCCTGGGCGGGGCTGAGGTCCTGGCAGGGCTGGAGGCCGGCAGGCCTGGGGGCCGCCAGGGCCTGGGGCCGGGAGACCCCAGGTCCAGGTGCCAGCGGGCCTGGGAGGCGCCCAGGACCGGGAGCCACCTGGGCCCAAGTTCCGGGTGGGGCTCGGGGCGGAGGGAGTGCTGGGGCCGTGGCAAGGGGAGGGGGCCTGGGGCTGCGTTTAAAGGCTACCCTGATCTGTGAAAACTGTTTGCAAATTGAGCACTTGACAGTATTCTGTTACTAATTCATGACTTTGTTGCTCACAGATCCCTGCTGGGAAAAAAAAAAAGTGCGCCTTATACACCAGTGCATCTTATATATGGACAAAGCACAGTAAATTGCCAACAACCCAGAAGTGCGCCTTATACTCTGGTGTGCCTTATAGTTGTGAAATTACTGTAAATTGTATTTTTAGAGTGAAAGGCTGGAACCAAAACAGAAGACAGAACCTGGCACCACTTGCTAGATGATGAACGCTTATATTCCAGTTCTGAGACCTACTTCATAGTGACTTGCCAATCCTTAGGTTAGGAAGCAGGAGAATACTTGCAGGAGAATGCTTGCATGTGCTTTTCTGAATTGGGATTCACTGGTGAAGTGAATTATTGTCATTGAAAGATGGAAAATAAATAGCAAATAAAGGTTAAAATTTCAGAAGTTGGGTAAAATTTTCTTTTCTTTATGTTCATATTTCCACAATGTGTAAAGTGCACAAAAGGAAAGGAAAAGATCCTATTTATTTTAAGAAAGGGCAGTTTTTCTCACGTCACACAAATCCTACCAGAGAATGTATTTGCTGCTAGATTTCCAGGAAACTTAGAAATGGAATGAAGCAACACTGTACATGCAACACTTGGGGCTTGCTAACAAAAGACATAAACTTGTGTGGAAACTGACTGATGCATAAGAGCAGGCAATCAAATGTTTCACTATACAGCACAGACCAACATTTCTGCTGAAGTTAGATATTTGGTCAATAATAATGTTATTACTAGGCAATATACCCTATTTATATGGCATTTATTACATTTAATATCACAGCAATATATAGTGGTATATAATGACACAAAAATATTACTTCTAAACATTCTACCAGATACAAACAGCTTGCTGCAGTCAATTCCACACTCTGTGAGGCAAAATGCACACCTATTCCCATACCTAGTGTCTGTAAGAAGAGCCACTAAAGGAAGAAATGTGAGCGTGGCTCTGTGCCAAATGCGAATTAAGCTACTTCTAACATAAGCTCCCATGCTCGTTGCTACTAATTGTAGAATTGTCCCCAGCTTATTGGCCTGTAGGTTTTAGGCACAAAACAGCACCACATGATGGGCCCTCCAGGATTTATTTGCTCAGAAGAGGTCTAAATATGAGTTATTGTTTTAAGATGCCTTTAAAACTAATGTAGAGAACAAAAATCTACCAAGAGATTAACTTAATCTAAAGAGAGATGACCCTCCCTGAGAAATGTGATAAAATAGGTAACTGCTGACCTTATACTGCCAGATAAAAATTCTCTGGAGGAGCATGGCCAGTATGTCTGGAGGAGGAGAAATTTAATAAATAAGTATGCAAGCTTGTATTTGACAAGTGGAGAAGAACACGTGAACCCCCAAAATTCACATCAAGCTGAGGGTGTTTTTCTATTTTTACTGTGCAAAGTCTAAATATTTTTGGTATCTAATCCCATCCTGAGAAGTGTTACTTTCTGGACTGTGTTTCTTCATGCACATCTCCTCCTGTCAGATTTTGGGATGTGTCTCTATAAATGCCTTTGACCATCCTCTGTCACTTGCATTATGACATTGAGCAAGCAGATATGGACCACATTTTTTCTCTCTACCTTTCCTGATTTGATTGACTTTTATTGCCATAATCTCATCTTTTCTAAATAATAATTTACATATTTACACATTTTTACCCCAAAGCTCTTATCATCAAAAGGTCCTTTTCTGAACCTTTTCTAAGGTCCTACCTGCTGCTGCTCCCAGAAACTTCCTGTCTACACAGGACTGATGATTTGACCAAGGACTTATGGAACACCCATGCAGGAACTGGGAGGTTGGAAAAGTTACATAGAAGCACCTCAACAGATGACCTTTTTTAAGCAACTGATCCTGAAATACAGAGGTTAAGAACAGTTTACTATCTATCTATATTTTGGATGTCAAAAATAATATCTTACATTGCATTGTTCTGGCAGGTGTGACAATCTTTGCTGTAGGTGTGTACTCCTCTGGAGCAGCAGCTTGAGGTGAGGTGGAAAACACTGAGTCTCTCAAACATCGTTGAATGTCAATGTATTGACAAATAAATTGAGCCCAGAATCCTCTGCCCTAATTTAAAATCAGGTCAATTCTGAGAATTTTAATTTAATTCAGTTTCATTTCATTTAATTTCATTTCTATGTGCCTTTCTCCTCAGCATAGAATTCTTCTAACTCTTTTGCCATCAGAAACGTTAATCTTCCACTTCCTTCTCTTCATGACTATAAATGCAAGAAACTGACCATAAAATCTTTATGAGAAATTGATCAAAATACAGTGAAGATCACAGTGGGTAAAGTTAGAGTTTTTTGTGGGAAGCATGAAATACCTAAATAATTACTTTAAACAATATCTCATGATGCTCAGCTTGCACTGTCTAGAAGAAGAATTCGCACACACAGGTATTTCATTCTATTATTAATGTTCTTTCAGTGTTCAGTGGCAGCTTGGTCTTGAAGGCTTTTATTTCTATTATTATCCTTGTTTATTGCAAGAAACAATTATGGCTTTGATATGTATAATCTGGAAGGAAATATTTCTCCGGGGAACTATTTTAACAGTCCATTTAGATTTGTAACTTCTTAGTGATTCAATATTCTTGTCTCTTAAAATGCAATGTATCCTTCAGATGTTTTGATTGAACTTGAACTTTAGGTTTGGCAAGTTTGGGATTTTTTTTTTTAGACTGCTTCTGTTAGCTATATCATTTCAGTTTAAATAATAATAATTTGTTTTTTTAACTCAAAGTGTTATTGTCTTATGCCTTAGAGACTAATGAGAAAAGAAACTGATTTTGAAATTTGTATTAATGTTTTCAATTTGTAATCCATAATGAATTAGAGAGTCCTATAAAAAGTTGCACGCTTTAATTTTCTTCTGGACTCCTATTTATATCATGCAGCATTCACCATGATCACTCAGAATAGTACTTTGCTGTTGCAAATTCTATGCCTTTGGATATTTTCCTTTCTGGAAGACCCCTTAATAAGGCATTAAGTGTATGATGGAATATTTCAGGAGCTGATTAGCTTCTATTCCAAAAGGCAACTGTAAAAAGGTAGCATTAGTTTTTCCTATGGAAAATTGCCAAATCCTACCAGCATGTCTAATTTCCCAAAGAAAGTAAACCTTAACAACTCCATCTTTACAAGGAAGGTGCAACATTTCAGCTTCATACTTTCCTTTGGGGACACATTATGGGTAAAAAAGGAAAATTATCTGAGAAAGTCGTTAAAGAAATAATTCAATCCATTAGCCTTTTTTGTAGGCTTGGCTATGTTCAGAACAATTTTTTTAAAAGTTATAAATGCAGACACTTGCCTGAAACGCCTGTGTGGGGAGTGCCGATGCTTGGGCTTTTCTGTGTAGTCTGTATGTATGAAATCCACAAAATTTAATTAACTAATCCACCTTTTGAGATTTGTGGTTCAACTTCATAAGATGGTGTTTGGTTTTAGTTCCTCCTAGCCCTTAGCTGTTCTGTGTGTCAGACTTCCACCTTCTCAAGAGCACTCTTCATTCTACAGGATAAGGTACAATAGTTGAAACACAGCCATGTATCACCTCCTCACTTGCACCTCAGCCAGACTCACCTTTGCCAGCTGTCATGCCATATCTGTCAACTACATAGGTGCAGTGGCATAAATACCCCAAGGGAGCTAAAATACCACCAGCAGATCAAGTTAATGCACATGAATCCAGCTCTGTGCTGAGTCTGTACCTGTCTTTAGTTAGCTCTTCACTTCCCCCAAGGTAATGTGAATGTTCTCCAACAATTACTGCAATCAGTCATAAAGTCAGACTTTACGCAACTTTCTGCTTGTTTGGCACAGTCTATGTTTATTCTTGTTTTTTGGTTGTCTCTTTCTCTGAGACCATTCTGGGGATCTTACAACATGCCATATCCATCACTCCCTACTCAATCTCTATTCTATGGCTTTGGTCTCATTATTTCTTCCATTATTTTGCCGTCCCATTTGATTCTTTGCAGATTTTGCCATCAATGGCATTGCTGTTTCATTGCTGTATGTCTGGTCATACAAATGGCACAGTCAATATTACACAGGTTTTTGGAGCAATTTTTCATTTCACCATTTTTGTTCTGGTCTGAGCAGAAGAGAAATGTTTGAAGAAAATATGTAGGAAGTTCAGCCTTCTCAAGTTATGAAAACTACTTGCAGGAACAAAGCCCAAAGTGCTCTGGAGAATATTTTTTTTTAAACAATACCTACTCCAAGTATTTTATATTTTATTTTAAATGGCCTAAAAGGTAAGCAGCTGGTGCAAAACACCTCCTACAAATCAAAATTGGAGATAGATGTTCCTAGAAGACAGCTTGCGTTGAGCAGCTGCACCTCATTTCAGTTGCCCATGTGAAAATCAAATGCCTGGGGGTGCTCACCAGGCCTCCAGAACTTCAAAAGGCCAGTTAGCCTGACCTCAGTACCAGGTAAGATAGTGGAGCAGTTCATAATGAGTCCTATCACACAGCACTTACAGGATGGCCAGGGTATCAGACCCAGTCAGCATGGGTTTACGAAGGGTAGGTCATGTCTGACCAACTTGGTCTCCTTCTATGACCAGGTGACATGCCTGGTGGATGCAGGAAAGGCTGTGGATGTTGTCTATTTAGACTTCAGCAAGGCCTTTGATACTGTCTCCCACAGCATACTCCTGGAGAAGCTGGCAGCGCACGGCTTGGACAGGAGCACTCTTCAGTGGGCTAGGAACTGGCTGGATGGACAGACCCAGAGAGTGGTGGTGAACGGTGCTGCATCCAGCTGGGGATCAGTCACCAGTGGTGTCCCCAGGGCTCTGTGCTAGAGCCAGTTCTGTTTAATATTTTTATACAAGATATGGATGAGGATATCGAGTCCTTCATTAGCAAATCTGCAGATGACACTAAGCTGGGAGCTTGTGTTGATCTA
>VRYO01002772.1:43903298-43914644 GCA_009812075.1 Sialia sialis | reverse complement strand
ACTTGGTGCTATAGTCTAGACTCTGAGTTGAGATGTTAGGACGTAGGTTGGACTCAATGATCTTAGAGGTCTCTTCCAAGCCCAGTATTCTGTGATTCTGTGATTCTGTGATTCTGTGACTTGTACCTCCTTGAGCTCCAGTTTCACCAATCTGGTGCAGGTAAAGCATTTCAAACATGGATTGCATGTGTTGGTAACCTTGTGTAAGAGTTGGTCCGAAGATTGCCTGAATTGCCTCACAATCATCGTCAGAGACTGAGATTCTGAGACCCTTGGCAGGAGTTCTGGCCTGGCTAAGGTGGATGCCAAGGGACTGTGTAGAGGTGTGTGTGCTGTACTGTCACGGTACAATGCATTCAGGAAGGTACGGGGCTGGAACAGCCGCACTTTCTGCACCTGATTCTTGAAGCCAAGTTCCTCCGAACACAATAGCCCATAAATCTCCCCACCTTTTGGCCAGAGGCCATTCGCCTTGAAACGGACTATAAAATTATTACCCTCTGAAGAGACCCTTGGTGAACTCTTTCTCCCCAACGGATGGAAGACATCGACAGATGATCCGAGGACGATGTCCCATCTGTTGGTAGCTATACCTCTCTTTCTCTCTCTCTTTTTTTCCTCTGCTCTGTCACCTGGATCTCTCTCCCCCTTACCACTACCCCAAAACTGAGTTATTTGCCCTCAATAAACTTCTGTGCTGCTTGTTGCCGAACAAAACCTTGGTCTCTTGCTGTTGTCTTTTGCACCCTGTCAAACAAACCATCACGACCCCTGCTCAGGTTGTGCAGACTATGACACCTTGTTGTGTCATCTGTGTCTATTTTAGGGTGAGTCCACCCCCAGAAGTACCAATTACTCTCTGTTTACTATAAGGAGACCTAAATAATCTCATCAGGTCTTTGAAATGGTATAATCCAGCAGGGCTGATATGTGCTTTTAACTAGTGGCACAGATGAGCATGAGACTTCAAGGCAGACATAATTTTTACAATAAGGATTAGAAGTATTTTACAGGCTTTAAACCACACATGACTCTTGGAAGGGATTAAAGACTTTTTGTTGTAGCATCTGGGCTTTAGGCACTGGATGTTGGAGATGCAGATTCTCTGAGGAGGTGTAGTCAGTTTGTAGCTGTCCAAAACAGTTCACCAATTTCTCTGGCAATTGTGGGAACTTTTTCCCACAGCTCAAGATAGGATTGGTTTGTGATTCAATGTATAATTAATCTTTTTCTTCTGAGACCCATAAATAAAGAGACCAAAGAAACCCCAACAAAACAAGAAAGTGGAGTGGGGGTGCTTGCTTGGGTTGGTGTTTTCACTCCTTATGTTCTCTGATTTTCTGGCTTCTAGAGATCCAGAAAAGCTTAGTGTGTCCTGTTCAACCACCTACATGCAAATGTCCTTTCAAAACCTTTGTTCCTATTTTTCCTGATGGAGCTGAGAGGTGCAGTTCTCCTTTGAAATTCAACTAATTGCTAATATGGGGAGTTGCTGATTTTTTAATTTTTTTTTTGTTGGTTTAGGGGTGGGGGTTTGTTTGTTTTGTTTAGTTTTGTTTGTTTTATATTTCTTTTTAATATCTCCTTTGAAATTTGGGCTGCCTGGAACTTGGGAAATGTTAAATCTCCTAAACTTATTCTTTCAGTATTTCTGTAAGATTTCCCTCTTCCTGATGCTTCCCCTAAAGCATATGTAATCCTTATTCAGTGTCATTTTCTCTCTGGAAAAACCATTCAAATGTTCTTTTCTAACAGGGAGCACATTAACCTTTTGAAACAGAACTGGAAACTTGAATTAAATAGGAAGATATTTACCAGATTAGCATTTTACATGCTCCCAATGATATTTATGTAACTGATATTCAACTTTTTTTACTAATTTTATAGCTACTCTTTTGCATGGTTTCTTTTATCTCACTGACATCTCTTACACATTGATAGATTTTAATTTTCCTCTGATTTCACTGCCTTTTAATGTTCACTTTGTATTTTGACGCACTTGTTCTGGATTTCTTTCTGCAAAACCTTTCCTCTTTTACTCTATGTCATTAGCAAAATACAAAATGTTGTAAGTGTTATTCCAATTTTTACATTAAGTATGAATAAATGTTAGATTCATGTCATGAAAGACATAAACTGCATTTGTATAATCTCAATCAAGGAACACATTAGAATAGAACAAAAGCAATCCAGCACTGTTTGCTGTCTACTTCATAGGCATATATTTAATTAAGTTATGCTGCTCCTAAAATTCAAAAAGCTTAATCTTTTCCTGTCCTTAAATTAAACTCCCTGTGCTCTACAATGACCAAAACAAATAATCTATGACCTACAAACAAGACACTTGCATTCCCTGAAGATTTACTTCATCTTCTCCTCTAGGTTATACATCTTTGAACCTCTCTTTCCTGTAACGACCTTCTGGTGCTCATTAGCATGCTGATTACCATTAACACAGCTATAATCAAGCAATTTTCTTGGTGTATGTCGGGGAGAAGTGCTCATCAGAATGCAACCAAGGGACAAAATTAACTGCATAAATCTACAGCACAAACTGGATCTCATCCAACTTTACATGAGTCTTCCTCCTTCTGCTAGGTGTGACATCACCATCTTGCTCCCTGCTGATGGCCTAATAAGTATCCTCAGGTTCCACACTATTTAATTCACCCCTTCTCTCAATTTTACAGTTCCAGTGATAGCTGACCACCTTGCAGTATTTTCTCTCAATATGTGTTTGCCTTTATTTTTTTTCTTCTGTCTCTTCTAATTAGTCATCAAGCTACAGGTACATTTATTAAAAAGATTATAAAAATGTATGTGTATGCATTTGTTTACCCATGGATAACTTCTTTCATGTTCTGCAAAATAATTTACAATTTATGTAAATGATATGGCAATGAAGCTAGATAATTTCTATGAAGGAACATATTTACAGAATTAAGATTTTGGCTTAGATATGCATCTTCTGATTATAAAATAATTGTTCTATATAAGAGGTGGCAGATATTGAACACAATATATTGTATATCTTGAATGAAAGGCTTTCCCAGCAAAAAGCTAAGACAGCTTTTGAACTTCAATATGACACAAACATAAAATCTGTTATTCTTTTGTCACTGAGTGATATGGTAGACAGAGAAAAAAGATAATTCAGGCAGTAAAATTTAATTCAAAGATCCTTTTTCTTTTTCTTAATTATTGTTATAAATAACAGTAAACCTGTGCAGTTCTATATTTACACATATTTTACTGTAATTCAATTATTCTGGACTAGTCTAATTTGGAATGAGAGAATTTATCTCTCAAAGAAGAAACAAAAGTAGAAACAAACTAGCTTTGGATATAAGAAGAGATATTCAAAGAGAGGAAAATGGGTCAATAAAAACTCTAACTGGAAACGAAGAGGTAAAGAAGGGAAAGAGGAAGTGAATCAAGAAAACATCTGAATGAATGCAAATCAGATGGGAAGGAGGAGGAAGGAAAAATTAGGATTCTACTGAAGGGCACCAAGGTCCTGGCACCATCTATGTTTAGACAGAGGAAGTTTTTGCAAGACTCAGTCTTTCTTGTAAACCTTAGGCTCAGGATTCCTGGGGCAGAGATGGAAAAGTTCTCTTCCTGTCAGTGAATAAAGGATTGGCAGGAGCATGGATCTGTATCTGGAAAGAAGTAATTTTCCAAGCGTCTGACTGAAACATGGCCAGAGTGAGCAGTGGGGAAGAAGGAAGTCAGTAAGGAAGAATATGTGTAAAACACGAAGGAGCCTCATCCCTTACATTTCTGGGCATCACATCCCTCCTCTCCAACCCCACACTCTCAGGGGTGGCACTGCACTCCCATCTCTTCTTGGGAAAACAGAGAAGGTGAGTGGAAGGCAAGAAGGAGAAAGCAAAGCCTTGCTTCAGCAGTGCAGTAGTAACACCTCATGACACGCCTCTGTTGCCTTCTGCTGTGTGTCTTTTGCATCATGGCACTCTTGTGGTATTAATATAACTCTTGTGAGTGGTGACCATAATTCATGCAAATTTAATAGACTCCTCAGGGCAAGTTCAGTTATAAGAGCACCAATCTCTGCAGAGCTTTGCTCAACCTGTTCTTAAAAACTTCCATTGATGGAGCTCTTGTGGCCTCCCCAAGCAACTTAATCTACCACTTTACTGCCAGAGATGTTTCCCAGATGTCTAACTGGAATCTCATTAATTTAAGCCCATTAATCCTGACCTCTTTCAACATCTTTATGTAGTTTAAATATATTACTACATATCTCCTAATTTTCCTTTCTACTTCACAATTCAAATTTCCCTCATATTGCTACTCATCTACCTAAAATATCAGCAGTTAAAGGGAAAAATAGGAATTTTTTTTAATAGTGAGTAAAATAGACACCAGGGAAATTTTTTGGGATAAATTCTGTCCTATGAATTTTGGAAGCATATGTTGGCCACTGCAAAGCAGAGGAGTGGATTTCTTCCAAAAGGTCAGAGAAATGTACAGATGAGAACAAGAAGAACAGTGGATAAGCCTGGAAACTGGTCAGAACAGAAAATATGGAAGAAGTGTGGAAGCACAGAAATGGTATCAGAAGTTGCTTACGAGTTAGAGATATATAATCAAAGGAGTACAAGGGCTTTTATCTGGTTTCCTTAAGAAATTATCAGTGTCACCCTCCCCTAAGAGGGACACTGGCTCTGTACGTCTGCAGCAGAAACATCTGCATCCCCCTTAGTCATGGTGGGCTCTTGTAGTTAATAGAAATTGACTTGGTTTGGGATAGGATTTCTCTCACCAAGCTCCATGGCCTACTTTGTGAGGGCATGAATCACTATTTCCTTAGAAACACTTCTTCCTTTTCAGGAACAGAAAAGGAGGTCAGAAACAAGCTCCAGTGTAGATGTCTGCACTAATTCAGGTTATGTGAATTCCCTGTAAACCCTGTGCTTAGGCTGCCCCAGTCCGTTTTCTGCCCAGGCAAAGTCAGAAGAAAGACCTTGACTGTTTCACTGTATTCACTGTTTTTCTCTGTTCATCACTGTGTTGGAAGAATCACCCTTAAATTTAATGCACATAAGACAAAATTTCTTCAATGTTAATTTTGCTGTTCTTTGAGACATATTCATATAAGACAAGTATCAATATAGTTATGACCATCCCTTTGGGAATGAGGCAATTTGCTTTATCATCATTTACAGTTTATATAAAGTTAATAATATTTGTACTTACCAGCATTTTATTAAATCCATCCTTTAAAAAACTTTCTATATAAGAAGAAAATATCTTCATTTAGCTCTCCTCAAAGATGTCTAGGGAGATCTCTAATTGTTCTTTCCCTACTACTTACTAAAACACATCTTTTTGACCATCTAACAAAATTATCTGTTTACCTGCACCTCTTTTGATTAGTGTAGTGTTGATTTCAGGAGTTTTATTTCAATAGGAAGTCAATATCATTTTACTTGATGCAAATTTCTGGTTGTAAAGAACTCATTTGCTGTGAAAACATAAGAATGAAAAGACACCATAATATAAAGGATGGGGAAGGGCAGATGTTCTGGGAAATACAGAACAGAAAACAAAACCAGAAATATAAGAATACATTTGAAAAATATTATAAATGTGTCATGCTTAACAAGAATATGAATAGCTTATTTTCTCTGACTGATGGTAACCAGCAGGTAACATTCCCTTGTTGTTGCTAATAACACTGACAAAGAAAAACAACAATGTTTAGTAAACTCTATGAGGAATCATAAATCAATATCATATTAAGTAACCTAGACATGAAAGTCCTTCAAGCACTTTCTAAACACAGAATGGGACAACAGGAGGAGGATGCTGTGGTGATGAATTGTGCACCATGCTGCCAGTTAGATGAGAAGACTACAGAGTAATCTTTTTTCCTAGTTCCTGTGTGATTTGTGCATAAATATAGATCTCATGAAAGTATGAGGTACCTAAAACTCAGGTGAGCTTACATCTATGGTAAAGGTTGTAAAAATTGGTTCCCAAGGATTCTTGCTGTACACCTGACTGGGTAGCACTGTTGTGTATCAAAAGGAAGCCTGAGGATCTACAGCAACCTCATTTACACTTTTACTTCCAAGGGATGGAAATTCAACACAAGGCTGGACCAGCATACAGAAAGGGACCATAAGGGATTTATGGAAAATAAGATATGCTATAGTTTGAATCACATCCTTCATTATGAACTCATCTTTCTGCTGAAGTATAAAACTGAGGCAAAGGGGAAGTCTTTGCCCACCAATTTAATTTTTTAACATGAAGGTCTGGATGCTGAGATCTTATCTGTTCCCTGATTTTAGATAGCTAGATCAAACACTGTGAAATGGAGAAGGGTATCACAAGTTCAGGGGCAAACTGAGCATTAGGATCAAAAGGAAAAGAGGAAAATGCAGTCATACTTTACTTTTACAATAACAAAAACAAACACTAGTGCAGATGTGTTAATAGGGAGAAAAAGGCACTGCTAATGGCAATCAGCTTGTCCTACTGGTCCAAAGAATCCTAATTATTTCACTTGGAAAATGCTGTACAATACTCTGGAGGACCCAGTTACAGCAAACTCAGCAAAAGCATCTGCTGAGCAAATGCTGGCAGCTTTTCTGTTAGAGCCTGTGCTGAGTGTGGCTGGGGATACACCGGATGCAGAATTAGCAGCACTGGAAGACAAATAAAGGCTTGGGTGCCTGGTCCCAGAATTGGAGTGTGATACACAAAAGCCTGCAAACCACAGAAGAATCTGAGACACTAAGCACATTTCTGGTTTGGCTATAAAATTCATTTGAGTGACTGAAATCTGTTGCTTGGACATGGCTGCACCTCCAGGCATCATAAAGCCATTAAGATGTCACCAGCTGAGTTTCCTCTGCTTAAGATCCCTGCTGTGTTAGATACGGCTCTCACATTGGATATGTTGCAGTAGCAGCACTGAAATCCACAGTCATTATCTTTCATAAGGAATAATCTATCCCTTTAATTAATTAATTAGTTCTTACAGTACTTGTTCAGAAACTGGGAGATCATGATTTAACCTGTTTGGCCTTATGGCATGCAGCCTCACACCCTGCATATGGGAAGGGAGATCATTGGCCTTCTTCACCTGCTGCTCTGCGGAAAAGTGTTCAGTGTTTTGTAGAAAAGCAACAGAAGGAGAGGAGAAAGAAACCAAGTTGTGAGAGCAGGATGCTATTGCCTAAGTACTCTCCCTGGCATTATTTCATCCTTCTGGAGGATGCACTTTCTAGCAGATGCCACTCCTACTCCCTTTATCCCAGTTAGGCTAAGCAAGACAGAGTTATCAGGCTGGGAAAACTAAGGCAATTTTGGCATGAGTAACTTCTTGTCTATGAGCCTGTTCCTGGGTTTTTCCTGATATTCTTATTAGATGTTCCTATTTCAGGGGTCATTGCTGTTGAAGAAATAAATCACTTTCAGAGCTAAACTAATAAAGTAGGTCTAAGTGTCCTTGCTTTTTTCTTGCCCCTTATTGCCATCTGGAATATGGTGTCATATGTATGACAGCAGCTGCTCTGACCAGAAGTGGAATACAGGTGAATTTTGATGCAGAGGCAAAATATTCTTCAGTCTCTGGTGCTCAGCTCCTGCATCCCTGCAAGCCCTTCCCAAGCTGCATCTCAGCCTGCCCAGTCTCATCTCCACACTATCAATCCAGATACTCATTCCAAAATAAATAGATCCCTGAAGTGCTGCCTTTAGTGCTTTACTTTCCTTCACCTCATGCAAACCTCACCAAGTGAGGACTTCTGTGTCCTGGTGAACTCTCAATGTGTAGTGAGGGGAGTCAGCATTTCTTCAGAGGAATATCACTCTTATGCTTTGATATTTTACATATGAATCCTACATTCTCTCACTCTTTTTCTGCACAGCAAAAGAAAATCTAGGCCTTTTTATTCTGAAGAAGACATAGATGTTTAAGATCTCACAATTTATTAACCATGTGGTTTTTTTTCTTAAAATCTGACAGGAAATTCTACCTCAGATAGACTGTATACAGCACTAGGAAGAATATGTATATATAATATATATATTAATTTTATATTTGAAGATTAATACCAAAATCAGATATCCATGCTGGAAATGAGTTGCAATTTTAAATATGGTTAAGTTAGTGTTTCTCCATAAACTTATGTTTGTTTGCTAGTATCAAAGTATTAGGTTCTTGTGAGATACACTAACTTCAAAGTACAGATTATCACTGTATATATAGCATAAGTAAAATTAATTTGATATGAGCTAAATGTACATGAAAATTTAGAAACTGAAGGAACTGGATGAGGAAAGCAAAAAGACACAATGAGAGACTGTGACAAGTAGAATTAAATATAACAGAACGTAATTTTTTAAGTGAACCAACAGAAGAAATCCTAACAAAAGTACTTGATTGGTACTATGCAAAGTGAGTAGTAACACAGAAAGGGCACAAACATTCAACAAGGAAGTCTTCATATAGATGAGAAGAAATGAGGTGATAGAGCCTCTTTAGAGGATGATGAACCACCTCCAAGTGCTAGTCAAAGCAAAACACAGAGACCAGTATTAACCAGCAACAAATCAACAGGTGACTGGCACGCAAAAAATAGAATATTTCTAAAAGAGCATCTCCCTGAGCCATAGATGCTTTCTTTTCAATAGCTCTTAAACTACTTTGAAGATCAAAATTCATAGAAGAAAAACTGAAATAAAATGCTAAGATAATAATAGACTTACTGTTCTGTGCAAAGTAACAGACTATATTCAACTTCATTAGAAAAGAGTTAAAGCATGATAATAAAATTAATGCAAATCAATACAGGCTCTTGGAAATTTGGTCTTGATTCTGTAATGTGATTAGAAGTTTAGCTACTAAAGGTAATTGGGTGAACATAATACACTAAAACTCCTGTGAGACATTTGACTTGGTGACTTATGACATTTTGATTATGAAATTAGAGCAATATGTTATATAGCACTATTTAAATAGATTAAAACCAGTTTAATTGATAGCTCTCCAGATGTAATTGTAAATCAGTAATCGTTGACTGGGTGCATTTTTTAGCTAAATTCCAGTGGGCTTATTTCTACTTAATATTTTTATCAATGGCCTGGAATAAAATATTAAATCATCACTAATAAAGTTTTCAGATGACATAAAGATGGAAGGAGCAGCTCAATAATGAAGAGAAAATATCATTGATGCAGAGTGATATGAATCCCTTCTGGTCTCAGCCTTAATGTAAAAGAAAACTGCATGTATTTGAGCAAAAGGATGCAGAAAAAGCAGCTAAGTTTGGATTATTACAATGGGACTAATTAATGGCATACATTTATACCATTTATTCAGTTTTATAAAGGAGTGATACAGATGGGCATCTTGTCAAGCTGACCATGCAATATGCAAGCCTTGGTCATCTTTGATATGGCACCCAGAACGCTCTTTCTGGTTGTGACAAATGTGCCTAAACATCCCTGGATTGACGCAGTCAGGAGCCAGTAGCAGCAATTTTCCATCTCCTATGATTACATGTATGACACTGAAATGCATTTTCTCCTGAAACATCACTTCTGTGATTTTTCTGAGGTTATAAAGGACAGACAGAGTAGCTGATCTGCTCAGTTATCATGCTTACTAGGTCAACATATGGAAGTTACTTTGATCTTGGCTCATGCAAGATATCAGGAAAAAGAAGCCTCCTATTAAAATTTCATGTCTTATAATTAATGATCCCTTTCATAAAATTGCCTCTAATATCTTTGAATCTTAGACAGACTGAGTCTACCTGGAGGGAGAATTTTCTTTGCAGAGATGCATGAAGATCATAAATTGCCCTGTTTTAGTAATTTATTGGGTCTTCAAGGGGCTAAAACTTCCTTTTTCTAAAGAGCAGAATTCAAAAGAAATTTCCTGCTGTAATGAAATTAAGTATGGAAACATTAAAGATCTACAACAGAATCAAGTATTTTGCATATAACATTTGACAAAGAAACTTCAGATCTAAGGGAATTTTTTGTAAGATTTATTGTTTAGGATGACAAAAAGAAAAAAAAAAGAAAAAATATATAAAGATTTCAGTATCAGAATGTTCTGGCTAAATTCAAACCTGCAGTATTATCTTGATGACTAAAAATCATCCAGGCAATTGCTATGGAAAGAAATCCAATTAAGCAACATGTGCACACACCAAAGCTAGAAAAGAGTGCCTTTGCAAACAGAAATTCAAGCTGCAAAGCACCTTGCAATGAGCAGCTGGGGAAACCCCCTCAGTGAAACTGTGTCTGTAAGAAAGGTGCTTTGAAACTCAGAGCACTTGCTCGTGACCAGGCAGGAAGCTAGCACGAGATGCCAATCAAACATCTGAGCCATGCCTAGAATACAGGAGCCCAGCATCTGAAAATCCAAGTGGAATTTTCCTATGCCACCAGTGAAATATGGGCATGGATATGGCATGTTGGATAAGCATTCAAACTGCAGTCCAAAATTTTATCTTTTGCTGTTTTGTTGTTATTTGTTGTTTTTTAATCGAGATTAAATGTTTATTAATTCTAAACCTATTGCAGTTGCAGATAAAGTGAGGTTCCTCTTCTATTGACTCTGTACATTTTTTTTATTTCTGTTTAACTAGAAGCTAGAGATATGAATTCTGTTTTTCTTTCTTTTCTTTCCAGCTATGTACAGTCTAACTACTGGTGCTATCAGATGCAAGGAGATCTTCCACTGTTACCCCTCAAAGGCAACACTAATTTTTATTCCACGGGGTTTTTTTTTGTTTTGGGTTTTTTTGGGTTGTTGGTTTTTTGATGGTCGTTTCTTTTCTTTTCTTTTTTTTTTTTTTGGGGGGGGGGGTGGTTTTTTTGGTTTGGTTTTTTTCTATTCTGGCAGAGCAAATTCTTTTTTGAACTTTTGTCTTGGGCTTCTAAAAGGTACGATGACTTGTAAAGTATTTATTCAGCTCAGACAAGAATGGCTGCATCCTAACAATTACTGTTAGACATTATTTTACATTACGTAATTGAATTGGCTGGGTGTGAAAGCCTTGGAGATTGAAATCTTTGGCTCACATATTCACTCAGCAAGTGAATATGTTCAGGTTTGCCCAGCTAGCCTGAGCAGTGGGTGAGACTCAAAAGAGGCTGTGGTCTTCAGTTCTATCAGATTCCTGGGGTTTGTGGGATTAAGCTCAGAAATCACAACCAGAAGCTCATATTCCTTCTTTCCAGGGTTAACGTTTAACTTAGAGACATGGCCCTTCTCATTAGTTTACACAGTTACAGAAGAAGGAAATACAGTAATTTCACGAATATAAGCCACACCTTTTTCATTGAAGAATC
>VRYO01002772.1:43876000-43903232 GCA_009812075.1 Sialia sialis | reverse complement strand
GCTTATAATCAGGTGTGGCTTATAATCATAAAAATACTGTAGATAAAATGCAGGGAGGTCAGTGCACAATGTGGGGTATCTGGAATTTCCTGTAGGTGCCTAATTTTGTATCTTCTACCTTTTATGCCAGAGCACATCAGAACCTCTTTTCTGGGTTTTTGGGCAGAGCAACCTTCAGATGCTCCAGGCCTCAGCTCCTGCTGAGATAGGCAGGGGCCACCATAGCCCACTATTTGTCCCCCTGGGCCATCTGGTGCCTGAGAGTTAGTTTAAACTCCATGCTGACCTTTTCATTCAGACTGCAAGTTTCTCAGAGCTGGTAGCTGAAGTGGCAAACTAATCACTTGCATGTAGTGCACACTGCTGCAGGCACCAGGGTGATAAATTGTCCAATTTTACTGAGCAAGGTTGCTCAGATAAAAGAGACTCACAGTAAGGGTATGTACAGCTGTCTTTGTTATGGACTAAACGATAACAGGCATGGTTCTGATGCTTTTTTGGTTTTATTATTAATTGTCATAATCTTTCTCAATAATGGGAAGCACCTTCACTGAAAAGATTCTTAAATCTGTAATTTGCATAAATATTTTAGATCATTTTCGAAGTAACAGCTGTCACGAAAGGCTGTATTTCCATTTGTTTACAAAAATAGGAAATCATTACCATTTTGATGTCCCACGAGAATTGAAAAACATGTATGTAAACACAGAACAGATTAACACAGAGAACGAGTGTGTGTCCTTGTACTCGCAATGGCTTAGCTGCCCTCACTGCAGTTGGGAAACATGAGTTTATACTTTTTCATTGTACTTCATGATAGTCCCAATTTCAAGTTTAAATTCTTTAATATTTTAATTTTCTTTCAAACTAATTGTTGAAGTTTTATTTTTTTCTACCATGTTACTACAGTACCTGACCTTCAGGTGCTCAGAATATTTGAAGATAGTCTAATATTTATTTTCTTTTTATTAAAAATATTTATTCCACATATCAAAATGGTTTTCACATATGCAAAACAAACATAATATATACTTTAGCTTAGCTGTAATATAACAAGAAAATTATTTGCACTGAAGCCCCACACACGTATTTCTGACCCTTACAAGACATACATGCATATGCATTATTAAAATTGCCTGAGCATCCTCTCATAAAAGTTGCAAGCAAATAAGACAGTCTTGCATTAATGCCTGCAGCAGCACAGAGCTCAGGACAATCTACATGCTAAGAATTTGCCTCAGGTTGATTTGGACACTCTTCTGCCACAGCTGCATGACTCCTGGCACAAGTGCCAGCTGTCTCAAGGCCAGCTCAGGGAGTTCCTACAGTAACTTTAATCATTACTTTTCTTGTATAGACACCTTAGGTATCTAAGGTATTTAAAGCATCATAGGTGACAAACGTCCCTTGTGGTAACAAAGATTTGACTCACAGTTTCTGAATCTGTAGGACTGACTGCCATGCCCTTGTTCAGTGAGGAGCAGATCTGGAAAAGAATTGCAAAGCCAGTATGCTCAGTGATGCCATCCTTACTTTTTAAATGTTGTCTCCCTGCATAATACTCACAAAATCAAATTATGGTCCTAAGTTTTTTTCACAATGATGTAGGAAATGCTTAGGGTCTAAGATCGGGATGCTGCTCAGAGCAGCATACTGTGAGTGGAAAAGGGGAAAGTGGTCAATGCCTGAAATAACCAATGGGAAGCATGAAAGGGAAAGAAATATTTGAAGTCCTGTCCTTTCCTGGAGTTAGGCATCTTCACCAAGGGATGACCGAGACTATCTGAGACCACTCTCTTACTCCTTACCCTGAATTCCATATGTCCCTTAGGGGAACAATAGCTGGCTGTCCTTTTTTTTTTCTAAGAGGAAACTTCAAACTGTGATGGTTAGGGAACTCACACTGAACAGGTTCTGTGAACTCCTCAGCTGTAGTCAAACATGCAAAATTCAGAAATATTGAAAATTGATGACACCAGACTTCAGACATAAGGCAGAAGAAACCTGTTGCCAGTGATAACAAAAATAAAAGTAAAATGGAGGGAGAAGATTACCTTTCTCTAGGTTGTCATGCCTTTAGTAATTTATACAATGACTTGTTGCATAGCACATGAACAGCTGTTGAGCAACAGCACCATTTTGTTCTCCCATTTTCTAAAATTGATACCTCACCAAGACAGAAAAGTAGAGAAGGAGCTTTTCTGGTCTCAGAAGAAAGGAAAAGCTGCATGAAAAATAAACAGGATCTGGACTGACTAACCCCTTAATGAAGGTTTTGTAGCTGTTACTTAGTAAAAATGCATGCAATGCAGTTCCTCTTGTAGTCACTGGAGACAGGCAGTTCTCTTTGAAAACACGTAAGTATGAACTGCCTTCACTCCTACAAATAAAGGAAAAAATGGAATAATTGCATTTTTCCATAGGCTTTTCTTATTGCATCTGTATCAGATTACATCTTCAGGATCCCACATCCACAATATAGTTCTTATTTATTTTTGTCAATGACAAGAGGTTTCCTACTTAAAATAAGTAAAATACACCGTGTACCTTAGTTTAAATAGCCCCCTCACTTTCTCAGGCTTGTTCTGTAGCAGCACAAGAGTAGGACATGACAACATCAAGCAAGGAGACAAAATCAGCAAATTTTAGACATAAAATTGTGCACAGGAATACATAAAACAACTAAAAATATTCACTGAATTACTGACATAATCCAGGCAGCAGGGTTTTCACAGAATCGTAGAATAATTAGGATTGGAAAAGACTTCTAAGACCATTGAGTCCAGCCATTGAGCTGCAATCTTCACCTTTATTACTGTATTAAAATTTTCATATTGACTCCATGGAAGCTGTTGGGATTTCTGGGCAACATCCAGAGTAGGTAGGGAAAGGGAACTGATAGGGCAAAGATAACAGAGGGCTGAGAGGTGTGATTAATTTACCTGGGAAAGCATTAATTTGAGAGGGTAAATGGGGATATGAAATGCATCTCAAGGAACAGTGATCCTGCAGGGGAGCAAAACAGTGCATGGAAAAATAAGACAAATAGAGAAAGGATGAACTGGTGGCTTGAGGCCAGCGAGAACAAAGCACTTGTGTACGACAACCAAGTGTGACCTACAGACTGCTGTGGTAGTTTGGGATTTAGGAAATCTCATAGGATATTTTGCCATAACGTCTTCAGACCAGTCAAGCTTAACCTTTAAGGCTGAAGGATCTACTTGGATCATGAGGAGGGTCTAAGGTTTTGCCCTGAATTTTGACATCTGAATCCCCTTCACAGAAATGTAAAACTGAGGCTGGAGCATTTTGCTTTGAACAATGAAATCTCATAAATCAATAAAATCTGTCTTGACATTGAAAACTTACTGGGAACAAGTTCCTAAGATGAAAAATTTTCAATAAGAAGGGTTTCATTTGATGTGGTTGAAGGCAACTACTGATGAAGAGTAGTGCTTGTCAGGAATGTACTTTCTTTTTATTAAAAGAAAAAAAAAGCATTTATTTGGGGTTTTTATTATGACTAATTCTTAGAAACAACAACAAAAAAAAAAACACTTCCAATTTATCCCACATTTAAGTGCTTTAGGTAGAAACTTGCATAATTTTCAGTTCAGAAGTTTCAGCTTTTCTCAGGAAACTGGTATAAAATATAACAAGAAGAGTACTCTTGCAGGCTGCAGGATAATTTAATCATAAAAAATGTAGTGATACTGCCAAGCCTTTTCAAGTGCTTTAAATAAGCCTAATTCATATGTAAGTATATTATCCCTACATATAAATAAAATTTTAAAAGGTACATAATTCACTGACAGGAAGCCTGAAGACACATGTCTAAGGCTGGGCAATAGTCTCTCAATCTATATAGACTATAGCATTGATGCATCTCACCTATAGTTACTGTTAGAGAAATTACAATTTTTCTATGGTAACATGAAAGGAAACAAATGATTGGATGATACAGCCAGTATCTACAATTATTCTTCCATAAATAGAAGCACTGAAATGTATTTTTACTGAAATTCTACACGGCAAACAAAAATGTAAATGTGGCCTTGGTGCTTTAAGATATGGACTGAGTCTGCTATTGTATGGGAAATTAAATTCAACAGATAGGATAAACCCTGGTCACATTTACACCAGGGTAAATCTAGAGTATTGGAAAGGGGCACCAAACAGAAAAAAAAAAAAAGCTTCACTTTAAAAAAGGAATATTTCAGACTATCAGTTAAAAATGACATAAAGAAAGAAAACACAATCCTATTTAACCTGGTGTATAAAATGTTGCATGCAATTAGAAAACATTAAATAGGAATTAAATACAGGGGATGTGCTGATTTGGAATATATTAGAATACTGGACAAGTTACACTTTCTTGTGTCTTGACAGGTTTTGCTATCATAAAAGATTGGCAGGGCTGGTTAGTAAAACTTCCTTGCACATTGTGTATAAACTGCACAACCTTTGCTGTATCAACTTTATGCTCCAATAAACAAGACAATAATGACAAATTATCAAAGCAGTCCTCAGATGTGACCCTCAATTGGAAGAGCAGCAATTTAATGAAGACAAAAGCTAGGTGAAAGCTGCTAATATCATTTACTGATAAACAGATTTTCTCAAGAGGCTCCTAGCTCAATCCCCTGAGGCCCCATAAACCTGCATAATTCCATTTAAAATATTGTGCAATTCACTAAATTAGTCTTTGAACATCCTTACTATCCAATTACAAAGCCCCAGCATGGACAGAATAATGAAATTTTTCAAACTGTGGAATGCATGTGGCCTTAACAAACTTATGACAAACACTGAAATTAGCTTTCAGTTTTGAAGCCAATGTAGACTATTGCTAATGCTTCAAGTCAGAGATAAAACAATAAAACACTATTGCAGTGTTTAAGCAGGATGTAAAAAAAATAGATCTTTGACTTATATAGAATTCTCAACACAGCTTACCTTCAGGTAAAAAAAAAAAAATCATAAGAACTTGAATAATGTTTTTGTATTTGCAAGCTATTTGGCCTGCTTAGGTTCTAGTAAAAGCTTTACTGAATAAAGGGTACAAAATACCTCCTGGACAGTTTTAGCTTCCAGGCAGGCAGAAAAAGGCAAGAGTTTCAGAAGTGAAATTTATTTCTGTTCAAGCATTGCAAGCTGTATTATTAAAGTAATTTGTCATGGTTTGAATATTTCTGCCTGATTCACCATTAAATCGGCCTTCTAATTACCAACTTTGTCATGAAAAGCAGTTGGACTTCTTCATTCACCAGAAAACTTCAATGCCTTAATAATAGCTTGGTTCAAATAGTGGGGGAAATGCTTTTATGCTCAAAATTTAAAATGAATAGGATAGACATTACAGGGAAAAAAAAATACTCTAAGCTGAAACAGAATCCACTAATGATGACTTCAAATTCAAATGCTACCCAGAGAATATTTAGAATATATTTTTAATGAAAGTATTATTAATTTCGATGGTGAATATTTTACCTTTTAAAAATGCAAATTCATTTATTTTGAATGTGTATACAAAGCTGAAATGAAATCATGTAACTTAGGGCAGTGAATATTCACTTAGACAAAACCTCATAGTCCAGAAGTGATTGTGCAATCATTTGTGCATCCATTTAGAATGATCATGCGTATTGATGACCATGCAAGTGACCACACTTCTAAATGGTTTGACAGATACCAAACTGTTTTATGTATCAGGTGTGCTTATGGAACTGTGATAGTGAGGTTGTCTATGAAGTTCTGAATGACTTGCTTTGACAGCTGTGGAATGCCAGGTGCTTCCATCTACAGTTCTGGGACCCTCTAGTCTCACTGGAGTTCAGTTTACATGCCAAATCACATTTAAAGATTTTTTAAAGTCAAATATGAATTTTATTATATAGGTTTTGCTATATGATTAAAAATTTGTCTTTCCTCTGACAAGCATTTTAATTACACAAATCAGGCATGTATATTTACATGCAGGCTACACCTATCCAACTATACATTTCATTAAAATTCCAGTTATTACTAATGTGTCTTGAAAAATTGGAAACTGAGGGTTAATTCTGTTTTCTGAAAGATATATACTGATTGTTACTTTAATTTCCAGAATAAATCTGGAAATCTTTTTAGCATAGGCTTTTAATCAAGGCTTGCTATCATCCTACTCTCCTTAAGCCTTTTTTGCCCTAGCATTAAAAGAAAAGTTGCCCCACTAGGTTATGGCAATAATTCCATTATTTCTAAAAGCTCTCTTTCAATATTTGACAAAGCATCAAGTGAAAAATCTTCCATGTACCCAAAGATTTAAGATTTTGTCAGCTACATCTAAACCCAGGCTAAGATATCATGTTGACCCTGACTTCTAAGGGAAAGATGACCTCCACTTGAAGCATGCTCTAGCAGGAGTTAAGATTACTTGGATCCTTAAAAATCAGACTCACACATTAGGCTGCTCAGATTTTTGCCACTGTATCCTTCTTTGGCAAGGGAGGACAAGTTGACATCAGAAAAGGTGACAGGATGCAGAACCAAAAGGCAAACTCTAAGGATTTTCAGTCTGTATTACTCGGATTGTGGTAAGAGAATGATGTGTCTGAGACATTTAAGGAAAAGGAACCAGAAGAGAAGGAGAAACAGATACAATATGAAGATGAGAAAAATCAATGAAGAATGACTCTTTGCTATGTCTTTCTGTATTTTCTGAACAATTATGTCTGGGCCAAAGTGCTTATGAAGCACTCCCTTTTCTGAAACAGCAATCAAAAGGAGGAAAACACATTTAGAAAGGTGTTCAGGATTTCAGGAAAAAAAAAAATTGAAGTTCTTCATGTTTCAAAAATTTTTGAATTGAGAAAGTATGTAAGTACACTTCCCAGATCAGGATATACAATAACTCCCGTTCTGCTATGAGAAACTTTAGGTCCTTCTATACGCTGCCTCCAAAGCATGTATGGTGAAACAGTTTACTCTGACTATAGCTGTACAGGGGACCTGAATCTGGTTCTCTCCTCAGCTACACACTGTGAATCCAAATCTACTAGTGGATACTAACAGTTTCTGCTAAATCTTTCTGTTTCAATAAGAAAATGTATTTAACTGCAGGGTACTTCCACAGAGGATGTTCTTGCTGACTGTTGTACATAACCCAGGGGATTACATGCAGGAAATTGGTGCAGATTACATGAAACTGAAAATAAGTGAATGAGAAATTTTGAGAGCTGGTATGAGACAGAATGGATATAGAGAAGTGATACAAGCAAATATTCAGAAGATGACAGTGAGATACATATGGAAAAAGAAAGATAAGTTAAGAATAATCCATGTCTAAGGACAGACAAAGGATTCATTTTCTTGGATTTCTGTTTGTCCATGCCTAATTAATACCCCTTTGCAGTCCCTCTCCTTTGTTCCACTGAATGTCTCCATGAAATGCAAAAGTTGTAGTTGGATAGCTCTGCTGTGTTGGGTCTCTACTCTTCAGAGGAAAGTAGCTGAAACTAATGGCTTCTGGGTTTTTGGGAACTTACTTCTGGGCATTTTTTCTGGAGAGGGCAGTTGGTCTGCTCAGGAATAGGGTGGGCACAGGGATCAACCTGGTGGTGACAGATGGGTAGTTTGGGCTACAGTGCAACTTTGAGACCTCAGCTGATACAGGAACATAGACAGAGCCAAGGAAATCAGTGAATCTGCCAGAGAGGCATAAATGCAGGATGTAACTGTGGCACATAGCATCCTGAAGGCAGGTTTCTAGCATTTCTGAGCAGATGGCCAGAGAATGCCTGTATTTTGTCATCTGAAAATCAGGTGTCTGCCGAAAAACAGGAACTGCATCATCCTGCAGAAAATTTCTTCATACCAGTTGTTGTGGGCTTGTTTTTTGGTTTTTGTAGGGCTTTTTAAATTGAGACTGGCAAAAGTATCATATCAGCATCCTGGAGCAGATATGCTTGGGGTCTATACTGTGAAAAAAGGGGAAGATCAAGGGAAGAAACAAACTCAGAAAAAAAAGAAAATAGAAACAAAGATATTTCTGGTAGGTATGCTGTCATTGTACAGTGTCAGCACAATGGTGTCCTGACTATTATCTAGATATCAGCCTCATACAAATGGTAAAGTAAAATTATAACTGATAAAAAGACAATGGTGGAGGGCAGACATTCTCAGAAATAAAACATATTGCTACGATTGTGAAAGATTAACATTTTTCTTATTAAATGATGAGCTTGCTTTTTAATATCAGCATTATAATAGACTATGCTACGAATCTCTCTATCATACCTAAAGCACTGTTAATTTATCTTTCATGAATACATTAGAAGAGAGAGTTTTCCCATAGGCAAACATACCATACCATATTTGCAAATGTCTTACATAATGATGCAAACACTAGGCATAGAGAGTAGCAGTACTATAGTGGGAGAAACAGCACATGCACAAAAATACTTGCATTCCATTTCATTAAATACTTAAACCAACAAAATAAAGTCCAATTTACTGTATAGAAATCTTGCAGTTGAGGAAAAGGTTGCTGCTTAAATTTATTCTTGCGCTTAAATTCAGCTATTTGAATTAAGGAGCTGATGAATGTAGATAGATTGAATGATTTGTTAACACACTGATTGCATTTGTTCTTAAAATACAACACTGTTCATTTTGCAGTCTTATCTGCTAACAAATTCCTAAATGTCTACTAATTTGGGAAAGAGTGCATGCACTGTACTCTGCTTTAAAAAAAAAAAATCTTAGTGATATACTACAGTATGGAAATGAAATTGGAAATCACAGTCACAGACACAAAATAAATAGTAGTCATTTTATTTAGCTTGTTACCATCTAGTCTAGTCCAAGAACATTACCTTAACAGCAGACTCGGAATTCATGAAGAGTTACATAAGGGCCCTGTTGTCAAACATAAAAACAACCCATTTAGTGTCTGTTTTGCATCTACACAGGAAGTTTTCTTTCATTATCCACCAGCCCCTAGATCTTATTATAGCCATTGCTTAATTTGTGCTCTGTTTTACGAGTGACACTTGTACAGGCCTCATGGGGCTGCTGACAGAAGTGTGGCTGTCTCCTTCCCTTGTGTCAATTCTTTTGTGAACCTCTATAATTAGCCACTTAACAAATTGAGGAAAATGAATCTGTGGTTGTGTTCACTGGTGCTAAGTCAACCATGTGACAGTCCAAGCTGATATGTAAAAAGTCATGGTACTCAGCTGTACAAAGGGTTAACAAAACCTCATTATGGCAGGTTAATAAACAGAAATGAGGTATGTGATCACCAAGAGACACTAGAAAAGTTAGAACCACTTCCTGCAGTGGTTTCAAAATTCTTTCAAAAGCATTTCACCTCTTGTGTTTTTTGTGTGGGGGTGGGGAAATTACCAAATTACACAACAGTGAGTCACATTTCATGGCTTAAAGCCTATTCTGTCCAACTCCCAGTGTTTTGTCTATGGCACTTTATAGGCAAAACAACGACTCAGCAGCTGCCTCTCACAGAGAATAATGTGTCCCAGCTTTTAGCATGTCAGAGTTCCTCTGTCCCCCTAAGATACACCACAGTTAATTTAATGACATTACCTTCAATAAGTAATGCTGTTCCTAACAAAAAATATAGTCTACACCCATGCACACTTTCCCCCTAAAAAGATATGCTTTTATTTACTTTTTTCAAAATATTCAGTCTTTTTTTTGACACGTCAACTGAAAAACAATATTTGTCCCTGCTTTTAGTAATCAAAACCTGGTATTTAATTTTCTGTCTTTTTTTTTTTTTTTGTGCAAAAGTGATGTCTTAAAAAAAACCAGATAACTTTTGTCACAAATTTTTCTACTAGGCTATTTTAATAAGGTTATTGTCTGGTGGTTCTATTGTCATTTTTGCTATATGTAAATAGATTCAAGAGTGTTAATTTCATGTGTAAGCACATATACATACACACACATGCCCTTGCATGCATTAATATGGATCTGTGGGTGTTCACCCAGAGTTCACTCTGCTCACAGCTCTTTATGTACCTAAAGGTGTGAAAACTGATTCACATGAAGTGCATCTTACTTACTGCAGAAGCAGCCTTTGAACCAGGAGGAGGAACCAGAATCCCGCCTGTTCTCAGGTGGGTGATTTAGCTACTGAGCCCGATTAGTCATGACATCTTCTTCCACTGTACGGGGAGAACACCAGGAAGGGAAGTGGAGGAAGCCCTCCCCTGCTTACCCGGAACAGATGGTTGCTCATTGATTAGGGCATCCCTTGAGAGGTGGGAATGGTGGGTTTGAACCTCTGCCAATGAAAGGGGAGTTCAATCCACATCTTCTTTAAAGTGGGTCTTCTAGCTACTGAACAGGAAACCTGCACTGTGAAGACATTTTACAAAAAAAGACTGATTTTTGAAAGGGATATAGTGCAGTTATCTTATGAGTTCAGGCTGATGTTGGCCTTTCATTGAACAGGGCCATGAGCTGCTGGGACATAAAACACATTTCTCTTCTACATGTTTCAGTTTAGCCAGCCAGGGCAGTATGATCCCATGCACACTGGCTCTGGAGGTTTTTGTTCCAATCACACTGTTGACAGGAAATATCTAACACTGTTCAGGTACTTTGGAGGGGTTTAAATCCAGAACATGGCTCTGTGAATTTCACTTCAAGCTCTTATATATCTGAATTTTACATTTGCAAAGTTAATTCTGTACTGTGGGAAAACTCACCAGCAGTGAATCCATCTGTGGAAGCACCCACTTTTATCTGCATATATTGTCTTTGTATGGGCAGCCCCACAGCAACACAACATATCTAGATTTTAAGAGCCAAGGGTTGTATTAGAGTAAAGAAAGTCAATCTGGAACAGAGGGAGATATCAATTTTAATAATAAAATTGTGTACGTGCTCTTTGGGGAGCAGAAGAAAATCTAAGGGGCCCTGTTCCATCCAGTGTCTAATGACTCCAAGAAGTTCTGCAAGAAGGTGGAGCACACTTCCCAGTGCCCACTCAAATTCTAATCTTGGTGGCTGCACAGTTCAGGGACATGTGCTGTTACAGGAGACACTTGATTCCTGAACACAGGAGTCAGCAAACAAGGGCAGGGGCTGTGCATGCCATAAAATAAGCTGGAACATAACAGGATATTCAGCCTTTGAGCTCTGTTCCAGCCCCTCAATGACACTGCATCACAACCTGTCATGAGATTCTTCTTTGGTCAGCATCAGCTGGGCAACCCTTACAGGCTGGAAAATGCTTAAAACAGACAGTGCAGTACATATCAATGTGGAAACAAGGCTGGAGGACAGAGGAAGCACACAGATGAGCCTGCGGGCATGTTGGGATTGGCTGTGGCAGAACAGACACCTAGACAGGTTTTATCACTGATTATAGCAGCGAACATGATGTAAACAGCCCCATGTTCTAAAGGTATGAAAACAAAACATGCAGGTGAGCAAAGTACCATTCACCACTGTAGGAAACAACCTGGTGTCGACTTTTGAGGAAGGGTCTACGAGAGCACAATCTGAAGCAAGAGAGAGATGAAGAATAATCACACGCCCCAATGGTAGTGGAACATATACTAGTGAGCAATGTAGGGGATAACAGGTCCTCATCTTAGCAAAAATCCTGCCTTACAATCCACTTCTGGAGCACAGTTTTTATCGTAAATGCTTTCCACTCCTTTTATCTTCTGAGTCATAAAATCCTCTGAGATTAATGAGGGAGATAGAAGAGTTATTTTCTCTGAATCAGTAGGTACCTACATTTTCTAACTTGGTGTTATTCCACCTGACTACAGAGAATCAAATCAAAGAGGCTTCTAGAGTAAAAGCAAGCTAGAAACAAAACAGAGCAGAAATGAGCTGTGTCCAGAGAAAAGCCAAGCAACAAGGAAGAAGTCAGGGTGCTATTAACTGCAAGACAGGAACCTGATTGTGTCCAGCCAGGCTAACAGGTGTGTTTTGTCTGACCAAAGCCTCAGAGAAATAGAAAACCAAATTGTTTAGAAAGGAAATAAAGCCCTGGCTAAAGAAGGGAGTGTTTATTTACAAGAGAATGCTGCAGGGAGGTGGTGAAAGCAGGGGGCACTGCAACAGGCTGTATCTCCTAGGTTACGAAAGGGGTGTCCACTATTAAAGAAAAAGTTAACAAAACTCACAGGAATAAGCAAGACTCTGAAATAGGGCTTGCACTATTTTATCTCCCTTCTCAGAAAACTGTGTACTCTGCAATGAATAAATAATGCCCTGTTTTGAAGAAGCAACCTTGCAGGCACCAAATATGGCTGGATTTGCTGCTTTTTCACAGGTGAAAAACAGAGGGATGCAGCCCAGTGATCTAGTCTAGGGACTGTACAAAAGTATATCTAAAGAGGGGCTGAGAAAGCTCTCACAGGCTGGATGCATTTGGGAGAGATGAAAAGGGTCTAAAATACAGCTTGCTGTAACAGCGGTAGATGCACTTTTAACTGCTGAAATTTGTGCTGTTTTGTTTCTCTCGGATTCTGTTGAGGACCTGAAAGGAGCAGATGCCATATAAGCCGGTAGCAGCAGCATCTTCCATGCTTTTGCAACTGTACAAATTGCCAGAAGGCACAGGAATATCACAAAAACACAGAAGCAGCAAAAAGAATGCTTTGGTTTCCCACCTGCTTTGGAAATAACTGAAGAAATCATGCTGGAGACTTGCAATGATTTGGGGGCCCTGGAAGATGAAAGAAGTTTTAATGAGAGTTCATTAGGGCTTTGAATGTTCATTGTCCTAATAAGCACCTTCACTCCTAAACAACTATTGAAATCCTCTGCGAATCAATAATAACCAAAAGTGGCTGCTGATTTAGTGCCATCTATAGCCTGCAAGATACATATGCATGACACTTTCTTATTGGATGCCTCAGCATTGAAACCATGATTAAAAGAAGAGAATAATAACATTTCAATCTTAAATATATTCTCACTACAGGAAAAAGCAATATGTTTCAGAGGATGAGATGCTGAAACTTCCTCTGCTACAAAATCCCTCATGCTTATTCTGTGATTGCATTTTGATCCTCAACCTATCATACAAACATTGAATTCCCTTCTAAATAAATTAAAATATAAACACACGTACAAAGTGACTACGCACAAATACACATGCACAAACACTACTAAATGTATAGTTCTAGTTTTCCCATTTAGTTGTTGCATTATTGAGCTGTATTGACTCCTATCTCTACTAAGTGTGCAGCATACACATAACTTATAATTTTCTCTGCTTTAATAATTCCCCTTGGCAAGTTGAAATTTTAAATAAAATGGCCAGAATACATGATCATGATGAACTGATATAAATTGGATATATTACACTAAGTAAGATGCAGTACTAGCCTATTCTAAAATGCATTATTTGACCAATTTTAAACAGAAGTGTCACAGCAATAGATCAGCAGCTCTTAGAATGCATCTTACAACAATATATAAGTTTATTTTTGCTACTGCTTGTTGTGCTGTTACAAGAACTAATCTGCAGCCAAAATTTTGCTCCTCCCTCCTTCACCTGACTTTAATGTTCATCTGCTATACTGACATGCAAGGGGAAATTTCAATTCTCTGGACTCAATTCTATTGTCAGTAGATTTTTAGTAGAAATTACTCAGAAGGAGACAGGATTATTCAGGACTCATCCTGGCAAATTGAGAAATTATGACTGTCCTTTGTGCTTCCTTTCAGAAGGAGCTCTGCTGTATTGGATAAGACTCCCTTGCAGTGATATCCTTTAGAAATAACTTCAAAAAGTCAAGCAAAAAGGAGGAAATGTAAGCTTTTCCTAAGTGCTCATCTGTCTGCCCTGTGATCTGTACTATTTGTGTGACTATTCACATTAAAAAAAAAAATTGAAAATCTCCAGACCACAAAGCTATGCAAAAATAGAAACAAATAATCAAAATCAATGTATTTGTTTTGCCAGTAACAGGAATAAAAGCATTTGGCATATTCTTTATAAAAATTCAAGGCAATAACAACAATCACTGTTTATTAATGTCTTTACTTGAATTAATGGTTTTTTATAAGTACTTATAGTCTCTAATAAACACGCAGCCATTTCTATCAGTTTCCCTCTAATTCCTCTCAGTTAACAAAGAAAAGCTTGCATAAGGATAATATAGAAGTAATCTCTTTGGTTAAAGATTAAAAGGCATCTGTACTAGAACCACATGAATAAAGGCATACCTGTTAAATACACTGGATCCAGTTTTATTTTGCAGCTTTTTACACACAAATAAAAACTGTGTGTGTACATACAAATTTTAAACATACCATTAAAGGCATTTTTTTCAGCTAGAATGAGTTGTATTTGTCATTTGGTACAAAGCCCCTTTCAGAGAAATTGTTGATTTTTTTCACAGAAGCCCCTATACTTTTCATTCCTTATGTATTATTTCAATCAGCATTGGATATACATCTTTGTTAGCCTAATTTGGGGACCTACAAAGCAGGAAGAAGGAAAGCACAAAGGAACACTCTTGACATATTGGTCTATTTGCTACCTCTTTTAAGCTCAATGCATACTAATGAAAGTGATCCAAACTATTTTTCTCCACTCTTCACTTAACAAGCATAATAATAAATGAATATTTAAACTAGCTGCAAATATATTAAGTGGAAACAAATAGGTTTCATTTGTAACAAGTGCACACAGGTTAATTAACAAGAAGGAGCTTTTGTGTTGAAACAAGGCTCCCTGATGCTGTACATGCAGGTGCCGTTAAGGGCCAATTGAGCTCTATAGGATAATTATGAAGTACCATTGTGCTCCACCGTTTGTTAACAAAGTGCTGCCTGCAATTTGCCTAAACCTATAAACCATCATCTGTGATCCTCAGCAGCAATTAAGTGACAAACATCTTCTCATCGGAGACTTGGGAAAACAAAAGAGACATGATAGCATTTAAGGAGCCAGATGGATATTTCTGTATGTCAACCCTGACAGCATCCCTTTCAACAACAAAATATAAAACGGGAGCCTGCTTGGTACCATGCTGAGGGGAAGAAGGGAGAAGTCACATCCAAATTATTAAGAGGAGGGTGTTAGTAATCACAGGATTTCTCATTTGAGCAGCTCTTAGTGGGAAAGCCTTGCACTGGCAAACAAGCAAAAGATAAAACCCTTTTCCCTCTGAAAACAGCTGTGGCTACAGCTCTGTTGAGTCTGGGTTGTTTTTTAGGTTTGGGGGTTTTTCTCTTTCTAATTCTTCTTTCTCATATCTTCTTCCTTCCTTCTGTCTTCACAGAAGAGGATTTTCTCCCAGTGAATAAAAGTATAAAAATTCTCTTTTCTAAGAAGAGGACAAACCAACAGACTGAATTTTCTCCAGGGCATAAGTTACTAATTAGTTCTGCAAAAATAGTCTATATTAGGAAAAATGATGGATCAGCACAAAGAGGCATTTTAAAACAAGAGATCTACCCCTACTGTAAAATAATTGATCTAAAAGTTTTGAGGATGTAATCTTTAACATGCTCAGCAATAATTCCAGAAGCTATAAACTTTATACATGCTTGTTTGAATTAGTTCAATTAATTGCCTGGTTGGGAGACCCTCCAAAACTTGGGGAAGCTCTTGTTTTCATAGATAAGGATCTTCTGGGCATTTTGTTGCCTACATTAAATGATGTTGTCTAGCTGATCTGTGTAATTGGTAGAGCTAAAAGGCTATTCAGTAACATGAAAAAAAAAATTATAAATGCATGAGTTTCACTAGCTAGCCTATATGGTTTTTTTCCTACTGCCAAAACAGCAGCATTTACAAATGTTTTCTGTAACCATTTTGAAGCTACAGCTGAGTGTGTTTTAATATACCATCAGGTCAACAGCTCTCTTGAAAGAAAAAATCAACCCAGGGCCAAACAGTCAGACGGGCCTAATTAAGTACTTCAGGAGTCGGAGAAGTGCTCGGATAACTACAGCTGACTTGACCCTTTTCTTTGTACTTCACTGGGTTTCTGTATACCTTTGCCACTCTCCTTTGGATTTATGTTTTTATGAATTATTTAAAAAAAGCAACTTCAGATCTACAATTAGTTTTCAAGGAAACAGATGTGAGAAAATAATCACAATTTAAACAGCTTAAAAACGGCTCTGATCTTGACAGAATGCAAAATGCCAGGTTTCCAGGACTGCAGAATTCATCACTTGGCAAAAGTGCCATTAATCCCTGCCTGCTTTCTGGCCTTTTCTTACAGTGCTCTGTCAAATGTCACAGATCACCTGGAAATCTAACAGTCAAGGCAAAGTTGGGTTTTTTTGTTTAATGTGGGAATGGGAAAAAAGGTGAACTGTTTCAGTTTTAAGGGAAAAAAAAATAGATAAAACAAGATAAGACAATCCGTGTAAGCATGTTTTACCTTTGCATCATATTGCACTGTGTTGTGATGGGAAAATCATAATAAAGCGTTTTGTTATGCTGGGGATTTTATATTTGTTTTCCATTGTGTATTTAACAAATACAAGACTGATTAAACAGGAGAATTGAGTTCTTTTGTCACCTCCAGTGGTATCCTCAATGACCCAAGATTCATGATCTGATTTCCGCTTTTCCTCCTGAAAAAATATTACCCTTTATCTTAAGAGAAGTCCTGCAATGTTTGAAGATGCATCCTGCAGCTTTTCTTTAGGCAGATTGCTGAAGGCCTTCTCCCAGCACCATAAGCATCATTGGGCAGTCTTCCATCAGTTCCAGCAAATGTGCAACCCAGCCTAACCCAGTTGGCACAATAAGGCTTTGAAGTCTCATTCAGGGACACTTGGACTTCAAAGCAGATATGAAGAAAAAAGCCAGTCCCATCTGCAAGAAGAGATGTACCAGTGGGAGTGAAATTTGTAGCCACCAGCACCAGATAGAGAGGCACACAATGTCTGAGATTCCAAAATCTGGGCACCGTAGAAACTAAACAATTTCCAAAATTTCATTTAATTTATTTTGCTCTTTTCTTGTAGAGAGACGAGGCCTTCACTGCTGTTTTTAAGACACAGATCAAAGAATGTGAGGTTAAATGAACAGTTAAATGATCTAATCCTCTGCTGAGTGAGCAGAATGGACATATTTTATTGCAGTGTTTATCTTTTATTCTTTTCATTTCACCCCAATTTTGTGTCTTAAAAGTGGGTACATTATGATCCATTATACTGGTGAGTTTAGGAGAACTGTAGACATCTCAAGCTTTTTTAGGATCTCAGGTAACTGGAAACAAAGCATTTCGGGGCAAATCTGAAAAGGCTGATTCCATATTCAAAATTATAACAGAGGTATATTTGCTAGAAAGTTCTGACCTTTGTTATGATTCTTCATCTTAAATTACCTTGGAAATTAACCCTTGTTTCAAACAAATTCTAGGTGGACCTTCAGGTGATCTGGCTTTGTATTAATGCAAGGCTGAACTCCAAATACAATTTAGAGTTGCATACACCTATGCAGCAATACAGTTACCTCAGAAAACCTCTTTGCCTTGGCTAAGGACGCAACAAAAATACGTAATGCTGAGTCACCATTATTCCTATATAATCATGTCTGTTATCAGACTTTTTACAATTTACTATGTTCAGTACCGGATCCAACATTTTCCTGAGAATTATCTTTTTGTATGCAAATATCACCTAAACTTTGATAAGAACTAGAGTAATTGATATATTTTTGGAACAATCGCTGAAAGAGTCATTCATCGCAATGTAACTAAGCAAGGACAATTTTGAAAGTCTAATGAAAGGGATGTGTTATTTAAACGTCTTTTCAGTATTTAGTTTTCTACTCAACTCAATTAGTTGCTAGTTATGAAAATTCCATTTTGTTCTTATAGGATTTTTTTCCCCCCACTCAAATTAAAAAAATACTTACCATTATTGCTTTATTCTCTGCTGGCTAGAGCATTTAGAATAATATACCCATTAGTTTATAAACATATGGATTGTCACAGCCTACACAAAACAAATTTCAAATACTGTGAAAGAAAAATACAGCTTACAACTAGAGATTTTAATCTAAATAGCATAACTGAGCATAAAAAAAATTATCAGAGAGCAAAACATGAAAAATAATTGAAAACAATGGCTATGTTTTAGGACTGTACAAATCAGATCAATGGTTTGTCTTACATCATTAAGGTCCAAAGAAGAAGGATGGTAAACAAATGGGAAATAAGTATTGCAAAGATGTGTTTTGGGAACTTACACTGAGAGTATGCAACCCAAATTACCCAAGTGGATTTAAATATTTGAGTTTTATTTAGATCTCCTGCCTTTATTGGCTGGGAGAAGAGTTAATAACAATTCATTCATGCTGTCCTTACACATAAGAGTAGGCAGCATCACTAGACAGCGATGTGGAAGTCAGTTAGTGGCAACATGCACAGGTACTGTGTTTCCCCAGGGGTTCCTAACAACTCAAAATGTAGTAATGAGAGCAGAGAATGGTGATCAAGACAAACAGAAGAACTTTTTTAAACTGATTGGTTGAAATAAGCATAAGTAGAATTTAAGAAGCCTGGCAGCATGAAAAGAAAAGGAACTCAAGAGAAAAAAACGTTAGGTCTGGTCTGGCTCCTATTTGAAATTATGCACAAATAATCTACTTTGCCAAATAATCCTCCCGACTGGAATCAGAAAAAAAGAGCATTTGTCCCCTAAGATATTTTCCAAATTATTCAGCTTTACAATTTCTGCTTTGTGAACAAAATCTGTAACACATTCTACCATGTCTTAGGGTTACTGATGTGATTTTTTTAAATGTAATTTGCCTCCATGAGAAAAAAAAGCCTTCATTTCTATGGAAAAAAAACCCAACCAAAACCCAAAAAACCCCCACAGCATCTGTTATTTCCTTATGTTTGTACAAAATAGTACTTATCATTAGAGAATAGCTGTGGAAAATTGAGTGGCTAAAATGAAATTTACCCAACTTGGAATGTGAGGAGAAATGTATATTTAACATTAGTCCAGAGGTTAGTGCAGCAGGATTGTTCAGAGCCACGCCGAGTTCCTCCAGTTCAGTTGACTTGAATATAACAAACAGATGCTGGGCCAATGCTCAGCTCAGCAAACTTCCCCTACAGAGAAAAAAACATCCCATTTCTTTGTCCCTTGCCCGACACAAAATGCATTACACTGTCCTCTACATCACGATGTGGGGAAGCAGTCGCTAAAGGACATTTCCGAGAAGGAGAAAGGGAAGAACGGGGCACTTTCCGGGCCGGGGCCGGGCCGGGTGCTGCGAGCGGAGCTGCCAGGAGGTGGCGCGGTCCCTGCGCGGATTGAGCGGCGGGGATGCTGCGGGAGCGGCGGGGATGCTGCGGGTTGAGCGCTCAGGGATGCTGCGGGAGCGCTGGGGGATGCTGCGGGAGCGCTCGGGGATGCTGCGGGTTGAGCGCTCAGGGATGCTGCGGGAGCGCTGGGGGATGCTGCGGGTTGAGTGCTCGGGGATGCTGCGGATTGAGCGGCGGGGATGCTGCGGGAGCGCTCAGGGATGCTGCGGGAGCGCTCGGGTTGCAGGCGCACAGAGCTGCCGCTCTGGTCCTTGCTTCTGGTGCCTTCTTACACCACCACTAAAGGCACTTCTGGGCTCTCCGCAGCTTCAGCAGTACCACCTCCTTAGGCTTTAGTATCAGCCCTCGAGCACATGGTGCAATTTTTTTCCTTATTTTTTTTCCTTAATTTTTTCCTTAACTTCCTAATTCCGTACGGGGGTTAGTATTTTTTATTTTCCATCGCAGAGCAAATCAACATTGTCTGTCATTGTTAACTGAGTCAGGCTGCCTTTCAGTCATTATGGACCTGATGCTGGACCTCTGGATTCAGTGGGAATTTTGCACAGCTGTCCCAAAGTGGTTAGGTCCAGTCTTAGAGTAATTTCATATTAATTTGTTCTACTTTGTACTCTTCAAAAGCAGGAGTATTTTGTGAAGAAGCTGCCAAGCTATTTGTGATATATAGACCATGTTATGCTGTTAAGCTAAGAGACCTCACTTTGGGGTAACAAGGCCATTACCTTTTGCCAGTGTCATGTCTTCCCAGAAAATTTAAGGACTGATTCCTGAAACTTGTCATCAGTTGCTTTCACAGTTTTTCCTGATCTCTTCCTGATGTAAAAAGCATTTTTACTCTTTCTTCTCTTACTTTGGAAGTTTTACATAAAGTATGATGTTTAGAAACAAATCAAGCTGACTGTTCTATGGGCCAGTCTATTTCCTACAGAAATAGGGATCTTTTAATTTTCTCTTAAATTGCCTTCCAATTAAATCCTACCTTTATGTAAGAGGAATATAGTACAGGGAATGGAATGGAATGGAATGGAATGGAATGGAATGGAATGGAATGGAATAGAATTTTGCATCTGAATTTGATTTCTTTAACTGCACTTTTGTAATTTGATAACCCTGTATGCTTTAGCGTAAGACACCTAAAAGGAAAGAAAATGCAACATGATACTGCATTTACAGAGTTAATCTACAACAAGGGGACTTTGGATCATTCCTCTAGATTTTTCTTCTTTTTTAATTTTCTTTTTTTTTTAATCCATTAAAAGGTTTAGAGGAATGGCTCTTTGTGTGTCACAATTTTCATTTGATTATTGGGTGTCTAGATCAACAAGAGACATTCTGTGCCTTTCACTGATGCTTTCTGCCTTGGTTGTTGGCACAGCCCAAGTCTGCCTGAAAGCAAGCAGGGGGTCTCACAGCAGTGGGGAGAGGGGGAAGGCAGCACAAGGGGCACAGCAGACAACCGAGGAAGCTCAGAGACCCAGTATTTCTGTGTAACCTCCTTGGCTTTCTTAAGACCTGCACAGGAGGACTGCTGCTGGAGGACTTCTCTGCACCGAGTTCAGCATGGAGCCAAATCTGGAAATGAAAGGCCTTTAAATGTAGGAAAAAAATGTAAATTAATATCAGTATCCATAGCAATGGGAGAAAGTTACCCAAGAGGTTTGTAGGAATGTCTGTCTTGCTTTTTCTTTGCTTAGCTAACAGGTATCAGAGGCAGAGATCACCAGTACTGCCATTTGTTTTCTGTACAGACTGGACACAGACCTGGCACACTGCTATCACAGACTTTAACTAAGCAGAGCAGAGTACTTGAAATGGTTTACACTGGAAATCCAAATCATATTTCACTAGTTCTTGTACTGACCTGAACCTTCCAGTTTTGTCTAGAAACATGGGAGACAGAAGTTCCTTTTTAAACCTGCCCAGCCCCCCAAACTATTTAATAGATGTTTCTAAGAATTTCTAGTATTGACTTTCTTTCCTGCAGTTATTTGTCAAAATAGGGAGGGAGAAGTAAATGAATTAGAGATTTTGTCAGCATTTTTTGTACTGCTGAACTAAAAGCGCATGGCCTAATTTTAAATTTAAATGTTGAAATTTTAGGTAACATAACCATCAAAACAGCTGGCAGCTACATATATGCTGTATTTTACCCACTCTGCTAACAGAATGCTGAAAGACAGTAAAACTTACTCTTATTCTTCAGATAACCTCAAATGCAAAATTCAACCTTGTAAAGAAAAAAAAAAATTAGAAAGTGAAAACATAGGTGATTTACTTGAGATCTTAGATCAGATTGAAGTACTCAACAGAGCCAACAGTGTGTCCAAGTGCCCAAGAAGGCCAATGGCATCCTGGCCTGTATCAGCAGCAATGTGGCCAGCAGGGCCAGGGTTGGGATTGTCCCCTGTACTTGGCACTGGTGAGGCCACAGCTCGAGTGCTGTGTCCAGCTCTGGGCCCCTCAATTCAGGAAGAACATTGAGGTGCTGGAGCAAGTTCAGAAAAGGGTAATGAAGCTGGCAAAGGGTGTGGAACAAAAGTCCCATGAGGAGCAGCTGAGGGAGCTGGGGTGTTTAGTCTGGAGCAAAGGAGGCTCATTAAGAACTTTATCTCTCCCTACAATTCCCTGATAGGAGGTGGTTGTGATGTGGGGATCAGTCTCTTCTCTCAGGTAACAAGCAACAGGACAAGAGGATCTCAAGTTGGACCAGTAGAGGTTTAAACTGGGTATAGGAAAAGTATTTCACTGAAAGTTTTGTCAAAGATTGGAACAGATTGACCTGGGGAGTCACCATCCCTGGTGGTATCTGGAGGTGAATATGGGGCCCCTGGGGGCAGGGTTTAGTGGTGGACTTGGCAGTGAGCTGGACTCACCCTAAAGGTCTCTTCAAACATAAGTGATTCTATGACTCCATGACAGAATGATCTAAGGTATTAAAAGTTGTCTTGCAAAATTATTCTACACACCTATTTTCACAATTGCTGGATCTATTAGAGACCTAAAAGAGAAAAAGTGAAATAAAACTTGATTGTAAATATGAAATAAGCAGTCTGAAAGTTTTGTTTTGAAATTGCAATGCCTGCCATATGACCTCTTTAGGAAAAAAAACAACATGAAGACATGAGTTTCTATATCAAGTAAAAGCCTGAATTATGCACTTTCAGGCTGTTTCACTCGGTTTTGGAAAGTCTTACATTTGTACCATGTAAAAGTTTCTCTTTCTCTCTACAGCCTGTTGTGAAGAACTGTTTAAAAGTATGAGGCACTAAGTCAGATATTCAGAAGTCCTTTATCTTCAGCTCTGCTTGGCTTAATTGGAGTAAAGTACCATTTTTTCCCCTATAATCCCTCAAGCAACTCCGTGTGGAAAACATCTCTTGTGCTTTGTGAATAAATCTTGAGGGCTCATACTGTGAAGTGGAAGCAATTGGACATTTTTTATTTAAAAAAAGAGTGGAAAAAAACCTCTAGATAAGAAACCAGATTAACTAAATTAAGTAGGGTAATGAACAGAACTGTCTTTCCTGTCTCTGTCTCTTGGAGAACTCAGGTTCCTTCCTTTTGTTTTAATACAAAATTCAAACTGTTCACTGAAACTATTGGACAAGAATTTCTGTGAAATATGTAGGCTTCAATGAAACAGGTTTTTAAAAATGTTGCAAGAAATAAATATCAGGACTGCCAAAGTCTCACAGTACCATCTCCGTTTTCACTTCAATCCCTGTTGAAAACACCTAAGTATCATCCGTGCAAGATGCATAATTCTGCAATCCCTGACAAACTTCTGACCACCTAGATGCTGTTTTGGTTTTATTCCTGGAAAATGAACTAGATTTTACACTTCATAAGATATTGAATATTATTGACGGGTCTCTTTTTTCTCATTACCCTAGCATTTGTGTCAGATCACTGGTATGAGAGGGATGATGAGCTGAAGAGTAGATGAAGTTTTGTTTAACATCAGATGCTGGATTAAGTATGCCAAGGAAGAAATAATTTTTAAAAATAGTATTTTACCATTTCTTTACTTAAAATGCTTAGGCAAGATCCCTATACATTGCAAAGTTAAACTAATATAAGCCTTACAGATCAGCAAATCCTCTTCATGGTAGTGCCCCCTCAAAACTGACTGACTACTATTTCCAGCTGTTCTCAATGTTTTTTCAAACTAGAAATTTCATTTTGATTGTAACAATGCACTGTGCAATTATTATAATATCATAATTTCATGGTGAATTAACACAACTTAATTAGAAATAAGAACAATCAATACAGAAAATAATTACTCCTTGTAAATGTTTAGTTGCCAAACAACTTGCTTTTGGAAATCTGGAGTTAAAACATTATGCTAATGATGAAATTATTGAGCTAGGATGAGCCAGTGAAGCAATGAAGGGGAAGTCTCATTTATTTGGACAAGCCCCAAAGCAGCTCTCAACAGAGATGTGTTTTCTCTTCCACTTACCACCTCTAAAGCCAAACCTGAAGACAGGAGCATCCTCAGGCAGTCACTGCTGCTCATGCAGGAAGTCACTTGAACAGCTCAGTCCAAAGGCAGCTAGAAATCCCCTGCCCATGGCACACAGCTTAGTGAGCAGACCAGCACTGCCACAGACACTGGCATTTCTGAGCAGTTTTCAAGGTGGCCCCATATCAAGTGCATTGCAGCAGTCAAGTCAGGAGGTACCAAAAGCACAGATCCTATGGGACTGCTCATCAGGATAGGAAAGTTCCTATTATCTGGCTGCCTGGGGCAACCAAAACCCCTCTTAATTACTGCCCTTCAGACAAGGTGGAGACCTGCATTTAAAAGCGGTATGTGCACTGATTGAGCAGCACATAAAGCTGAAACGGAAAACTGGCTCACTGCCTCGGAGTTTCCAAGTGTCCTTGAAGAGCAGAAAACTATCAGGGGAGCCTGCCATCCTGCCTGCTCTTTTTTCCTAAGTTTGTCTTCTTGATGCAGACAGCCAGTCACCACTGAGATTCCTTTTCAGAAAACGGGGATATGGCTGGCTCCCCAAAATGTGAGCCATTCATATCTTCCTCTCCAAAAACAAATCTCTGGTCCATAATGTTTTGGAACAAGGCGAAACACTTCTTTTTCTCCTAAGCCATTATAATTGTATCTGTATGACTTGATCGCTAGGCAAAATATGCCAAGCCTTGGAATATCTGGGCACTAGGCAGCCTGTGCTTCCCTTAGGTAAAGGAGCTATAATGTGATGTCCCAGCACCTTGTCAATCAATCATGAATGCCAAGTACAGCAACAGTATTATTTGTGAGGAATAGTAATTTTGATCTATATATGTGCCTTATAGTCAATAGCCCAAATGTCTTTTTCAACAAAAAAGAAAATATCAGTTTTCAGAAAGTGGTTTTACAACAAACTAAAAGCTTCTTTTAGTACTGAGGTAACACGTTGACTGTGCAATTGCCCATGTTGCTGCTTCTTCCAAGATTAATTGATTGACAATAAAAAAGAAAAATCAGGGTAATTCTAAGATCGCTGTCATGATATTTTGCTGCCCAGACCCTTGCACCTCCATTGCAGACTGAAGAAAGTATGGAGGTATGGCTAGAGCTGTGCAAGTTGATGGGTTAGGAACAGAAAATTCTCATCTGATGATGCTTTTCTTTATTACTTCGTCTCATTAGGATAATAAACCCATATTCAGATTTAGTGCTTAGTAATCACCTGCATGCCTCCTCAACCCCAAGACTCCTGGTTAAAGCAGTATTAGTTTCCAAAAGTCAGGGTTTGGTCTGAGTTGTACAGGAGTCCAATTATCTAGTGTAGTCTGACACAAAAGCTCTTCATCCTCAAAGCTGCAGCTATGAGCCTTAGTGTCTTGCTCTGGGCATATGGGGCTGTATGTAATGATGGCAATTGGTAATGCTGGATTTCAAAACTTGAGTGACACCGCTATGAATCTGGAAAGCGAAAAAAAGGGGAAAAGGCATCCATCAGGGTACAGCATGGTTACACTGTCCACTTCCTCTTTGTTAATTTAGAGACTGCCTTAAATTATTAAAGTTAATCTCTCTTTTCTCTTATGAAACAATGACTTTTGTGTAGTACTGCTGACTTCCACATTAACATTTCTGATGGGTCACAGTTGGTTTTAAGAGGAAAGGCTTTGACTGAGGCAAAATTGTCTTTGCCGTGGAAGGTAAGTGTTCAAAGACATACAACAAACAGACATATAAATTAATTTTGAGAACAGAAATTGTGGTGTACAATTCCACCTGATATATTCAGAAAATCATGTTATTATGTATGTGATGCAGACCCCTCACAAATATGAGAAGCAATGTTTTGGAAGGGATGTTTTGATGTATTTTAAAGTGAGATTCACATTTTTACAATGCTTCCAGCATCCAAGAGTTGCAAAGCAGCTTTTCTTGGTCCATAAAAAAACAAACATTCCCTCCACCTAAATAATTAGTGATATTTGAAAGAGAGGACGAGTTGTCAAAACCGCTCTATTCTTTGAGAAGAGCATAGGAAGACATTTATTTACCTCCCAACTGCACAGCTGGTTTTCTGTGCAATTTGAGATTGCAGTGATATTGCTTTAGTTATTCCCTACAAACTAGCATTAATTATTCCTCACTCTTCTGATTTAACATTGCTTCTCCACGTGTACCACAAAAACGACAAGCACAGCGGGATTTTACTCTGTCTCTGTTCCCCCTCTCTAACACATACATCTCCTTGCTGCATGTGTCTACTCCTTGATTTAAAAGCTTCTTTTCTTCTAAGAGGCACAGGAAAAAAAGCCTAAGATGGTTAGTGATTTCAGCTCAGAATGTGGGCAGCTGTAAGTACATGCTGTGCCTCCAATTCTGCAAACCACTGGGACAGATGTGCAGGGCAAAGCATGCAAGGGCACCGTGCATAGGAATTACTTCTATGTTAGCACTTAAGCAGGCTCTCAAAGGATTCAGTAGAGTACAGCTATCATCAGCAGTCAATGCCTATGTTAGACATGTCCAGGCTTTCCAAGTTGTGATGGACATAGACTGTTACAAAATCACTTCTTCTTCTTTCACCATTCAAAGAGCATTTACTGCCATCCTCTTCTGATATCAAAGTACCAAAGAGGGGGATGGAGAGATCTGATAAGAAAGACACACACCATAACTAGAAATCATTCTGCTAAGAAGAAATGAGTGTCTCTGAGAAGAATTTATTCCACATAATACCACAGGAAAGAAACACTGATCAGCTTTTCAAAGTATGTCAGGTTTTATTTTGTTAAGTGAATATGATAAAGCACAAGTTATATTGACTGAAAGATGTGTGCTCTGAAAGGGGAGATTCACTTGCCTTCCACCTATGGCTTGCACTGTCTGGGATTCATCTCACCAGACATGGGCTGCTTCAAGCCAGACCTCCCAGGACAGTGTCCTGGAGAGTAAATCTGTGGAGTAAGGGGTGGGTCTGGCATGTGGCTCCTCTCCTCTGAATCATGGAATTGTTATGGTTGAAAAAGGCCTCCAAGATCTTCAAGTCCGACCTGTCACCGCCATAATAACTAAATCATATCACTAAGTGCCACTTCCATATCATTCATTGAACACTTCAAGGGATGGTGATTCCACCACTTCCCTGAATAGCCCATTCCAAAACTTAACCCCTCTTTCAGTGAAGCAATTCTTCCTAACAGAAACAAGCACAGCAGCATGCATGAACTGCAGTGCAGGAGTGTGTATTTCTTCTATTGATGTGCTTATATGTAGGCATCCACTGTAGGCATCTATACATTAAATGTGTTCAGTAATTCTAGTTTTCCAATCTGGCAAAAATGAGAATTCGGGATTACAGTAATTTCACAAGTATAAGGTGCACCTTAAAGCCTAAATTTTTTATCAGAACCGGAGGTGCTCCTTATAATCTGGTGCGCCCTATATATTGAAAAGTTTGAGTGCTGAAGGGATC
>VRYO01002772.1:43860066-43872380 GCA_009812075.1 Sialia sialis | reverse complement strand
GCTTATTTATGGACAAATTCCGTGGACTTTCCAACAACCCGGAAGCGCGGCTTATAACCAGGTGCAGCTTATAAGTGCTAAATTACTGTACTCTGCCTGTGACCCATCATGGAAAACCTTGAGAAAGAGCTGCACCCCTGGGCACTGTTATTCATAAGGGGGAAACTGTCAATTTTCCATTTTTTATAAACATAACATTAGGCTCTTTTCACAACTTTTAGTGTCTTATAGTAAAGGAACAGTCAGAAAAGATTTCACAGTTCTGAAATAGTAGGAATGAAGGAGCTAAGGAATGAGAAAAGACAAAAAATTAAGAGCATTCTTAATTTCTCTACCCTCCTTAAAAAGTGAAAATCTCTTTTGTCTGCATTTTGAGAACCAGCATCATCTTTGCTTATTTCTTCCAAACATTCTCACATAGAATTAAAAATAAATGGAAAGTTAGGAAAAAAACAGAGCCCTAAAATCCCAATGAATATAAGTCACTAAAGGATTAAAATGACTTACCCCTGTTGTGGCTTGCAGCCTAGAAACAGGATATTTAGTAAGTGCTGCTACTGTTAGCTAATGGAGATTCTGCTTTAGCTCAAGCGGTAGCGCTGTTGCTTTGGGATAGGAAGGTTGTGATGTCTTGCCTAAAGGGATATAAGTGTTGCAATTCAGGTCCCAAATGAGAAAAATTCTTCACATTGGTGCCCAATTAGTGATCTGATTCCTGGTGTTAAGTCTAATGCAATTTAGCACGCACCTGCTGAATAGCCTGCATGCCAAATAACAACCCCACTGCTCCGGCTCTTTGTCTTTGTTCACAGAGTTGAATGTTTTGTTGCAGGGTAGGGAGCAAAGCATAGGAGAAAAGGGTTTTTGAGAACATTTGTGAGAGCAAAATCTGCAGATTTGCTTCAGCAATGTTTCAGAGCTGATCACGTTTGCTCTGCAGCAAAGAGATGTGGATATTCAGTGAGTGCATGACCTGAGAATATAAAACTTACACTAACAACCTGGCAGTATCTGACTGTCCCAAGTGGTGATAATCTGACCTATTGACCTAAAAGACACCAAAGAGACAGTTCCTGCCCTGACTTTATAGTCTGAAATACAGAGAGGACCCTGCAGACACCCTATCTTATTTTATTCCTATGATTCTGCATTTCTTGTGGTGACTGCAGAAGAATGCAAAGTTTGGAAATAATTTAAATGAGAACTGAACATAGGTTTTAGCAACATGTAAGTTTGTGATGAGTTGACATGGTTTCCTAAGCCTAGCCACAATTATTTATTTAGATTAAAATAATTAAAAAGATGCCTGTCTAAGGATCTGAACTCCCTCACATACCATTAATAATAAAATAAAATCCCAGAAGAATGAAAATAATTATACCAACAGGAACTCAGCCAAGCAGCATCCTTCAGAGACTCCTTTCCAACCTTTTATCATTGTGGGAAATATACCTTCATCCCTGTTAAAGAATGCTATTAAACAGGTGTCATTTGGAGATAACACTATGGAGTTTTTTTTTTGCCAAAAAGGGGGTATGAAGTATTTGAGTCTCAGAGATGCCCTGAAAGTGCTCAATTACCCCTCCATTGTGGAATAAATGAGAATTCAATTCAGGCATCAACTGTTGACCAGAGGTAGCAACCCTAGTACACAGAGAGAAAAAATAAAAATAGAATTCATATTCAGGGTAGTTTCCAGTTCTAAAGGCTTGGCAATTTTTAACTTGTTAAGCTATGGATATCTGTGAAGGAATGTGCATTTCCAGAGTGCTGGAAAAATATTTTTTACTAAGTTCTACACAGAAATCTAACTGCTTCATTTTGTCTCCAAAGCTGCCTCAACTTTAGCCTTCAGGTAATTTTAGTGCAAGGCAGTGTAAACCAGACAGCAGAAAAATCTCTCAGAGCATCCAAAGCTCAGATAATAACATCCAGAGTATCAGTCAAAAGGAAAAGTTGCAGTGTCTTAGCCAGACTCTGCTGAGAAGGAGGATTCGCAAATTTTCTATACAAAATTATTTTCAAAAATTGGTGGGAGATCCAACTGACCACTTAAGTTTGGATGGCAGTTCCATTTTTCCCAAGGCACCATTCTAGATGTTTGCTCATATAATCCAATTTACAAAGAAAAGGAGTCAAGTATCATGTGTTTGTAAACCAAATTATGGAGTACAGCAAAAAAGCCAAGTGGCTTATGAGATAGGCACCAGTTTATAATTAAGAACATGCACATTTATATAGTTTTTAGCAGTAATTGCTTTATGAGAACAGATCTGGGTTAAAATTGGAGCATACACTGCATTAATTAAAGCATGATCTTGCTGTTTTAGGAAGTGCAGCTAAGACCTTAGGCTTCTTTGAGCTCTAATGGTCCAGCAGAAGGAATTTCGGGCTGGAAATGGAAATGGAAGCCTAGAAGGTGCTGCCTCTGGTCCAGCACCCTGAATGGCTCTGATGGCAGTTTCATAGCTGTCTGCAGTGGTTCCAGAGTGCTACTTTAGGCTGAAGTTTCAGATTCCACTCAGAAGACAAATGCACTCCAGTTAGCTACTTAAAAAGGAGTAACATTCTCAGAGCTCCTGATAGCTCTTCCCATTTCACAAAGTAACACTAAGGTTTGGGTCAACAGCAATTCAAAGTGGAAAAGATTAATTTTTTTAGTAGTAACTATTTTAACAAGTTACTAAGGGACCTGTGAAACTGTGGAACATGAAAGTCTTCATTGCCTTCCTGGAAGATATGTTTAATCAATGGAATAAGGATGTGCTGAGTAAAATACATGAGGATGAGAAAGAATTCAGAGTATACGATTTCAGTTATTTAAATGATTTTTGGCATCTCTAAATCAGTGAAGAATGGGGATGTATTATCTAACAATCTAATGTCTATGACCTAATTAATAAAATATTTGATTTTACATTACATTGTCATATGGCCATGTGTAACCAACACCTATGTATTCTTTTTTGAACATCAGCCAGTAGGACCCAAAACTGGTGAAAACACTGACTCTTCACACAGCTGAGAACTGTGGCTGTGCTTTCATAAGTACAGCAAATAATATCTGCAGTCCACCCTCTGCAATACAGCTAGGACGAATGGGTTTGCTATTGCTTTTACATGCCCACTGCTTTCCATACAGCAAAAGGCTGTGTTAGTTAGCTGTGCAAAATTCTGCACACCAGCTCTGAAAAAGAGCAACTTTTTCTTTTAATTTCTGGCCATCTTTTGATGAGCCACCCAGTACTGACTCAGCGGTGCTGGACCTTCACTGGGGGCCCAGAACTCTGCAGCTGCTCTAGCTCTGCATTTGCCTAGAGCAATGTGCCAGCTGTCTCTGACTGTATTACACCACAGTAATGTGAACAACTGGAAGCAATAATGTGTCTCCCCATTTGCCTAACAATACCAACATGAACAATAATTCAGAAGACTGAAGATTTGTGCTGTAATTTAATAAACCCCATGCACATTTCTACAATTGAGTATCACATCTGTGCAATGGATCCTAGAAGTGTAATATTCTTTTATAAGGGACCATTAACCAATCTTAAGTTTATAGGTTTCCTTAAATCTTTTTCATCAGCTGTTAAACTACAGTAAAGAGAAAATTGCCTCTTATGAGACAAGGGATAGTAAAATACAAAGACTGTGATTAAACGTCAATCAATTAAGGATTATAATATAATAAAAATGCTGACTGATGATTAAAATGAGTACTTTCTGGCAGAATTTTATAAGAAATATTAAGAATTGTTTTAAAAAGTCAATAGAATAAACCCTACTTACATCTTATTATGTTTCAGGGATGCTGACTATTTAGAGAAGACAAAAAAAGAATTGTTATTCTGACAATAATACCTGAGAAGCAATTAGTTGTCAGTCTTTACATTAAATAGGATACATTTCTTTCTGTCATTTATTTTATTATACCCCTGACTCCTCCGTTTTAAATCCATGAATGGAGTAAACAATGTTATGTATTTTTTTTTCAGCTGGCATTTGGCAAGTTCATGCAACTAGGCTACCTTTTATGAAAACAGGTAGCAGATAATGCAGTAAACATTATAAAAAAGCAACACACAAAATATTGTTTCATGTAACAGACCTAAGAAGTAGGTCACCTGAGGGCAGAAGAGTAGTAAATGCAAAGTTTGCATGTGTCTCTTTGCTGAAGGTATTTTAGTAATCTTTCAAGGAAGGATCCTATGAAATTTATAACTAAACTGAATGAATTCTACAGTGATTCTTACATTGAAAGAACACTAATAGGAAATAATAAGCTTTTATAGACCATATGAAACATCCAGCAAAATGCTGTAGTAGGAATATAGTTTTCTATTAAATTCTACAGTCTGTTTCAAGAAAGCAATAGATATGTTTTCATTTCCTTATGGAAAACTCTTGCCCTCCTGCTCCCCACACTGCTGAGCGGTTGTGGACAAAACCCACATTAGCATTTAGTGTCTCAGGTCCCAGGATTTTTTTTGCAATTTGATCTTATCTTTATCACGCCATATCCATCTGCAAGCAGAACTTTCTCCTCCTTTTCAATAACTTTAAATTAGATTTGGCAAGAAAACACTATTTGGCAAACCTCCTCCATCACTGTTGATAGCACTAACAATTTGCACATTACCAGGACATATCAGTAGTCTCTTTGAATTTTTAAGCCATAGTCACCTAAGGAAGAGCATAAATTTGGTGAGGTATCTATGTACAGTAATTTCACATGTATAAGGTGCACCGGCATATAAGGCGCACTTCCACGTTGTCAACAATTTCCTGTACTTCGTCCATATATAAGGGGCACTGGTGTATAAGGTGCACCTTTTTTTTTTTCCAGTGAAGATCCAGCTCTCAGCAGCCCCTCCCTATTGCGGTTCAGACTGGCTCCCACTTCTGGGTTGGCAAATTTCTGAACTTTATCCATATATAAGGTGCACTGGCATATAAGGCGCACTTCCAGGTTTGGATCAAAATTTCAGTCAAAAGGGCTCGCCTTATACGCGTGAAATTACTGTAATCAAAATAATTGTCAGCAACTCTCCAGCTGATCACAACAGGGCAGTATTCAAATCATTCATCTTTGAACGGATACTGCAGGAATTAGGTGTAAGCTCATCACTTCATCTCCTTACCTTAGACTCCTTTTATGGTTGAAGCGTATAGGGGAGAATTTCTAAAATAATGACTTTATGCTGAAGATACTAAGTATTTTCACTTACAGTCTATCACAGAGAGTCAGCCTCCTGAACTGAAATACCACAGCCACATGTTCACTAGACCAAAGAAAGGAAGAGAAGAACCTATGATGATGGAGGATGGGACAAAGCAGACTTTCCTTTCTTAGCAGAAAGTCATTTAATAATTTAAACTATCTGCTCCAACTGGGGTTATGAGCTGAACAGCATGCTCTGAAGGATCTCAGAATCTCCTAGATTTGGAACATAATCATAGGGATTTAGGAGTATACTCATACTCTTAAATTATGTGGCATCATTAATGTGTTCATGTTACGACATAATGTCAGGCGGACATTAATGTAGTTTCTATAGAAGCCACCACGGAAGTAAGGATCAGGTCAACTGTTGCAAACAGTATTTTTCAGCTCTGGAAACATTTTATTCTATGAAATCATGTCTGTTTCACATAAATTCCTAAAAGTTAACACCATTTATTTGAATGGGAGTCCTGCTCTCAGGAATAATGAAGAAACAGGTCCCTGTATATAAAAGTTTAAAAAACAACTACATTTGACCAAGGAGTCATAGACGCTTGTTTCAGAAAAGCATTCTAATGTTAAAAATTAAATATCTGTGTGAGATTTTACTATTCTTTGCCCCAAATCACTTGTGGTGGCAGAGTAAAAGCAATTCTGACCCTAACCTGAACAAAAATATCTCTAGCTGAACTTTTTGATTACGTGTCTTTCTCAGTTTTGACATCTCAGGACAATAATAACCTGAAAATAATCTTAATCTCCTGCCACTTCTTGACATGAATCCTAGAACATCTCCCAAGAGATGTTGTAAGTTCACTGATGAATAATAGTAGTAATGATGATCTACTAAAGGAAATCCACTTAGGTCACCAGTGCATGTGTATCTTGTGTCCTAGAGGAGTGAAAATTAGTTGAATGACTGTCCTAAAACACCAAAGGACTTTTACCTACATTTCTTTTTTATCCAAAACTAGACTTTAATGTAAATTTTGACTGTGCAAGGGTGAACAAAATAGTGTATGAGAATACATCTATTTAAAAATATGAATTTGGTCCTTGTAGCTTTAAGCTGTCACTCCTTACTGATAAAACACTGGAATTTGACATGCCTGTTTTATGTCTCCAGCGTTAACCACAGACCATGTGTCAGTTGTGTAGTATTGTTTGACAGATGGAAGTGAAGTAGTTCAAAGACCCTCTTTAAAGAAAAACCATTTTCTTTTTCAGTAAAAGTGATCACTCAAAATTACATAATAATGAGGACCATAGTTAAAAACAATCAAAAATGTTTTTCATGAAAGTATTTCTTTAAGAATAATAATATTTGGGATAGCCTTTCTGAAATGCAGTTAATCATTAAGTTCTCTTTGCTATGTATCTTTTGTAGTAAATAGGATGGTGGGTTTTTTCCCCCTCACGTACCATCTTAATAAAAAGTTTCTTTACTATTTTATTAATTTTATTATTCACATGCTGGACTGAGTTTGAAATTAGGCTAGAGGTAATCTGAAATCAGAAAAAAACTCAGGTTACAAACTGAGCCATTCTCTCCTTCCTTGCTGTGTGGTCGTTTTTTGCTGATGCAAGACGTTTTCCATCTGTCACAGTCTTTTCCCACTAAAGATTGATAGCTGAAAATGCTGCTCTGGTTGTTATCCATCAGGTATGCCTATAGATGACCACGGCCTTGTCTCTGATCTGTTCTTATCCCAATTAAGTTTGTATCTCTGCCAGCTGCAGAGTCTTATTTTGCCACTCAGAGGGAATCAAAGAACCTGAACGATTTCCTGGTTATTATAGATTATTGAACCCCTTCCAACCTACTCATGCTGAAGTCTGTGCTTGAAAAAGACAACTCAGAGGCCAAAAGCAAATGAGGTACTGTGGGATCTGTTCTTTACAGAACTGTGCAATTTTACTGAGAGACAAGTAATTCCAATCAAATCAAGTTTTGATTTGGAATGGAGGCTGCAGAGCTGGTTTAGGAAACCACCTTTAAAGAAGCAAATGGTCATACTGTAAAAGTGGCCTTTCCTGAAACTTTTGTTCTATAAACTTCCTTCTTCAGTCTTGCAAGCCAATACTCTTAGGATGCATGAAACGCAAATTTCAAATCCTCATAAATGTTTGGCCTTTTAGTGGCTAGTAATAGTATGGCTTTAAGACATAGAAAGATTTTTTTCCCCTTGGTTGCCACAGTTTACTGTTCTTTATGCATCATTATTTGCAGTCATTTATAAAATATGTCAAATATAGTTGTTCATCCGAAGAAAAAATATACATTTAGAAGAATGTACCAAGTAGGAGTTAATGAGCAAGGTTAAGGATTTCAGGTTTTCTAGTGGTCCTATGGTGACTTAGATATAAAAGCATTGATTTTTTTTTATATTTTATTGATGATTGATTAAATTTATTGCCTTACTTCCAATAAACTGACACTATTCTTTACCATAGATTTGATTGCCATTTACATTACCTTGCAAAAGGATCTAAGCAGAACCAAAAAGCACACCCCAATTTGTCAAGTGCCTGCTTTGGGATCTCATAGGAGATGGAGTCTACAGACCTATGCAGAAAAAGATAAAAAAATCAAGATAGTACTAAAAGTCTGGAGACAGCAGTGGAATGTAATATGGAAGTGATTTCTCAATTTTCAGCCAGTGTAGATATTAGGATGTCCAGAATAGGGTTTTCAGAAACCTCTTGCTCCCAACCAGTTATTCAATGGAAGCATATCCTGCATGGTACCATGGATCTGACTGGCATTCCATTATGAATTATGAAGGAATTTTTCCTATTGAACAAAACTAGCACTAGAAATCTGTTGTGTTCCTAAGGCAACAAAACTTATGTGCACATACTGTGTGCCTGCATCTGTCCTGTCTCTGGCTTTGATAATTTTGCGTCAAATTTGCGAGGTCTCAAATTTCTTTAAGGCTGGGCAGCTGAGCAGAGGGGAAACAACATGAAGCAAAGGGCTTTCACACAGAAGTATTCTGTCAAGATATAGGTTGATAAACTCCACTAGTTTCTCACATTTCTTACGACTTCAGGAAGGTAATCCAGACAATGGTAATAATTTTTCCCAGATTAATAATAGATCCCTCAAAATATTAGCTGTTAGCTGTTTGCAGGCTGTGAAACTGAAAGAGCTATTTCCAGAAGAAGGTGAAGTGCATTTTGGAAAAATGTACCTTGCAAAATTAGAATTAAAAAAAAAAAGGTTCACATAGAGGTATGGATGTGCTCAGAGATTTCAATTCAGCTGCACAAACACAGACACAACATTATTATTTCAGATCTACCTGAGTATATGAAGCAATTATGTGAAATTGACAGACGTGGAATAGGACCTAGAGGAGAAAAACATAGTCTGGGAAGTCTTCTGGTAGCCAAGAGACACACCAGAGCCTCTGTAAAGCAGTAGAAACACACATTGTGGCAACTTAATAGTGTCAGTGGGCTGATGTACTAACTTTACATAGGTGTATTTTGGGTGAGCCAAAGAGCTTCTTTAACTCCACTGACTGCATTGACTAAAATGCCATTGAGATGAGTAGAAACTTAGACACCTAGACAATCAGATACACAGACACCTACATTATGGACCTTAGGTGACTTAATTTGTTAGCTGCATCTTGCCTTTCAACCATCTCTATTTCCTAACTCTCTGAAAAAGGCCAGTGAAGTGATCAGTAACGAAGCAAAGACAGCAGCCAAATGGCACAGTTAACCCATGCTGGGTGTATTAAATGCTTGAAATGAGAGGAGTCAGCATGAACTCTGAATTCATGAAATTGTGACCTGATGCTTTAAATCTACCTTTTGCAGATGATGTTCAGGTAACAGTCCATCTAGATTGTTGTCGTCACTTCTTGTGTGAGCAAGAAGTATCCATAGAGGATGTGCTCTACATGGACTAAATAATATGGGGACATCTGGTCTTCTAGATTTCTCTCCCCTCAATTATTCCCTCTTCTGTCCCATTCTACCAGACTCCCTCTGCTTCACTGTATAACTACATAACACAATAGGTATAATGAGGAAGAAAGAAAAAGGCTTTCCTTAATGAAAATGTGAGAGCTGGACTGACAATTCATAAATTTATGATTGATGTCAAAAAAGAGCAGTCAGCTAATCAGATCAAATCCTTGGATGATCACTATTCCCAGGCAGGTACTAATAAATACAAGACATCAACTGTCTCAGAAAGCCAACTCTTCAGTTCTTTTCTAGACTTCTACATAGAAAGTTCTTTTCTAGACTTCTACATAAAAAACCATATATTCTAGTGCAATATAGTCACAGTCAATATTTGTATTTTAGTCATTGTTGCATGTATTCTTATTTCTCTCTTGAGTTTCCATAATCATGGAATCATAGAATCCTAGAATGGCTTGGACTGGACCATCTAGTTACAACCTCAGAGCATGGACAGGGACACCTTCTGCTAGACCAGGCTGGAAAACCTCCATCTAGAATGGAAATACATTTTTTAATATATGCCCATAGGATCTTTGAGCTCATATAAAAGTAGGTTTTGAAAAGACAGACTGAATTTTGTCATTGTTAAATAAGAGAGAATGTACTATTCATGACTTTTATTTTTTTTCTATGAGAGAAAAAAGCTTCAGGGGCAGTTTTCTTTACCCATACAAGTACATGTCAAGAAGTCTAACACCTAAGTCTAAGACACCAGCCTAACACCTAGAGAGTTTTTTTTTTTGGATTACAGGAAAAAAGTCTTTCCTTATCCTTGCTTTGCTGACATTAATTATTTCACTGTTTTGCACATTTTCACTTTATTGAAATAGGAAGCCGTACTTTTCTACTATTTTCCCTGCTCTGCTAATCTTGAAGACTGAGGCAAAACCCAGTAATTCTCTTTTTGATTAAGTCAAGCTATAACGAAATACTTCCTTGGTGACTCAAATGAGTCTTAAAGGAAAAGACAGTAAAGGAAATTTCAGGCATGCCTTTTTTAATCTCTAATTTCCTGATTCCTTGCAGTAGATCCAAAATAACTGCAGCACTGCCCACAGGGTAGGACCCTTAAATAGAACATCATAATTGTTTAAGTTTTGTGCAGGGAGGGGACAGAAACATACAAAAGACCAATACAATAAAAGATGTAACACTCAGATCACTGTTCTGATTTTCTGAAAATTATTTCTAAAGGTCTTCACAGCCTTGTTTTGGAATGGTAGATTGCATTGTTGTAAAACACACATGAATGGATGGCTGAAACTGTGGTCTGCATACACTAGGTGAAATGTATCTATTGACTTACAAGCTGGCTGCATGTGTCAAAATGCAATCCGGTATTTTTGTAATAATAGCTAGCAGTCATAGTTGTAAATTATTTATGGGGACTATTCAGTGCAAACAGGTTAGTGCACACATCCTCTTCAGCTTGACTGCCCTGGTTTTAGATCACTCAGACATTCAACTCCTTAGAGATCTGCTCTTATCATTGCAAACCCTAAAAAGGTACCAAAACTGCAGTCATTTCAGCAACTCAAAGCAGCTCAGCCATTTGCTAAAGTTCTACCTCAAGGTTCAGTGAATAAACACCATTTCTGCCCACCTCTTTCACACCCCACCCTGGCCCTGGCGATGTAAGTTAATACCAGACATGAAGAGAAATCGATCTCTGGAGCTGAGGCTCCGGTGTGCTTCACTATCTCTGTGCAGAAACATGGAAGAATGTACATAGCAAAGGCCACAGATGAGCTTAACACAAAGTGACATTTCACTAATGCTGTGTTTCAGAAGACAGTGAAATGACAGCCACCCAAAGAGTGCTTATGGTTAGATTTAAATGAGGACAGCACCCTATTGCAATGCTTTACACTGATTTTTCCTATGCACTGGGGTGTTCAATTGCATTAGAATTTTGTCCTCGCTGGTTCATTTCAAGCAGCTGCACCTACTCTACACAATCAAAAGACTACAGGTTACAGAATTTTGTATTTAAATAACTCAATGCCAGACACAACTAATCTGCCACATACAGAAAAATCCTAGGACTTGACTGCTCTGAGAGATACAGTATGTCTAAATACTTGTATATTAGTCACTCTCTAGGAAGAATTTATCTAGAAAGAGCTTTGTAGTGACTGGTTTTACCAGAAAATATTTCTGATAGTTCTGAACTCGAGACACTTCAGCTCTGCTCAACCATTAATTTGCAAATGGAATAATGTGCTATAACAATTTATAATACATTAATAGCAAGTTATGAGCAAATTTTCTTGTGGACAGTTTTGTTAACTGCCATCTTCTGCCTCATTCTCAGGAATTTGGATTTTGGCCTTTACCATCCAAGACATTAGCCAAAGAGACAATCCCGACTGTCTAGGTTGCAGAAAGAGAAAAAGGGGACAGAAAGCCTGCACAGAGACAACAGACATCATTTCTCTACAGCCCTTTTGCCTCCTTGCCTGGCTGTTGTGCAGCTTACACCAACACCAATTGCTCCAGCATGGGTCCCCTTGGGCCAAGAAGGAAGTTCCTGTCCACATATAAGCAGCTGCTTACAGACTAGCCAAAAGTAACTCCAAGGCATATTCTCAATGAGAAACTTGCCTGGGGCTGAGGAGATTAAGCAACTGAAATCAGCTCTTCCTACTCACTCACATCTCAGAGCTCCTCTTGTCACACAGACAGAGTCTCTAGGGGAGAGTGCAGGGCTGCTAATGCTCATCCTCCCCAGGGAGTTTGTCACCAAACCTCATGTAATTTCCAATGTAGATAGGAAAAAAAAATGCTTTGTCAAAGACATGGCATGCACCCATGAAGGATGGAAGTGTGTCCAATTAAATATGCACGGAGTGGCATGATGACAAAGGGCAAGCACAGTGTGGCAAGTAGCTCTGTCTGCAAGAAGGAGAGATATCACAACACAATGCAGAGTGTGTGTGACATGCGGAAGTGCCAGTTAAAATGTGATACTGAGTGACTGTCTCCTGTGGCACAATGGTCCTGAGTTTCAAATGGACCCCACATTGGGAGGTCTAAGCCTATGCATGCCAGAAACTATCACTTGCATTCACTCTTTCCTTTTTCTCTTCCTTTTTTATTTTTTTTT
>VRYO01002772.1:43842577-43859962 GCA_009812075.1 Sialia sialis | reverse complement strand
GGGCTGCAAATGTGTGGGCTGGCCCCTGTGCCGCCGGCAGCCGCCGGGAGCATGGGACTGCCAGGAACGGGGGCTGGAAATGTGCGAGCCGGCCCCTGTGCCACCGGGAGGTGCCAGGACCGTGGGACCGCCAGGAACAGGGAGTGCGCAAGAGCGGGCCGGCCCCTGTGCTGCTGGCAGCCGCCAGCAGCGTGGGACCGCCAGGAACGGGGGGTGCGCAAGGGCGGGCCGGCTCCTGCCGCTGGGAATCCGGGCTGTGTGGGGCCGGACCAGAGCGCCCCGCCCCTCTGCCGTGCGGAGTTGGAAAAAAAAAAAAAAAAAAGGCGCGGCTTATATTCAGGTGCGGCTTATATATGGACAAATCCCGTGGTCTTCCCAGCTACCCAGAAGTGCGGCTTATATTCAGGTGCAGCTTATAATCATGAAATTACTGTAACTAGATCACTGAGAATATCAGACGAAATGCACACAGTTCACTCTAACTTTCCTCTCTGTTATTACAAATTTAGTATCAATGAGACAAGGCAGAAGACCTAAAGGAAAATCAGAAAAAACACCCAGAGAAATAGATACATTTTAAAAGTTATGCGTTTTAAATTTATACTTACTGAAATAGAATTATAAAATTGTCCAGTTGATTAGAGCTGAAAAGTAAACCTAACACCCTGAATACAGTTTGCAGAAGTCTGGGAAGAGTTCCACAAATCAGAAACTATTTCTGGGGCAGATTTCAGGCATAATTACAGAATCACAGCATAGATGAGGTTGGAAGGGACCAACCTCCCTGCTCAAACAGGATCATCCCAAAGCACATTGCTCAAGACTGAGACCAGACAGGTCTTGATTATCTCCAGTGAGGGACACTCCACAACTTCTCTGGGCAATCTGTTCCAGTGCTCGGTCATCCTCACAGTGAAGAAGTTCTTTCTCATATTAAAACTGGAACAAGTGACAAACAATAAAAAATAAAAGTGCTTTTCCTCATTCCTGCATTGTTCTGGCTTTCACAAGCAATCCAAACATACTGGATCTGTGTTTCCAGTTAAGCACACAATTCCCACTGCCTGAGTATCAGTTTATAGCTCTGCGTCAGACCCAAAACATCTCAGCACGGGGAAAAAGCTCAGTATAGGAGGATGGGAATTCAGATTATACTGCACAAATCCTTACTGCGAGTATATCCCATGGGTCTCAGTGCTAAATTATCTGCAATCCTTCTTTAGAAAATGGAGAGACACCAACATCTTCTGAGGGACATTTATTGCACCTGAGAAAGTTGAAGAAATTAATTTCCTTCTACAGGCATCAGAGGGCAATTCAGTCCACATATTATCTGGAATTGCTTTTGGAGCTGCCCACATTTCTCTGTCTCTACGTTAGGATATTTCAGTGACTAACCTAAACTGGAATTGTTAGATAAGAACATTTCATCCCAGTGATTCAACATGCATGAATGGAAATACTTTATTTCACCAGAGATAGGCCATTTTGTTCCTGTTCCAGTTTGGAGTTTATCTCATGTATTTTTATTTCAGAGATAATTCCAATTGTGAAATTAAAGGCACTGAAACTTTTTTGAAGAAGATTAACTTCAGCTTTTATATGGGATTCTCTAAGTCTCATTTTGTAGCTTCTTTAGAGTATTGTACTTAATTTTTTTATTTTTACAATAACATAATACTGAATGGAGTAAAACTTTTAAACTGAATTTCAGTGTTTTTAAATACCATTTTCTGCAAAATTAATGGCCTACTCTTACTCAGTAGCAACAAATGTAGATGCCTAAATAATTTCCTTACACTGAATGTTTAGAGTGGCTTTATAAACTCTAGAACATTTATGAGGCAGATGCTTGGCAATGTTTAAAAAAAGAATTCTTCTTATGGGATTTTGAAAATTAAATAGTAGAAAAGTTTTAGTGGTGCTGATAAGGTTTATTAGCACTATCATAGTTAAAGTATAATATATGCTCACTTAACTGTAGTATCCAAAGACCAGTTTAAGAAAACGTGAAAACACAAAACACTGACAAAAATACAGCAAACATAGAAAATTTAAGATGTCTCAAATGTTATCTCTATAGGCTAATTTCAGTCTAAGTAATTCAGCCCCTCATGTTCAATATCATTTTCTGGAAATAAAAATGTATATGTATACACATATGTGCATCAGTACTCATGTATGAAGGTCTAGGCTCATATATGATAATTAAATCTTTTGGTTGCTTTCCTCTTTAACACAAGGAATTTATATTGCATTGAAGCAATGCTAATGCAGAAAGCTAAAGAGGTTAATATCCTCAGTAGACAGTATCATTTCATCAATAAGAGAACTATTCAATGACCCTGTATTGGAGTGAACTCAGCATAATCAATTAGCTTTGTCAAGTAAACAGATCTGTCCCTTTGCTGCTGCGTAACTTGATATTTCTTCCTGTTCTTAGCTACTCTGTGAATGGGGAAATAAAATACCCTGAAATTATACCAGCCCTGGCTGAGGGAAGAGAGCTATTTAAAAAACTCTTTCACTGAAAGTGTCTGTCATTCTTAATCAGTGGTTTTTGTCTTCCAGCAGAGAAGGGCGGTAGGACAGGCTGTAGCCCAGCACCACAGAACACTTAAACAAAAACAGTGTTTTCCATGTTTAGATGAATTAGATGCAAATCAGTTGGCAAGCAAAATAAAATAAATAATGTGGCCTGCACCACTTGACATAGCCGACTTGAGTAATTATCTTCACAATTTACCATCCTTTGCTTGCTTTACCATTTTTCTTTCTCATGTTTTGTTTTTTAAAGAAATAATAATGTAATTACTATAATACTAATTTGAAAGCAATGATTTCTATACACTTAGCAGGCTCTGAGACACAATCTATGATAGGTCATGAAACAATGGTCTCAGACTGGACTTGTGTAGTTTGCATTATGAAAAAAAGAATGGGAAGGAGAGATCATTACTCTGCATAATTAGCAGGCTTAATTAAAAAATGGCCTGAGATATCAGCTGTAGCATCAGCTCAACAAACCCCCTAGGGCTTGTTCATGGATTCTGCTGCACTCTGAATATACCAGTATGAATCTAGAAATAGCCACTTAGAATCACTCTCTCAGAAGGGCATTTGCTAAGTGCTCATACACTGTTATTAAATCGGTTTGTTTGGCACAATTTTGTAAAATGATACAGGCTTTTAGACCTTAGCAATTTGAAAAGAAAGCACGGCCAGCAAGGTGGAGTAATTCACTCTGTGGCCTTTCAGTGTTCCTTCTTTCTGTTAAATGAAGGCCTTCAGAAATGTATTTGTCCAAATTTCTCAAGTTCTATGAACCCTAATCTGTTTGGGTTTGTCCAACAAGCTCAACTATGAAAGCTTTAAAAAATTAAATGACCTCAGGTTTGAATATCGACAATTCAAATAAAAGTGGACTGCAATTTGAATTTCTTCGTACACTTTAGATTTGTGATAGTCACATAAAACCATATTTAAAGTTTAACACCTCTCCTCTGGTTTTATTTCTGCCCATGATGGATGACGCGCATTGCTTCCTTCAGAGGTACAGTAAAGCCTTTCTAGCACACCCCTGACCATATAAACAGGCCATTATGTGAGACGGGAAACAGTTTTTGTAGAATAAAATAGTGGATAAATAGCAGTTAGGAACACAAGCAGACATGTTCAGGATGCAAGATTTTCTTGTGTCAGTGAATTAAACATTGGTTTGATCTGGTCAGCACATAATTGTCCAAAGTGGAATGGCACTAGAGCACTAGAGCTCTGACGAGATCCAGTGGAAGGTGTCCCCACCCACATCAGAGGAATTGGAACTAGATGATCTATAAGGTCCCTTCCAGCTCAAACTGTTTAATGACATCTCTATGATTCTGTGATGATGACGATTAAAAGGCAAGTCTTCTTTATAGGTATACACTGGAAGTTGAAAAGCAGATTTGGGATCATATCAGAAAGGCAACTAATGTACCTTTTCAAAGGACTTTTGTAGGCCGATCATGGGAGAGTTTTTATTATTATTTCTGTTATTTTTACGTATTTCATAAAGCTGTAAGAGGGAAATCAGAGATGCTGTTTATTTAACAGTAAAGACAACTTTGAATTCTTTCCTGCAAAATGTCTCGGGCTGTGAACAGGAACAAAACAGGTTCAAATCCCTCAGGCCTAGCCCATGACAGTGGCCGCTGTAACACCCCACAGGAAATGGGAGAACCTCCATCACCCTGGGGCAGGTTGGGCACATCAACACCCCACAAGGCTTCCCCTCAGCCCTGGAGGTAGGGAACACCTATTACCACTGCTCTCATGCATCAGGAACCTGTCCTCTCTAGAGACCCATCTAAGTACAAACCCTATTAAGATATTTAGATAATATGGTAAGATGCTGCTTTATATGCTGAGCCCTTCGAGATGAGTAGACAGGGAAATCCTTGCTATCTGTTCAAGAAGGTTTCTGGCATGTTTAACGTCTTGGGAACATATTTTTGTGTTTCTTTAGGTTAAAGATATTCTCCTAGGAACTTATCCATCAGAAGAAGGGGGAACTAAGGAGAATATGTATCTAGGGAACAGACAGAAGTGTGCTTTTCAGCAGGAATGGCAGAGATTCCCTATTCCTAACTGAAAGGCATGAAGGAAAAGTAAAGACATCAAGAAAAATGACTGAGGAATAAATCAATATGAGGTGAAAGGTCAACAAGCAGCCTACTGGTAGTCAGCCAAAGAGTATTTAATACATACATTTGATATTATTCAATTTTTTAAAAAATTATGCCGGACAGAGAGAGATACAGTGATGCAGCATTTTTGTCTTTGTGAAAGAACAGACTTTGCTGAGAAACGCAAAATGATCTAAAAGTAGAGTTTATCCCTAGGGCTTTGACACCCCTTGAGAGTTAGCCATTATTGCAAATGCAATAACAATCTTTCAATACAGACAAATTAGCTATTTTCTAGAGAGCTAATTCAGTTCTTCAAGTTACATTAATTTATCACGGTTTAATTACCGTTGAAATTGTACTAATTCGAATTAGAGGTGGCAGTTGTGTAACACATGTTGTTGGATATGTCATGTGAATTCTTAAAAATAATGTTTGTTCTGTTAGAACAGTATCCAGTAGTTTTCTACTACAAGAATGCACTCCCTTGATAAAGATTTTTTAATTGCTCCAGCTCAAAGTGGTTTCTATAGTTTTCTCTCTTCATCCCACTCTTCAGACTTTTTCATAAGCTGTGTTTTAGCCTTTTCTCTGGGATGGAGAGTGTTTCTCAGTGTCTTTAAACTGGTATTTAAAACTGTTAGGCTTTCTTTAATCAAAATACTGCTCTAATTACAAGGCAAAGAAATTACAAGCAAAATAAATAAAAGTGAAAATACTTCAAAAATATTTCCATAGTTCAGATGTATCTATATTTCCCAAATGGAACAGGATCAGTATGCCAAATGTAAAAGGCTTGATTAAAACAAACAAACAAACAAACAAACAAACAAAAACCCCAAAAAAACCCGCAGATAACAAAAGCATGGAAACCAACCATAAAATGCCATAAGAGCACGACACATATATACCCTCAATTTAGAAGGATGAAAAATGGGTAGGAGAGGAGTAGACCACTTGGGTCAGCACAGATAGTTTTGATATGAGTCTTTTGATAAGTGGATCAAGTTTCTGTTTTATAACTGCTGAGGATTTCCCCACCAGTATTTCTGCTGAAAAGCTCTGCCAGTGTCTTGTTTTGATGTGTGACCTTTCTGTAATTTCCAACTAAATTTAGTCTGAGTGACTCTCAAGCATACCTTCTTTAGAAAATACTGTCCTTTGCATCAAGCAGGTCTCCCTTACCAGCTCTCCTGATACACTCAGAACAATATTTTCCTTCTTTCATCTTTGTCCATATTTTTCCCTCTCTTTATTCTCCTGATTGCGCTAGCAGACTTACTTGCACTTGTGACTGGCTGAATTATTCTTTCTTAAAAACAGGGGAACCGGAATTGCATCTGAGATTTCATTTGTCTCACAAGTACCTTGTATAGATGACCCAACAGTTCTTTTTCCCTGTGGGGAATATCTCTGCCACACAGTCGCTTGGCTTTGTCCCAGGGAGGCCCAGCTGGTGACTCGCAGACATTGAGTGATCGGTCAGCAGCACATGGATCTTTATTCTCAGACTCTCCCATGTGGAGAACTCACAGCTTGTTGATGAAGTTCTTATCAGTCCCCTCCATGAATCGCTCCGTTTTGCTCCACTGAACTGAAGAACTCTGAAACTTAAATGCAATATTTTTGAACTTTTTGTTTCAGGATAGGCATCAAAATCCACATTAAATAAAGAAATTAGTAGGATCTCTGACAAGCTCATTGGATCTAAACCCTAATGATTTCTAGGTATTCAGATGCTGGCTTTCATAAAGAAAAAATAGCCAACTCTCTTTACACTTCAAGTCATAACTTAGAATTCTGTCCTCTAAACTCATGTACAATGTACAGCTGTTTTTTTCACCATTTGGAACATTGCTTGTCTTCTTTATTTCTTCAGATGTCTGATTTCTAAATCATAAGAACAAATCTGCATAAGAAACCTCTAGAAAGTTCCAGAGGCAATCTTTTGTTCATTAAATCTGTCTGAGATGAGCTGACCTGCATGCATTCTTAATGTAACAGAAGAAGTCAAAAGACTCGGGATTTGAAAAACGAGATGAAGAAGAGAAATGGCTGGAAAAAAGTTCTAGAGGAAAAAGTATTTGGTTTTGGTTCAGATTTTTTCTTACTACATCTCCAAATAAATCACAAATACCTTGTGTGGTTCAACTCATCTAACTTTAGCCACTTAAAACCTATTCATGTTATCCTAGATGGTTTTCTAGGCTGCTTCTATAATCAATGAAGAGACACTTCTTTGTCCTTCCATCCTAAAATAGGTGTTTAAGATAGATAGCATTTAATGTTTTATGATTCATTTTTCCTATCTTTAGATTGTCTAGAAGCTCGTATCTTTATTCATTGACTATAAAAAGAGTGTGTCCAATTAGTACAGACCTTCATGAGTAACTTGGGGACAGGCAAGATAGACAAGATGAACCTCAATCTTTGATCTAACACGTTATTTGAAATAGGAACAGTAATTAAGGTCCATGCCAGTGCTTTTGAAAAATCCAACCTTCCCCTTTAATGAAGCCAAATAGCTTGAAATGAAACAAAGGAAAACGAACTAAAATAGCCGCTTCAAATGGCTGAGAGAGACTTGGAAAATGGTGAGCCATTTTGAGAAGGCCAATCTATAAATTAGGCACTTAGAGAATTCAGTAAGTGTGAATATACATGCAAAAAAAGTTAACTTGAAAGTCAGAGAGAGCTTCTCTTAGTGAGAAAAACCATCAGACCATTGATTGAAAATTACAGCTCTGCAGAATCTAGGGGTCTCAAAGTGAGAAAATCTAGGGTGTTTCTTTTAAGACCAAGTATGAGGGGTGTTTGGTGCACCAAGGACAGGTTATTCTGTGGGCAAGTATTAGTTGCTCCTGGTGAGTCACTGGGGGCTATACATGCTTGTTTGAAAGTGTTTAAGTCATAGGGGCAAATGCTGGCAGGGTAGGATTCACCTTGATCCAAATTTAGCCTTCCAGAAGTCACCAGTTTTAGGCCAAACTGTGTCTATTGTCATGAGAGAGGGGGAAAAAGAAAAAAAGATTCAATCACTTGCAAAAAAACCTTATTACCTATTTAATTTAAAGTTGCAGAGATCACAAGTGTAAGGTTCAAATACAGCTGGTTTTGTCTCTGCTGTGAATGAGTGTTTTTGGTTGCTTAAAAAAACTGCCTAAAACCAAAACAGAAACCAGCCTGAGGAGGATAGTGTACCACCACCACCATCTCAAATCCACAATTAACTGACTGAACCCAATTATATTTGATAAGCTTCTGAATCCCTTCAAGCATTGGAACCAACCTCCTAGCTCACTGTTGCATGCACCATCCAAGATCATAAGCCACTGAGGAACTTTAGAAAAAAATATGGTTTCAGTTTTAGAAATCCATTATCTGTGATCCTAAATATTTTACAAAAGATTGTTTTTAGAGTTTCCATTTGCCTGCTATTTATTTTGGTAAGTTTTATTAGAGTTCAAAGTTATTTATTTCGAACAGAGCAACCTTTCTGGTAATAACAATAGCAACATCCACAAATTTAGTGGAGATGGATATAGTAATATTAGTGTCTGATTTTGGCTGTAATAAAGATGTTGGCAAGCGTCTAATTAGAGGGGGAAAAAATTATTAACTCAGATTTTACACTCTAACTCTTCTTCTGGTTTGAGTTTCACACTCCAGCCACACCTGCGAATTTTTGTCTCATGGATGAGCTGTCACCTCTGCATCCTGCAGCCTGTTTATTCTGATGCTCCTGATGTTGCTGCAGTTTCATCAATTCCCAGTGCCTCTACACAGTATCAAGTTAGCAGAAGATGTGTCAAGGGGCACACCCCAGAGCTCTGTATGCCACAATAAGGAAAATCTATTGCACTTTACAAAAGCAGAGCCACTGCTGCACAAGGTCACCACACACTAATAACAGCAACTTTGTGCCTCTGGAATTTATCTGGAGGAAAAATCTTCCTCAGAAATACTTGGGTGGAAATCAGCAACTTGTATTCCATTACTAGTATGGATAATGTAAAGATATGATATTAACTGCATTTAGAAGAATGATCTTTTCATTAGCTGCAATGTGTTTATGCATAAAAATCTTGAAGCATAAATTTATGCAGAAGATAATTTTTTGTTAGTAACACACCTCCCGTGGAAATGCTGAAAAATCAAATTCTCAGACACCCAAAAATGGGTATAAGAAACTATATTTCAGTGTCTATTTCTGACTAGTTTTCTGTTTCCTGTTAAAATAAGTGGCTTTTTTTTCCTCTTCAGGATCCCAGGATTTGCAATTCTAAATTAGTCCACAGGTGTACTATATCCTGTAGTCTTCCCACTCTGTGTTGTCACAAGAAACAGATTTCCATAGCAGGCACTGTAAGTTCATTACACAGTACTGGTTAACTTAAAAAAAAAAAACTTTGTGGTTTCCTCAGACAAAATCTGTCTTTTAACATGAGTAAGAAGCAGTATTTATTTTGAATACTTCTTGACTTGTTGTCTCCATTTGGTCTGTTTTACGATTGCAATAGTCATTTATTACTCTGTCTTGCTGAGAACACATGCAAAAATCCTCACTGTACTTACGGTACCTTGGTGATCTGTTACACAACATGACAAGTATCTCTCTTATGTGTAATTATTTCCTCCTTTCTTTCCTCAGTGGAAAAGATTTTGCAAATTATTTACATACACATGTGTATCTATTATTTATATTTGTATATTTTTGGATTCATAGATTTTTAACTACACAAGGGACTATTACAATCATCTAATGTGACCTCTTGCACAACACGGTGATTCCTTCAGGAAAACCAGCAAGTTAAGCTGCAGCTTATTTTTTAGCAAGACATCTTGTTGTGAAGATTGCATACAAGGATATGTCACATTCCTATGTAAATACACTATACTGTGTATTTGAGAAAGAAACACTTTTTAAAATTGTGTTTGGAACTGAAAGCTGAAAATGGAAGCTACTAGACTTTTGCACAGAAGTTTGCAGACAATCCCAATGTGCCAAGCATTGCAATAGAAACTTCTTGCTGTGGTTTGAGGGTGAAACATTTGCAGCCAGAGCATTACAAACTTTTTAAATGAGCAACAAAAGCATGAATATTAACATTACTGTTCAGAAGGGCAAGCATAGCATGTGGAAAGTAGGACTTGCTCAGGATGTTAGTGTGGGCTCTATATTTCTGAGGTTATGTACTATTGTAGTCAGCACCAGTGGAAACTTCTTCAAAGAACAGAATTTTCTAACTATTTGAACAGCTCAAACATATTTCAAAATGCACAACATGCTGTCAAAATTTTATACTCTGCACATATGGAGTCCAATCTCATGGCTAGTTTGAGATCAGAGTGTGCAGTGTAAGCACTGCAAAGTGACTTTTGCCATTTGTGGGTACAGATATTCCATGAACTCAGCATCTCAAAGGAAACACCTTAAAATATTAAAATTGTCCAGTCTTTTAATGACATTTTAGCCCTGGTTTCCTTCATCCAGTTCTGTGGCAATTGTGTCCTTGAACTTCAACAGACAGCAGAGGAGAGGGAGTCTCTGTGAGGATAGGCACTTCTGCAGATTTTTTCATATTTTCACAAAGTGAGAGATAATAGCCTAATCCTTACTGTTGGCTTAGACTGCATAGATATACGAATTGTTCTTGTGGTGGTACTTCACTTTTCTGTAACTCATGAGCTCTAAGGAGATAAAAAACTACCTATGGCAAGTTGCCCTGAGCCATAGGGTACAATTATCTTCAAAAATGACAGTGATGAGCAAGGCCCTTTCATTTTACATACTGGATTTTGATGCTCTGCAGAAGTTCAAACAAGCTTTGTGATGTCTAGCAGAGAAATCATTGTAAAGAAATTATCCTTTGCAAAAGAAATAATTTTCCAAAATTACAGTAATTTCACGAATATAAGCCGCACCTTTTTCATTGAAGAATCCAGCCTACCCCAGTAGTGCGGCTTATATTCAGGTGCGGCTTATCTATGGGCAAATCCCGGCAAAATGCCAACCCAGAAGTGAGAGCCGGCCAAGCGGAGAGCTGCCACAGAGCAGCGGCCGGGCAGGTGGGGGAGTGGGCTTTGCTGAGCAGGGCGGGCTTGCCGGCGGCAGAGTCGCCAAGGAGCCAGGCAGGCTGGTGGCAGGGTCACCAGGGAGTGGGACAATCTGGCCAGCAGCAGAGTCACTGCCGCTGCCAGGTGGGACAAGCTGGGTGAGCTCGCGGCGGGGTCGCCGCTGCTGCCAGGAGGGGTGGGGCGGTGGGGGAGCAGTGCCGGCTTGGGAGCGCCGCCCTGCTGTGCCGCTGATCGGGGCCCCCGTGCCGTGGCAGGGCCACAGCAAGCAGCAGCCAGCGGGACCGTGGCAAGCCGCGGTGAGCAGAGCCGTGGGTGAGCCATGGTGAGCGGGTCCACGGGCGAGCAGGGCGGGCAGGCAGCCAGGCCACCGCTGAGCAGGGCAGGCGAGTGGGGCTACGTTTAAAGGCTCCTCTGGTCTGTAAAAACTGTTTGCAATTAGAGCAACTGACAGAAAACCCTGCAATCCCATGATTCTGTTACTAACTCGTTACTTTGCTGCACATGGATCCTCGCTTAAAAAAAAAAAAAAAAGAAAAAAGAAAAAGTGTGGCTTATATTCAGGTGCGGCTTATAATCGTGAAATTACTGTACTTGTTTTCTTTTTAACCTGAGTAGAAATGTCAGATAAGTGCAACATGCACCTCAACTGTAGGACTTCTGAAATTCCACTCTTCTGATCTTTTGATTGAAAAGAAAAACAAACAAACAAACAACCTAAGCACCTACAACTGTGGAGAATTATAAAGATAATTAGAAAATAAATAAATAATTTAAAAGAAATTTATGCTCTTCTAGGTATTCTCCAACTACAGAAACTCAGCTGTGGGAACACAAAGAATTCCAGTATCAGCCAGTGTTATCCTAAAGTTGAAAGCAAAATCAAAAGAAGGACATATTTGACTTTTGACTTTAATACTAACTAATTTTAGCAATAAAAATGGCAACAGCTAGACTATTATACTGCAGATAGTATCCTACAACTATACCAACTCCATGATTACGTGAAAGGTAAGTGAAAAGAGATAGTGACCTACATGAGAGAGGTGATCCTAGACAGAGAAAGTTCTTTTCTTCTAAAGATAAAGAGAAGATTTTGTGACAGCCAAAAATACATTTAAGCTGGAACCTCCAAGTTAAACCTAAATACCTGGGATTTTGAATCTCAATTGCTAATAGGGAAAGAGGAAAGCTGTTTAAACTATTTTTGTTCTGTGAATTAAAGCAATACATCTCAGAGTCTACACAGATTGCAAAATTCTACTGAGAAAATACTATGCCTATGCAGGAAATTTCAGGAACTGTAACAAACATTGAAAAATCTTAATATTCTCACCATGCCTCAAACATTTGAAATTCACCTGAGGATGTTCTGTGCTTAAGAACCTGCTTCTGCTTTAAGATCTTTTAAATATAGGGAAGTAAAAAAAAAAAAAACCCACACAATCTGATTAGATCTTCCCTGTCAAATTAAGTCCAGTGTTCCTGTGTAACTAAGTTTCCTCCCTAAAACAATTAACCAAAGTGGAAGCCACAACACTTTTGACTCTTCAGTTTTAATACACTAAATTCCATTTTTTAATCCAGAATATGGATTCTGGTAATAGTTTAAAAAATTATTATGGAATTAAATTTCAAATAGCACATCGAAAAAATATATTTTGCCAACATGCAAAAGCCATTTACTGCATGAATAACAAGCGTTTAAATGAAAGTACCGTTAGATAGAGAACTTGAAAATACACCAATGATCACAGAATAAAACTGGAGGGGTTTTTTTGGCATAACTGGCTCCTCTTAAACCTTGATGAAAATTTTCTCCCTGGTGTACCACTAACATCTGCACAGGGACATACCTCTCAAAGATGAGCGAGCATGAGAAGAAAAATTATTATTGGACAGAAAATTTCTAAAGTAATAATTGGATTTATGCTAAATTTTAGGACAGAAATGATGGTTAGAATATTTTATCAGACTAACGACCTTGTCTTAACAATATCAGTGAAATTTCACTAGTCTAGCCTTGATTTCAAAGCAGTGCTGAAGAGGAACTGGGTTGTATTCCAGTAGTAATTACAGTGGCATTTAAAATTGTTAACAGACCTAAATCTGCACAATTGTCAAAGCCAGGCTTGTCATCTTACCCAGCAGAGTGATGTAAATTCTTTCAAGGAATTAGTATGTGATTAATAAATGGTCCAGCAAGACAGCTTAACTGTCTGCCATTGGCTAGAGAGGGACCTGTGGTGTGAAGATGGCGCAAGATTTTTGAGTTCTCCACAGCACTGCGAGCAATAATGCTGGCCCCACTATGGTGGGTTGTCCTGATGTACTGAGCACACCTATCTGTAAGCTGCAGGGAAGAAATAGGTACTCAAAAGAGCAAGAATCTTTTATGTTTTTACATGATGAAAGCAAAAACCATAAGGCTGCAAACTGAAGGACAAAATATTGCTGCTAAGAGCTTACTGGATTGCTAAAAGCTATTAAGAAAATGGAAGCTATTAACATCATACCAAAAACGGGTTCAATAAAGTGGTCTAATGTGAAATTGAGATACTGTGTATCACTCTAAAATGATCACACAACTAATGAGCTCCAAACTCTTCAGAAGATGATGTTTTCCCACCCATGTGCACAACTATGCTCGCAAAATGCAACACTTTACATAGTTGGGTTTATGTGCAGATTTTCTGTAGACACACCCTGTGAGTTGTACACCTACACTATAGAAGTAAAGTCCCAATCCTATACTCCTTTTCAGGCAAAAATCCTTCAAAGTCCAGTTGTCAGTAAAGATCAATAATTGGAAAACTTAAAATCTTCAACCCTCAGTAAATATCTGCCTTGTGCACAGTGTCTTTTACTAGAAAGGGAGAAACTAGCTTTGAAATCTCAAATAAAGGTTCCATAAACTCTTTTTAAAGTATTCTTCATCATACTATATTGGCCAAAGCACATTTTATGTGAAATGAACAATGTATTTTTTAATTTATGTGGTTTATACACTGAACATGATAGTAGTATAAGAACATATATAGGATTTATCTTTTAATATCAACAATAAATATAATATTTTACACATCTATGAAAATTATAGCAGCAAAATATTTTGAAATTTATTCTCTAAAAGAACTTCAGTCGGTTACCAAAGGGCAATTTTGAACCTGGATGTTTCCTGCATATTGTTAAATTACTGTCTAGAAACAGTCATGAGAAACACCATAAATCAGATTTTCAGAGAGCATCATAGCATGTTATCAGTGTTACCAGTATATTGTTACAATCACATGGCTGAAAGCAAAAGCAGTTTTTACCAGTGATCTCCCATGTCAGGTCCCAGCCTAACAGTCTGTGCTCCATTTGCACCCAGAGTATTAAGACAAGGAGACATGGATGCAAAAATAGAGACACCCGCATCAAGAAATCCAGCTGACATTATTCCTCTGAGTTCCTGCCATTTAATTTTTGCCCCTTTATTCTAGAAGTGCCACTATAAAACACATTATGATCTCCTTATTTTTATGTGAAAGAAAAGTCCACAGTATAAGAGGAAGACTTGTAGAAATGTATTTACCTGAGATGCAACAACTGAGAAATTGAAAGTTCTAATTTCAATTTCTGAGTGTTCTTCTTGGCCTAAAACATCTGAATTTTTCAATGCAAAACAATCTTAACCTCAAAATAGTATATATAATCCTAGCTGAACTATACTTTGCTAATTATTTATTTTAGTCTCTCCAAGACAGAAAGGAATTAGAGTGCTTTGATGAGAAACCATGGTCAAATGTATTGATCTGTACTGCAAGATCTGCAAGTGAGCCCAAAATGAAATTATCGCAATTTAAAATCATATAAAGTAAGTATTGACTGTCTGCAAACTAATTCAGATGTGTCCTAACACAGAACGATGACTGCTAGGAGCACTGGAATTGGGCCAGTAGTCAGACAAACGGTTTGGATGAATCCTATTATTAGACAATTATTCAGCAGAAACAGAATAGAGCCATCAGGTTCCAGAATGGCCAAACACTGTGGTTTTGGCTGTTCTGACAGAACAAGCTACACTGTTACTTCTTTGCAATAAGGTGATGTGCCTTGAGGTCATAAATGTGCCTTCCTATGCTTTGTGTGTTTCATATGCCCACATATGCATGTACAAATATGCTTACAGGTGCTCTTTGTAGACAGACAAATGGATTGGCAGCTACACACTCAAACAGTACACATGCAATGCATTTAATCAGAGCTGTGAACAATGTACAATCAGAGCAGATTGATTAAGAGGATTTTTACAGGTTCACCGGAAACCCTCAATAGCCCTTGACTATAATCAAAGCTTTAAATACAATAGCAGGAATTGAGTAGGAATTGAACTGGCACCAGAGAGGCTAACTCTGCACATCAATACTTAAAAATAAGAGTTGTTGTGTGAAAAGGAGTGCTAAGCTGGAGAAGTGCCAGCTGTTGAAAGCCTGCGTTTAAGGCTGACTCTGAGGACTGCCAGTGTTTCTGAAGGAGCACTGGAAGAGCAAGGATGGGTGTGAAAAAGCAGCACCCATCAACAATGGGTTGGGCTCAGACTGGCAGACTGGCACCTCTGCTCTACCTGTGTCAGCCTCGGCTTTATTTTCCTGCCCACCATTAATCCGTCTAAGGATACTCCCTTTTCTCACAGGATGTTGGATACCTGCATGTGAAAATACAAGAGAAGACATGAACTGATTTTCAGAGCAGTGTAAGGAATTACAACAATTCTTAATATCTGACCTGCCCTGATAAGTGCTGAGGCCCTGATCCTGTAAAGAGCAATATGTGTGCTCAAATTTACATGCTGTAATTAAACCCAAGGAGACTACTTTCAAAGCCTAGAGTTAAACAAGGAGAAGTTTGTAATGTGAAGTCTTATCTTTCAATAGAACTGCAGATATAATTGGAAAAAGCAGACAGACTTTCTTGCATACATGCCCTGTTTCATGTCTTCAGGACTTGGCAAATAGCCAGATCTTTGCAGGATTGAAGCCCAAATGTTATTATCAGTGTTTCGCAAGGTATAAATGCTCTTGTAACAGGAGCTTATTAAAAACTTGAGTTTTTCTGCCTAGAATCCTTCACAAAGCAACCAAAAATCACAGCTTTCCTCTACCTGACGTCTCAGATCAGTAGAGCAATATGAAAATATTTCTGAGAGTATTGCAAAGAGTCAGGTTGATCATTGGTTGCAAAATGGTTTGTTTTGTTCAAAAAATAATTAAAAGTTAACTGAGCCAAATTGACTCTACAACCCAGCATTTACAGAACTCAGGTAGCAGACCAGCAATGAAGCCTCTGGTTCAGCAAACAATTAATTAGTTTTATAAAGCAGAACAGCTTTATCAAGGAGATTAGTGGATCCTACTTTAGAAGGGCCAAAGTCCTGGTTATGAGGATTCTTTATGATGTGGGATTTATATCCTCTTTACAAAGTTGGGAGGCCTTTTGACTACTTCTGAACCATTCTGAATCACACACCTTGTGGGCACTTCTGCCTACAGAAATAGTTCATTCCTTTTCAAAATGATCAGACCATTAAAAGCAGCTATCTACTGCTTTTAAAAATCTATTTTAAAAACTATGAGAGCTGTTCATTTCTGGAGTGAATTCACGACTTTCTAGTTTTTGCTTCTCGTTCTTTCCAATAATTTCTACCTCTAGTAAATTCAAATTAATTTGTCTCTGCCCGGAAACATATGATCACAGCTGTTCTCCATCTTAAAAAGCAGCCATGAATATAAGCAAATATCAGCTTCAAAGGTTTTACACAGAGCTAGGTAAAGTTATTACATTATTTTCATCAGCTTCATTGAGCTTTGGGTCACCCCTACAGGTGTCAATTAAAGATTCTGAAAGACATGAGCTAGGGTCTGTTTCTCAAGATATGAGGATGAAGATGGGAATGCCTGTGACCAAGTCCAATGTAATGGTCCTGACAATATCTCTAAACTCAATGGGGATTAACTCTGCATAGGTATGCACCAGTATGTTCCACACAGCAATCTAATTTTGATAAATGCTGAATGGGAACATCCAGTTTCACCAAAAAATACATTATCTCTTAGTTTCAACAGTGTGGTGTTTGGTTTCTGGGCTGTGAGTGCTCATGGCTGGGTCATGTCCAGCCTCTCATCCACCAGCACCAAGCCCTTCTCAGCAGGGCTGCTCTAATCTGTTCATTCTCCAACCTGTATTGATACAGGTGTGGCCCTAATCCATCTGTAGCACCTTAATATCCTCAAATGGTTTGCCTTTTTCCCATTTACAAATTGAGCCTGGTTCGTCACAACAATGAGAAACAGAGGGAAGAGATTTCTTATCCTATGAAGGGAAGCCATTAATTTCTTTAGATGCAATTTGTCAGCCCTTGATCACTTACTGTAAAGCACTGATTCAATTAGCCATAAAGACTTTTTCAAGGAAAATACACCTCATTCAATGAGAACTGAACCTAGAAAATACATGAATATTGAAATTTGGCCTCATATTTTTACAGGGATATCTTGTAATCAGATATTATTAAGGCTTTGCTAAGAGATCTGTAAACGTAATTGTTACATTTCTTTTTCATTTGTTAAGATTTTTTGTACAGTAATTTCACGATTGTAAG
>VRYO01002772.1:43743949-43839289 GCA_009812075.1 Sialia sialis | reverse complement strand
GCTTATATTCAGGTACAGCTTAAAATCGTGAAATTACTGTAAGTGTTTTAATAATAGTTAGGATGAGACTAAGTAAAAAAGTGGAGGAAATTAAAAAAAAAAAATAGGAGTTAGTTTTGAAATTATTTTTTTATCTACACTTGGGAATTCAGGACACCTAAACACCAAAAGCACTTCCAAACACCAGAAAATTTTAAAATCCTCTTTTTGATAACTCAAAAGCCAGCACTGACCTCTTTTTTACCTCCTAAACACTGAGAAGTTGCGTGAAGTTGGCACTCGACTTTGATGTTTATTTAGAATCAAAGAATAGTTTAAATTGGAAGGAACCTTAAAGGCCATCTAGTGCACCCCCTGCCATGGAAAGAGACACCTTCCACTAGGTTGAATTGCTCAATACTCCATCCATCCTGGTCTTGAACACTGCCAGGAATGGGGCCTCTACAATTTCTCTGGGAAACCCGTGCCAGTGCCTCACTACCCTCATTGTGAAATACTTCTTCCTCATAGCTATTCTAAATCTCTCCTCTTTTAGTTTAAAAACATCACTCTTTATTCTGCCACTATGGGTCCTGTTAAAAAGAGTATCACTGGCTTTCTCATAGGCTCCCTAAATTACTGAAAAACTGCAATTAGTTCTTGCTGGAGCATTCTCTTCTCCAGGCTGCACAACCCCAACTCTTTCAGCTTCTCTTCATAGGAGAGGTCCTCTCTCCTCTGATGATTTTTGTGGCCTCCTCTGAACTCACTCCAACACGTCCATGTCCTTCCTATACTGGGACCCCAGGCTGGATGCAGCCCTGCAGGTGGGGTCTCACAGAGCAGAGCAGAGCAGAGCAGAGCAGAGGGGCAGAATCCCCTCCCTGGCCCTGCTGTCCATGCTGCTTTTGGGTGCAGGACACATTCTGGGCTGTGAGTGCTCATGGCTGGGTCATGTCCAGCCCCTCACACACCAGCACCCCCAAGCCCTTCTCTGCAGTGCTGCTCTCAACCCATCACAAAAGGCCACTAATTTGGTCAGGCAGGACTTGCCCTTGGTGAAGCTGTGCTGGCTGTCCTGAATCACCTCCATGTCCTCCATGTGTCTTAGCAGAACTTTGTCAGGAGTTGTTCCATGATCTTTCCAGGCCAGAGGTGAGGCTGACAGGTGCTCCTTTCTATCATTTTAGAAAATGGGTGCAGATTTTCCCTTTTTCCAGTCATCAGGAAACTCACTTAACTACCGTGGGTTTTACCCAACTGCCATGACGTTTCAGAATTCATGGAGTCTGGCTTGGCAACTACATCAGCCAACTTCCTCAGGACTTTGGGATGCACCTTATTTCATGGTTTCATAGACTGACATATATTCAAGTTCCCTAGGTGGTCATGAACCTGATCTTTATGTACAGTGGGAGGGGCTTTTCTGCCCCAGTCCCTGCCTTGAAGTCCATCTACCCAAGAGGTGTGAAAAGAGAGGTTGCCATTGAGGATTTAGGCATACAAAAGTTGTTGAGCACCTCAGCCTTCTCCTTTGTTACCTGTTTGGCAGCCTTGCTTATGAGGGAGAGAAGTAGAATTTCTATGTCCTTCCTCTTCTGCCTGACACACCTTCTTTCATCACTACACAACCAGGCAGCATTCCTACACTCTTCCAAGGATACCTGTTCCTCTTCCACTGCCTGTGCATTTCCTTCTTCCATCTTAGTTTGACAGCAGCTCTCAACTCAGCCAAGCTGGTCTCTTGCCTCTCTTTTCTGATTTCCTACATGCAGGGAGCAAGAGCTCCTGCACTCCCTGGAAATGATTCTTGAAGATCTACCAGCTCTGTTCTCTTTTGTCTCTGAGGGCCATTTCTCAGGAGTACCTATTGACTAATTCCTTGAACAACTGCAACTTTGTGCAGGGTGTTGTGTCTTCATCACCACCCACCTGGAAGAGCAGTAATGGATCATAATCTGAGGGCTGTACCAGGCTGGGAAGTTTCCTGGTGACATTTCCTAGAATCCAAGTTGTATGCTACTAAACATCACCTGGTTATTCAAATGTTTTATCAATTTAACAGTTGAAGTTGAAGCATCTCAGGAGACCTAGTGCTGAAATTTTTTGCCTGAGTAACATCATCTGCCTGAAAGAAAAACACTCAGTTGTCTAAAATGGAACATCCTATTACTTTTCAGAGAGGCTTTTTGCTGGCAGTATTTAGAAAAAGTAGATCAACATTTGCTCTAATTATATTTAGCATTACAACCTTATTTAAAATGTAAATCGTTATAGTTTTTCTTTAATGTTACTTGTAATAAATCTACACTGCATTAATTTCCCAAGTAAGGGTGCATTTTTTAGTGCATAAATTAGAAAAAAAAGGTCTTTAAAAATGTTTACTCTTTACAAATAATGGTAAATACAGGTACAGAGCAAATTTACAAAACAAGAGGGGTTTTTTCTGGCTTGGTGAGAAGGGAGTATTTTTATTTCGGTGACTTCAAAATTTCTTGAAATTTTTTTTACTTGTTTTCCTTCTTTTAAAGAAATTACATTAAAAACCCGAAACCAGACAGAATTTGCCATGTAATGACACCTTTCCTCTCCACAGACATTTAGCAGGTGTCATTGGTTGTGAATTCAGTATATTTGATTACTTGGAATGCCCTCCTCCTTAGGTAATTGCAGAGGGAATTATTGATTTTAAACATCTCTTATGGCAAAACCTCCATAAAAGAGGAGTTGTAGAATATTTTGGCTGCTTCCTTGAAACCTTGAGAAAGAGCATCACTGAGGAACAAAAGCTGTCATACAACAAAAATATGCCTTATTCTCTTGTTTCAGGACGGCATTTATCACTTTTCTAAGTTTTGTAAAACAGGCATTTTGCTGTCATGAACAGTGCTTGTTACAATCCTTATAGGGAAGGGCTTTTCAAATCTGTGAGACTGCAGATTCCCTTGAGAATGCCAATGCATTTTTTGAGGTCAAATTCTACCCTGTTATCAATGGGGTAAACTTATTTTAAGATCACCAGCAGAATCCCTTCTGAAAGGAGGAAGCTGCCTATGTTAGACCAACATTTTACAGAGCCCATGGAACTCAGGTTCACAGCTCCTTCAAATTTCACAGGCAATCCAAGCAATTCCAATGTTTCTCTCACCCCCTATCATAACTCATCAAGACAGGTTATCCACACAATTCATCAAGAAGTTTTTCCTGACAATGTGAACAAGCAGGGAACTGAGTTCAGCAGGTGTTCACACAATCCCATGGATGACTTCCTGTCCCATGTGTGACCTTTTTCTCTGTTACTAATACAGTACCCCACAAAGAAGCAGAGGGGTGAAGTAGAATATTAAAATTTCATTTGGATAAGACCAAAATTACAATATTATAAAGTACTGTTTTAACACCTATAATGTGGGAAAATCATAGAGTTTGTGATACATATCTCCTATCACTTACAGATACCATAAAAGCTATAGCTGGCAGCTCCATGTGTGAAAACCTACGCATATATTCAATGCTATTCTTCAGTCAGTCTGAAAGCAAAAAAGCACTGTAAATATTCTATTTCAGATATTTCACATAAGTTTGAACATGTTCAGGTTGAGTTGCTACCAAAGCACAGAACACATTTTTGACATAAAAACGTTTGGCTGACTAGTGACATTTGATTCACAGTTTGTTTTTTAGTACCTATTGTGCTAATTTCTGAATGTTCACATCTTCCTGTAATGAATATTGTCCCTGCATTTCCGGGAATGAAAGCAGGATAGCTTGAGGTAAAATTGTGTCACAGATTTCTCAGTCCTGTATTTCTTTCCAAATAAAAGGGGCCTTCTTAGACTCGAGGAGAGATACAGTCTACACATGAATTAATAGAATTTGCTTGTTTTCTCATTTTGCACATGCAAAGCCAAGAGGATTTTTAGCTTCAAACAGTCAAAAAGATCTGGAAGAAATGATATTTCCTTGGCCAAGCTTGTGACCAGAAAGAGATAACAGGAATGTTTTTCAGAAAAGAAAATAAAGAAACAAGGCAATGTATTTCATTTTAAAATGCTTTTTTTCAGCACTAGGCTGCCTGAGATGCTAGAAGGTCTTTGTGATACTAGCTGGAACTGCTGTGAGGTAATTATATGTAGTTATATAAAGCAGCCTAATGTTAGGCCAGCAAATTGTCTAAAAGAAGGGAGTGTATTCCTTGCTAAATGTTTTGTCATGATGACCATGCCCTTTATTTATCTCTAACACAACATGCTTATTCTGCCCCTTCCACTGTTTTCACCCTGCAAATTTATGAGGCTCTATTAATCTTCTGCCCTGCTGACTCTCTCTGTTGCAAAGTGTCAGCAGACTTTTGTACCTTGCTAATGTACAAAGTGCTTCTTATGAGTAATATCAGCATTTTGCCTTTTAATTGCACATATAATTTTTAGGTCTTACAGCTAATAAGGGAATTGAGACCACGGTTCATCATTGTCTCGAATGGTACTCCAGGGGTGTAGGGACTGTAGAAGCTCAGAGAAGAATATACTTGTCCTCGTTCCAAGCAATAGTTTCTCTCATTACAGCAGCTCCATTCACACCAGTACAGTCACAGGTTTGCCAGCACTTCCATTACAAGCCCAGCTTTTTGGGGTTTCCAAATTGCTGTAAAAATTTATAAAACATAAAATGCATTCCATCAACTTAGGTTTTTTCATTATGATGATGTTTCATTTTTTTCCAATGTACCATTATTGCTGTTGTTCTAGTTATTATTTTCTTGTTATTTTTGTTACTGGTGGTATTACTATTATTATCATTATCATTATTATTATAAATTTATATAGAGGTTGATTTTAGTGTTTTAAATTCCTCACTACTTGCAGAGGAGAAAACGTAATTTTCAAACAACATTTGTGCATTTTGCATTTGCAACAACAATTTAGTGTTTTAAATATCTCATTACTTGCAGAGGAGAAAATATTTTGCAGTCCTGCTGAAAACTAACATTCCCCATATTTGAATTGTCACAAGTTTGTTCACAGGTGGTTCCATCTTTTCCATCCAAAACCAAATTAGAGAAATGATAATGTGGAGCTAATTTGGAACAATGAACAGTAATTTTATATTGACAACCTTTAACAAGGAGTTTTCCCCTCATCTTGAAATTGACATTACTGAGGCATGTTCCTATTGTTCAGACATTTGGAGGGGGGGGAATCTTCCTTTTCCCATGGAAGTCAAGCACAGACAAGAGCTCATGGATCATATGCTGGAGGGTTTGAAGAATATGTGCCAAATTGTGCAATTAAATGTTCTCTCATAAGTACACAAAGCAATAAAAAGTAAATAGACTGTTGGAATATCATGCCATGGGAGCTGCCTGTAAGCAAATTACAGTCTGTCCTTAACTACTGGGCATTACTTTTTTGTAGAAAAGTCCACATAAAATTGAGAAGTCTGATATATTTTTTCAGATACTGCTAGGAATGGTGCAAATGGTTATAACAGGTGAGGACAATGCTCAGGTACTCATCAGAAATTTTTCCTCAGTCTTCAATAGCAGCTTCTCTTGCCACCTCTTAAGTAGATGAACTGCAGGATGAGGAGGTGTGAAACAAAGTCCCTCCCACTGTACATAAAGGTCAGGTTCACAACCACCTGAGGAACCTGAATGTACATAAGTCTACAGGACCCAATGAGATGCATCCCAGAGTCCTGAGGAAATTGACCCATGTAGCTGCCAAGACCAACTCCATGATGCCTTGTGGCAGTCAGGTGAAGTCATGGCAGTCAGGTGAAATTCCTGATGACTGGGAAATGGGGAAACATTGCATCCATCTTATAAAAAGGTAAAAAGGAGGACTCTAGGAACCACTGACTTGTAAGTCTCACCTCTGTGCCTGGGAAGATCATGAAATAGCTCCTCCTGAAGTTCTGCTAAGGTATATGGAGAACAGGAAGGGGATTTGAGACAACCTGCACCACAGGCAGGTTCCAACTGACCAATTTATTTGCCTTCTGTGATGGAGTGACTCCATCAGTGGACAAGGAAGGACCACAGATGCCATATACCTGGACTTCTGAAATGTCTTTCTTTCACACAGGACCCCTCAAAACCCTTCACTTCAATTTGGAGACATGGGTTCAATTGGGGGAGCTGTTAAGTGAATAAGGCTGTTAAGTGGATAAGTAGTTGGACAGTCAGATCCAGGGGGTGGTGGTCAGTGACTCAGAGTCACAGTGATCATCAGTTACAAGGGGTGTCCATCAAGGTTCCATACTGGGACCAGTGCTATTTAATATCTTCATTAATGACATGAATGAAGGGATGAGTGCACCCTCAGCAAATCTGCAAATGACACCGAGCTGTGTGGGGTGATTGACACACCTAAAGCATGGCATGGCACCCAGGGGGACCTGGATGAGTTCAAGAAGTAAAAATTTCGTGGTTTGACAAGGCCAAGTGCACCCGTGTCAGGGCAATCCCTGGTACAAACACAGGCTGGCATGAGCAGATAAAGAGAAGTCCTGGATGGAGACCAGCCCTGCTGAGAAAGTCTTGGGGGTGCTGGTGGGTGAGAGGCTGGAAAAGACCCAGCCATGAGCACTCTCAGCCCAGAAACCAAACCTGTCCTGGGCAGCATCCAAAGCAGTGTGGGCAGCAGGGGCAGGGAGGGGATTCTGCCCCTCTGCTCTGCTCTGAGACCCCACCTGCAGGGCTGAATCCAGCCCTGGGGTCCCAGCACAGAAGGGGCATGGACCTGTTGGAGATGATCTTTTCTGTCCCTTCCCAGATAGGCCCTTCCATGATTCTATGATTCTATTCAAATTAAGAACGACTTTGGGTTCTGGGTCATAATTCAGGAGTATGGGGAGGAAAAAGCGACTGTCACAATCTGACCTCCACTGATACTCATCTATCAGAAGCTGATATACAGTAATGTCACAACTATAAGGCGCACTGGATTATAAGGCACACTTTTTTTGCAGCGAGGATCCACACGCAACAAAGTAATGGATTAGTAAGGAATCGTGCAAGTTCAGGGTTTACTGGCAGGTGCTCAATTTGCAAACATTTTTCATGGATCGGCGTAGCCTTTAAACACAGCCCCAGGTGTCCTCCTCCTGCCACAGGCCCTGGCACTCTCCCCCGCCCCCGGCGCCAGCTGCCGTGTCCGTCACAGCTCAGCTCGCAGCTCGCACTTCCAGGTTGGCAAATTTCAGAACTTTGTCCATATATAAGGCACACTGGATTATAAGGCGCACTTCCATGTTTCGATCAAAATTTTAGTCAAGAGGGTGCGCCTTATAGTCGTGAAATTACTGCACTTCTTCATGATCTCAGAAGGTTCACGCCATGCAGATCAGTTTTTTATTTCTCCTTCCCCTTTTGCTGCACACCCATAATATCTGAGTGAGATAACACTTCCGAACATCTCATGTCTTCCCTCTGGTTTCCTCATTCTTGTCCCACAGTTCACCAACATTTGCATGATGCTGGCTATTCATCTGCAAGTTTTTAACATTTGGTTGTTCTGTCATCTTCAGTTCCAGTGCTGTTGTTATAAAGTGATGTATTATTCATACAATCCACAGCTCAATTTTCAAACTTGTAGACTTCATACTATATTACCATCATAAATATTGATTTCAAGGGGCACCCACAAGCATTTTAGTCCTTCACTGAAAACACAAAAAAGAGGCATCTGTACTCTGTGGAGCATAAAATCAAAACCTATATACACGACACAATGGGATGCCAAGCTGGAGATCCTGGATAGATGTCCAGGCACACAGTGGGCACTTGCAGATATGTACTGGGGCCTGCAAGCTGTGTAGCCACATTTCCACACATTTGGGAGCTTAGACTAATGAGTGTGATCTCTTAATGAGTTTGGACCCTACACTGCATTGATACATCTACAGTCTTCTGGAGTCAGTTCACTGAATGGTGGCACGTTGACAGATGGCTTTAATTGACAGGGCAGATTTTAATAACATCAAAAAAGGACAGGAACAAACACCATAGTTTGCACAGTCCTGGCATTAATTTTGAGCATTCAGGTAATTTTTTGGGAAAAAGATTATGAGATGAGCAGTAAAATCTGCACTACTGAATGCAAAATGAGAAAGGTAAGGAGGTCTCAGACAGGCTCTGTGTGAATGTTCACCAACTTCCTCATTAACTGTATCCTCACTCTGGTTCCCTGGATCCTTGTTTACTTTGGTGGAAAAGATTTCCCCAGTTTCACTTGAGCAGAGCCTTATTGTTAAAACTGTTACCAGAGTTCTAAGGAAAAGATCCCAGTTATACTCCTCCCAGCCTAGTTTCTCAGCTGGTATGTTGCCACTACATAATCAATGACACCTGTAGGATCTGGAAACCCACTGCAAAACATCCTTAAGAGAAGTATTTGTGTGTGTATATATATGTTTAAAAATACGTCGTTTATAAAAAGGATGAAGAATAAATACTTCTTTAAAAATTCATGTATTAGAGGGATGCAAGGTTCCCTATACAGGCTTTTAGTCCATCTCAGCATTACAGTAAGTCTGCAATCCTTTCTCCAATACTCACAGCATCTCCAGAACTGCATGACAGAATTACAAGCCGGTAACGATGTTTTCCATCATCTTCTATGCTATTGAATTTAAACAGTATTGTAACAATTCCTACTAACATAGCTACTGCTGAAAACAGGAGTAAACCTACACATTTTCACTTGGTAGATTTTGATGAAGATTAGATACCACAGGGGTGTCTAAAAATATTTTTAGGGGGAAAAAAAATAGTCTGTCATAATGATGTAACTAGTTGTTCACAGCATAAAATGCTGATGAAATTCAGACATTCCATAAGTGTTTCTGAAAAGGTTACCCCAATATTCAGTACTTAATTTTCTTACATTTAAATTGCCCTCATAATTTTTGTCTTTTATTATTTTTTTGTTAAACAATTTGAAACAATTTTTGTCTTACCTATCACAAAAAGGCCTTTCCTTCTGTTTTTCTTCTGTATCTCCCCTCAAAGAAGAATGATACTCCACAGAAAAGTCTTAACTTACTTTTCTGGTTAAAATTTAAAATGCTTCTAAACTTCAGAGGCTTATATTACTTCTGTTCTTGATATGTTTATGAAAAAAATTGACTGTATGAACTTGACTTCCTAATTTCTTTTTTTGGCTCCTCTTTTTAAACTAGCTAAGTACTGCACGTAGTAGACTATCAAATGCTCTTAAAACAAAGCTAGACTACATTAATTAATGTTGTATGTGCACTTGAAGTGGATAATATAGTTCATCCTCTGGCACTCAGCTCATTAATTTCAAAATGTATGTTACTAAACCTCTTATCTTGGTTTTATCTAATTAAATTATTAAGATGAAACTTAATAAAATCAGAGATTTTAAGTGTCATTAAAGGCGCAGCTACAATTAAGAGATCAAATATTCATAGTTTTAGAAGACTCAACCCAGCAAGATCACTTTTGTGTATGATCAATTTTGTGCTGACTTTTCCCAAGCTGAACTGTCTTTATTTCAATAATATTATGATTTGCAAAGATAGATAGGGAATTAGTACACACCACTCTGAACAGATAGGTTAATTGAGGTTCAGTCTGGTATGGATATGTACATATTATAAACCATATGGAATCACAGAGTAACCTGAAATTACTACTTTGCAGTAAGTCAAAATAACAAGTACCAGGCACAGAATCACAGACACATTCATATTGGAAGAGACCTACAAGGCCTTTTTTTTTCTGAACTCCTGCTCAAAGCAGGAGGGGCTCCAAGGTCACCAGGTTCCTCAGGGCTATGTCCAGTCAGGTCCTAAGAACCTCCAAGGACAAAAACATCATAACCTATCTGGAAGATCTGCTCCACAGCCCCACTGTTCCCATGGAACATCTTAATGATGTGAAGTTTGAGCAGCTCTTTTTCTTCAGCTTATGCCTATTGTATTTTTTCCTTTCATCATGCAACACCATTAAGAACTTTGCTCTGTGTTCTTCACGGCATCCTTGTAAGTTTTGGAAGTCAGCATGCAACAGTTAGTTGCTGTATCTGTCAGAGCTCCCTTCCCTTACTCACCTGGAGCTTGAAAGGTTTTTCACAGGATTCCACCAGGGCTATGTTTCTGACTGAACACAGAAGAGCTGTGAAGCTTTAAAAGGTAGCTGCCATGGACGTACAGTAGAAAATGGTTTGGTGCAAAACCCAAGGTGCAGTGGTGAAAAGACAACGAAAGATATGTTCTGGGGCAACATTATCATTATTTTGGCACATATCAAGTCAGAAAGTGTGGTTACTCCAAACATAACATGGCCTAGCACAGCTGGTTATGCATATCTGGACTAAAGAAACCTCTCCACAGAGACAGCCGAACTCATGCCACCTATGTAGCGTTTATTATTCACGGACAATATTAGCAACTACTCGGTTTGATCCTCTTCTCTGACCGACATCAGTCTGTAGAGTTAGGTAGCCTCATGACTTCATATCAAGTAGCCTCACCTACAGAGTTTGTTAGCACAATTTTAAAGAGAAAGGTCTCTACAAAAAATAGCTTGAGGCCACTGTACAAGAGAAGTAGCACTAAGGAGCACATGCATATCACAAGAGAGGGGATATAGCTTCACTGACATTTTAGCAAGGTAAGTCAGACGGTTCATGACACTGGAGGGGGCATTGCCTCTGCTGAGCTACACAGGATTGGACACACATATTAACCTGTTGGTTCAGAATTGGAACAAAGTATTAATTTAGGTGAATTGAAGGCATCTTGTCTATCTGCCAGATCTATGCATGCACATCTAGATAGAAATATGACTATTCTCACAGGAATGACAGTTTTCATTTAGCAACAAGAATATTAAAATGTATTCTCTGAATTAAAATAAAATAATTCTATGAGGCAGCTAAGATATCTGTCCGGCTTTTTCTACATTTGTCTTCTGGGGATGCCAAGGTAAACACTCACAATCTTCCTAAGGACAGACCAGCTCAGTAAGGTTTGTACACTGTAAAAGACTCCTTGTCTATATTCATTTTAGATTGCACCTACAGAGGATTTATAGAAACAATACTTAGGTGGCACTGAGGAAGCTATCAGTGCTATTTACAGACAATTTAAAGGAATAAACCTGCAGTTACGCCTGTGTTTGCTTTCCCTTGTGGTCTCCCTGCAACGCTTTCTAATCCTATTGTGACTTGATTGTTTCACAGCAAAGTGTTCCACAGAGGCCAGTAATTGGCACACAGGTTCAAATTAGATTGCTGTGTGTTTAGGAAAGCAGGGGTCATTTCCCATCAGCACCACTCATTAAGAAGCAGAGTACTAAGTTTTCTATTATAAAAAATTCTCAAATGTGTGTGTGCGTTTGGGAAGGAGGTTTTATGTATAACCTAGAGCGCAATCAGTCTGTGATCAACAATATGCAAAACAACTTTGGTAAAGGAATATATTAACTATATACTCAGCAACAATTTTTTTAAATGCTGCATCTGCATTTGTACACAGATTCCTTTTCACCTTGTAAATATGAAGTTAAAGTGGGTGAATTCAGAAGCAGGCTTGGTGGCAGCTCGAAAGTTTGTCTTTTATGCCCCTGGCTCTTGTGAATTTTAATCAGGTTCTCAGCATTAATTACACATCAGCCAAGTTTTGGTTCTGGCATACCCGAGGCCTCACCCAGCACCTGCACTTGCTGTGGGGAGGAAAGAGAAGCCGGGGTTCAAAAATGAGTCCATTGGGCCCCAAATTAACTGAAAGAACAGATATAACATTAGCATGCACCAGAAAGGAGGATAAAAGGCAGGCTGAATTAAGAAAAAAGAAAACAATTTAAAAATACTTCAAAGTGATCAAACACTCTATGCAACAAGCTTAATTGATCATGGCAACAAACAACTAATCACTTGATAATGTTTAAATGGAGAAGAGGCATTTGTGTAATTCCTGCCCTGCCTGGGGCACCTGAGTTTCTTGAAATGGTGAGTAGTGTCCTTTCCCCCAGCATGACTAAGGGAGTTGTCTGTCTATGACATGTGCATGCACTGCTGCACTCATACCTATGGGGAAATCTCACTTGCTAGGCTTACATCAACCGTTTTCAAATCACTGTGTTATAGCACCTGTTCTGCATAATAGCCCGGTGGTTAGAGGTCTCCTGCCAGAAAGATAAACCCAGGGTACAGCTTCAGGTGTCTGCAATCCTGCAGTGCCCTGCTGCAGAGGAATCCTATGGGAAAAGAGTGCCTGCATATTTCTATATTTTTATATTTCATATTTTCTGCTCCTCAGTGAACCATGGGCAGGGAAGAGGGAAGGTCACTGCATGGAAATGGCAAGAATGTGGAAGGGAAACAAGCAGATGAGAATGTGGGGCTCAGTGTCAGCATGTTCACCTTAGATTAAGCAGACACAAGATGTTGGTTATGCCCTGAGGAATGGGAAGTTCTTCGCATGAGGCCTTGCAATTAACTCCTGGAGAACTCCCCATCCTGCCTGGTTACTTAATTTCATGTACCCTTCTCAAGATTCAAATCCCAGAAGTTGGTGCAGGAGACAAATGGGGTCTGGTACCTGTGCATCATACTATTGCCTGCTCCGTCTCTAGTGGACCTTCACCTAATGGATCCACACCAGCACCTTCCTGAACACTTCCTCCATTCACTGTGTGCAGAGCTGATATGGTGAAGTCAGCCTTGTAAATTCTGCTCCTCGGGCATCATACAGCGGCTGACCTTGTGCTTAAACTGCTTTGTTCTTCTCCTCAGTAATCTATTATGAAAAATGTTTCTTGAACCCTTCCACAAGTAATAATGTCTCCCATGGGGAAGGAATCACATGAAAAAGGCTCAAATGGACCAACCCAAGACCTGTATGCTGGTGTTACATTGTGCAGCTGCTGGACAGTACATTTTTGGACTTCACTACTGTCCAGAAATGGATGCTTAAGAAAGATTGTAAAGACAAAGCATAAGGATACACAGGGTCCTTTCCCTACTCCTCACCTAATCTCCAGCTGTTTCCAGCTATGGGCCTTCCTGAAATAGCCTGGGATTTTATGTCTCTAGGAAGCATCAGATTATGACTTTTCAAAGTATTTGTCCAGTTGAACTTTGCAAACTCTCTTCTTCCCAGGAAAACTCTTATTCTGCTGAAAACAAAATATATAGAGATAGTTAAGTAAATTAACTAATATTTCCTTTCCCTCTCATCTCAGCAGAAAGATGCATTTTTCATTCATCAGAATGGAAATAAAAATCTGCTGTGTATGTGAAACACAGATAGCACTCTTCTCTTTCACTTGTTCCCTCTGACGTGAGCCTTAAAGGTACACTATAATGATGCAACCTGTCACAGAGAGAGATATCAAATCTAGGATGATGATACAAAACAAGCAAAAAATTATATCTGTCTGTGGAGGTTTGCTGTGTAAATGAAGTAAAATTTCAGTCAGCTCTGTCATTTCTCTTTTCTCCTCCATAGTCACCATCAACCTGTGTTGTGCATTATGATTCTTTATCTGCATTATCTTTTATATCCAGCATGGTAAGTCACAGCTTTGTGTTCTGGGGACTGCATTTCTCTGTCTTCTCATCATATGCCCATTGAAATGTTGTGAAATCCACAGTCATCTCTGGGTTGAAAATGCACTAGCATGTAAACTATTAAACAGGAATATGGTTTTTATTTCAGTTCTGCTGAGATTTGTCTCCCTAGGATTTTACCACATATTCACTAACATGCTGAGAATACATCTTTTATTCTTGGTATGGCAACAGAAACACTGCTGCTCTCTGAAATCTCATTCATTGTCATTGGACTTTCACACCTATAAACATGTGGGAAAATAAACCTGCTTGTCAGCTTTTTTCCTAGAGAAGACAAACCGTGAGAAACCAGCATGATATAGTCAGAAATATACACTTGCAAGTGGTGCCACATCAGAATGAAAGGCGCTGGTGTTTTTAAAGAAACTGGGAAGAGGTGGGGGGAAACAGAAGGAAGAAGTGAACACAATGGAAATTTGAAAATTTATATAAATAAATGGCTTTGTGCAGTTTTATTACACAAATCATCATAAGAACAGGAGAATTGCAGCATCTGCTGAATTAAAATCCCACTTAGCCCAGTATCTTGTTTCCCAAGATGGCCAGTAGTAATGATCTAAGAAGTGTTATAAAAGGATCAACAGCTGACAGAACTTCTCCAGAACAGTCTCTCAGTCATCATTGAATTTCTTAATGGAGGTCTTTTCTCACAGACCAAGGTAGATTTTTTTCCATTCTTTCATGCATTTTTAAAACAAATGACATTTATACAACATCCACTGAGTAGGTCCACACCTAATAAGCAGCTCTTTTCTCTCTTCTAAACCTACTCTTTGCTAGTGAGCAAATAGAAAATCACATTGTTGTATCCAGCAAACAGAAACCTTCTGCTTCACTTATGTGCCATGTCATGAACCTGAAGGACTGACCTATGACTGAAACTTTAAATCTTTCCAGATACAGCAAAATTAACAACCAAGTCCATATTGCAAAGCCCTTTTAGAAAAAAAAAAATATGTACTTAATAGTACCACCAGGTAGAATGAAACAGCTTGGTATATACAAACATCCAAACCTGTCCACCTATTCCTTTTCACACAATCCAGAGTAATCAGGTTTATTGAGACCATCACAACCAGTAAAACAGCCACTAGTTGCACAGGGCAGAGAATCTGACCTGAAGCACAAAGCTTTGCTGAGGTCCTTGCATCTCCTCATATGCTTACACACATGGAGTATGCTCAGAGTGAGAGGGAGACTACGATAGATAAACTCCTGTGATGTGTATTGCTCAAGATTAACACAACTTTTCAGTGGTTCAAAATATGGACTAAATTCTGTTGGTCACCCTTATTACTTGTCAAAGTTTTTTTTTTCATGTGTACTATTTCTAATTCCTCTCCTCTCTTTTTAATTTATTTTAGAGATATTACAAAATCAAAATAATTCAAAAATTCATTAAACATTTAAATACAAAAATTTGACCAATTAAAAAGATGGTATGTAACTATCAGAACAGTCTAACTTGTGTCAAAGGTAAGGTTCAGGTCAAAGAAAGTTCATTCCTAACAATGCAAATCGTAATTCAGTGTCTCAGGAACAGCATGTATGGAACAATATCTGGAACATCAATAATAGGTTTTTTTTCCCCTTATAATTATTATTAGCTTGGTAATAGTCGTTAGTGACCTATCTCCTTCTGCTGATTTAGTAAAGTGCACCTAATAACAAGCAGGGGTCAAATGTACAAACCAAATGACACTGTGTTCCCTAGGTACATAGTGCAGTCTATATCATAAATGCCTTGCAGTTTTTATGTCTCATGCACCAAAATTAAGCCTATTAGAGTAAAATGTGGCAATTGCAAACATTACAAGTCTTGCCTGGAATATAAAACAAATCTTCATAAATGGTTATAAAATGACAAACTACCTCTTGTGTTAGAAAAGCTGAATCTCTAAGATAGCTTTTATTTCAGCTCTAAAATCAAGGTTTCAGAAATGTTGCATATTTTTTATATAAATAGCAAGAAAGAGGCTAAGCATTATCACATTATGATCTCTTTCTTGCAAGAGGAATTAATTTTTTTTGGTGAGGAATTAACTGTGACTTCAACAAAAATATATTTTTTTGAGAATCCATCCTTTTCATAAGAAGGAGAAAGTATTGTCCTATAATTTAAGATTTTATATTAATATTTTTGCAGAGTACAGGTGACTTTCTCTTAGACAAAGAGAGTTAGGTCACAGTTCAGGGAAAAATAATAATGCTTATATCCATCTCTGTATTAAGGAAATCCATAAAATCAGCTAGTTCCTCACTTAACTGTGCTGGAGCCCACGCAAGTCATTGAGTTTAAAACTGTGATATTATTATTCTTTGATATCTAAAGCTTAGCAGCACAAAGCTGGTCTCCAAGCACTTACTCTCTATAAAGAAGCACAAATGTTTGGCCTTTGGGCTGTAAATATTGTGTCACCATTGATTTATAACATATAAAGTATATTTTCCTGAATGTCAAGTATTCTCAAAGTGCAGGGACTCCCATGAGCACAAAATGTCAGGAATTAAAGACAGTTTAAAAGCAGGAGCTACAAGCAAAAAAAGAAGAAAATAATAGCAAGAAATGAGAGAAAGAAGAAATGAAAGCATAACTAATATTAACTTGCCAAGTATTACAATTTATCTCCCAGATGAAAGTGTTGCTTGGTGAACATGTCCATGATACCATAAAGAAACCTTTCTTACTACATAAGACATTTCTCTTCAAGGGTTTGTGTATCCCATGCACTTGACATTTTTTTTCCCAGCTAAATGATAGGGTTGATTTGGCGATCAGATATGCAAACAGTGACAGTGTCAGTATTTGAATAGAAATGTGACTCTGAAAATTCCAGCACTTTGGTGTTTGCTATTCCATGTTCTATCAGCTGTTTGGATGGTATTTTGCCAAACTGCACTCCTTGAGAAGATATTTCAGAGCAGGATCCTTAGCTGAGAGAGGACAGACTGGAATCAAGTGATCCCATTCTCTGGGACTGACAGAAGTTCCGTGTGCCCTCCAGCAATGACTGCCTCCCACCACCAAGTACAGAGGGATGACTGGAGGGGAACACACCTTCCCCCCTAAAACACCTGGGATGAATCCAGGCTGAACAGCACCTTGATTACACAGTTTGGAAGAAAATCTGAGAAGGATTCAAGTCTAGTGGATGCAGTGTCTTTCAGTGTAGCCTCAGGCAGCACAACTCTGTGATGTCCTTTACATACACTGATGGTCAATCACCAGCCTATTCACTGATGAATAAAAAGAGTATTTTTTTTTTTACGATTATTCAGAGCAGATGCATCTCTGTAGTTTATTTCTATAGCCAGTACAGAGACAAGGCTCCTGACAATGCAGAGTAGCTTGGGGCAGGTTCCTCCTTTGGCACTTCACCTCTCCCACAAACTTGTGGCAATACTTCCCTAAGCCAGACCTCTGAATAGCAAATTCAGTCCAGACTGCAGGAGAGATACTGTCTTTCCTCTCGCAAAAATATCTTCAAGTGGTTGTACTCGGAAAGTTGTGGTGGCTAAAATCCTGTTTGCTTTTATCTTTCCCTATCTCACATGACACAATCCATAATTCTTTGAAGAATATTGCACACCAGATTTAGAGATTTCTTTGAACTATTTTATCATTTATTGTGCTTACTAGATGTTTCTTCTGGAACTTAAAAAATAGTCTGTCATCCATCTCAATTTTACCTGCCTAAGAACAGTCAAGTTGTTGTCAGATAGTGTCTCAGACATTTACATAAATATCGACTATTTAATGCAAAACATTCTTTAAATATACAGGCACATGTGTCAGCTCTTCTTAAGAAGGTTAATGAACTCTGAGATGTGAAACATTTAAGGACCATTAAAGGAATCTTTATGTCAAAGGCTACCTCTTGAGACATGGCGAGGATTTCCAACTCCAAGTGTTAAAGCACTCATCTTGTCTCAGCAGCAGACATGCAGGGCCTGGAAAATCTGCCCTAGAGACCAAAGATAATCCTTTCATTTAGTATATTAAGGTTAAGCTTAAGAAGTTGTTTGACAAGTATAAAAGTGCAAGCATAGGGGAAAGACTTGTGATAGTAGGTTCTTTACATGTAAACAAAAGTGTACCCGTTTCTCAGAGCTAGATGTAAGTATGTCCAGGAGCTAAAGCAGGATCTGGCCTATTCAGCTCAGGAATTGCATGTATAGTATTCCAGTTATCAGATTTGAGATATCTAGCAAACTGATACTCCTAATGGAAACTTATCCTACCTGTTTAAAATTAAAAAAAATCTTATCCAAGTTAGATACAAAACTGAGGTGCTTTCAACTCTAAACAAAGCAATTACATTTTAGGAACCATTTGGAGAGTCCTTCAAATATTCTGAGAAACATCTGGGGGTTTTTGTTTGCTTTAGGTTTGGTTTTTTAAATATTTATGTAAGAACTTAATTAAGAAAATTGTTTTTTTAAACAGCAAAAAAACTTAAGGAAAAATTAGGTAGATAAGATCTCCCCCAAATTCTTGATTGGTTTTGGTTGGATTACCTCCTGGATAACAGCTCCAGTTAGCAGTTTCATCAGACTTGAAAGAAAGAACTTCTGTGTCTGGAAGTGGTTCTAAGAGGCATAACCTCAGATGTAGGGTGTGATGGAAAGATCCCAAGGTGAAATTCCCTGTGTGGTGATGATCAGGAGATAACACAAGATGCATCTTCAGCTAGATGTAAAACATTTACGAAGAAGAGCAAAGGAAGTTGTGATCTACCTACTAAGGTAGATGCAGCTTGTCAAGTCACACAATGTCAGTTCTTAGGTGCTACCAATATATTTGAATGTACAATTTTAACGTATATTTGAAGCACTCAATTGGACTCATTTGCTTCTGAGATCTTCTTTCTATGTGTCTGATTCTGAAATGGAAACTAAATCCCTTCTGTTTCACAAACAACTACTTGTAGTTACCATGATCCACAAATAGAACCAAACTCTCCCCATGATCAGAGCTCCTTAAATTTTGGGTGGAGACCTTTCCTCCAGATTTTACATGAGGATGGCTGCTGTGTAAATGGTCATATATATTTGTGGTTTATAACTTCTGATAGGTATAGCTGGTTTTATAATAGGTACTGTGGATTAAACTGAGAGAAAATAAAGCCTATCAATTTGCCAAAAGCAGTTATTGTGGCTTTGAGTTGTCCTCCCACCACAAGGGGGAATTGTATTTTTTAATAAACAAAAACATTATGAACAGCACACACACACACACACAGAAAAAAACAAAAAAACAAAAAAACAAAAAACAAAAAACAAAAAACAAAAAAAAAAAAAAAAAAAACAAAAACCAAACCAAAAAAAAAAAACCAGGGATCCAGTAAACATTTCTAATGTTGTTACAAGTACTCCTACACAATTTCAGAAAATTGTGTAACTTTAACTTTATACCTTAGCAGTAAATTTGCCTTCCTCTCTCTCTTTCTCACCCACTTTGAAAGATGATACCAACAATTTAATGTACCCTGGGAAATATGACAATAGTTCACATTGTGCAGGAATAGTTTTGAAAATCTAAAATACAGCTGTTGATTGTCTCAAAGTATTTAATCTTCAATTATACACTGAACTTTAGAATTGGCAGAATATACAAGATTTTTCTATCCTTGCATAGCAGTTCATCTTTATCTATGAATAATACATCTTGCTAGAATAGTGCAGTCAGATACTGGTATAATTAGATACATTTCTGAGGTCTGCCTATGGTTCACGCATCAAACACTGATCCTTCAGGCTGCCTTGTATAGGTCTATAGGCTTGGGACACTAAAGAAATGAAAACAGTCATGCTAACAGTGCCCTCACTCCAGTTACAGATGTAAGATGACAGCCACTGCTCCAAGGCATACTAATTACAAAGTATTTAGCAGTCAGTCTCTAGCACACACCTGCCAGAAGCAGAGAGGGGGGAAATGTGATATCCTTGTTTCTTATGTTACACAGATCCCAGCTGGAAGGTAAGTCCTTAAGAGGCCAATGACTGTACAAACCATATGCTATCGCAGTTCAATCACACCCACAGCTTTCCCCATTTTAATGTATATTTGGCATTGCTAGGTAATGTCCCATCTCCGGACTAATCAGATGGATATCTTAACTGAGGAATATTAAGATAATACAGTGCTACAGATAACATCTATTACATTATGCTAGCCTAGTGTTTCAGCATAATGTCTCCAGCTCCTAACCTGTTCTAACTATAAAACTTGCCAGGACACAGCCCATCTAATCTAGACACAGATTTTGGATTTTGTTATTTCAAATTTTCTTACTTCAAATTATTATTATGATCTTAATATTTTGAGTCCAAATATCTCCTAGAAAAAAAGAAAACATCTCTGCCTGCTTAAAAATTTTGCTATCTAGATTTATTTTTAACTGAAAGAAATAATACTCAAATCAGTTAGAAACATCCTTAAAAAAAGATAAATTTGATACGTCCAATTTTTGTTGTTTTTATTAACTAAAACCAGACTATTATCACCTTTAAAATCATACTTGTTCTAAAGTTTTATGAAGAAAGTGGAGAAAAGGATCAGAAGGGGGGAAAAAAAAGCACACTCATTTAGCGATGCTCTGATATATAAAAAGGGAAAAGGGGAAATAAAATAAAGAATGGTTTAGCAGTGCTGCTTTTCAAAAATTTTCAAATGTGTGCTTATCAAATTCTCTGTTTACAAGTGGTTTCAAGAAAGCCAGGCACTCTCAAACTGGGGGAAAATTGAATTTTCTTTTTTCCTGACACAGGTGAAGAAGAGATCAAATTTATCAGAATCAGAGAATTGCTTAGCTTTCACATCATAAAACACATTTATGACTGCTGAACCCAATGTTTTCTACAATGGTATTTTCACCTTATTGCTTAGACCGCTGGCTACTGGGCTAACAGAGTTGCCCATCAAAACTGCATGGCAGAGTCAGGCTTTGGACCCACAAAGTCTGATACACAACAGAAGTTTAGTCCTCTGATTTACAGCAACTGCATTAATACAATTCCATGTTTTGACAGAGCTGAAGACAGGAAACCCTTCGAAGATGCCTGGTATCTGAGGAGAGATTCAGAATAGTGAATCAGCAAGCCACATCAATGTGCTTTTGTGGGCTTAGAAAACCCTATTTCATACACATTGGGTCTACCATTAGCACACGGGGCACAGGGTATTGAGCAGTAGATGAAAGGTTCCCTAGTCCTTTGACTACACATTGCCCATTTCAGTCTTAAGACTCCTGGGAAGGGATTCCATCTTGTGCCATGCAAAACTTTCAGCTAGTAAATAAAAGATGCAATCCAATTGCATTCAGCCAAAAATTTTGCGAAAATATTTTTGATGAAAAAACTAACTGTAAAAGATCTTTTGCTTTTTTGTTCTCATTCTCTCCTCATCCCTGAAATGTCATCACTCTTTCTTGTTTTTGATTTTTGTCAAAGAGGGGAAAAAGAGAAAATTATGTAGAAGTACAAATGTATTTTATGACCAATCACCTGAAGGTCATATATAACTTTCATTTAACAAAAATCCCTAAGTTAATATTGCGTTTTAACTAGAAAAATAAAAGTAATTTAAAACATCATCTGTTTGGTAAAAACAGCTGTTTGCATTGCCATGAAAGCGATTTGGAGCTCTTTTGGTTCAGCTCCAAGGCAAGTCTTGAGTTTATTTGTCAGCTTTAACTGATTAAAGAGGAATGAGAAAAGTGACCTAGCTTTTCTCTTCCCAATATTCTCTTCCCGCTTGTCTTGTGCAAACAAAATAACCTTGATCACAAAATGTAAGTCTTACCTTAGTGAAATCTCTTGATGACTTGCATACTGGTTGTTTTTGAGAAATAACTCAATAAAGGTTTCAGCATTTCATCTTTTGTGTGACTTTATGTTTTTGGCTAAAGTGTATTTTTCAATAATCTAGATTTATATATCCTTCTGTGGAGGTGGAGAGCTCAGGCTCTAACAGAGTGGCTCCGACCCTTCTGTCCTTAAGGTGCAGATAACTATGGCTAAAAAGGGCCAAACCAGACAAGTGGAAAACAGAAAGGGGGAGAAAAGAAAGTTACTGTGTTTTCCAAGGAAGAATTTGCCTAAACAAACCCCTATATTATCCAGAAATTGTTGTGCTACCACAAAATCTGTGTGCACATCCAAATCCCATGATTTAGATACATACTTCCCTTCACAAAGCTCAGCTGTGGATGTCAGCAAATGTGTTTATTCACATTAACAAAAACCATGTCTTTAACCCTTTCCTCACCAAGTACTGCTTGCTGTATTGTCAGACAAGACAAATACCAATCCAAGTACGGCCATGGAGCACAGATGCTCTCCTGTTCCTCTTCCATGATCCCATAGGCTTTACTTGCTAGTGAAGGAAGTGCAGTTCTTCAGCCTTTATTCCTGCCTAATTGACACTTTGCATTTGACTGTGTGTCTGCCTAGGAGCTCACTAAGCCAAGGAACAGAGTATCAGAGGGTAATGCCAGTGTATGACAGTTGGCAGAACAGAGTTCAGCACTTTTCCCTAAAAGCAGGACTTGAACTGACTAGGGAACCAAGCAATTTCTCTTTGAAATGGCCTACTAAAGATCTGGACTTCTTAAATTACTTTCTCCTTTTCCAAGCGGTGCCCTTGCTTCCAAACTACTTTATAAATGGAGCAATAAGAGCTACAAGAAGTTGTATTAGATTACCACTAGATAGTCTCTCTTCTCGTAAGGATTAAAGTCTGTTATTCTCAGTGTATTTAATTTAGGCCAAATTCTAATTAAATACTTGATTGCGCACTGCATTTCACTGCTTTGCATGAAGAATTTCATCTGCTTGCACACTGTGTGGAATGGATACACAAATGTGCAATTACTTACTAATAATATTTTCTATAAATCTGCAGTTATAATTGAAAAAGAATTCTAGTGAGGTTTCGTGACTGCTACACACAAAACACAACAAAGCATAGCAAAGTAAGCAATGATAATGGCACCTTTTGCTTATGGATAGGTAATATAGGAGAAGTGTATATTACATGTATATTTATTACCTTCCTGCATAGCCATCTGAGTCACTATCCAAGGCAGCGTTTCTGCATCCAGCTCTCCTGTGGCATCACGAGGAGAAGGCACCCAAATGACCTGAGGCACCTGAGCCACTCAGATCTATTCCACCACCTTTCTCCTTAGACACTTCCCTGAATGCCTTCAGTCATGGCAGCCAGTTGTCCACATACTATTGATCATTTTAGTAAATAGTAAAGCATACAGTGAATTCTGTTGAATTGCTAGATTTTAAGCTAAGAATGCCCACAAGAGCAACCATGGATCAAAAGTGGTTTGAATTCTTTTTGCAATTGCTAGAGCAGAACACTCCTTTAATACTTTAAACAATATTACAGCTTTATTTTTCCCTAAAACTGACATTTATTATGAATGTTTCTTGAGTATACAGTCTTGTGTTTTATCTTTATAAAATAAAATATCAGGCTTTGCTTCACATTTATTATTAATGCAAGGTACACCAATCTCTCTTAAAACTGTTGTATCAGGTGATATTTGCAGGTGCAATTGTTTTGTTTAGCACATGTTATTTCAAGAAAGAGATACAGATAATGTTTCCCTCACAGTCCACGGGTTGGTATCTCAACAGGAAGCTGGACATACACCTTTATTTCATAATATGTGCTCATCTATAGACTGTTCCACAGCACTCTGCCTTCAGTGCCAAGAAAGTGCATTCACTAACATATTCCTATTTCCATCTTCACACAATATGCAAACAGCACATCATACACATCCCCATTACTGGAATGTCTGAAGGGAGTAATTTCTTGCAATCAGAGGTCAGTTACCACATTGGAGTGTGCTTTTGAAGACTGGTTATGTGCACTGTTGGTGCTGGTGATGCACGTCTGGAAAGAAAGGAAGTCTGATAGAGCTGGGATGATGTGCTGCCTATAGAATAGTGAAGTCTTGACCCTGTTAGGAAACCTGTCTAGAGAAATGTAAAGTCCTAAAGCAGGACAGAACCTCCACTGAAATAAAAAATGCCCTTAAAGGGATCCCCACTTCTGAAACGTGACATAAGGGAAACAAGGCCAGTGAATTGAAATGTCTGCTGTCTTGCTGGATGTGTTATGGAATTGGTTTGGACACCTTTTATGTTCTTTTCTTGATTAACTGCATTTTGTTTGAGGATATTATTTCTTCAGGACACTGCCCTAGTTGCACTTGGCACAGGTATTTGAGCTGGGACCTCTATAAGTAAAGTGATGGGCTTGCTGGGAAGATGAGCTGAAAGGCACAGCCATCTCACCTTTACATCAGTACTTAGGAGTACATAGTCCTATGAATTAATAGACAAAAATAGTCACTTCCAGAGGATCATTCACCTCTTAAGCTGGACGTCCATCTGCATTCACTGTACAGGTGATCACTTCTCACCCAGGCAGTTTGTTGAAAAACTCACTGGTGGTTGGATGGAGACCAAATCAAAAAAACAGCTCTGTTGTTGTTCAGATGATATACTAGAAGAGCTCTGAATGAAAGAGAGCATCTGAAGAAATCAATAGCTACTGGGTGAAAACAGAAGATATTTGTTTTCATTGCTTTGTTGTTTCATAGCTGTATGCTATTCTTTAAAGTTGTTTTTTTTAATTATGAATATATGTTAGTATGTTTTGGCAGTTATGTTTTGCTTTTTTAGACTTAAAAGACAAATACTCTTCAAGTTCAATAAGGGCTAAATTTTTATGCTTATATTTTGATTGTTGCTGTGTCTTAAAATCCATTGGCACCATTAGATTTTCACTGTGTATCAAAATACTAGAAACTAATATTTAACCCCTATGTTAGAAAAGCTAAAAAAAATATCATCTACTAAGAGTTACTGATTATTTACTGCTTATCTCTATTCAAGCGATCAGCCAACATATAACCAAATACACCAAAAATGCTCAAGCTGGCATTATATGTTCAGTGGGTGTAGAGACTGATGTGAAAGCTGTTGCAAATATCCATTCATGAAGTCCTCCACTATGATCAGAGGTAATGCAGTCTGTCATGTCAAAGTGTAGTTGAGTATAATTTCTGATGATATGGACATTGAAATGATGACAGGGACCATTAAAACTCATTTTAATTTGTGGGTACTTTGCCTATATCTGACCAGAAGAACTGAGAGAGCAGGAAAAAAGTGTGTAATAAGACAGAGAGAATTATTTAAGGAAAGTCAATGTTTGAAAATGCCAATCCTTTGCTATTAACTGCTAATTTTGAAAGGGACTTTTAAACTGAAGTATCTCTGTGTGGAAGAGTTTTCTGAAAGCCTCCTTCAAACTGCAGTGGGGAGGCAGCTAATTTTCCATGTAATATTATCTGAGGTGTGGAGGATCCTGAGACAACACAGCAACACAAAAGAGAGCACATGACCACAGTATTAGTTTCAGTGAGTTCAGTAGTACCATCTACAGATAGCACATTAAGTAATGAGTTCTAGCAGTCCAGTCAAGCTGCTTGTGCCATTTCCCTACCTAAATATTTTATATATAAAAGTATCACTGGGACACCAACAGTGAAATTATAAAAAGAAAGCATGCGTCTCTCTTTAGTGCCAAATATACTTCATTTGCTGGATCCTGCAGCACAGAAAGAGAGAAGACCAAGCTGAGTTAGTTATAAAATATGATATATTCTCTGATTTTTGCCACCAAACCAAATACATAGTGGCACGTGCCATGTCACCTTGTGGTGGGTGTAACAGCCTCTGAAGCTTTCTCAGCACTACTCCATCTGAAAAATGCAAGAAACCCATTTTCCAGTTAAAATATTTAATGGTAAAGTAATACACTCTCTGCTTTTAAATGATATGGGGAAATGGTTTTTGTTAATATATGTACTATCAATACCTTTACAAGGTGCTTACAAATAATAGCAGGCATCAGAAAGGACCGGCTCCTGTCTCAGGATGCTTTACATAAGGAGACTCAAAGTACTAATGAAAGGAATGAGAGTAGAGAAAACTAATTCTGAAATTGACAAATTATGTAATCTAATGATAGAAGTTTCAAAAAAAAAGAAGATGGAATAAAGAGGATGAAGACTTTTGTATGTGCTCAAAAGTTGTCTTTAATAATAGAAAATCTATGGAGCACACTGCACAACCCTATAGGCAACTGCATCACATACTACTGATCTCTAGTAGATACAAGAGAATAGACTTAAAACAGAATACCAATAAAACAGAATAGCACAACAATATTTGTTTACCTTTGTTTTTCTTTTTCAAAACATCCTAAAGATTGCTAAGGAATCAATCTAGCTGCTTAGGTCAGTTTGAGGAAAAAAAAAAAAAAATAAAGTCTTCCCAAAATGTTAATATAAGTGCTAAAATTTATATCGTTAATTGCTGGAATAATCAATAACTAATTTTCATTCTAAACTAGGTCCTTCATGTGTCTTAAATAACCCAATGGAAGATCATTTACATCTCAATAACAATCCTTAACAATGTCATGTCATCAAAATCCAAACTAAATCTCAATAATGTAGGTTAGTGACCAGTAAAGGACTTATTACCTTGGTCAGGTCCTTCGGGGCTATGGTGGGCCAATTGGTGAATGCCATTCTTATGTGCGGCTTTTGCTTCAAAACATAAGCATGTCATCCCATAGGAATGATCCCATTATTTGGTGCTATGTCATTTTCTAAATGGTTATAAGTTACACATATTTCAGGAGCCTGCAGCAGATTCATAATAGGAAGGTCAACCAAGCATAACAAAACAAAACAACAACCGAAAAAGGAAGCCAAAGCAGGCATCAAAGTAATATGCAGTAGAGCGATTTAAGATAAACAAATAAATAAAGCCTTGAAAGCTTATTTGGATCTTTACCTTGCTTTCATTAAAATGTTTCTGTGTAAGATGGTAATTAGCAGAAATGGGAAGTTAATGTATATTAGTCTTATGTACAAGCTAGGAAGAGAGAAAGGCATAACTATTTTAAGATGCATTTTTAACAATGCTTTTGTGATACCAACACTCTTGCTGATGATATTGAAATTTTTATGTTAATTAAACAACCCCTAACCACTCAGTACATCTCAGATATATACACTTTGTAATTACCTCCATTATTGAAATAGCTAGTTTGATTTATCCTTGCCACAGTAACATTCTAGCTTCTGTTATTTTTGTCTTTAGAAAAACATAGGTCCCAGTGAGGGAATATAAAACTATTACTGTAAATTAAATATTAAAGCTAACTTATTTTTGCATAAGAACACTGTCAAATAATGGTGATAACTATTCCTAAGAAATGAACATATTTTTTTACTATTTTTTGTAACACAAATTAAAATCTAATTTTCAGTTCTTTTGTAAATTCATATAGTTAGCAGGTTTAGTTTTACTGATGGCAGTAGCTTAACAGGGAGCTATTATAGTCTTAGCTTAGTGATTAAGAAATACAACATTTGTTGAAGAGCTAGGCCTTTTAGTCTAGAATGGATTATCACTTGATCCTTCCTTAAGCATTTTTATACAGGAGTGCATTATCCTTGGAGCCACCCTGGGCTCCATGCCTCATTAACCTGGGTGTTAGATAAATCAAAGGCAGCCTCAGAGACAAAGATAAGCAAACTGCAGGCCAGCAAGACGATGATGTATGGATCCAGGAGGCTAATAGGAAAGTATTGACAGGAAAATGGTGTGCTTATCCTGCAATCACTGCATATTGCAACGAGAGCTCCCAAAAGCAGATGGGATACACTTCAGGGAATGCAGGAGTAGGAGATTGTTCGGCAGAAATGGATCTTCACATCTTAAATCCTAACAAGAACTTTCTTTAGGGCTGCACTTCAAGCACAGCAGAGAGGTTAGTACCCAGGCAATTGCAAACTCTAAAAAGTAAATTCATGATAGGGGTAAACATTATTATTATTTTAAGATTGTAATATAACCACCAAGGCTGAATTCCGCATATGTCAAACATTAAAGCAAACACACTTTGAAGAGACAATACACAAAACAAAATTCCATATGCTGAGAAAAATAATTTCTGCAGCCTTCTGCAGAAAATAGCATTTCATCTGTTAATACCTTTCCAATGAGTAAGGTGGTGTGATTGGCAAAAAAATCTTGAAAAACAGGGTTATTTCTATGTTTTCCCCTTGTGCTTGTTTTCTCTCCAGTTTGAAAGGTAAGATATTCTAAAGAAGCTAAGTCTTAGCCACAAATCAATTCTTAGGTCCAGTAAGTGGTCAGCTTCCACTATTTAGAAAAAATGGAAAGTGCTCCAAGTTTTGTAAGGCCTGCTGCTGGTTTGCTGGGGTTTCTTTTCCAATACTCAGTTCACTAGATTGATTTTAGAAGGATTTGTTTGAGAGAGGTGGGGTTTTTTTTATTTTTAAACACAGATTAAAATATAGCTGCATTAAGGGAAAGACCCTCAGAAAGTTTTGGATCAACCTCATTACATATAGCTTCTAGAAAATAAAGCTGGATATGACATGGTTCATTCTTCCCTTTATTTATTTCCCTTAACCATGGTCTATTGTAATATATTTTGTCTTAAATGGGCTTAACTACTCTTTAAAAATATTAGGTGATCGCCGACATCATTTACCATACTGTCTTTTTCCTTCTGTACTTTGACCACCAGCCTAGTAATTTTAAAGTAATATTTCTGTGGAACTCCCTGGGAGCAGGAGCAAGCTCCTTAAGAGCATTTATCTTATTTTCCCCAGTGTTGTGACTTACTGGGGACAAGAGCCAGGATGAAGAACAGCCAGCAGCATCCTGAAAAGAGTAAACAGCTGAAAATTTGAGTTAAACTAAAATTGACATACAAAATTCGAGGCTATTCTACCAAGCCTGAACCAGTCAGACTTTTCAATTCCCAGCAACAGCTGGTGTTCAAAGAATGAGTGTGCCCTGAAGGAAGGTGCTGCTTGCAGAGATCCTGCGTCTCTTGCTGCAGAAGTGGGAAGGGGCACAGGTAGGAAACGGCTCAAGGGATGGTGAGAAGGAATTCATGTTGCCCCAGTACTAAGGTACAGATGAGTAGCACACTGGGTTCTCTCTCCATTTCTGCTATGGAGATACCAACCACGTCTGAGAACATGCTTTATTCTGCAAGTCTCACCTTTTCAATGAGTACCTTGGAAAGAAGCATGGTCACTGTAGGTGAACTGATGGGGAGATGGACACCTCTGGGACTAAGCGTCAGTTCTTGTTTCAGGTTGCTCACCTCAGCATTCCCAAGGCTTGATGCACCCAGGTGCTCAACAAAGGAAAATTTAGAAGGTGAGATGGTCCATCAACTCAGTACAATCCATATCTAATGTTACCATAGTGTATGGATTAAGGTTTGCACTTGACACTCCTAGGTAGAAACTCAAGGTAATGGGAGTTCATGTACTTGGCCTTTGGTGTGTTAGTTTCCCTTGCTGTATATTCATCCAATGTTTTTCTACCTTCCAACAGCCTATATCCAGCCTCTGTTCTAAAATTCCACCTGGCTCTATGGACTAATACCTCCTCCTCACTCATGTTCCTAGATAAACAACTTTTTCTTTCCTTGCAATCTTGGCATCAGTAGGGAAAAGGATGAAAACAAATGTGAGCAAACTTCTCTGTGGTTCCTTGGCTGATAAAATGGAAAAGTTTTGTAACAGGCTCAGGGAGTGCTGTGGGGGTAAATCCTGTCTCTCTGCCTGCTACAGGTTCTCACAGTGAGAAGGAGGAGGAGGAAGAGGATCTACAGCCTTTGGTGCTGACTTCAAACATCAGTCCCCTTTCCCAGCAGTTCTGCGACACACAACCAATCTCTACCAAGCAAGTGAAAAGAAAGCAAGCCACGGATTTATAATTTGGCTGAGACGGGAGAGGTTTGAATAGTGGTGGTGGGATAGTATTATCTGTAGTTTCAGCAGCATCTCTCTTTTCTGAGATGCTTCACCTTTTAAATAAAATGTTGAAAAAATATTGTTTCTAGCAAAATACTACATTTATCATCAAACCTAGTCCCAAAAATGCTGAACAATCTTTGCCAATTTTTTTCTAAATCAGTTTTTTTTCAGGCAAAAATATGGCATAGAAAATTATAGTCCAAATAGTCAAAGAGCAGCTGAATTAAAACCAACTGAACAAAGACTTTCATAATGGAAAATAGAAGAGAACTTGATGTATATGTTCATGAGAGGTCCAGTCTGAATTACTCTGCTTTGAAAGAGCTATAGAGCTTTGAAAATTACTTTCTTTTCATTTAGCGATTCTGAAACAATGCTTCAAGGAAATATCTAAGTGCAGAATTGCTCTGAGCCACCACAGAAAGAAAAAAGACCTAAATAAACTATTTTGTAATTCTGAAATTTCTAGTAGCAATATTTTTTTACTGTGGAACTTTTACAATTTCTGGTTATTGTTCCACCTTCTCTCTCACTACACCTTCTCCCTCAACAGAATATATAATTGCTAAATCTGTGATGCATACAGCCCTGAAAATTTGGGTATTTCTTCCTTGTATTCTGAAAATCCTTCTGCCATTTTCATCCAGAGGAATACCAGATGTGTCTTCTGTATTGTATTGTGCTATAATGTATTGTATGTGTGACAAAGTGTTGTGTAAGACTTTCTATTAAATTTGGGCATTGACAAATGGGATGAATCAAATCCTACAGAAATATAGAATTGCATACATAGTTACACATATAGTCACAGTAATAGTTACGAGTAGATATTGAAGGAGTTCAGTGCATAACAGATGCTATTGCTTATTTCTGTGACACTGGCTTCCAACCAGTTTTGGAAACTGTACCAACATCTACTTTGTAGGTTAATCAGAAGTTACAAACTTTAGAAAATCTGTCCTCAGTGTGGGTTCTAAATACACACGTTTTAAAGGATATTTCCTGGAGGGACACGTGGACCATTTTCTAAGTTAGATGCATCTAGAAACGGAGCTGACCTTCAAATTTACCTGATATGTTAAACAAAAACCCTATTTATCATGTATGCTCTAGGAAACCTCCAATCAAGCCTTTATACAAGCAATAGTAATGCAAATCACACCACTTTCAAAGCAACATGCTTAATAAATTAAAACATAAGTCTTATTTACCTACTTACTCACTTCTCAGTCAGCATGAGTTGATTCCCTGACAGGTTTACTAAAATACCACTTGTTTCGCTATCATCACTGACAGGAAAAAGAAAATGACAAGTGCGTTTTGCAGCTCAGCAGGTAGCTAGAAAATTTTGCAAGGCTTTTTTTTTTTATATGCATATATATAATGTATGTTATATATTTTCATTTAATAATAATAATAACACATAATAAGAAATACAATACTATAATACATGAAAGTATAAGCTGCATTTTAATGTGTGTATATATATGCACATATGCATGCACGTATATACATTTCTGACAGTAATCCCCAGCGTGAACAAGGCATCCTGAACATTCTGCCCCTCTGAATAATAGACCAAAATTAACTAAGCGTGGCCTGAATGCTGTGCATTTTCCAGCCTCTTCCCTGCTTTGGATTTGCTTGCTGCACTTTATCAGGCGCCCCCCAGGATCCTGGGGAGCAGGTTGATTAATGCCCACGCGGAGCAGCGGAAGGGGCGCTGGCAGGCGGGTGGGTGCTCAGAGGAGGGGCAGGGGCTCGGCTCTGTGCCAGTGCTGGTGGTGCCTTTCACATCCCTCTGGGCTCTGCCTGTTATCTGCCTGCCCCCACGGCCAGCAGCTGTGCTTCCCGATGGCCTGATGGACTGGCTCGTGTACCTGGGGACGCAGGCAGGGTGCATCCATTACTCATTTGTGACAATAACCAATCGAGGAAGATGTAGAACTCAATTCCAGCAGAAAGACCTATAATGTGGGAGTCAGGAGGTTATCGCTGTGGGACGTGCACCTTGCTCCCTACCCCTCTTATCGAGAGCTTTACGGCCCCTGCTGGAGCAGCATCTTGTAAAGCTGAGGGCTGCAGATCTGGGGCCCAGATTAGCATGCATCTTCCTAAATGCTACAACATTTAATTAAAAAGTAGGTGTTAGTCAAATTGTTACTGGCTGAGAAGATGCTTTTGGTAAACAGGAGGCAAAAGCTAAAGTGTTTTAACACAGAAGGAGCTGTCAAACAATTTGCTTAAATCATATCTTTGTATAAAATGACATGTTTCTCACTATTCTCATTTCACTGTGAAATTTTGTACAAGGGACCAGCACAATCCCAAATCCATGCCACAATGCCTGCTAATCCAGGGAGAACCTGTGATTAAGTACTGCCTAAAAAACTATAGCACTTGAAAAATGGCAAAGGACGTAGCTTTTGATAAAGCACAGATGTTGTTTGATGGCTACCTATTCATATTGAAATGTTCTGAGAAAGAGCCTTTATTTTAGAGAGGAATTAGTAAAAAAAACCTCCGGGAAGGTCATTAGGGTATGTGCAAAAATAAGAAGAAATTAAAAACTCACTTGGGAATTTAGAGACTTTTCACAAAATATCTTGATCCCAGGAGGATCCAGGTAGACTTTTTAGGCACCTTAGTTGTTTAAAACAACTTAAACTTCTGAAAGAGCAGAGAAAAATAGTACTCATTTATCATTAATGCCTTATATTATATTTAGGAAGCTCATTTAATCAGTCACAGTGACCACAGATTCTGGCAGTACCTTAGCAAACTGTGCCTGAACTTGAAATGGAAAGAAATAGTTTGAAAAATGGTTTTATCAAGGATAGACAGTTCTGGGTTAAGAGTGTAAAACTCTTGATTACCAAATTAGTGGTGGATGATATCACCATCTGCATCACCAGAATACAGAATAAGAATTTAATTTTATTTCTACATAAGATTATAATCCTATTCACATAGCTATAAATCAGTAGATCTAATAAAAACAGCATTCAAAAATACTCTGTAATCTTTTTACACTTTCAAAGAAACCTTGTAACATATTTTTAAACTGGAATGAATGAGAGGTTCATCCGCAGAATATTTAGGCATAAAACTGACAGACATTTTTATGCATCTATCTCCATTTATATCTACTTTCTTTAGGAGAGTATTTCATGATATATGAATGGCATTTTAGCATAGCTCATTTTAGTATGCTTTCCTCTGTACTTTTCCCAGGTTTATTAACATATTTTAACCTTTTTTCAGCATTACCAATGTGGACTTTAGCAAATATTAATTATTCAACAGCATCAAAAGCCTTGTAAAGGTAGGATGAGAATAGAGACGGCAGTAAAGAACCTTCTACTTTGCGACCCTAGAATAAAATTAGCAGAATTAAAAATTATATTGCATCAGAAAAAAATCAGAAGAAGTAAGACTTAGAGAAATATTTAGGGCATGGGGAATAAGAGCATCCTTGAGACAGTGAGAGACAAAAAGAAGGAGAAATAAATTTGAAACTGGAAATAAGCAGAGTCAAACAAGCTCTGAGTATTGAAAATTAGTATTTGTATAAGCAGAGAGGAGCTTGCAAAAGAAAGATGAGAGAGGGAGGTGATCACACAGCTACTGAGTGAACACATCTACAGCTGGGCTATTTTGCAGAGGCTTGAAGAGCCAAAGCCCCATGATACTAAAAGATAAGAGCAGCAAGATCTGCCAGGTGACCACCAACCAGAGTGTTCCCTTCTTCTCTGAAAGGGCCAGAGCAGCCACTCTGAAAAACCAGGAGAAAGTTTCAGCAGTTTATACTTTGAGGAGTGCAATCTATTATTCCTATTCTCCACTGGGAAATCAAACCCCTTTAGAGAATAAGGAATGAGCAGAGCCAAAATAGCCAAAGAAACGGTGAGGATCTGGGGATTTAACAGCTCTTTTATATGCAGCAGGAGAATACAAATAACCTCAGTCTTGTGAAAGAAATTAAGGACATTTCTGTCTAAATCTCTCTTGTGAGATTTTTAGACCTTCAAAATTTCAAGAAATTCCAAGCTACTGAAAAATCAGCAGAGCCTACATACAATAGGGCCTTTCTGGAAAACAACACAGCCTATATATCATAAAATTGTAGGTATCTGGATTGTTGGTCCAAGCATTGGTACTGTACAAATATTGCTGTGCTTCCTGGAATGGCTAATGCATGGGCCTGCCACTGCAGTGCCTGAACACAATTCAGGAACAGCTCCAGCCCAAGACTGCTCTCTCCCTGTTGTAAGGGGAACTAGCTGTGCTCTGCCACTTGTTCAGGGGATTGGAGAAGAGCCCCTGACCCACTAAGCTTTCTAGTACAGACTTTGGGTTCCTTGTTCCTAAAGCTGAAGTAGTCTAAAGGACAGCATGTACAGAAACTACTGGGGAAAAAATTATAAAATTAATAGAATCCTTTATGCTGGAAAAGACCTGAAGGATGGTCCAGTCCAACCACAAACCTAACACTGTCAAGTGCACCACTACTAACTCATGTCTCTAAGTGCCACATCTACACATCTTTTAAACTATTAAACACATCCAGGGATGGTGACTCAACCACTTCCTTAGGCAGCCTGTTCCAGTGTCTAATAACCCTTTCCATAAACAGGTTTTTTTTTCCTAAAACCCAATCTAAACCTCCCTTAGTGCACCTTGAGGCTATTTACTCTTATCTTGTTACCTTGGAAGAACTACCTACCTTGCAGGTAGTTGTAGAGAATGATTAGGTATCCCCTGAGCCTCCTTTTCTCCAGGCTAAACATCCCCAGCTCCCTAACTGTTCCTCATCAGACTTGTGCTCCACACCCTGTATCCCTTCTCTGGAGTCTCTCCAGCACCTCAATGTCTTTCTTGTAGTGAAGGATACAAAACTTAATCATATGCCACTCAGAATACATATATATATATTCAAAGGTGGGGTATATATATATTCACAGCGGTATATGACTATATATATATGTCATTATGAGCATGTCATGTACAGTAAAACTATTTCTGATGAACTTTTCAGGCAGGATGTCTACAAGTTGAATGCCTAAGTCAAATTAGTGACGTATGGTACTTTAAAATCATCAGGGAGAAATTAATCTACTTCCAAAAGCAAGCCCAGGCAGTTCAGGTTTGCCTCTTAGAAGGAGGTGTTGCTTCTCCTTATTGGTAATCCATACAGCACAGAAAGATGAGATCAGCCTTAGATTTTAGATGGCTAAAGTAGGAAAAATTAGTTCTACTTCTGTGACTTTTTGGCCATTAAGACAATGCAGCATCAAATGTGCAAATCAGAAACACAGCCCTTGTCTCCTCCTTCTCTTCACATTGACTTCCCACTTCATTCTCCCTAACAGTGAGATTTGTCTCTCCACAGGTAAAAACTGAGTTTCCGTTTTCCAGCTCACTCTAGTTTCGCTGCAGGAAATCCAATAAATGCTTGTAAGATAGTGTCAGAAAACATTGAAAGGAGAGAAAGCATGGTGGAAAAATAACTTCTGTGGAGGACTGTCTGAAAACAGCATTCACAAGTTTATTTTCATTTGGTATTATCTAGACAGGAACACTTTGAAATATTATACAGCTTAACTAACTTTAACTAGTGTGCTTTTCTGAGTTAGCCCTCTAAACATGGGGTGAATCTGTAATAATAACTTTAGTCATTTTTAGGTCAGCTGTAGATTTAATTAGGTAAGCATGTGAACTTCAGCTTAGAGATGAGGGAAACAAGTTCAGACCCATGTGGTTAGATCCAGATAGTTCACCGTGTTTTTTTAAATTAATATGTAATAAACACTTTTAATCAGTATACAGTAAATTCCCATTGTTTTTCATGCTATTTAGAATTACCTGGTCTCTACCTATGACCAAAATGTTTGTGAATGCAAAAGGATCTATCCAGTTCTGCCGCCCAGTTCTAATCAGCAAAATTACACTGGTGAAAAGGAAAATGCTTGTGCTGAGACTGATTATTTTTGGTTCTAACATTGAGCTTGTGCCTTTTTTAATCAACTATAAATTAAGTTTAAAAAAATCAGGTATACACTAAAGAAGTTAGCGTATAAGTTCCATTAAAGAATCATTTAGCTACAGTAATTTCATGACTATAAGGTACACCCTTTTGACTAAAATTTTGATCAGAATCCGGAAGTGCGCCTTATAATCCAGGGTGCCTTATAGTTGTGAAATTACTGTACATCTCTGGCCTATCTGGATGCAAATCTCTGTCTTGCTGGAAATAGAATAAATGTATATATAACTGAATTTCAGTATCACTGTATTTGATGGAACACAGAATTTCAGAAACATGTTCAAAGCTCCATGGAGCATGAAAAAACACTCCCAGTACATATATGCAAACAAGGAGAAATTCTTCAACTTAATTCAGTAGAAACTGGTAAAACATAAAATTTCAGATCTGAACTTAATTCAGTAGAAACTGGCAAAACATTGAAAAATTTTAAGCTGTCCATCACTTTTAAGTAGAGTTATACAGAAAAAATATTCAATAGTAAAGAAAATTTAAAAATCACCTCAGATCAAAGGGTTCCACTTAAAATCAGAAAATCATAGCTTGGATAGATAGTGGAAGTTTGCTTGTTAGACTTTGTTACCACCAAAAGAAAAGTTAAGGCAAAGTCATAAAAATATCTCAATAAGAAGAGCTATTTATTCAGTCTTGGACAGCTGAAGAAATGCTCAGAAGTCTTAGCGCTTCTCCTGTGTTCCTCCTCTTCCATGGTGGATTACACTGGTGGATTGACATTATATCCCAGATAAAATTATACATTATTTCATATCTGAATTTTAAATTTAAAAGTTTAAACTTACCTTAAACTAAATTAAACTAAACTAATCTAAACTAAAAATTAGCAGCTTAAAGTTTCGATGCTTTGATTTTCCCACAATGTATTTCCACTGTGAGAGGTAGGAAATAGTGCAAGTTTTGACAGTTTATGTTTTGAAAAGCATTTTATATAGTTTATATTATTTAAGAGTCATTGGAATAGCAAAATAAAATATATAAACCTATAAACATAATAAAACAGAATAGAAATTAATGGCAAAATATAAAATGCAACACCTTTGAAACAAAGTGTGGAAACAAACAAAAAATTGACTACATTTCACCTAAAACATAAATAGGCTTTGATGATTTTTTAAAATTAAGTTTTTCAAAGCAAGATACTCCTGGAACCAATACACTTGCTTGATGAATTCAGACCTTTTTCAGCAAGGTTATTCTCTCCTATAGGTTTTTCATGGGAATCACACTGTTAATATTTTGTCATCAGGACAATTTATAAGGTGTTGATTGAATTTTAGTAAGGCAAAGTGCAAGACTTTTCTCAGTCATAATTCCCAACCAAGCTAGCCGGTGTTCTATTCAAACTGAGGTGAGAAGCCTAATCCAACAGAATGAAGCTTTAATGATTCAATGGAATTTGCAAAAGGGTCCTAATAAAAACTTACAACAACAAAAAAATTGCCAGTTGGTTTGTTGCTGTTAAATGTCACTATAATACTTAAGAGGTGGAAATACTGCTCACTTTAATAGGAAGCATGTTAAAAAATAATAATGAGGGAACTTAAGTAATGCCAGCAAGGTCAATGACCACTCACTATATTTGTAAAATACATCTGTCCCCTGCAAATCTCCAACCTTCCCTTCATAGATCAGTATACAGCCCACACTTTAATTGCATTTATGTCTGCTCATGCGGAAGAGACCTGCCCCAGCAAAATGTGATGCTGTATGGAGAAATAATTATCTAATTAAATATGATTTTCCTGTATTTTCTTCTCAATGTGTTTGTCTGCCAATGTTTTCCTCTCCCTTTCCTTCCATTATGTCCCTTGTAACGGAGATGAAGCAGCCTTGGTTTCCAGTGAGATGGGAGGATAGCAGCAGGTCCACAGGAAGAATTCAAGATGCTTGCCATAACCCATCTACCACATACAGCAAACCAGGATTTTTTCCAGGATTATTCAGAGCCAATGCAAGCCTGCAACAGACAGTGAAATGTTTGTCTTGAACACCCTATGGTGATTCTAATGGAAGAACAGTTGTTCACAAGTATGCAGAACTCCCCTCTTTTTCTTTTTTCTTTTTCTTTAAATATTTTCCTGTTTCATTACAGAATCTTAACTTTTAAAAAATTTCCAAGTTATCCACATTAAAAAGCACTGACAAGTACAGAATACTTTATGAAAACTTCAGACATGATTCAAGCCTAAAACATTATTCTAGCGAAATCACAATATATGCCTTGTATGACTTCAGTTTCAAATGCATAGCTTCAAGACTCATACAACGTTTGTCCAAAGTTTCAGAAACCCCAGTGAACTGCAAACATATTTTCTCTGGTTTGATTTGTGGATTTGAGTTCTCATATATATTACATTTTATAAAAAAACTTGTTAATTGTTTTTTTAAAAAAAAGACTAATAATAACAGTAAACACACCATATTTTTCGGACTATAAGGCACACTGAAAATCCTAAAATTTGATCCAAAACCAGCAATGCCCCTTATAATCCGGTGCACCTTATATATGAACCTTGAGTATTGAAGGGATCTCAAAACAATTTCTGTTTCACATTGCACAGCGACAAACATGAAGTTCACAATCAAATAACCATGAGCAGGCACGTAAACATCCCTCGGGTCCATCCCTCCCAATTTTATGCTAAAAGTTGTGAAAGTTGCGCGTGGATCTTCGTTGCAAAAAAAAAGGTACGCCTTATAATCCGGTGTGCCTTATATATGAAAGTGGTTTGGAAATTTACCGTTAACTGATACTGCGCCTTATAATCCAGTGCACCTTAGGGTCGCGAAAATACAGTAATTTAATTTTAATGATATGTAAGTTAGCATTAAAATATAAAATACACAGTTTCAAAACAAAACTTACATTTGTGTAAGAAAATCTCTAGACTCCTAAAGATTAAATACTTGTCTCTGATAGTTTTGGTACTACTTGGGCAAAAGCAGAAAATGTGGCCAAATATTGCTCTGAAGTTTGTCTCACGTGACTGTAAAATCCAATGTACATAGATAAATATCCAAAGAAAAATCTGTAGAGTAGAGATTTAGTCATTACTTCTATAACAGTCCCATAATATTGTAAATGACTGTAAATTATTGAAGTCATCCTTTCAAATACAATCACACACAAAACAATTTTTTTTATCCAATGAAAAGCAAAATATTTGATTTATCTGACACCATTGGATTTATATTACATTGTTTTACTGGCTGACCATTTCATTTAAGAGATATACACTTTAATTCTCCACAGACTTATGCATATGTTAACACTGAAGCAGAGAAACTCATTGCTTGAGATCAAAGGTGCAACACAGGCTGGAGCTCCTGTTACTTCGAAGAGTAATAAAAGCTCTGGGTCTGGGTTTTTTTTTTTAATTTCCCAATGTGAAATCCCTTGTATTTTTCCCCAAGCCAATGCATGTGCTTGGATCTGCAAGATAATCTCAGATAACACCATGAAGCAGCTGTTTGGATGGACTACCCAATGGATCACCTCTGTGGGCACATGAATGACCCTTTTCTCCCCCTCACTCAACATTCTGTGTAACAAGATACAAGAAGGGGCTGAGGAATAAAGCTCAAGGCCTATCCACAACTTTACTAATCTGCTACAAAATATGCAATTGGCTTTCTGGATGTTCTCATACTACATTTTTCTTATCTTGACAGATATGTGCAGAATGGAACCCCCAAGCAATTTCAGAGGAGGGGTCCTGAAGCCAGGACTAAAACCTCACACCATGCTGTACCTAGAGCCTCGGGTTTCCTTCCACTGACTTCCACCGCCAACATACACGACTGCAGTTAAACAATTGTTCACAGAGATGCACAAAAGGGGTTTTAGGCAGAAAAGAGAAATACAGACATACATCATGTGCCAGAGACCTCTGCAGAGGCTTACCATGGTGAAGGTTTTAAAATTCTCTGCATACAAACAGTTAATCACCACAACCATTTAAAATGTCAGTGGAAAAAGAAATGCTTTCCAAGAGCATATAACTGCCCAGATAACTTTCATCAGCCCAGCCACATGAAAGACCCAGAGGCAACTGCAAAACCACCATCAATACCAATGCCTGTGGAGTCCTCTCTGGTGCCAGATCCTGCTGCTTTGGCTGTAAACAATATCTCCTGTAGTGCTGCATCTAGGATCTCTGGCTGCCAATCAAGCAGGAAGAGATGGAGAAGGAGGAACTGTCTAATGCACTTGAGTAAATGTACTATTGCCATTAAGTGCTATATTTTATACCTTTGTGGAGTATGTGGTTTTGCAAAAGAGCAAACCTCCAAAATGTTAAAAACTCGTTGCAGAGAAAATGTAGTGGCAGCTTTGATGCTTAATTTCTATGAATATGAACATTTTTATAGACTTCAGTCTCCCCACAAAACATTAGGCTAATGGACACTGGGCAATTCTTCTTAAGCAACTTTATGGTCAGTATTTCTAGCAAGTTTGGGTCAATCTGGGTGATACTCATAGTGAGCAAGAAACAGCAGATGGTGTTTGCAACATGCATTCCTCTTCCTCATTGGTCCTGACATAGGTGCTCCCACTGAGAGCAGGGTTTATATGCTGAAAGCAGACAGGGAACTCGTGGTTTTAGGCTGCACACACGGCACACACTGAAGCACTTGCCCTTAGCAGTGCCATAATTTTGCACCTGTGTCTGAAGCAGTTCATTTTGCTTCATTGTGAACAAGGCTAAATATGATGCCCAAACTGGGAATATCTGATTTTGGTGCCCTTTTTTGGCTGTTGTCTGGTCAAACTCTTGGATTAGTCTCACATAATGGCTCAGATTATCATGAGACTCAACCCAGTCATTGTATTTGTGTTCATTGTAAACTCAGGACATAATCAATTGCAAAAGAGCAGACTAGGCTCCAGCCTGCAAACACAAACTGTCTAGTTTTTATAAGGGTTCACATTTACCACAGCGGCTGTGATGCCACTTCCACAAACCCATCTGAATAACACAGGAGTGACAGACTGCAATCCTAGATATCTAGTCTATAATTACTCTGTATTTATTTAGATATGTCAGCAATAGAATCTGCATCAGGGGCTAATTGCCCCTTCAGTTTTATGCTAGTAATTGACTGCAAGCCCAGAAGTGCAGGCAGAAGGAAAAAAAATAGAAACAGAGAGGGGAAAAAAATCTACTGAAAGCCAAATATAAAACTTATCTCTGAAAGCTCTGGTATTACTTGGCTAAAAATGAAACTGTGAATAATTATTGCCATCAAATTTCTACTAATGAAAATAATGTCCACTACAAACATACTCAACAACTGCAGACTGTGTCTGAAGTTATACTGTAACCATATTGCAGTTTCCCATCTCAGCTGTAAGCTTTTCTTCCAAATTGAAGCAACTCCTCATTTATAGTTAGATGAGAATATCTTAGGCAAACAAATGAACTCAAATGGCAGTGCCAAATTTATCACACAGTTTACTAAAGCTTAGAAACTCCTGGCAATACATAATTAAACAGCACATTGACTTTCTTTTTGTTCTTTCTCTTTCTTTCTTTCCTTCTGGGACTAGCTAATCAGAACAATTAGAACTTTTCTATAAATTCTTCAATGGGTCAACAGAATGCAAAAATTAATGCCTCAGTAAGGGTATTTCAGGGTTTTTTTTTTTAAATCTCCTTAATATTATAAAAATATATTTCTAATATGTTATATTAAATATATGAAATATATACAGGCAAATTATTAGCAAGGAGTTGAACAATGAGTTGATTCATCAGTTCTTGACTGAAATGATATTACTGAAGGACAGAAATTTACTTCTGAGTTACAAGTAAGATGAAATTTAGATTCAGTGTGTTCCATGCTATTTCTGTATCAAATAGATATTACACAGCTCAAAATCAAGTATAATGTAATACTAAAACAGCATAGGTGATTAATATTTGAGACTGATTAATGCAGAAAAAGAGAGGATTATACTGTGAGACATTTGTTTTATTTTTATCAATTAGCTTAATCTTTGATTTGAATTCTACACCCTCTGGCATCACGAAGATGCTTGTTTCTGCTCTTTTTTTTCCTTTAAACAAAGGATTATTCTTTCTCAAAAGGGGATTGTCAAGTTATTTTATTGTTTTATGTCACACAGGGGAAAAATGCTTTTGAGGCATTACCTCTGAATTTAGCAGGGACGAGAGTTTACTGCTATATAACCATTAGTCAATGCAGTAGCTGAAACCTTAAACAAAAGAAAACAAACTACAAACAGGCAAGCATCCCCTAAAGGCACATCAGAACACCAGAGAGAGGAAGCATGGATTTCAAACACGGCTGCCCAAGCATGTGCTAAATATTGCCTCTCCTGACTTTAAACAGCACACCAAGGAATACAACATCACCTTCTAGTCTCTGAAACAATACTAGGAAGCAAGAGAAAAAGAATTTAAAGGGTTTAGAAAATGCACTTTACTTCTATTCTTTTCTTTATTTTGAGGCTTCATGAAAATTATATCTCCAAGCCACTAAAATCTTTCAGTATAAGGGAACCCCACCATAAAGCCACTAGAAAAATAGGACTAGACCTCAGATGCCTTATTTCATGATATGTACTTCACCAAAACAAGCAAACTGCCTGATCCTTGTGAGTTGTCTCCCACAATTACTGCTCACACTGTGGTTATGAGCCACAACAAAGCTTTAGAAATATTTTTACCATGGCTGTACAATTGCATGTTCAAACAATTGCCAGGGCCACATTTGCTTTCATGGATGATCACCAGCCTGGGGTAACTGTAAGTACTTGGAAGGAGCTAATTAGAGAACTGTATTTCATCCTGATATATGGCCAAATACTCTACAAATAATACGTACAGTGAAAAGCATCTAATTTATGCTACTTGTGAAAAAGGAGGGCGATGCCTCTAACACAAATGAGAAACATTAAATACATTCTATTTTCTTAGTTTCTTTCAACTGGCATATTAACCATGAGTTCAGAATATATTGTTGATGTTATTCAAGAGAGTGATTGCTTCATTAATTTAAGTATTTGTCAACTCAGAATAAATTGTAGGTCACTGATTTGAATACAATCTACATCTGAAATGAACTGAGACTGTATCCAGCCACCTCTGCAGAATCATTTTGACAATTTAGAGTTTCAAGAAGGAGTACAAATTACACTATCTGGTGGTTGTTCAATGGTCTCTACATCCTGAGCTCCTCTATAAAGATGGATGTCCAGCATGCATAAGCTTACATCTGTAAGTAATTGACTGAAAAAAAAAATGGCTCTGTCACAGTCCATCTCCCTAGGAGAGCTGCCTATCCAAGGATGCTGGCGTAGGGAGGAGCTCTGATATTGGTACTTGATACACTTTTGAAACCCAAGATCCCACAACTGCTTCTTCAGTTTGCAAGACTGAACCTGACCATTCCTTTGTCTGTAATGACAAGACAATTTGCAGGAGTCACTGGGAAAACAGAGAAGGCAGGAGGGAGTTTATAGGAGACAGATGCAGAGCAATAAACTGATTCCAAGCAAAATTATGAATTTAACATGTCAAGAAAGGAAAAACTCCAGGTAAGAATGACAGTTTCAAAAAGAGTAGGTATCAATCAGGTCTTTAGAAAGAGTTTTCCTGTGTTTGGTCCTCAGCTGTTTTTGTGAAAATGTGGAAAGGTAAATAGAAGCTGGATAAGGCTTTTTTCAGGGACCAAGCTCCATGCAGCAAATGAAATATTTTGCCATATTTTATTCCTTAGATTGATTCTTTCTGACAAGAGCATGACCTCATGGGATGATGTCTAAACTCACTTTCAAATCTTATGACCACATAAGATCAACAGAAAGCAGAGGAAACTTCCCTCAGAGAGAGGTGTTTTTCCCAGTGTCACAGCACTGTGATTAAATGGGAGCTGCCATGCTGGGTCCTTTTTTCCATCACTGATGCTGGAGCTTCCCTTCAAGCCAAACCTGCTCTCTACTTTCAACAGCTTCAAAGTTTCTGCAACAGGACCTAGTTTCAGTGGGACAGCAGAGCAAAAGGCAAAGAACTGAGCATCTTTTTTTCACATAAAAGACATGGGACTGACGTCTACTAGGTAAAAAAAGAAAGGCTCCACCTAATTCACTTGGTGGTTGACATTGCTTTCAGTACTAATAAAGAACAAATGCTTCCTTATATGGTCAGATTTTAATATTAAAATCACAATCTGTTATTAAAATCACAATCCTTGAAAAATCTACTTTTTAAAGGTATTTTGGGAGTCTTATTTGCCGGAAATGTACTAAAGATGATACAAACCATATGCTATACTACAGCCTTGGAAAACAGACCTTTTCATTGGATAATGATGTGGTATGAGAGATATTTCATCTTTCCTACATTTATTTGACAAAGATTAATTTAATTCATTCTATCACATTGAATGATACATTTATATTCAGTATGTAGTTTAAAATTTCATAAATGATTAAAGTCTTTGCCATTTTAATTATAATATGAAGAGAGCAGCTAGAACTTATTTGCAGAGAATAATGTTCAAGTCAATAAATTTGGTAAGTTCTCCTGACAACATATAAATGATGACTTCAGTTGCCTGAGTACCTGTGGAAGACAGCCCGATAACAAGAGTTCTTGTGTTTCTTTTCCAGCAGAGTGAAGCTGGAGTCTGATCACTTCCTAACTTCAACAACCTCCTTTCAGCAACTGTTAGCAAACAATTCATAGAGCTTTAAGAGTTGTTCTATATTCCTGCACTAATGGAAAAGGTCAGCCAGCTAAGCAGAGGACTGCAGACACCTATCATCTACCAAGCCATAAGCTATAATTCACCTTACCATTGTAAAGAAGAAGATTCTTCACCCTGGAAGAATCAATAAGGGCTCTGAATACAGAAGGCAAGTTTTGACCTAGCTTTGCATTATGTAGGCAATAGTTTGGCTTTCTTCACGCTCACCCCTCGTCTGTTTGAATCACAGAGACCACACCTAGTTAATCTCTTGCACTAAATGCCAAACCAAAAGCCTGATGCAAAGATTTCATTGACTAATTTTGGCTTTAGATGAGACCCACATGTATCAGCCACTACAAGAGGACTATCCAAGATCAAGTGGTGACATTAGTACCTGTCCACAAGGAAGTGAACCAATACAGGTAGCACACAAGTCAGACATAAATCTGACTTGTCAGATTTGGCAGTCTGTTACTGTACTTTGACTTAAGCATTGCAAAAGTATTGGAAGGAACTTTGGATAACTTCATGCAACCGACCATATTCTCCTCTGGTTCATATAGAATAATTGAAGAGAAAAACAATTGTTGAGTTGAACTTCACACAATTTTCTTCCTTAAAATTGGGAGTACAGTAGAACCTAATTTTTTTTTTAATTTATGGTCTTTTTTGGTCTAAGAAATTTGCACAAAATCATGACAAGTAGAGTGCTTATTTTAGAAAGAGAAATATTCATAATCTTCTCAAATTTGAAACACTATTAAAACTAAAAAAAAGTGTTATTTTTTTTCTCTTATCTTAATTAAAAACAAATCAAACAACCAAACAGCAAAATAACCCAACAAATAAAGCAAATTTGATCAAATTGTTTGAAAAAGAAAAATGGCTTTAGGCTGCGGAGTCATATGCCAAAGTATAGCCCAAAGGGGGTCAAACCAAAGGAATCAGAAAGTCTTCTTGAAAAGGAGGACATATAATGGGAACGACAACAGACCTTTAACTGTAGCAGTGCTGCTGGGTGCCACTATAATGAACTGAAACCTACAATCTCCCAGGGTTAATAAGACACCTGTCTTGAAACTAGCAGTCATATTGGTTTTCCAAGCCTGCCACAATACTTAAAGTCTTGATGAAGTTCTTACTGTGCCAAAGGAACTTACTAACAAAGCCACTGAGTCAATTTAACCTAGTGAAACTGGACCCCGTAGACTGGGTTATCAGAGTTTTGTATTGAGATAATTACAGCACTAAAGAGAGCATATGGGCTGTCAAGGCTGGCACATGGCCTGCGCCAGCTGTTACCTGGGTGCTTTGGAAAATCTACTGAACAGCATTTTGGACACAGAACAGCTATATGTAGTTTTCCAAGATATCTAGTGGGAAATGCTCATAATAAATTTATTTTTTATATGGGGAAGGATTGCACTCAATAACATGACTGCAAGAAGTACAACCTTACACTCCAAAAGGAAACTACCAGAGGAAAACAATTTTACATGGTAGTGAAGTGTACCAATAGCAAGCTTCACATTGCTATAGAAAGTAAACTATTTGAGAAATTAGCTTTTGTATAGCCCAGCTGAAAGCAATACTGAAATACTCCCACTTAGAAGCTTTTCTAGAAAAATGCCTCCGAGTCAATGGGATTTATCCTATTATTCCTGGTATTACTGCTCCATGAAAAATGCCTTCCAAATGCAATGCCATAGCTAATCAATTACTAAGAACAGTTATTATTGATTAGCTGTGATGCTCTTACAGGGCCTGTCTTTATGAGGAAATATCACCAAGGAAAAAGTTTCAGATAGGATGTGTCCAATGAGTTACAGAGATATCAAACAGAAACATGCCCAGGCAGAATACAACAAATGGAAAAACCAAAGATACCAAAATTTCATAAAGTGTGAGGACTGGAAATTATGATTGTTGGATTCAAGAGGATTACAGGAAATTATATTAATTGTTTAAATAAGTAGACTTAATTACCGAAACAGAACTTCCTAAAATGCAAGATTATTCTAACTTTGCCTTTGCCTGCAGTACTTGCAATATCTATGATCTGAGAGAATGACTGGGAGAAATGGAGACTGAAAAGTCATGAGGGAGTCAATGCTTAATTTCCAAAATCTCACCAAGTGCATCAACGTTTCGTGAGCAAAATCTGTTTGCCATTACTATGGCTGGGATTAGTGGCACTGCATAGCTCTGAAAAATCCATGCAAGATCCCAAATCTTAGTTTCTCAAACCAAATTAAACTTAGAAAGTTGAGGAAATGAAGCTCCAGCTTCAGTTTCAAGTCACCTTAACGAGCAAAAACACAGATTCGTTCCTCTGACATCATTACCTTCATGGATCTAACGCAAATATATCACTATTTGTTTCACATAATTCAATTTCATGTCTTCATGAATCTCTCGAGAAATTAATGGATGGAAAATTTAAGATCTAGTATCTCTTTGAACATGCCATTTCACTAGGAACCTAATGAACCCTTCTTTCCTCCTTTTCTGACTCAATAATACAACTTCATTGCTTGTGAAGAAGTGATTGTAATAAGTCGGTTCAATTAATAATTTTCTGCATGCTGAAATTTTAAACTTTGTTGTTCTGCGTCAGCATTAGTAATGCATAGAAAAGTTGAAGTACTAACAATATTGGTACTATATATTTTTCAAGGCAAAATCTGCCCTTTTTAGCTCTCTAATCCCCTACTTGATTGAAAAGGAATGTATTTTGGAGTTGAAAAATTCAGCTATTAAATTTAAAAATTTTAACCCTGTCCTAAAATCATTAGGAAATCTGTTTGTATCTCCTCAAATTAAATGCATTATTGCACTATTTTTTGCAAGCTTTAGCAAACAACAAAAAAAAATCCCCCAGAAGAATCTTAATTCTTATCTATGGAAAACATTAAACTGCTAAGTGCTAACAACTGGAATTAGTCCTTAAATCTCTAATGAGAATAATAAAACATGAGTGCAGTTTGTGCTGTAACTTGATAAGGTCTGAATTTACTTGCTGTTAGTAAAAGTTCCTGATCCAGCAGTATGGCGTTCTACTCCCTGAGGTACAGGAAACAATATCTGTCCTTTAGGAGCATCCTCTGTGGTAAGCACTTCTTATCAGGGCTATCAAAGGACTAAGATAGCAGTGTAATATCTAGTAACAGCAGCTTTATGAGCACATCCATTACTGATTTAAATCAATCTAAAGCAGGTAGTTCTGATTAACCCTTTTGGAACAAAACTGATCTCCTTGCGGGATTATTTCTTCTGAAAGTAATGCAAACTGTTTCTGTGCTACCAGATGTGACACGCACTGAATCTAGGAAGTAGCAGCAGCAGAAGTGTGGACCAAACACTCCAATGCTGTACACCAGTTATAAAAAAAAACAAAATAAACATCTTGTATTGAAACCTTGTCATCCTGCAAAGATACAATACTTTGCAGCAGTAAAATATAATATTCTTGGAAATTCTGATTTGAATTAAACTAGATTACTGTATGCAGAAGGACTTAATTTAACTGAGTCTGTCTAAAATCATCTTGCTGTCATTGTATCTGAAATTCTATTTTTTTTATAAAAGGCAACATTTAAACATTTTTCACCACAATTTTTTGACAAAACACTTACTGGAAGGCAGTCTTCAGATTCTATTTGCCTGTAAAAATATTTTTATTTTTTGCAATGGAAAATGAAATTGTAACTTTTCTTGAATTTCCAAAAGTAAAATGAAAATATTGCTATCAGTCAGCAGTTTAGCAACTCACAGCTATTTTAATTTCTAGTGTTTTTACTTAATGGAGATTTCCTCCCAAGTTTTAATTTAAAAAATCCTTAAAAGCATTTGTTAACATTTTTTCATATGTCTTCAGAAGTAAGGGGGTTTAACACATTATTTAAACATTCCAAATGCAGTTCGTTTAAATGATGATTCACTAATTTGGCCAGTAATTAGATAACAGAGATCTCTACGCATTACTTTTTGATTAGTGTTTAGAAAGACAAAAAGCCCCCTGCACTCAGTCAGACACAGCTGGGAAATGCCAACGCGCTCCCGGCCAGGAGAGGCCCACCAGGCAAACACGGCGCTTCCAGAGATTACCAGAGCGCGTAAAGAACACACATCGCATTTTATACCCTCTCACTGCTCTCTCACTTCAGCCCAAGCAGTTGGGCACACTAAATGGTCACCTTCACCATTACCCCGGGCCTGATCCTGCTCTTCCCAAAGTCAGTCTGAGCTAAATTATTGATCGCAGCAGCCGCTCCCTCGTGTCTTAGGAGTTAATGGGATCGAAGTGACATATAATCAGCATGGGTAATTTGAGGAGCTCCAACTTCTTGGATTCCCTCGTGACTTATTTTGGAGACATTGCCTTTATTTCTGAACTATCCCTCCGAATAATAAGAAGAAAGGAAAAGAAATTTGGATTCTAGAAAACAAGCCGCTTGTTTCTCATCCCAGTTTTCTTGGAGTTTGTTAAGAGCCTCACCTTGTAATCCTCCCATAACCCTTCCCCAATGACATACTTTTCTACCCTTAGTCTAAATCTACTCCCTATCTGAAATAAAAAAAAATATTGGCTAGGGTAAACACACACAAAAATTCAGTTCTTCTGTTCCTGTCTGCATTACAAAGGTTCACAGACCAAATGAAAACCCTTACACATATGAATTATTTTAATTAGTGTAATTTGGTATTCTCCACAAATGCAAAAGGTTACAGTCTTACTGATTCTTTGATTTAAACAACTCCTATTAAACTGTGTAATTTTAGTTCAGTATGTGCTTTTGCAGTACTTTATGCAAACGTGAACCCTTTGAGATAACAAAATCAGCATGAATTTTGTATTAGAAATATATTGCAACATTAATAAAACAAAACAGTGTATTTTCTTATGATAATATAGTTTAAAGAAATAGGGGTTTTTTCAAGATTCATACCATACAGGTGACAAACTATTTATCTACTCCTGCTTTTACTGGTAGCTGTATATTTCTTATTAGATAATAAATTTGATCTTCCAAATTATTTTGCTTGAGCACCAGAAAATATCCAAGTGCTAAAGGGAGAGATGGCACCTAAAATATGCTGCTGAAGTTCTCTCTCTTGATTACACTGGAAGCTGTTCCGTAACTTGATCAATATTGCTTTTTAAGGCTGGGATGGGAGAGAAGTATAAAGACAGGCTGATATCTTTTCAGCTCTTCAGAAAGAGACAAAATTAAAAAGCTCGACCGTCAGTACCTCACTCAAAAAAAACCTTAAAAAGGAGAAAAATCCTTTTTTTCTTCTATCTGATTCAGGAATAAAATTTATGCTCTTTATATCATATATTGCTTTAACAATTTCAAAATGAAAGCTAAAACCAGGCCTAGAGCAATACAATATAGTTTTAAGAATGTCAAATTATCTTCAAAAGCCACTTTTTGAAAAAAAAAAAAAAAATAAAATCTTGAACCAGGCAGCAGGAATTGTATTGAGGACAAAATCTTTCTCTTAGACATAAATTTAAAGAATCCACATGCCTGAACCTTAAAAAACCACAGGAATATTGTTTTCTAATTGCCATAGAATACATATGACAGTATTATGAATGACATTCAGGTGTCAGTTTTAGCTAAAGTTCCTCTACATTTATTTCTTTAAAGACACTGCCATTTGGTAAGCCTGCAGACCTATAGGAACAGAAGAACAGTAGTATTTGTAAAGGCTTTTTGTTCCAGGCTGCAAATGTAATCCTGCATTTCAAGGTTACCAAGAGGGAGGAAAGGCATTATCATTGTTTTTTCAGTCTGACTGTCCCATTTAGGTGATGTACATACTCTAAGCAAATTAATTGCTTTGAATTTTACTTATATTTATTAACTGAGATTAGGAAAGGCAGTAAAACACTATATCAAAGCATTATAGAGAAAACAACCAGAATCAATCTTTTTCATTTGTCACAGACACCACTTATTTAAATCTAAAATATGTTCTTTGCTGTCCTTGGTCTATTCTGGTAAATAATAGCTTGTGCCAAATATAGGGCTACAGAAATATCTCTTCTTTTTGAACATAAAAAACCAGAAACAATAATAAAAATTTAAAAAAGACATATCAAACTTCTAGTAATAGAGCAACAATAACAAAAAGCCCCACCAAAACCCTGTAGTCTGTTACATCTCTTCTTCTTAGCTAGCTAGATTTTATTTCCATTTTCAAAAATCCTAAGTGCATTATTTTTGCAGGGCTACTTACAGAATTTAATCACTATGCCCCATCATTCCGACATTTATCTGGGGGCAAACCCTGCAATAAAAAGAAATTCAGAGGGGCCTTGTAAAGAGAAAAAGACAAAATTGCTAAGAAATACAGTGCATTATAACTCCCTAAATAAGGCAGCTGCACATCACATTTCTCATCCACACAATTGTGCAAGAAAAGCATTACCTGATTGTAATAATTTAGAATCAGAAATTAATTTAAAATATACACGCTTGCTTGTATCCAACACTGATTCAGTCTCCTCAGTTTTTGAAAGTTTGGTATCTGAAACACTGCAACACCACCGCCTGCTCATTATTATTTTTTTAAACAAAGTAATACTGAATCTCCCACATAGGAAGGAAGATAAGTAACAATATAGTGCAGGCTCCAAGTTAAATCTGGTTCAGACAGCGTAATAATGATGTCATTAAGGCTCCGAGCTGAATGGGAATCAGACAGCACCATAGTACAGCTGCAGACATAAATCTGAAAGAACTTTTTTGGCTACATTCTCAGACTTACCTTGAAAGATATTTAGGAGCTCCAGCAATGTGAGTTGAAAGAAATGTTCTCAAAGGGAGATTTGCAGACTGAAGAACCTGTGTAGGCCTTATAGGCACCTTCTTCTGTGGCACAGGAAGGAGCATTTTGTTAAATGAATAAACTAAGAGAAATAATTTCAGAAGAAGTGCAAACCAGAAAACAAATAAACCTTAATACTACCACAAATAAATGAGACTAAGGCAATTGTGGGACTGCTCAAAGCCTTTTTGCCTTGCTGAATGAAAGCAATCCCTAAGACTGAATGGGTAATGAGATCCTGGCTCCTGAGATTTTAGCTTTCTTAATCATGTTCATAATTAATTCAAGAACATTGATAATTTCATTACATTCTTTTTGTCTTATCAATAAATGATGTGCCTGCACTTTTGGTCCTGTGTACAGGGAGAAAGGAGATGCTTTGGGTAATATTGCACCAGGAATTGTATATGTATATATGTATATATACGTGCATATATATACACATATATGTATATATATATAATCCATATGACCCAAAATAGGGATGTGGTAGTTAATATCCATTACCAGGCCTCTATTATCAGAATATGATAGCAAGCAGTTACAAATAATTAATAAGCTTTTTATGCAGAAATGAAAAACCCTTTAAAGAAAAATATGCTGCAAATAGAATTCCTGTCTGAAAGATACATACCTTAAAAAAAAATCATTTTCAGACATATTTAGGAATGGATTTCACAGAAACCCAAACTATAAATATATTTTTTAAGCATCTCTAGATATCTTGTTTTTAAAAAAATATCTTTTGAAGAAAAACCCAACTTCAACTCCTTTTCCTATTTGGAGAGATGTGCCCTTCTGTTTGTCCTTCCAAACACATTTCCAGTATATCAGCTTACATCTGACACCAAGCTATACTCACCCTCTCAGATGAAACTGTCTGGGGCTTTTTACATTGTAGCTATTTTGGTGATGAGGTGTTTTTTTTGAATTTTTTTCTTTTTAATGAAGACTGAAAGCTTTCTCTTCATTTAACAGTCAGTCAAATGGAAAGCATCACTTTAGGATTTACTATTTGGTCTGTGTAATCCCCAACAAAGCAACAAATCAGTTTTGCTCCCTTTTTTGTAGTTGTTGATTTAGAGGTATCATTGATTTTAGACAGCAGAGTGTGTAGAAGTGAAAGTTTCTGACTAGGAACAAATACTGCTGTGTTCTTTGCTCTCACTTGCACCTTATTTCATTCTGACACCAGTGAAGTCATCCATGGAGAACATGTCCCTGCGTAAGACAAAGCACCATAAATGAGTCACAAACAGTTTAATAAGTGACTTCAAAACACAAGCTACACTCAGGAAACATCTACCACCCTGTAGGAATCTCTGTGTTTCAACTGAATATCTTTTAAAAGTAATAAAATCAAGCATTGCCTCCTTTAAAGCAGGTTAAATGCCAACTGAAGGACAAATACATTCTCCACTAAAGGTTCTCATTTTCCACTCTGCTGACAACAGCTTCATGGGGATGTTACTCCACTGAAGGTCTGGGTGGCTCTGAGCCAGCACAGCATGTGACAGTCACCTGGGTGCTATGTGCTGCCCTGTAAAGAAAGAAATTGGTGCATGTACAGATAAAGGGTCTCCATTCTGAGGATGCTTATGAAGGCTGGGGAAGGAAGAAAGCCTGAATTTCATGTATGTGTGAGGTTTTGGGGCCATAAGTAGCTGCACACATATCACTGCTATGGCTAAAAATAGAGACCAAGGAGCAATCCCTCGTTCAAGGTCAAATGACACCAACAGACAGCAGCCCATACTGCTCCCAGACAGTGCCTTGGGACAGAGGTGGCTGGAGAGACCTCACCTGAGGAGCCCAAAACACAGCTGAGGAGCACACCAGCAATTCAGCAGGGTGGACAAGGGGGCACCACACTTAGCCTGGTCTCTCAGCCTACATTTATCTTTAATGACTCTGATATCCAAAGAGGTGCCAAAATGTCTGGCATCAAAGACCTAGAGCAGCCCTAAAACTTAAGCAGCTCAGGAGAGCTGTCAAGCAGTTTTGGCTCTTTAAAGGGTTCCTCAAGGGATGGGGAAGGCAGCATAAAGGATCTATTACAATGCAAAAGTAAAACTTTTCCTCTTCAAGTTTCAAGCAATGACATATGAAGATAACAAGAGGTGAAATCAGATTATTTAGGATGTTTGATATGTTTACCTGAAGGGGCAGGCCCTGAGCCATCCTTTGTAGTGTCCCTCCCAGATTACCAGCATTGCTCTTTGGGGCTGTAAAAACAAACCCAAATTGATAAACAAACATGGGTACATCCTAGGCAATCCAGGTACTCTCATTCCCACTGAAGACAAGTGTGTGCAATTCTTGAAAAGCCTTTACCCCAATGCCCCTGAGCCTTTATGGCCATAACCACAAACCAGATTATCTGAATTGCCTCCTGGGGGGACTCATCTCCCCACTCACAGTACAAAAAGGCTCTGATTACACTCTCAGTTGAGGCATTTCAAGGGGATACCTGGAGTTGGATGGCATACCATTCCTGGACGCAATGAATTAAGAATGCTGAATGCATTCAATTAAGTAGAAAACACTCCCCCTTCATCCTTGCTGTTTTCAGAGGACAGAATTCAAGATAAGTAGGTTCAGATCCTGGATTTTGATTAGGTTGTTCTTGCTGTAGGTCAGTGTAATGCCTTCAGGTGTTATGAATCTGAGCTTTATTGCTGAGATCAGCAATTGTAATCCCTTTCAAATTTAGGGCAACATTTCTTTGAAGCAAGTCTAAACTAAATAATGTGGAAATCTTTCTGAACTTGATTATAACTTTTACTGCAAGAGCTATTGACAATATGCTAAGCATCTTTGGCTGATCCATGGAGTTTTTCAAGAGTAATTTCAAAACAGAAGCTGTTAATGCACTTGAAATACCTGACCCTTTTTTAATCTGCAATTTATATAGTCTTAAATCATCCATGCTTTATTCCTAATCTTTAAAATGTGAGTACTACTCCTTGAATTTGAAACTGTCTCATCAGAGCAGAAACCTTAAAATGTTCTAAGGGATTTGGAGAACTACCCTGAAATTCATGAGAAGAATGCATGCCACAGTTACTGGTCGTCATCCACATTTTTTCCACAGATAAGCCATCTATAAATTCACAACAACCATTATAGTCAATTTTATAGAATTACACCTTAAAACTTAATCCACTCATATGAGTAAGATTATGTGGAGTTTGCAGAATGACCTGATTACACGAGAAAGAAGTCCAAAAAGAGCAACACGGTATCACTTAGCAAGGCAAGCTGTTGCCTGTGACAGTGATGTATGAGACATAGGTGATATATGTACTGGGTGGCTTTATCAGTAAATCATTGAGTTATTTACTTCCCTGAGGAACTGGGCCTGTCCCTGGAAGAGACTGCACTGTGAGATGCACCAGTGGGGGATTAATATTGGCAAAACAGTCAATTTTGATTTGCTCACACAAAAGAATCATAAAATATAATTTAATAAATAAAACACTACAGATGTACTGTCTCTTCTAAGTACTAATACTTTAAAAATGGTAGAATCTGGATCTCCCTCTTTTTTCCTTCATTAACATGAAAGGAAAAATCGCCACAAAATTGGTTTTAAATTAAGCATTTACCCAACATATCCCTGGCAGAGTGTAAACAGTTGCCCATTGGAAAACAAGAAAAATGGTGAGTATGGAGCTCAGAAACAAAAAATATGTAATATCACTTTCTTTTCTATATACTCCATATTAAAGGTAGATGACAACCACTCGTATCTGCAAGGAACAACTGTGAGGCCACTGCAATTCAGAGCTTCTCTTATGGACCTTTGCTCCAGGGCCATCCGCAGGGACTCCGAAGCACAGCATTGGCCTGGGTGCTCCCCAGAACCCCTCATCTGGTAGAGCAGATATAAAACCAGACACTGATGCCTTTTCCTTTCCCAAGCCTCTGTGCTTGCATAGGCAGGAGCATCACCTGTGCTTTGCACCTGAGCTTCAGGACCTTGCCCTCAAATTCACTGCATGAATGTGCAGCACATATGGTTTGAGAGAGCTATGAAGTCTATCTGGGTGCTCAGCCTGACACTGATGTATAAGCCCCTTAGCTCCTTGTACCATTCTTTTTTTGTGTCTGGTTTTAACAAATCTGAGTTAAAACCACGTAGACTGAAGCACTGCAGAATATGTACATGGTCAAAACTGCAAAATAAACAAAAATAATCTATCATTGACACAAATACTATAAATATGGCTGCTTACTACACCAAAAATAAGAAACAAAGCTTAAATGCTGTGAACATTTTCAGTGCAGAAAACAGCTCAACATTACAGTGTTAGAGAAGAGTTTCTTCTAACATTAACACCATTTTCAGAAAAGCTTTACACAAATAAAGAAAAATCAGATGCTAATTTTTGGAGTAATACAAGCAGTGACAATTTTATCACTGCTACTGTGCAGAAAATGACTATTGTGATGCATAGCATGTTATGGCAGAAGTGCAAACAAAATACTTTTTCCACTTTAATTCCCCCACAGCATGGTCATTTGTTGGAATTATATCACATTTCCACCACCACAGAGTGATTTTGCCTTATTCTGATTTGGAGCTGCTATTCATACATAGGTTTTTTTTTGGTTGGTGGTTTTTTTTCAGTTTTTTTTTTCATTTTGGTTATTATGTGAGAACTTTGAAGAATCTGAGCATAAAACCTACACATTCCTAATGTTATATTCCAATACTTTCAAACCAGAAATGTGAAGTACAGTGAAGATGGTACTCACCTTGGCCATGAAAATATGACTGGACATAAACACACGGCCCAACTCAAAGAGGAGTGACCAGAAGTGCAATAGCCAAGGAGTATCTGGTTACTTTCAGCATTCCTTAAGGCTTCATGCTAGGCCAAATAACATCTTGATTGTCATCCTAGACAATGAGATGGAAAACATCCTCAGTGAGCTCATGAATGACCTCAAGACTGGAAGCACAGTCCTTACGCTGGAGGACATCCTTTCAGAGGGATCTCAACAGGCTAGAGAGAGGAGCTTAAGGAAATATCACAACATTCAGTAAAGAAAACTGCTAAGTCCTATTCCTGTGTCAGAATAACTTCATAGATGTGTATAGAGTGCTAGCAAGCACTGTTGGAAAGCAGCTTTGCAAAAGATAACCCAGATTCTGGAAGAAAATATATTGAGCATTTATCAAGCACACTGCTCTTGCAGAGATGTGGATCAAATGCATACTGAGCTGTATTTACAAAATTATAACCAGCAAGTCAAAAGACAATTAATCCTCACCATAAGACACCTCACCACTTGCACCTGGATTAAACTTCAGCTTTGGTCTTCCCAGTAAAAGAAAGATACTGACATGTTGGACCAAGTTCCAGCAAGGGACCAGCAAGACAGCTGAAGGCTTGGAGATGACAATACAAAGAGGAGGCTGGGAGTTTACTCAGGCTGAGTGAACACAGCCCCAAGCAGCCTGATGTAGCTAAACTGTGCTGAGTGAGGACCAGAGCATCCCCTCCAACTTGGGTTACTCCACTATTATGTGAACAGAAAGGAGTTGAAGAATAGCATGGCATATTCTAGACATAAAACCATAGTACATTCAGAAAATGCTCAAACCATGACCTGCACAGTCCCCAGTACCCCATATTTTAAATTTGAGAGGTAGTGGGTGAATTGGTGTCATCAGCCCTTTACAGTACTTCTGTCCATGCAACTCCTACCACTGCCATTTATTTATTAATCACTTTAAACTTCATTTAGAGAACAACATTAATTGCTCCAAAATAACTATAAAATTTCTTCTTTCTCTAAACAGAGACCTTTATGAATGCTAAACCAATCATTACAAAGTAATATATTAAACTGCTATATACAGTAGTTCTGCTCTATGTGCTCTGACCTACTTAAATTTTATTTGCTTAAAGCATTTTAAATACCACAAATCAGTGACTTCCAAGTCACAACAGCCATAGTCACCAAAGGCTTCTAGAAATGAAAATGTTTTGATGGAGATCCTCTTTATAAAACAATTATTTTATAAAATTTAAAATATCATAAATATGTGACTTAATCCCAAACATCTGCCTTCTAATTGCCATTACTTGTTTCTTCTCTAAGCTTTAACTCTTTTTAGAGATTAGAGCTCCCTCTGCTTCTAGTAACAGTAGGAACATCATGTACCTTGCTTCTTCATGTTATAGACCAATGAAATCCACTCATACTTAGCATATATAGATGTGAAATAATGTAAAAAAGATTCATGTAAGTCATACATACCTGAGTCAGAAGCAAAAACAGATGAGGAACTTATAAAATGCTTTTTTATGTATGGGCAATATTTGAGCAGGGAAAAATGTGTCATTGCAACTGTTTCAAGGAGCAGATGGGTAGATACATACATTTATAGTGACACAAAAGATGGTCAATGGCACATAAGAATTGAAAATGATAAATAGAAGAACGGCATGGAGATTACCAGAAAGTAATTAGAAACATCAGGGAGAGAAAAATATAGTTGTTGTGGAAATAACAAAAATCAGAACAGGAAATATCTGCCATAGATGGAACTTGCTCTAAAAGCCATAATCATGGAAGATATTAAGCATTTGCATTAAAAAAAAAATCTTCTGATGTAGCTAGAATAGTGGTATTCAGTTAAATACTCCTGAAACGGGAAGCTGCATTTACACTAATTTACATTTTAAAAGAAAAAAACAACAAGAAAGGTCATAGGAAAGAGAATAAATTCCAAATGCCGTTTCACAACTTTGTACAAAATAATAAAGTGAGCTGCTTTTGATTGAATTTGAATTGACAGCAAAAAATTCTCATTTACCATTATTTGATGCTTCATTGAGTGACTTGTGGTTCGTTACCAGCTTTCTCAATTGATACATCTCTTTGCAGCCAAATAATGGATAAGTGACACATGCTATGAAATATGCATTTCACTAAAGAAACTGCTTTCCACATCTTGAGAACCCTGGGTAGTATTTATGCTCGAAATTAAACCAAACACTAAGCATTGATTTTAATATGTTTAGATGAAATCAAATTGCCCTAACTGTGTTAACACTGTGGAACATGCAGTAATCCATGTATTTTATATGCTGATAAATCTGAAACTACAGTAAATGCATAATTATGCCATCAGTGATATCTGTTTCTGGTGCCTATTACTCAGATATCGTGCTATCTACAGCATTATGCATGAAAGTAACACCAAGGAAGCAATTCATTTTTCTCACAAGTTACTGAATCAGTTTAAATCAAAAATCAATGGCATTAATCAACTGCATTTGTAATTTCAAGGAACAGTTTTTTTGCTTCCTTGCCTATGGAGTGCCAATTGACTTTAAGGAAGCTTCCTGCATTAAGTATTTGTTGTTGAACCCCTGTTCATTTCAGTTCCTGATGCTGCTGTTTTCCCCATGCATATTAGCATGATTGTCTCAAGTCTCTTTCCATACTAGCTAGAGAAGCGTTATTTTGATAATTTCTACTTTGGACAAACATTTTAAAAAATCAAAACCTCAGTCTGCATATTACTCAGATAAATACTGTTTCTAACACTCACAGAAAAAGTTCAGATATTTTAAAAGGAGAAAATAAAAGAAGAAGCAGGCAAGGCACAGACTGGGAGGAAAGAAAGGCAAAGTGAGGAAAGGGAGACAGAAGAAAGGGAGTCACCAAACCATCATTTCCAAAAAATGCCATATAGGCAACTGCAGGGTTTGTATGTTACTTTTTTCTTCTGATGCTGTTAGAATGAGTTTTTGATTCAGTGACAAATGAGGAGAAAATAAGAAATTATTTTGACAAATAGAAAAGAAAATATTTCACAATCAAGTAAGGAGGATGGCAAGCAAAGAGTGAGCAGAAGAAACTTTAGTCATCAAAACAGGGCTTTAGGGTGACCACCTCAACCACATATACATAAATACAGGAGTGATTCAGGACAGCATCATGGGAGAAGTTCTCACGCCTTTTCTGGGAAATCAGTAAAACTGAGTGTTCCTGCAGGATGTGCATGGGGGAAAAATCAGAGAAAGAAAAGGTGTTTGCAATTGTGGAGTAACAATCTTATTGAAATACAGATACGGTTGCATAGCACAGCTGCAGTACAGCAATGGATGAATAAAGATCTAGATTTGGCAGGCTAGGGTGGCAAGGGTGAATGGAACAAGGAAAGAAAACGCCTAGCTGGAATTGAATCTGATATGAAAGGCAGTCAGTAGGGATTCTTCTGGTACATTAGTAACAAAATGAGACCAGGAGAAATGAGGGCTCACTGCTGACTGGGGCAGAAGATGTGAAAAAGGGTGAGATACACAATACCTTCTCTTCTTTATATTTACCTTTAGCAACCCCAGGGGCCCAAGGCCTGCAGGAAAATACGGAGTAAGAAAGACTTTCCATCGCTGTGGGAGGATCAGATTAGAGAACATTTAAACAAGCTGGACACTCAACTCCATCAGATTTGACGGGATACACCCATGAGTGCTGAAGTAGCTGATCAACCTCTTTGAAAGGTCATGGAAGTACGGGAGATTCTTGACAACTAGAAAAAAGGCAGTGCTGCTCCTAAACTCAGGAAGAAGAATCTAGGGAACAGCAGGCTGATAAAGCTCCTTCCTGTTAAAAATAAGGGAATGGATCTATCTGGAAACTACTTCCAAAAACATGAAGGACTGAAGGATGATTTGGATTAATTAGGATAGATGTATTTGAAAGGAATCGTGTTTGACCAAACTCATAGCCAGCCTGCCTGCCTTCCTTCCTTCCTTCCTTCCTTCCTTCCTTCCTTCCTTCCTTCCTTCCTTCCTTCCTTCTCTATTTTTTCATTGACATGAGGAAGATGAGCACCACATTTGGAGGTGACTGTCTCTCCTCTCTCTAGGAGAGCCTAGATGACAGCTATCTAATTTTTGCATAACTAACATGATACTCTTCAGGTACAATACAGGCGTCTGACAGCAAATGCACTTGCTGAAGTGCTTGTTTGGTCAACAGAGAGAAATAATTCTGTGTTCATCTTATCCTGAAACAGATACATACATTTGGTTAATCAAAATGTACCACAGAAGGACTTTTCTTCTCATAGTTATTGCTCATATACAGAGGTGTAAAATGTAAGTTTACACATTTTTGGAATTTTTAATGTATAAAACAATACTTTAAAAAAAAGTTTGGTTTCTTTTCTTTCACTAAGCTGGCGAAACAGAAGTGTAGTTGAATTATAGCTATTGGGAGATCCTTTTTACTACAGGGTATTGGTTTTTTTTACTGTAACATAATCAACACAGTCATAAGAACTCCCATATAACTGTAGCTGCTTGAAGAGGTTTGACATCACTCACTACCTCACCATAATTCAAGCTACAAAACTTGAATACTGACAATGCTCAAATACACCAATGCATATGACATTTAGTGCCAGGTTTGATGATGAGATAAAAATCCCTAAGTTCACTGATTTATAACATGATTTGATATGTGCTTTCTGTAGAAGAGGTCATCTGCTGACAGATGCTTTTGATTAGCACATTTCAGTTTTGTATCAGATACAGGAAGATACCTTCAAATGATGATGTACACTCTTTGTTATCTAAAAGCCTGGCTGCTCTTGGTTCCTAGCCTTTCCTACTGTCTGCAGAGGGAACAAAGAATGATGCTCCTACCTTGAGTCCAGCCAGGCTCCTGAAGGAATGCAGTTGTCAGTCCAGAATAATCTATTTTAGGCACCATAAAACACCTAACCAGATAGGATTCTGAACACCCAGAATTAACAGACTGTGATCATTTTTCACACACGGAGTGTGTGGTGGTTCAGAGAACACAAGCTACAGAATTAATGTTTTACTGTCCAACTACTAAAGTAATTTTTTCAAACTGGGACTAAGGTGGCTAATTATTTTTGAAAGTTAATAATAAGATGTTTCATGCTTAATTGCATTGTGACTGTGCCTACAAGAGCCAGCTATTAATCAAACTGTTATTATGTTCAATGCAGGACAAAGATAACATAATAGGATAGCCCTGGTTCTCTTTTTGCAAATGCCAGCAAATGGTATGACTTTTACCATTACTTCTAGAAATTTATGCCCGGATCAAATTAAATAGTTCTTCTCTCTCTTTTGCTGTTTATGGTCCTTGCTGCATAATTTCATGCTGTGTTGTTCTTGATTCTGAAACAAAAACAAATATGAAGAACAGTTCCACAAGGAATGCTACTGTAATTCTTTACTCCATTGCTGGAATTAACAAGATTTTATTTTAGGGACAAACTTCTTTTTGTAAAACTGCAACTAAAATAAAAATATAAACAAATATTGAAAATATATAGTCACCAAAACCCCATTAAATTTATCTCTTAAACAGGTTTATTATTTCACTACATATTTGAATAAAGATTTGTCTTCTGTAGCTTTGTCACAAGAATAGATTTATTTAGTTTATAGAAACAATTATTTTTTTCCATCATATACCCAGAATAGAATTGTTTAGGAGGTATGTGTACTTTGTCAAACCTTATTCTGACAAAAAAAAATCTGTTCAAATATATTTAGATCTTTTAATAAATATATAGGCATCAGTATTTTTTATGGTTAGTTCACAAAAGCTTTTAATTTTTCAAGCTTTTTTATTGTGCATTGCTGGAATCATGCAAGAGAGATGCCTCACCTACATTAACAGTGCTGGTCTCTTAGGTTATTTAGGGAAGATTCAGCAATCTTAGGACTGACATAGCTAATACAGTGAAATATATGCAAACATAGGATCAAATTTAAGGGAAGCTATCGTCTTTTGGAAGCTTAGGAACACAAGAAGACACTCCTCAAAGTTGGACATCTTACACTGGAAGAAGTGCATTACCAGTCCTGGGTATGATATTTCACACTCTTTTGCAAAGCTACACCTGAACCATTTTCTTTCACAGGTATTACTCTGTCAGTGTCACCCCAAAAAGCCCAGCACCATTGGAACAAATGAATTTCACAAATGTGTAGTCACCCTTCCCACTGTTTCCAATTTTGCTGTTAAAACCCAAGTCACCTATGGACTAATAGAGCATGGGAATGAAAAGGGAAACACATCTCTCTGTTACACAGAACGTATGGGATGCAAGTAGGCATTTACTAGGATTATTCTGCTTTGCCCACCTATTTCTGTAGGATTTCCTGGGGAGAAGGCAGGCTATATAGCACACAAAGCACACCAGGTAAGTCAAAGGGCCTTGGCCAAGCTGCCCTGGGAGCAAAGGGAATCTTGCCATTGACTTTGCTAGGTTGCAGGTGAGAACAGCCTATATTTGCATTCTTGCACACCTGATGGCAGTAAAAACAAGCTCTTTTTTATGCCTTCCTTTAAAAATGCTTAAAAACCAGCTGAGGAAATGGCTCTTAACACAACTGCCAGCATATTTAACAACCTCAGCTTCTAATTCCGAGCTCTCAATTTGTTTTATCCAAAGTTTAGCAGAACTGAGAGTGCTTGGGTTAAATAGCTCCTGCACTGGAGAAACTCCCCCATCTACCATTGCTCAGGAAGCACAGGGAATGCAAAGATGTCTCTTTGGCAGCTGGTTCACTCAGTCTGCCAACCAAGCATGGAATGATTAGCAGTGCACTGCAGAATAGAAACTGGTAACTGTACCACTGGTGCAGCAGCTACATCATCCACAATGACTGAAGAAAATACCCTTGGTTTAGAATTCTTAGCCAGTTTCACACTTCACACAGATTGCAATTACAATGTATAGAGAATTGCATTTCCTAGAATAATTTCTGACCTAAGGATCTTGAATCTTTCACATGTTCAGCAGGGCTGTGCCATTTAAGTTGCATCTCCTTAATGTGTCCCTCTTTTTTAATTCTTGAGGACAATCCCTCTAAATTATTTTACCTCACATTCCTTACTGTCAGAACATTCCTCCATTTTTTTCTCCTCTTCAGTCTAAAACTGTTCTGTCACTTCTCCAGTGGAAAGTGTCCCTGCTCATGTCAAGGGTTTAGAATTAGACAATTTTTAAGGTCACTCCCCTTCAACCCATAACATTCAATGATTCCATGACTTTATTCATCTCCCAAATCAATTAACATAATTATTTACTAATTTATTATCACTAGGTAAATTGCTATTGTCTATTATCTTGCTTGTACTCTACTTACCTTATGAATCTTGGGATTATTTTCCTTCCTTTTCCCCTCTTGTTTCAACATATTTGAATTCTATCATCTTTAATTTCTCCTACTCTAATTCCAGTCTTTCTGCCACACTTCGACACTCATTTATTTGTATTTCTCTCCATGATTTATGAAATATAGGTATTCTACCTGATTCTGTCTTGTTATTTAGGCAGGCATCTGACACACAAAATACAAAATTGTTTAGCAGTTTGATCCACACCTCCTTTCTGCTGAAAAACGACACAGGGATTTAAATGAATTTTCCACACCTTATTGACCTAGTCACACATCTTTGGTAGATGTGACTTTCTTATTCCAGGTAATAGATTGTCCTATGGCTAATATGAATGATGGGTCTACGAAATATTTCAATGTGAGTCTGTTAAAATCCTATGACATTTATTTCATTAGGAACAGGAGGTAAAAAATAAAAGGAAACACCTATTATTGTCATCTCCTTGAGAAAAAAAAATGGTTGGTGAAAGAAAACTCTAAAATATGCAGACTGTGCACAGAAAGCAGAAGAGATGTACCTTTGATTGAAGATATAATCCTGCTCTTTAAAGGTATCTAACATTTTCACAAGGCTTGAGCTGATTCCTAGCATGTGATTCAACAAGGATGTAGATAAATAGTTTCCAATTGTTGCGAAAAAACCCTCCAAAGGTTGATAATTCAATCCTCCTTGTACAAAAGAGCCATCATCTCAAATACCTGTTGAATGATGAATTTCTTTGCACTCTGACTTGGATGGTAAGGCAACTCAGGCTTGTAAAATCATTGCATTTACTAACCACTATGTGTTTTGGAGTCTCTTCTATTTCCTTCATTTTATGCTGCAGTCCCTTCCTTTGATAAGATTTTCTTAGCACCCTTCATTCAAAATATTTTAGATGGACAGTCAATCCCTTGCTATAATTGGATTACTTCACTTCCAAGAAGAAGACTGATACAATGTTGTCCGTTTTCCCTTTTTGAGGCAGGTATCAGAAGTGTGGGAATAGATCACTGACAACCTCAGCCTAGTACTGGAGAGCAGAATTGGCTAAAGTTATACTTACACTAGAAAATCAAGGCCATGATTGAAATGGTGGAGCAGAGTGGGTACCTGTATTCCAAAACTCACCTTTTTCTTCCTTCCAAAACACTAGTTATATTCCTAAGTCTCTCCTGAACAGCACTCAGTCCTCATCTGGCACAGGGCTAGTTTGTAGAGGGCTACTTTGCACCGCTTCAAAATGTCATGTATCAAGCAATGATTAATTGCAGGGCTCAGTGTATGCCAGTGTAGGAGCCTGAAATTTGGCCCTGTTCAGTTTACTGGTGAAGATGTTTTTGAGTGGATAAAACTAAAAGTGCAAACACCTCAATCTGCACAACATCACTGGAATGGAAGGGAAGCACAAATGGAACTACTGGAGCATCCCCTGCAACAGAAAGGGAAAAAGTGGCCCTCCAGTTCCCAGGGGAGTGAATAAGACATAAAACTTTTCTCCTTAGAGCTCACTTATCTCTAAAGATAGGGAGTGAGTGACTATAAGACTGACTGTGAGTAATGGGCCATTAATGTTCATTTGCAAAATGAGACAATATGATACCATTTTTTACCAGGATGATAAAATGGAAAAGTTATTTTTTACTTTGTCAGTAAGAAACTGACTTATGCTATGGACAAATTATTTTGAAATGTCCTCTATATAGGTAATTGTGCACAAACAGTCCAACCGGGAAAAAATAGAAATTAAGTAAGGCTACTTCTTAGAAAAATCAGTATTTATAAGTTGCTACAGAATCTGTAAACCATACAGTTGGATGGTACCAGCAGTAGTTTCTATGGAATGAAAGCCTATTCAAATGGAGGTCAATATGATTCAAGCCTGAGTAAACAATGCCCAGAATCTTCATGACAGAAAATGCTTTGCTTCTTCTGGTTAACTCTGCATGACTGCTAATTTGTCTGTGAACTTCTTTATAGGTGTGTCTGCAGATGAGGATGCACATTCATAGTTGAATAGGTTAAATTCAGACATGTGTGTTCATGAACCAGTATATTTCCAATTGTGCACAAAGAGGAAGAGTTTTCCAAATATTTTTAAAAGGAATTTATTTAGCTACTTTTCATGTCTCAGATGAGCTCGTTAATAAATTAGAAACATCTTTTATTACTGGATTTTACATACCACCTGAGTACTACAGAAGATGGAGAGATGGACATTATAAAAAGGAGATTTGATTTTCTGTTCTAACTGCGCTGGTGTTGTCAACACCATAGTAAATTTACCTTGGTCAGTTGGGAAGCATCTACCCAGGCTCTCTCCATACCCTTCCTCAACAGAACAGGTGAGAAAACAGGATGAGAACTTCAAGGACTGAGGTGAAGACATGGAGATCACTTACAAATCACCATAATGGGCATTACAGACTCAGGGAAAAAAAAAAAAAAAAACTGAGTTAGATTATTTAAAAAATCCACTCTCCTCCTTCCCTTTCTTCCCAGGCTTAAGTTTTCACCTTCATTCCCAACTGCTCCACTCCACCCACTCCAAGTAGTATAGGGTGATGGGGAAGAGGGGTTGTGGTCAGTCCATAACAGATTCTCTTTTCTGCCCCTTCCTCACTCTGTTCCTCTTCTCTGGCTTGGATCCTTCCTTTAGGCTACAGTACTTTAAGGACTCCCATCTGAGTTCTATTCATGAGGTACAGCTCTTCAAGAACATGCTGCTCAACTGTGGTGTCCCCCTAACAGGGCACAGGAGCAGCCAGAAAACCCGACCTGCTTCTGCCTGGGCTCCTCTCCATGAGGTGCAATTCCTGCCAAGAGATTGCTCTGGCCCAGGGTCTTCAAATGCTGTAGCTTGGCATCTGGTCCACCATGGTTCTCTCCATGAGCTGCAGTGGATATCTGCCCCACCATGGAGCACCTCCTTCCCCAAATCCATCAGTGACCTTGGTATCTGCCAAGTTGTTTCACATTTTCTCACTCCTCTCTCACAGTTGTTGCTCTGCAGTATTTTTTACCCTTTCTTAAATATGTTATCACAGAGGCACCATCAACTGATCAGGTCAGCTTTGTCCAGCAACAAGTCTCCTTTGGAGCCAACTGGTACTGGCTCTGTCTGATACTGAAGGCAATTTCTGGTGTATTCTCAGAAGAAAACACCATTGCCAGCACCAGGTGTGGACACCCAACACAAAGACCTGGCTTAGAGTGCTATGGATCACTCTCTGGAGAGGAAGATGCTTGACATGAGCCAGCAATGTGCACTTGCAGCCCAGCATTTTTTCAGGTCAAAAGCTGTTTAGAGATCACTGCACATAATGCTGAGACTGGAACAACTCAGATATGTTCAACTTGTTGACAATGTAATTTTATGAATGCTTGATGAGACTAGTGAAGAAGGAATTGCTGCTCTGTGACCCTAGACAAATTTCAGCCTGTCTTCCCACCAATTTCTAGCCTGTCTGCTTCAAAAATAAGTTTTCTGTGAAGAGATTATCTTTTGTCTGTATTATTCAACATCTGGTATGATAGGCGTCTTCCAGTTGGAACCACTAGACACTGTTGTGAGACAAAGAGCAAATAATAGTATTCTGAAGTATTTCTATTCTTCATGGTTATTCCTGAAATTAGATGTTATTCACAAACAACTTATAACATTATAATTATTCCCGTGAAATGAAATCTTTGCATTAATATTGACAGTCTACATTTTTCTTGTCTCTATCTATATGACATTTTCTATCTATTTATCTACCAAGGATGTATTAAACTATCTTTAAAATATATTTTCACAGTCTTATTTTTAAGTCATACAAAGCAAAAACTCTCTTCTAAACAAATAAACAAAAGCTGTAATAACTGGTGGAGTGTATTATCTGCATGTATTTTAACCATTATTTCACAGGACAGAAGAATCCATCTTCATGGCATTGTTCCATCTTACTTAAAAGGTTTTGGTAGTCAGTGCTCAAAGAACAAAAGCAATCTGTGGAAGTACAGTCACCTCCAATGATGTCCTGTGTTTTCTGTCTATTAAACACTAAGCTGTTCCCTGGAGGTCCTTATTAGGCCTTTTTTTTATTATTTTGTTTTTAAATTTGTCCTCAAACACAACCATTTTAGATTCAAAATCACAGTACTTTCTTATGCATGGGACAAGCAAAGAGCAGTAACCAATTTGCAGCTCCCTTCCTTGATTTCAAATACATGCAATGGCTAACTGCTTGCCTCTTATTTCTTCTGCTTTTTCACCATAAGAATGTAAGGAGATGTGTTTTTTGACCTCCCCCCTTTCCTCACACCACCACCTGCCAATGAAGATGTTTTACAGCATAAATAATTAATGCTGTCATCTTAATTCCTAGGCTGCTACGAAGAAGCGTGGCATCTTCACAGTTTCCTTTCTGTTTCCTCAGTCATTGCTGCATCCATAATGAAATGCAACATGAATGTAACATTAAAGCTGCAAATTTAAACACAGAGATGTTTAAATACAACCTCGCAGTAATGATAGGTAAGCAAAGCTGAACATGTCCACTATTTTTGATACTTACCAAACATAAGGTCTTGCAAAACAATCAGCTAGTTAGCAGTGGAAAAAACTTGACTCCATACAGCATGAAGATTCCCTCATTATCCATGACTAAGATCTTATGTCTCTGTTTGTGATTTCAACAATATTGCTGGCAGATGCACTGTAAAAGTTGCTTTCCAGCTTGCCTCCAATACCTCCAAGCTTCAGAAGCAGGAAACAAGAATTTACTTTCTTCTGCAATTACTAGACTGATACGTAGCACTTTCAGATTTTTCCAGAACAAGTTAATTGTCAGTACTTTTGAAGCATCGTTAACTCAGATCCAGCATCAGTAAAGTTATGTAAAAGACCATGTAAGAAACTTTAACAAGATCGGTTCTTGCCCAAAGTGCCCAAGTGCTTGCCCAAACATGCTTCGTGGCCTTACAGAGGTGTTGCAGAGTTTTTACACCATGCAGTTGTGCTGGTTAGGTTGCCAATTGCCAGCATTGCCCATAAGACTGCATGCAGACCTTGGAGTCATTGCAGCTGGCACAAGCTCGAGATGATAGGGAATTTGGGGTGGCGCTTACACATTTAGAATTACTTATAGAGACCCTAAATATATAATCTGGTTTACTGCATGCCAGGAAAGAGTAACTTAAAGAACCAGTGAGCAACAGTACTTGTGCTCCCAGAATTTCAGAAAGTACCTCTATTTGTTCAAGATTTCAGGGACTGGCCAGTCATCAGTTTACATTATTAAAATTGAGATGATCCCTTTAGTTTGATTCAGTTACCCTCCACAGGCACCTGACGACATTTGAGATGCCTCAGGGCACTCTACCTGCACTTCTGCTACTACTGCAGAAGGTCACCAGTGTGGTATCTGCCAGCCCCATGTAAGGTCTGAGATACTTGAGGGCACTTACATTGGCTGAAGGCACCTATATATGGATGACCAACTTGAGTCCATAGCAAAAGACGAGAATCTCAACTAAAACATTGTTTAGTCTAAGATGCTTTTCCAGCCTCTAGTGTATTATCAAAGGAGAAACATAAGCACCTTCAGAGGATATTCATTCCTTACTAAAGCAGATGTCAAAGGTGACTGAGATGAACTGTCCTCAGAAAACTCTATTTCCTTTGTCTAGGAATGCAAGATTTCTGATAAGTGATTATTCACTTAGTGTAAATAAAATGCCTCACTATAGTAAGTGACTATTTATCTTCAAAAGTAATTTTAAGTATTTTCAAACAAACAAATATATTGGAATTATCATGTATTTCACCCTAAACATTATTTAAAATACTACAAATGGAATTTTAAAGTTATTAAGCTCTTCAAACTCAGTATTCTGACTTCTCTTTTATTTAGTATCTGTGAAGTTTTGGACTTTCAAGAGAATAAAGCACTTTTTTCCTTTAATGTTCAAAATGTTGTGTTCACAACATGGAAACAAGTGAAATTTACACTTTGGGGGAGTATCATGAGGCCTACCCTTGAGTTATATCTCCCAATTCCAGTTTAGTGGTGCACACAGATGGGCCTGTCTTTAGTTTAAAGATTAGTATCTAGAGAATGTGGTTTTCTACAGCAGCAGTTTCCAGACTTTTTACCACACTGAAAAATCCCTCATATATATTCCAGTGGAGGCTCCAATCTATATACAAAAAAAAAATTAAGCAAATTACCTACAGCAGCATTTTCATGTTTAATTTAGTAGGTCCTCCTATTTGTTGATAAAATCCTTAATATAGACTATTCGTTGAAGAAGATAGTTATTAGTACCCATTTTCAAAATATAAAAGGGTAATAACAGTTTTCAGTCTACATTTTAAATATAATTAATGAAATAACCAGCACAAAGAAACAGAAATATGATCAATCCTTTTACTGAGAACTAGAAGGCAATAAAACCAAAGCCACATTCTATCAGAAGCAACATCCATTAAAAGGGTTCAAGTTGCTTTTTGGTCTTCTCTTTTTCTAAATTAAGATTTCTTAAAACCCTGAAGAAGATTTTTATGTTGTTTTTTCTCATCCTAAATCACAAAATCCCCAAATATGTAAGAAATCCTGCTAATAAATTTAACCACATAACACCCTTTGGTTTATCCCAATAACTTGCCTTCAAATACAAGAAAGAGCAATTCCAATCACATATGATTATTCTAAATTAGTAAGGCTGTGAATCTTACCAAATGAAAGTGACAGTTTTTCTTAGAATGACCTTGACAAAGCTTGAGGACTAAAGAAGCAGATTTCAGAGGAAAAGCGCAAGTGACAACGGAGGGAGTTCCTTATCATAAAAGCATACTAACCTCCTAGTAAAAACTGTCTGTGGGACAGAAGCTTTCAAGCACTGCATTGTCTTTCCTTGAGTGCAAGAGAATTTGGAAATAAAATTAAATTTATCACAAAGCTGACATGGACAGGAAAGAAAGACAATCCCGCTCAAGAACAAATGGTTCTGCCCTAACTGTCCATTATACATTGGCACCTGTGTGTTCTTAATGAACTGATGAATGCAATACATAAGGGCTCACAAGAGTTAGGGACAGTGTCCCTTCACATTTTGATGATGATGACAACTCACCATCTGCTGCCGAAGCCTTTGTGCATCTCCAGCTTCTCTCACATGCGAATAAATTAGATAACTGTAATTTCAGAAGAGATTAAAAGTCTGGAGAAACAGAGTCAATTTGGGGCTATTCAGCTGTATAAGAATAAAAATATTACAATAAAAAACATGCATGTAGTTCACACCAAAATCTGTATTATGATGAGTCTTCCCTATCATATCTCCCTGGCCAGGACCTGGTTGCAGATAAAGATGTGGAGATTCAAGAGAAGGTAGTTGCAGCAAATACTGAACATGCACTGGACACCACAAGCAGAAAAGCATGTGCATCCATCACTGCCTAGTGAACTTCCCCAGAGGATTTGAGGCAAATACATGAAAAAAAAGTCCTGTTCACCTGAAGAGAGTTAGGGTTTCACCACTTAAATCCTGGATGAAAATACAAATCAGGGCTTTGGTATTATGTAGAGGGATTTCTCATTTTCTATCGGCTAAGTCTGGACAGTGACAAAATAAATAGTTACACACCAATTAATTTTTCAATATGTTTAAATCATGGGATCTGCTGAAATATGCAAAATTTCCTTTACTCTGCAACAAAGTTTAATATTATCCTTAAATTAATTATTTCCATTTTTGAGCAACCCTTGACAATATCAAAGTCCCTTGTATTCTATCCAATAAGTGCTTACAGGCAGTGGGAACTTAGCCTTAGATACTAGTACCAATGGAGAAAAGCAGAATTTCTTCAATTTTTCATTCCATTCTTCATTCTTCATACAGGATTTTTCATCATAGACAAGATAGGAATGAGCCGGATAGTTTGGATTGTCTTTTTAAATCACACTTTGGTCACATGTGACAAACACAGAAAAATTCTCTGTTAGGAAGGCGTTAGGCAAACTGTGTACAGTAGGCTGCAAAATGCACTCTGTCATTAACAATGCTGAAAGCAAGAGCAGCTGTTGAAAACAGCTGAGAAACCTCAAGTATATTGGGCAAAACTACCCAACACAAAGATAATGAGGAAACAAGAGAAGGCAGCAATTTTCAGGAGCAAGTTGCCTCAAACACTGAGTTACCGTAATCCAGAAAAGTGGGAGTCAACATGTGCTACCTGGAAAGGGGCAGAAAGAAGGGTAGGAAGGAAGGAAATGTGGAAGGTAGCTCAGGTTTGGGAGTCCTCTGACTTTCGAAAAAACCAAAGAGAAAATGCATCACAGCATGGGGTCCTCTATCCTGCAAAACAACATACTTCATCCTCAGAATTTCCTCTTCACCTCATCCTGCTGCACCCAACCTTGCATCAAATGTTGTGAAGTGCAAGTCTTTGTATAAGCTCAGGAGTAGCGAGTGCCTGGTTCCCAGAGACACACAGAACCAACTCATTGTTATTTGGAGGCTCTTCCCTCTTTGAAAAGGGTGGCTTTGCTAATACTGTTGTAGACTGCAGAGGAGAGAAAGAGAAATGCTGTCATGGTATCATCGGGGGCTTTTTAAGGCTCTACAAGGCAAGCAACCAATACAGTGCAACATAGTCCTTGTGTTGCTTTCTTTAGTTACATCTTCTATTATTATAATAATTGAAAACTATAATTAAAAATCCACCATTGCTATAGATTAATCCAATTTTATTTTGCGACAACTGCCACCAGATTGCAAACCGTTTGCATGTACAAAGTGTTTAATATAAAACCAGTATCTAAGAATAAGCAAAGAAATTGTACAATGTTTAAGAAAAAATGCAAAAACTGATCATAATCGTCATACACATTAGCAAAGCCAAAAGTAAATTAGAGAGCTGATGAATATATCACCACCAACAGTGCATAAAGAAATATTTTAAGTAACATAGGGAAAAGGAATAAAGTTATTAAAATATCAATGGCTTTTTTTATCATGGTATATGCAAAGGGTCTCTACTGTATTAAAGCATATAAAAATAATAGAGAAGAAAATTGAGCTGTGTTCTACATTTGATTATTTTTAATGTAGAATACAGGCAGGTATATAAAGCAATGTACTATAGCTTCATGTATAAATGAAGCAGTAAGTTTCAGTAACTTGAAAATAATTTAGATTAAAATTGAAGTTAGCGCCAAACTGAATTGAGTTGTGAAATAATCCTGTCAAAACCAAACAGAGATCTAAATTTAAAGTTACTATTGGTTAACAGAATAGTGGAATATTGGTTAAAGACTGTGATTTGAAGCCCATACTTACTTAAAAAAAGAGACAAACCAAGTCTTTAAGGAAAAGCATCTGGCCCGTGTAAGGCATAATTTCAACTTGTTACCAAGTCAGCAATATTTACTTTTCTTATTAGTTTTATAAATACAAAACCATCTTTAAATTGCAACCATAAAACCTTTAATCTGATTTTTATAGTAATGTTTCTGAAAAACGCCAAAAAATGAAATATTTATCTACCAGTAATGTTTTAAACTTTTTTATTTAAAAACAAGCAAGTGAAGAACCCGTCAGTTGCTTTATGACAGCAGTCGCCAAATAATTTGACTATTTTATTAAAATATACATCAATAAGAAATGTTAAAAATCAGAAGTGACATTATTTTGGAGGGTGAATTGCTAATAAAGCAACACAGATTTCATCCTGTGTGAAACAGCTGGACCATGACGAGATCACATTAGCACTAATTAAAATGATATTTTTTGGTGCAGTTTTTGTTAATCCAGCTTCATTGGACTCAAAAGGATTTCTGAAATCTGTAATAAAAGCTATTATGTAATCTTACTCCAGTTCTCTTGCATCAGGTTACTGTGTGAAATTTCCCTATAATAAACAATATTTTCTTAAACCCTCACTCAATAAAATCAATATTAACTTTTTACTATTATAGCTGTTTTTTTCCCAATATATGATCCTCATTTAATTTAAAAAAATTAAAGCTCTAATTTATTTTTGCTTGATGAACAAGAAAAATATCATATTAAAAGCAACATTTTGCCATGTTTCTCTTTCTCCCTCACTTTCCCAGGTCCCTGTTGTTCCCAATGTATAATTTGCAAAACATATTGCTTCAATACTTACAATGAGAGAGGCGGCCCAGCTGTGGGAGGGAAAGGACAGCAGTCTCCAATATTACCATAATAATCTGCCTAAGGTCCCATGAGCCCTCTGGAGTATACAATTCTCTATACTGCAGGCCCCAGCTGGAGAATGTTCTCTTGACATGTATGCCAACCTTTGCCTGCAGGCAAAATAAAAAAAAAGGCAGAGAAGTAATCATGAAAATAAAAAATCTTGTCAACTGTGGTAGGAGGCAGTTTCCATGTTTTTTTGCTCACGTAGGCAGTCGTGCTAACAAAATGTTAGGAGACTTTAAAAGACTGCAGCTGGTCTGTGTTTTACTGGAGAGGGCAGAACATCATATGCCACACTAATTCTGCAATTTTAACTTTGGGGGAAAAAATGAGCAGTGATATTGTATTACTGTCAATATGCATGACAGCTTTATTTACCTCCTCTTCTGATGGCTGCTCATTATGGGATTTAAGCAGGAAAGTGAAACCCTGACAGTGTTGAGCTAATTGCAAAGGGCCAGATTGTGATCTCATTGTTTTGTGTTGGGTGGTTGGGGTTTTTTCATGGTGATGAGGACTCTCCGGCAAATAGTCCTGCTGGCTCAGTGGGATTAATTGGGAAGTAAATACCCATCGCTGTGAAAGGCATGCAATTGGCTCAGCAAACTTTACAAGATAAAAAAGGCAGGACTTTAAAACAAATAAAGGGAAAAGGTGGTTGGAAGGCACACGTAAAATATCAAAGACCTAATATATGCTTTTGCCCTTCAGTTTCAAACTCAATTTGTACCCCAGAAGGCAAGGCCTTTCTGATTTCATTCAAACAGAAGAGGAGCACCAGCACCACAGAGCTCAAAACAAGTCTCATGCTGTAGTAGATTTCTAAAATTAAAATTAGCCTTCTCTAAAGAAAGAAAAAATATGTGACAACTCTGTTTTGGAAATGCAACCTCTGATCTGTGATTGGTGCACAAAGTAGGACAAAAAGCTATTTACCATTTTAATTCTAAATTACCAACAAAACAAGATTTTCTTTTACTTTCTTTTCCTACTAGAGAACATATTCCACTCAAATGCATAGTATTTCATCTCACAATAACACCATGAATTTTACAGGTTGTGTTCAAGATGGAAGATCTTTGGTAATAAACCAGTATTCAAACTGAAAATGTCATCCCTCCTGGCTGAACAAACTCAGAATATACCACCCACCAAAGAGATATGGTATATTTCTTAATCTAACACATTTCGGACAGAGCAGATTTGTGTAACCATAAACCATTATGTAAGCAGAGTGAAAATGACTGTGGCAGGTTAACAGAAGGGCGATGCTCCAGGCTCAGAGGACACAGGCGTGGGAGACACCCAGAGACAGGAGCTGCTCCAAGCAGGAGAATTTTTAATGCAGTGACCACCTCACTCCTTCCTTCCTGCTCCCCACTAATCCACACAGTTTTTGTTTATGCAATGAACAATAACAAGCCTGTTAATTTAAAAGTACTTTTCACCTACCTACTTATATGCAAATATGGGGAGGGTTATCTAATTCTACAAACTGTGTTTTAATCTCCTTTGCCTCCTATCTTAAAGCCATTTAGAAGTAACAAGAACATGTTTAGCTCAATAACTGCTCTTGAAGGGTGTGTACAGTTGTAGCAAGTCAAAGAGTTCAGTTTATTGTCTGAAAGTGGAAATCATTACTTAGACTGGGTGGGCTTGTGAGAGACCCTGTCTGTCTGGCACATGAATGAGGTCATTCTTTAAGTCTGCCAGCCATGTGGAGCTTAACTGAAAATGCTGGAAAATTTCAAATGAGGAGAAAATGAAAACAAAATCAAATATATATTAAAGCTACTGAGCCCAGATTGAACAGGGCAGAGAATATTCCACATCAATGCAAGAGAAAGAAGGAATCACAGCCCAAGTGCATTTAGACAGGCTTCAACAATGTATCCTCACAAAACCACTGAAACTGAAGAACATGAAACTCCAGAAAGAAGGGGCTTTTGGAGTCCAAGGCACCATTAGGAGAAGTTCTCATGTAGTGCAGCTTGGGACCTAGGTTTCTAAAATGTCTCATTCCATTTTGTCATCTGTAATAGGACATGGCACTAAAAATGAACAAAAAAACTTCCCTTATTACCAGCCTGGTTACAATCACTGTGGCTAAGTATATAACCCTGCCACCAGATTCATCTGTGTTCTTGCAAGAATGAATATCATTTTAGGGAGGTTTTCCTTCTCTGTTTTCTGGCTTGTATTAACTACTTACTGCTGCAAAGCCACAGGTCCACCAGTAAATCAGATACTCACTGGTGCACTTGCACTGTGGCCAATCTGCAGGTGGCCAGGTGAGCATGTTTAAACACAAACCCTATTATTTGCTGTAACAACGTGGCCTTCTTATCCAAGCTGCCTGCTGGGAATCAGAGATGCCCTTCCTAAACTCCCATATCATCCCCAGGAGCAGCTTGAGAAAGCATAACTCACCATGGGCCAGAACCATGGGCAGAAAGATTTCCAGTGACATTTACCAGTACAGATGTAGTACTAACACGATTTGCTCATATTTGAAATGAATGTAATGGATTTTTTTCAGGTTAGTGAGACCTCCATAAACACATTAAAAACAGTTATCATCCAGCAAAGCTACTGTAAGTAGTTCAAAAAAGTAATCTATAACTGGGTTACAGATTTCTGCAAAGTATTCATGCTTTATTTGCTGGTTCAATCACCTCAAAATAAATAAAGTTTGATATGATATGTCATTGTGAAATATAAGAAAAAAATGAGTTTTCACAAAATGTAACTTGAATAGATGGCTAGCTTTAAAAAAATGCGCTTGGTTTATGTCTGATATAGTTTTATGGATCCAACGCCAAAAAAACATAAAATTTGGACTTACGTGTGTTTGCATTTTCCTTCAACTAGAAGTACTCATTGATATTAGGTAAGGCAGTAAGTATTTTGGTTGAGAAGCATTAGGAGTAGGACAGGAGGTCAGAGTCAATAACCACAAAAAGTACTATCTGGCATAAAATGTATTTCAACAAGTGTAGCCCTCCCATAATCTCCAAATGGCACAATTCCATAATTTCATGGTTTTATCTTGATAGTAGTAAAACAAGTGGGGTTTTTGCAAATTAACTTTCTCTTACTTTCATCACCTAGTGGGTTATGAAATACTGGTCTAATCAATTTATCTTAGGCAGCTATTTTTGCTTGGGATGAAATCTGGATGTTCTTGACTCTTGTTAAGATATGATTATTGAGAGATGCCTCCAACTGAATTAAGCTACAAACAAGACCATAGGCCCAAGTCAATAGTACAGCTTTAATTTAACCATGAATGGGAGACAGAAATAGAAAAGAGAGGAGATAAGGGGGGGAAGACAGACAGATTAAGCAGTCACCACACATGGATGTGTGATTAATGCTCATTGCCTACACAGTTCTCTCACACTATTGGTTAAATTATTTCCTTGACTCTAATGTTAAACAGTTTGCATATTCAATCTTTCTCTTTTTTTGAGTTGTTGGGTTTCTTGGGTGGAGTGGAGATGCATTGAGAGTTGGTGATCATGGGGTCCCCTTGCAGGAATTGCCTTTTACCCATTCTAATTTGATTTCATCACAGTTGCTGAATTGACTTTCTCTGTGGCCCACAAATTCTGCATTACTTGTGTCCATTATCAGTGATGTATTCTTCTCCCCCAGTTTTGTTATCCTCCCCCTAGGTCAGAGATAACACTCAGACAATTGTATCACCTTTATGTGATCTGTGGTATCTTATCTTACAGTCGAAGTTCCAGATATCCACAGAGGCATATTTGAAAGGGTGGGGTGATGGGGACAGAGTTCAATGGTTGGTGGTGGTCACAGATGCCATCTATCCCATAACTTGGCGTGATCTTTGTTTGACCAGTGACCTGCATGCGAGCAGTTGCTTCTTTACAAATTTTGCCAGGGTGAGAATGTTTGTCTGGCTGCAGAACCCAGGTTACACTAACCAGATCTCGCCTCTGCCAGGCCTGGAATCAGCATCGTGCCATCACTCCCATCTGTGCTTATCTCATGGCAAACTCCTTCTGAGGCCTTAGCAGTTTTGAGACAAGCAACTTTTCTTTTTAAGTCCTCACATGTCTCTGCAGAAAAAGTCTAGTCAGCCAGCTAATTAGACAGCCAAAGTTAGGCCTGTTTCTGTTACTTCAGTTTGATGTGGAAAATCTCTTTAGGCATGATTTGTGTTAAGTGCCTTTAAAAATCCAACTCCAATTCTCTGCAAAATCCCAACCACTTGTGTTATGAGCTCAGGCTGCAAATACTTTTTTGCAAGTACTTTTCCATGCTTAACAAAGTCCCTTGGCTCATGACAGCAGGAAATATTTGCCACCAACCCAAATAGTTCAAAACTGCAGATGCTGCTGAGAAGCTGGCTCACCCCTGCAGGAGGAGGGCAGATGGCACAATAGTGCAGGACACTGACAAAAACAGAAGCAAAGCAAAAGCATGTACATAAACAGCCAAGAGTTACCCAACATCCCTGAGATGAAGGGAACATATCTCTCAAGCCTTCCCAGCACATTTTGGGACTGGGTACTCCACAGTGGCTACAGACCTGATGCTGAAAAATCTTCTGTTGAGTGTCATAGAATCAGAGAACGTTCTGAGTTGCAAGAAACTTGAAAGATCATCTGGTTCCTCGGCTAGGGCAGGGACACCTTTCATTAGATAAGGCTGCTCAGAGCTCCATCCAGCCTGCCCTCAAACACCTCAAAGGATAGGGCATCCACAATTTATTTGGAAAACCTGTTCCACTGTCTTATCACCTCACAGTAAAGATTTTTTTCTAATATCTTATTTAAACCTACTCTCTTCCAGTTTGAATCCATTCCCCCTTGTCCTATCTCTACAAGTCCTTGTAAGTTGTCCCTCCCCATCTTTCTTGTAGGCTCCCTTCAGGTACCAGAAGGCTTCAATTAAGTCACCACAAAGTCTTTCCTTTTCCAGGCTAAACAATCCCAATTCTTATAGCCTTTCCTCATGGGAGAGGCGCTCCATCCCTCTAATCATGCTGGTGCCACTCCCCTGGACTCTCTCCAGCAGGTCCATGTCCTTCCTGTGCTGGGACCCCAGGCTGGATGCAGCCCTGCAGGTGGGGTCTCACAGAGCAGAGGGGCAGAATCCCCTCCCTGGCCCTGCTGCCCACACTGCTTTGAATGCAGCTCAGGACACATTTGGCTTCCCAGGCTGTGAGTGCCCATGGCTGGGCCATGTCCAGCTCTTCCACCAGCACCCCCAAGCCCTCCTCAGCAGGGCTGCTCTCCATCTGTTCATTCTCCAACCTGTGTTGATACTGGGGGTTGCCCCTGAGCCAGATGCAGCACCCTGCACTTGAACCTCATGAGATTTCCATGGGCCCACTTCTCCAGCTTTTCTAGGCATCTGCCTAAGGAAAGGAGACCTGAACATCCACACAAACAGAAAGACAAAAAACCCAAAGCATTTCTGAATGTGGAAATCAATATTTCTACCCTGCACTGAGAAAGAATCTGGGATCTGTTACTTTTCCCAATGGGCCTTTAGCACCTAAGCTCAGCCATGCAAGATAGTTGCCCAACAAATCCAGTTGCTACTGGGGGGATAGCCAGCTTACCCCCTTTACACATTCATCCTGGAAGAATAAAATCCCTGTATTTTTCTGGATATAGATCAGGACCAATCACTGAGTCTAAGCAAGTTAAAAAGAAAACAAAAACTAAACAAAAATAAAAACAAAAATACAATTAATATCTTCAATATTTGCACTGTCAAATAGTCTCCCGTCTTCTCAAAAACTTTTGGATGATTCTGAAAATGTTCCAAATATGTTATGATACTTATCCCACATCAAGGGATTATATTTACTGAACACAACACACCATTCACACACATGACTAGGAAGACAGGATTTGTGAGTTGCTACTCACAAGTAAGAAAGTTAGCGATAGGATTTTAAAAGAACCCCTGAAAAAAAGAGGAAAATAAGCATTAATTGCCAGGGAAAACTGACTTAACAGAGACACTCCAAAGATGCAGAGATTTTTGTTTGGAAAGAAAGAGAACTCGGACAATTGAAGAATGCAGGATTATGATGTTAATACATCGATGAAAAGAAAGCTGTGTCAGATCTCACCATGTTTTCTGTTTCTGAATTGTCTAGTATCAGTAAATTTTATTCCCTCCTCTAGGTTTCCTAATGCTGTCAGCATGCTATGCTCAGTTCACCTCCAGTTCAAGAATGAGATTGTGATGCTGTGATTGAGCTAGTTACAAAAGGAAAACTGACTGTGATAATTCAGATTAATGTAAAGGCATCTCTTTCCTTGGCAAGCTGTTAACACAGATGCAGGTCTTTAGAGATGCTCAGCTCTCTTTTTTGCTTCCAGAGTCTTCCCTTCTCTGATTCCCCGTCTCCTAGTGAAAATGAAAAGGACAATGCCATTGCAGGTGATTTTGCTTCTTAGTTGTTTTCCTTGACATCCACTTACAAGACTAAAAGCATATTTATTCACTATTTGTTTTGCTGTCACAACTAACGCCTTCCATCAGATACAAGAACCTCACTTTGAAATATACCAGAAGATTACCTCTGTCTCAGAAAGCTCTAGGGGGCAAGTCTAATTTACTTCTGTAGACTCAAAGGCAGGGGAGAAGCTAGTGATGGAAATGTCATTCACTGGAGGGCCAAAACTAATAACATTCCACAGGAATGGAGTATAATTCCTTCCAAACAGGAAACATAGGACTGCAACTCATACAACCATAACTCAAAAATAAAAAATGTCAGATTTGGGAGTGGAACAACATGGAGCCAATTTACTACTTTGTAAAGAGATACAACAAAACCAGTGGTAGGTTCAAGGTAAGTTATTAATAAAATAATTTATAGTGGCATAGAAGGCTGATATAAACAGCTGAATTTACACCATGCCAAATACAAGTTTGCAGAATCCAGGAATTCAAATCAGGGCTGTTCTTTTGGTGTATGGAACAGTGCTCCGATGATGGAGCAAAGGTTAGGAAACCATGGCTACAGAGTTACATCCAGAAAGAGACTTGAGGAACCCTGTGACCACCAATACTGAATTTAAATCCTTCATACAAATATCATTAATCCTGAATCCCAAATTCAAAGACTGAAGCATCAAGTTCAAAATATGTGTGAAGTTTTACTATCGTGAAAATGCCAGAACTGAGTGTCACTGGGATTCATGTTGTACACAAGAAAACATAAGGGTTTTCAATTTCAATTTCCAAGCTTTAGAACCCCTTACAAAGCAGTGTGCAAAGACAGCAAGTAGCATAAGGGAGTTGGAGCGACAGAAAAAAGCATGCTCATGTTGTTTGCCCTTACACTGCTTAAGCCAGAACTTACAGCAAGAAATCACTAACTATAATAGCATTGTCCATTATTAAAGTCGAGGGACATGTTCTGGCTGTATCTCAACTACACACTGGGAGCACTAGGCCACTGCATGCAGCAGTCTCACACATCTTTATGCTGCTATTATTACTTTCAGTTCAATATAAGGAATCCCAGACTGCTGCCCAGGCAGGATGTAGTTGGATCCAAACTATAATCCTAAAATCATTGAACCATTTAGGTTCACAAAGACCATTAAGCTCCTCAAGTCCAACCATTAACCCAGCATTGCTGAGAGCACCACTAATCCATGTCCCTAAGTGCCACATCTACATGTCTTTTAAATACCTTCAGGTGACCCAACCACTTCCCTGAGCAGCCTGTTCCAATCCTTGACAACCCTTCATTGAAGAAATATCCAATCTAAGACACAACTTTCCTATTGAGCTGGGCTTTGTTACCTGCACCTCACTGCAACTTTCTTTCAGGATTTGTAGAGAGTGGTGTCATCCCTGGACTTCCTTTTCCTCCGGACTAAACAACTCCAGCTCCCTCAGCTGCTCTTCAACAGACATGTGCTCCAGACCCTTTGCCAGCCTCACTGCTCTTCTCTGGACACTCCCCAGTGCCTCAATCTCTTATTTGCAGTACAGGACCCAGAACTGAACACAGGATTTGAGGTGTGGCCTCACCAGGGCTGAGTACAGGGGAACAATCACTGCCCTGATCCTGCTACTGTTGCTGATACAGGCCATTGGCCTTATTGGCCACCTGGACACAATGATGGCTCAGGTTCAGACAGCTGTCAGTCAGAGCCCCCAGGTATTTTTCTGTCAGAGCAATGTCCAGTCACTTTTCCGTAAGCCTGTAGTGCTGCATGGGGTTGCTGTGACCTAAGCGCAGGACTCTGAAACTAAGTGGTCAGACTTGTTTCTGGAACTCTTCCATAGTCCAAAAGATCTCACAGTCAACGTTACCTAATACTGGATAGAAATTGTTTTTCTGTCTCCACTATACCCAATTACCTATAATTCCATTTTTCTTCTGAAAACATTGAGCAAGAGTACCCTGAAGTTGGGATCCAGAAAGAAATTAGCTTGATTACTCTTCACATTTCATTTCATATTCATGAACAAAAAGCATTTGTATCCCTTACGTCACATACATGGCAGTATTAACTTGCACAACCATGACAGATAACGATCAATCGTCACATTTGCCTTTAAAAAAATTTTCACCAAAAGCAGACTTGTACCACAATTGCAAATGTCCATGAGTGAAATGCGAAAAATTCATCTTGAAGTGACACAATTTTTTGTGCATAAAAATGTTAGGGTTTTAAGCACCATTCCTTAATCTGCTCATGCTAGAAATGGGAGTTGTAACAGAAAGAGAATTTTGAAGTTTTCAAGGGAATATTTCACACATTTCTCACCCTGTAGTAATGTAGTGTGATGAGGTGACATAGTCCAAGATCATGCAATGATACACATTCACAGAAGAGCTACTGAAGGTGAACTCCTAAGGGGAGAAGTTTCAAATAATGTCACTTAAAACACTATAAAACAGTGAATTCCCTTAAAATAACCTGACTTAAACTCTTTCCCAATGTGTGCCTTCTTGGCATGGTACAAACCTTTCACTGTTACTCATCTGCAGATGACCTGCACAGCTTATGGTGAGGTTTTGCTACCTGCTGACTCTGCATCTACACTAAAAACAGGTTGATAAAACTCCCCACTAGACCATCCTGCAGTTTGTACATATAAAGGCTGACAGAACTTCCTTCAGGACAGATGTAGATTTTGACTTTCTCACCCGGGGCACATTTGCTCACAATCAACAGCCTTTTACTCTCCAATGGCACAACATTTTTTCAGTTGTTCACCACAGTCAAGGAAATTGGGACATCAGCAAAGAAGGGGTGCTTTAATCCTTGTGCACTGATCTCTAAAATAGATACGCTGAGGCACAAAGGTGCTCCAAACGTGATAGCTTGCATCAGTTCCTACTTATATGCTGACTGGATTATTTTTCCAGAGAAGATTATTGGTTTTCTTTCCAATTAATATCACCTTCCTAATGAACACCTGAATGCAGCATGCTACTGCCCCTAAGAAAGAAAACCTCATCTCAGTGCTGTTCCATGGGTGCCAGGGTTTTGTCCAGTTTCTAAATTTTTCTTGCTTAAGGTCACCCTAAAAACAAGTTCATGGGTCTTTCTTGACTCAAGTGCAATAGAAATAGTACAACCACTTCTTTATTCTTCAGCCTAGGTACCCTTTTACCCATTGTAAACTTAGCCTACTTATAAGGGAAAATTTTGGAATTAGATTTTTTTTTTTTTGCTAATTATTTCCCAGTTAAAATGACACTGAAAAATATCCTCTTATTTAAAAGGTAGGTACATATGTTGGAAAAAATGACTATGTGAAATATGAGCAGTGACAAACTTGAAAAGTGGTCTCACAACATGGCTATTAACATATGGTACCCTTGGCAGCATAAGTGGTCATTTAATGAAGCCCATTGTAGGCTGTGCATATAACTTATGCTTTAACTTTTGTAAACAGCACCTAGTTGCTATGGCTTGAGGCTCTATATAAGTCATTAAAGAAATATATTCAACAATTTATACAAAATCAAGAAGCAGGAAATTTCCATTTCCATATTTAAAACTGCCTATATGTACATCATTATTTTATTAACTTCCCAATAGATGCCCTCCATCTACATACTGTATTGACAACATTAGACTTTTTTTTAGCCTACACTTAGAGAATTTTGTATGGAAGTATGAAAGCATAAGTTATACTGGGGTTTGTAATCTTTCTTTAAATAGTCGAGTCAAGAGTGGTCCATGACCAGATTAATAAAATGGCTCCTTGGAAATGAGCTATGGCTGCAAGTCTTCATCAGATCAAGAATTACAGAGCAAGCATATACAATCTTTTCCAAGCTCACATCAGGCCTCATCCAGAAATTGAACGAGACAGTCCTACAAAGGCTCAAGCACACTCTTTAAACTTAATGTGAGTAATCACATTAGCATCAGTTGAACTTCTCTTATGCTTAACACATCTAAGTCTTCTTGGTATTAGTATCTAAATTCATATCGTTAGACTTCTATGGAATACAGAAACCGCCAAGTGCATAAGTCTAAAAAAATGTACTTCTACCATTGATTTTACACCCAAACAGTTCAGAGTTCTAATAAAAGGCACACAGAATAATGGTATAAAATTATTCCTATCCCTTATTCTCAGAAGCATCAGTCAATGAGAAGAAAAGACTATATCCTATCCATATTTAATTATAAAGAAGGTTTCTCTCTGATTAATTGAATCATTAAACATGCACAGATACATTTCATGGTATTAAATATTAGTTACCTTCCAGTATATTAAGAAGTAAAAATCAGAGTGGATTAAATGGGAAGAATTATTCTTAGAGTACATCTTGCTGTGCATACCACCCCTCACTTGTTTCCCAGGAAACCAAAGGAAAGCGTAGACATTTCACACAGAACAAGAAAATGCGCATAGGCTGCAGAACAACTGGCAAAAAAATCTTGACTTCTTTTTAATTTATTTATGGTTTTAGCAATTGTACTGTTTATTCCAGCCTTTACAAAAGAACAATTTCACTACTCACAATCTGGGGCTGGCAGTTGGTGTCTCCATTAAAAATACAATAAAAACACTACTTTAGGCATTAGGAGATATGGAAAAACATACAGAACTGAAATATTTGCAGCATATGTTCATAATAACAGAGGATTTATCAAAACATTTTTATTTGAGAACCCATGTTTTAAGTGGCAAGTAACTGTGTTAGCAAATGTTATACCTCAGTTCACTGGTTTGCTTATATATATATATACAATTTACACCCAGAGAATTTATTTCTGTCCTGTAACTTCATTAAAAGAGAGTATAAAGGGAAAGATTAAAAAGAAAAAAACAAAAAAAAGGAAATTAGGTGTCACTCAAAGAAACGACAAGGCTGAGAGAATAGTTTGGAGCAGAGGCTTTAAGCTGCCATGCTGTGCCTTTCACAGCTGCCTACACTTCATGTCATTAATAACCAGTAAATAAGATCTGCAGGTGGGCTTATAGGGCACCCTGAGCCAAGAAGCTGTAGCTAGGGCTTCTGTCTCTAAGATGGGTGGCCGGGCTCATTTGCACAAGGCTGCTTATGTTTCCATACAGAAGTGTAACCCTACTTAGCATAGCTTCAGGGAAGCTGCTACAATAGAGAGAATGCTAATTACTGTAACCAACTGGCAATGATGCATCCAAAATTAAATGGCCTGTGACTGAGCAGATGAACAATTTTTATAGCCCTAAGTTCAGGGAACATGGATATTCTGTCAAATTAACAGACAGTCTATTTGGTCTTAATAGGTAAATTGAAGTCTTTTAAAACACATTTAGATGTGTTATTAAGTTATCAGTTATTAAGTGCAGCTCTCCTTTCAGCTTAAAGTTGTACAATTTGAATCTAAAATGCCCAGAGTCTATTACATTAAAAAATGAAAACACAACCAACCAAACAAAAATAAACCTACAACATGTTATAGCCCCTATGAGCTTAATTTTCAGGTGAAACTGCAACATGGCCTCTGCTCCTATTCATAGTTCCTGTTCATCTCTTTGTACTTAGGCAAAATTCCCACTGAAGTCAGTTGCAGCTCTGAGCACGGAGGTCTTCAGGTACAGATGCTGGAGGCTGCCTCCTCAGTTTTCAATCTCAGTGAAAGCTGGGATGTTTTTCCAGGAGAGCACTGTAAAATCAAAAATCTTACTTGACTTTCTACAATGAACATTTATTAGTGAATTTGTAGGGCCAGATGTAAATAGTGCTTGATTTTTCCTCATTGCACTTAGTAAATTAATTACTCATATATTTCAGCACAGATGATACAGCAGTCCAGCTCTCCCACAAGCATTTTGAACAAATTCATGTATTCCTCAACTAACTTTATTATACTCTTTAAAGTTACCAAAGATCTTTCTCTGAATACTAGAAAATACTTGATAAAATGAAAAAAACAAAATGGTGAATAAACCATTTACAAAAAAGTTCCAAAAGACAGATTTTATTGCCAGAGTACAATCCTTTTCAAAGGATGCTTTGTAGCAAGTAAGACTCACAAAGAAAACTATTGGTGCAGTATATCTGGCAAAATAGATTTGTCAGTAAGCAAGATTCTGGTTCATTTCAGGAAAACAGAATTGTAAGCAAGTCTGCCTTAGTGTCCCCCTAGAAAATAAACAGCTGGATCTAAAATCTACTGCACGTAGGATATGATTACAGAAATGTCACTGAAATTAAGATCCTTACTTACTGGTCAGACTTTGCTTTTTTTGTCAATCAAATTCAAACAGATGTTTCTTCACTCAGCTTTCTAATACCAAAGTGTGGGATTCACCTTGTCAGCCCTAAGACAAATCTAAGGCATCTGGCCAACTCACTCTAGCAACCCTTTATTAGGTCCTGGATTAAAACTAGACACTTCCAGAACACAATTCATCAAATTTATTTAGGATGTTTATCTGAAGATGTGATGTCTTATATCCTAGAAAGCTCTGTTTCTTGGCAGTGCCTCCCAGATATGGTTGGTGAGATCTCCTCATATGTAGATACCTACATCCTTTTTTTGGAATCTAAAAAATGTCTTACTCATTTTTCAGGCAGCCAAGGCAGAAGTCGTGCACTCTGCACTCCCTTCAAAGGGCTCTTTATGAGTTCCTTGAAGAGGGGAGCCCTCTCAAAGCTACCAGGACACAACCTCCTCCGCTCTAATGAGCACGGAGGGATGGGGGGAGCTACAGGGATGAGCTGCAAGTAGCAAAGCAGGCAAGAACAGCTCCAGCCATCGCTCAAGCCAGAACTGATGGATATTGATAACATCATCACAGTATCTCTGCAGTTTTCTCTTTGGCCCCTCACCCCGCCTAGTCATTGTTCATTCCAGTTACTTCTCTCTCTTTACTCTTCCGTTTCTCCATTTCCTTCCTAATATTACCCCACCTCACATCCCCACTGCCCAGATAGGTTTTAAAAACAATAGCACAAAATGCAGCAGTTCCTGGATATATGTTACATCCCTCCCTCCCTCCTGTCAGTTTAAGAACCATACAGCAACCTATTTCTTGACTATGCTTTTCCTGAAACTTGCTTCAGAGCCTAAGTCTAAATTTACCTGAACTGTGGTGTCACAGGAGCACTCTGAAGTCACTGAAGTCACATCTGATAAGCTATTATAAAATAAAATACAGGATAGGAGATTTCTGTTTTAATACAATGACATTACAATGATAGACAAAACCAAAAATTACTTGAATATTAAACACCTTTTCTAAATATTCTTGCAATGAAGAGATGGAGAAACTGGGATTACAGATTTCAGAGGTAAATCAAGAAGGAAAGATCTGGGACTGATTTGGATCTATAGCATCTTTTACATCTTTCTGGCAAATGCTTGGTCCTGCAAGGAGCCATGCACAATGCCCTGGTTGCCACTTCACTCCAAAAGTCTCTGATTTTGAGCCAAGGATAACCATATATTAACAAAATGCAAAATTACACTTTATTACATTTTTAACAAGAAAGGTTTTCAAATATCAGCTGAATTTAATCAATTCAAACCAATTAATGCAAAATTGAAAGAAACATGTATCTACTAAATATACTCACAGGAAATATGTTGTTTTTCTCTTATGTTATTCTGAAGTTCAAAGAACTTCATTAAAACACACAGCTTTGCATATTGTGAACTAAAAGAACTCTGCATGTTTAGGGAAAGATTTAATAAAATTTTTTAAAAAAAGCATTTTCATGAGCTAGTACCTTATAATCAACTACCATATTCATTCTCAGAAGTGCTGAAGTTGTTGACTGGTGAATTAGTGACACAATACTTCAGTGGGAAAACACCAATTGGGCCATTTTGCAGGTGTCTGCAGCAAAAAGCCAGGAAGAGTTGGGGCACTGTTACAATCATCTCTCTCTATTGCTTTGCAGCTTTTCTTTTTCTTCTTTTCTGCCAGGAAAGATAGCCTGGGAGTACCAAACTTGGTACAATATTAAACACTGCTCAAATTCACAGTAGCATCTGTCAAACCACTGGATAAACTGGATAACCTGGTTCCAGTCATCACTCTATTGCAAAGAACTGCTCAGAGAGTGATATATTTACTGGATCTCTTTGGCATCTCTCCTGTTTGAAGATGTTAGCTGCAACTGAGAATCCACTTCTGATGACACAATACAAAGAACAGATAAGCATTTTTTTAAGGTTACAGCTGGAGCAATTTGAAATGTCCCCAGTTGCATACCCTTGCTGGCATTTCTCTGCTGGAAATGACAATGCCATAGCAGACAATGCCCTTCTGTATTTGCCGTAATGCAAAACAAACAAATTATGTCAGCATGTTCATAGACCATGGATAATGAAAGCAGAAAACAAGTCTGACTTTGCAGCAAACAGGTAAGAACATAGGTAGCTAACAACTCATACGTGAAAATATCTTAAATCTTCACAGCTATTCATAAAACAAATAGGTTATCTAAATGCCCTCTGCACGTGTTTCTAACATGATCCTCACAGTCTGACTTTTCTAAAAGTGCAGAAAAGCACTCTGTGGGACAGATTTAAAGGAAGGGGGTTTGATAACTTGCTGCAGTGATTTAATTTTTTATGGTAAATGAGTGGTATATTTGATTGGGGAATAGGACTCTGGAAATTACATCAGCTTTCTCCAACTTTAGATAAATGGACAGTCACAAAAATTATCCATTCTCCATCAGCAAAAATAAGGAATGCTAACAGGGGTCTGCATGACTCCATACTGATGCTGAAGAGCACACCAGGACACTCTGCTGCTCATGATTTGAAGCTGTATTTCAGAGCCTCTCAGAAGAGCTATGCCAGAATAAATAAGAGTTTTGGAGTGACAACAATGGGCAACCAGTTTTGATGTTAGACATTAAAGATGAATCATAGGATTTTTCAGAGCTGTAAAAGATAATAGTCATTACTCCAAAGTCCTCAGTCAAGTGAGATTTTAGGGAACATTGAGTTTGGCATGCTTTTTCTACCAGAGCATAGGACAAAGAACCAAATGTACTGCAGAAGCTAACCAAGAAATTTGTCATTCTCAGCAGGAAGTACAGCATTGAAAGTAAGATAGAAAGTATGGGGTAGAAAAGGATGCATCCTGCATGTGGAATGTTTCAGGTCACTCTTCAGATGTATGCTCTTGCTCCCAATATCTCCATATATGTTTCTTAAACTACAAGATCAAGCATAACCACAAATACACACCAGAAAAAAAGATAATTAATTGTCAAGATGGAGATTATTAGGTGCAACTGGACCAGAAATGTTAATAAAGATTGTTTGCATTGCCTCAGTACTGCTTCAAGTGTGATGGACAGGCTATGAGTAGGACTTTGTTCCCTCCAGATGCTCAGGAACAGAGTCCTTCCTCTTCTTTACAGCATCTCACTTCAAAGATTCCTAGAATTTCTGTTTACAGATGCAACCTCTGCAAAAGTACTGGATTTTTTTTCCTAGGCAGAAGAGAGGCAGTAGCAAGCCCTGCAAGAGCACTTCCAGGTACCTTCACCGTCCTAGAATGAGATCATGCATATGACCTCCATGACAGGGACTGCAGCAGGGCTGGTGACATTCATCCCATGTACCCTCAAACATACTCCTTACATGGCTTGTGGGATGTCTGGCACAGGCCAAGGGACACTCAAGTGCTTTATGAGAATCAGGAATACACCACCATCTGTGATGGACTACCAGGAAGCAGACATGGCCACTGAGGGTGAGAAGAGAAACATCAGAGCCCACCTTGCACCTTTCAGAAAAATCCACACTTAGTCATGAATTACTCCTAGCTGGGATGACTGGTGCGTATCTTCCACATGAAGAGGTTTATGGGTGACAGATGCCAGTCAGCAAGCCCTACAGGATGACCCATGGGTATTCAGGACCTTTCAGGAGGAGGTGACAAACCTGCCAAAAGGTGGCACAATGTGCAGTGGCTGCACCGTTGGCTGGCTGCTCAAATTAAATTTTAATAGAACTTTTAAAAATAATTTCAGTGTAAACCACAATGTATGTGAGGGAGCCTAAATTAATAAAAAACTATCTTTCAAGAATGAAGAATAAATGTAATCTGAGATCAATATTTATGAAGCTGTGATTAATTGACTGATGACCAAATGATTACAAACTTCTGTCTGAGGCAGCTACTCAAATGTATTAGCTTTGACAAAAAAAAAATTAAAAAAAATACAAACTGGGTCAATGAAAAAATGCATTCCTAATCAATTTTTAATAGCACTTAAGATTTTATGATTTTTTTAAACTTTCCTTTTAATAATTAATCAGAAAAATGAATCTAATTTAAACAAGGTGGTGTAAGGTGTTCTGTATCTGTTTGATGGTGTTCTTAATGAAGAAATTCAATTAGGGCTGACTTTTCACTATAAATCTCTGGTTTTAAGGAATGCTCTGATTGGCTGGCAAACATTTGAGACTGGGAGAATAAGGGAGGTGAACCACACTGCTCAGCACAATCTACTCATTAGGATTTTACACTGTTAATTCCAGCCTCCCCTTGCTTAACGGGAAGGGAAGGGAAGGGAAGGGAAGGGAAGGGAAGGGAAGGGAAGGGAAGGGAAGGGAAGGGAAGGGAAGGGAAGGGAAGGGAAGGGAAGGGAAGGGACATCTGTGGCCCATTGCAACCAGCCTTCATCCAGACAGTCTCCTGTCTGGTGAAAAGTCCATGGAGACATGCTTAGGCAGAGACATATGAGCAGGGTAGAGGGTGCCTGCACAGCACAACACTTGTAGAGTTTCTCCCTGTCCTCAAATGTCATTCTAGTACAATACAGTTTGTTTAGATAAAATATCTGAACAAAGGTCTAAAGGGAAATCAGCCTCTTGCATGACCCTCAAAAAGAAACAAGGGCATAGCCTAGTGTCTTAAGTATGAAGACTGCACCAACTTCAGGTATAACCCAGCATTATCTATTTACTTGTTTGGCACCTTGCTGACACATGAAGAAAAATGGAAAACATCAGCAGTGCAAGATCAAAAAGAGATCATGAAGAATGGGGTTTTTCTTACTGAACTTTGGATGCCTAGGAGCAAGATGTCTACATCTGAGCTAGTCACTTTGAATTCCTTTGTGGGTCATGGAACCTGAGAGCAGGAATATTCTTCTTTAAGAAAAATATACTGGTTAAACTCAAAATGAAAACTTTATCTTTAAAAGTGATTTGTCATCTTTTACTATTTCTTGTGAAGATGATTAACTGCACCAAGCTTCCACAAGACTGTCAACCTCAAGTATTATTAAATTAACAAACTTACTCTCTTTCTCTGTCCCAGTTCTCTTAACCAATGGCCAGAGATGAATCTTTTGGCCTCTAGCATTCTTTTTATTTCCTTTCTGGAAATACCAATTTTTTTTCATAGACAAACCCCAAAATACTGTTTTAAAGAGAGAGATGAAATTTTCTTACATTTTAAAATGAAAGCCATGTGGGATCTCCCAAAAAACAGGTGGCAAGAGCAGCCTACAGTTCTCAGACAGCATAGACAGAGGTATCTGAGCTACATATTTCCACTGAATTGCAGCCGGTGAATCCCTGAGATGGTGTCTCACAACAGGAGCCACTGAGGCCACCACTCTGCAGGGCTCCTCAACAGTAAAATCCTGAGCAGGAGGAACCTGTTTTTTCACCCTTTAATGACCACAGGTCTGAATTAAGCACCTAGAATCCAAGGTTTCTCTACTCAGTTTTAGGCAAATTTTACTCTATATTCCCCTAAATCATGCAAAACCACCTGGGAAACCCTTTCATAAAAGCTGAAGATCCATCCAGTCTTGTTCCCAAAGAAGAAACTCTTCAAAGCCAACTTGAACAGACCTCACTGTTGCAGAAGTGGTCACTGAGGGTGGACAGGTTGGCTATCAGTGGTTTATATCTACTTGTGTTGGTACAAAAAATGACTTTAAATTACGTTTTCAAGGCATAAACCCTCACATGCAAATATGTATGTTTCTATTCAAATTATTGGAAGCAATGTAACTGTATTATTTATCACTGGGCTAATCAGCCAAGAAGACAGACATTTCATACCTTCACCTGCTTCTTCCTCTTTCTGCTCACTGCTGGGAAACACGCATAGATCCAAAATACAGGAATTTATGTCTTTTAAGCCAAAAGTATGGTAACTTTATTAATCTTTATGAATCAAACAATTTATGTCTCAGGCAGAAAAGACTTAATTGTCTCAGTTCAGTACTCTGACCAGTTTGTCTTGTCCTGTATTCTTTTCAAGCTCTCATGAAAGAACTTTTCACATTTTGTGACAGATGCTATTTTCATATTTCCGCTATTAATCCTCTCAGGTTTCTGAGACTTCAGGAGCAGGTAGTGAAGTTGCTGAAGCATTTCACAAATGAAGCCCTAATCCTAGGAGATCATTCATGGTAAGAGTCTTGGCTTTTAACCCATCCTTTCTCTATAGATTCAACAGCAGTGGCCAGATTGTTGGAAAATTGCCTGACTGTTTGATCCTCATGCCCCAGTGCTTCAGCAGAGGAATGCCAGGCATTCCAGGAATTCTTTTATCTGTTTCATTCTGGCTTCAGCCCTCTTGCAAAAGTGTCCTTCCTGCTATGTGGACTATGGTGTTCAATAGCCTGGATGTGTTAAACATTTGTTACCTCCCGCATTTACATGGCATTTCTCAGCTCCCCTCAGCTGCAGCAGATTGTTACCCCTCCAGCTCCTTTCTCCTTGCTCTCTGAGGTCTCTCTTTCAGTACTACAGAATTAAGTATTTTCCATACCCCTGAAGAGTTGGTAACATCAACCATAAATTTCAATAAAACCTGAGGCGCTACTAGATCACAAATAATTTTTTAAGTATTCCTTCACAGACTAGGCATACAACTTCAGCAGAAATCCACTAAACAAATATATTTAACCTCCTTAAGAGAAAACATGTTCCTTTTAGCAGCTTATTCAGAAAAATAAACTCCTTTACAAGTTATTTTTGGTTGAGAGAAAATATATTCATCCCAACAGAGCTTTTTCTCTAACAGGTCACTTTCCAGCTACATACTCTTTTTTGAAGCAGTGGAAGTCATGTCTTTGAAAGGGTTCCTGCTTTATCCCAGATTCATTTAAAAGAGTTTCACATGTCAAATGTAAGATGCATTTCCTTGCTTTTGATTTCTCTTTCATGCATTTACCCTTTCTACTCTCTATATTGTCTATTCACATTTTTTCAATAAAAGTCAATATAAAAATAAAGCTAGGAAAGACAAATAAGAGGGATTCATTGCACTCCTGTGTAGTTTGCTGGCTGCACAATAAACTCAGAGAATTTCAGGTTCCACTGGTTCTCTGTCAAGCTCAAAAATCTCCAAAATTTTACATTTCTCTTCGAAACATTTCTCTGAGCACCATTCTACCTAAACAGCATATCAGTGGTGCCAAGACTAAAATAATCTCCTCAAAGCGGATGTGCACTCACTCCAGCCTATATTAATTAATGGCATTCTGCTGGTAAATGGTTATTTTCTTATTTGACAATAAGTAATTTTTCCTGAAGTTCACTAAAAAGTGTTGGAACAGGTAAGCACTCAATTTTTATCAAGCACACCTTATACAAAGCTGTCCTCTCCTACCCAAGCATTGCATTACCTAGGTCTGGTCTATGCTAGAATGTCACCATGGATTAGTTTCCTCGCTTTATTTGCAGTGACTTACCTATATAAAATTGAAATGCATCCGTGCAACTCTGCTATGTCGGTTTAAGATACTTTCCTTGTTAATCATTGCACCCACAACTTTATGCTTGTTTGAATTAGCTGCTCAGCATTATAAGCATTTATCTTGTGGTACAATGTTAAATCACTCAGCTCTATAATTTTCAGCATGCTGTGGCACATTTACAAGAAACTACAGGAATCCTGGGACTGAGGTCAAGCAAGTAGACTCCTAGGAGCCTCACATTCCCCCAGCACTGCTTCCCAGCTGTTCTCCAGCAGCCCAGAAAGTGCAACGCAAGAGCTCCTTGCTTTGGAGTCATTGGCACAAGCTGGGAAGCAGATGCAAAATTTTCATCCTTGGTTTTGGCCCCTTGGTTTTCATGGATCAGAATCTTCCACATGGCATCATCACTGGTGCTGTCGTACCTTGCAGGGTGCGAGAGTTAATCCCAGTTCTCATTTTCCTTGTTGCCCCCAAAGCGGCATTGGCTGTGCAAATCCCAGCTGGGCTGACTAGCAATGCAATGGGCCAAGAAGGCAAAGGCTGGCCTGAGCTGCCCAGGCAGTGTGGGAGCCCAGGGATGATGCCAAGTGTGAGACTGCAGTCGGGCATGGGCTCCTGCAGACAGACTGGAGGTGATGGGGAATGGGAGCTCATGCCCTGGAAGCTTCCCTAGAACAAGTGCCATGAGAAGGCATATCCCATGAAGGACAATGACTTGTGGGAGTGAGACCAGAAGAGGCCACCAAGCTGGTCAGAGGCATGGAGCACATCTCATAAGGCTAAGAGAACTGGGATTGTTCACGATAGAAGAGGCTTCAGGGTGATCTAATTGTGGCCTTCCAGTACCTGAAGAGAACTTACAGGATAGATGGGGCAAGACTATTTACAAGGGCACGGACAGGAAAAGAAGGAACAGATTCAGATTGAAAGAGAGTGGGTTTAGATTATATTAGATACCGAGTGGTGAGGCACTGGAACAGGTTGTCCAGAGCTGTGGATGGTCCATCCCTGGAAGTGTTCAGGGCCAGGCTGGATAGGGCTCTGAGCAACCTGGTGTAGTGAAAGGTCTCCCTGCCACGGCACAGGGGCTGGGCCGAGATGATCCCTAAGGCTCCTCCTGACTCAGGCATTCTGTGATCCTGTAATTCTGTAACTCTATGATTCTGTGATTCAGGAAAATAAAAAGAATTAAAACAGCCATTTGTTTAATTCAGCACGATGAAACCTGAGCACAGCATAGGTTTATCAAGGGAAAGGAGATCACCCTCGCTAGCGCGTCGGCCTCCTTCGGCGCAGGCACTGTGCCTGCGCTCCCAATAGCACTGTGTTTCCCCCCGAGAATGCCGTGCGTAGGCTCAGATCTCCATGGACTCGCGGAGCAGAGCCGTGAGGGGCCGCGGCTCCCGCCCGCCCGCCAGAGGAGCGCTGCCAGAGCGCGCGGCGCTCCCCTCCGCTTGGCCTCGCCGGCTGCCGTAGCGGGGCTGGCGGGGGCCGGGGCCGCCCGCCCGCGGGACTTCCGTGCTGCTGGCGCCGGGCCGCGCCGCTCGGGGCCCGCCATGGCGCAGCACGGTCCCAGCGTCACGCTGTCCCTCACGCTGCCCATCACCTGCCACATCTGCCTGGGCAAGGTAACGGCGCCGCCGCCGCCCGGCCCCCGCGGCCGGG